>CM034146.1:11473795-12673795 GCA_019776745.2 Taxus chinensis | reverse complement strand
ATGTGCTTTGGATTGTAGATACTTCCTTAAATGAGCTGAACATAGAGCACACAGGATCAAGGAGTTCTCAAGCAAGAGGAAGACATATCATCAAGTATGGTTTAATTTCCATTTTTGAATCTTCTCTTACTACTATTTGGCAACTAGAAAAGGGGGAGAGTTAACAAGCCTTCCAATAACAGGAAATTCTCTTCTTAAGTATAATGACTATCAAGAACATGGTGTAAGAAAGTTGTAGATTCGTAGGAAAGCTCTAGGTTTATTATATAGCTTTTCATTTTGGGAGAAGTTTGAGATATAGTGAATGTGGGATAAAGGGATAAGTATGATTAGAAGAGATTAATTAGTGATTAACAACTCATGAGAGTTTGGGGAGGTTTAATTAATCAACTAGGCTTAATTAATAGACCAAGTCAAGTTTATAGAAGTCATTTAGAGATGATTTAGGAGGAGATTAGTAGAATTTGAAGGGTCTGAGAGGGGGATTTAACCAATAAGAAGGTTTATTGATTAAATATGAGATTGAAATGTTAATTACGTAGTAATGGTTAATTAATTAATTAAAAAAAGGATTATAACTAATGAAGTGACATTAATTAGCATCCAAGACGAGGTATGTGACTAGTTAATTAATGAAGTGTTGTTAATTGATCGAGACAAAGGGGAATGCCAGCTAATTAGCAGGAAATTCACTAATTATAAAAAAATGGTGCTAAAGAAGACAAGTAGTGTAATTTTAATATTAAAATTACGTGGTTGAATTTAGGTGTCTACATTTTCCCCTCTTTGATGTGGAGTAGCATGAGAGATACCACTTCAAAGATACTAAAAAATTGTATTTTGTAAGGTTAGAAGAAGAATTAGTAGGATGGACTGTTAGGATAATTAATTATGTATTGTATAATTAATTATAATTATTAATTTATTATTATAACATTATTGCATTAATTAGTTGTATAATGTTATATGGTTTTATTAACCATATTTGGCTTATTATATTCATGGGTATAATTGTTATGTTGTTATAAAAATTATGTCATTATTCATTTGAGCTTCCTGTATGTATTTTGGAAGCTACTGTATTTTAGTTTGTTGTTGCATAGTTACAACTCCATATTTGTTTGTATCTAGGCTATCCAATATGTATAAATATCGTAGCCTACACTATTGTAAGAGATTGATTTCACATTAATAAATTATACAGGATTCCATCCTTGTTTGTGAAATTAGATTTGGTACCAGAGATGGTTATTCTAGACCTGTGAGCAGAGAAGGCATGAGAGAAGGTTGGAGAAGAGATCACATAAGGTAGAAGTGTCTTCAAGAAGAAATCTGCATTCCAAGAGAGCCAGGGTTACCTCCAAAAACTTCCTAGAACGTCTCTGCATCCCCACAACCTCCTACCCTTCTCCAGGTAAAAGAAAAATATATTTTTTTTCCTTGGTGCCTCAAGCACCAAGAAAATTTACTTCCTGGATATTTTTATCGCTCTGCATATTTTTTATCCCTGTCAAAATTGGAGTATTATGTGTATATACTCTGGAGATATATTGGTGCAACTATTCTCTGGCATCCTTGTAATTTGAGGAAGTATTGAGAATTCTTCTTTGCACTGGATCACTTCTCTCCAGAGAATCTCAAGGTAACCTGCAAACAAAGCAATAAAAAAACACAATAGAGGAAGTATCGTTAGCTAAGGAGAAAATATGGTGGAGATAACAAGCATCTGATAGAATCCTGCACCTGCAAAGGAAAAACATGCAACAATAAAAAAAACCAGAAACACCACCATTGCAGTATCTCCATGTAGACCACTGGACCTGCATTCTTGGACAATCGGATTCAACATTATCAGCTCCAACGTCACTTCCTGTTTCCCTGCAAACACAAATAAAAAAAATAATCATTCACTGCAATCAAAAGAAGCGTCCAAAAAAAGTTTTATTTTGCAAAGAGATAAAACTAGTTTTATTGGAGATATGATGCGACCAATAAAAAAGGAGAAGTAAATGTAATGAGCGGCATATAAATATTTGCAAGAGGATTAGATCTATTTTTGGTGCAAATGGAGCCCTAATCCGCACCCCACTCTCCTCTAGCAGAGCAACACGTGGATCTTGCATGCACCACGTCACCATTTTGCAAGGTTAGTCAGTTTTTTACTTGTTTAAATAAAATATGTTACGTTTTATATTCAAACAGGTCTAAGCACCTTGGTAGATATCGTAATAGCTTTAGGAGTGGGAGGTGCATGGGTCAAATCCCACTAAAGCCATTTGAAATTTTTTAGAGCTAAAAACTGCCAAAGTTGGTAGAAAAACCCTACTAAAAGCATTAGTCATAACTAAATAGGCCTATAAATTTTTTAGTGAGAAAAATCCTACTTTAGGGAAAAAAAATCTCCTAATAGGCCTATTTTTTAATTCTGAAAAACATTCACAAAAGGGGGGGTACCAGAAAATTCCATTTTAAGCAAATTTGTTATGGTTTTTTGCTCACAAAGTCATTTTGGGCTCCAGAGGCCACCAGGGCCCAAAAAAATATTTTTTTTGCCTTCCATTCAAAATTTTCCAAATTTTTGAATGTAATTGCATGCTTAAGTATATTGTACTAATTTTCAAGTTTCCATAGTCAACTGTAAATATTGTAACTTCTCAAAAACTAGCAAAGAGTTGTAATTAAAAATAATAAAAATTGGTTCTAAAACACTCATGAGATCCTAGATCTCATTCGTAGCGTTCGGTATATACAGTTCCTCTAGGAAGCACTAACGGGTAAATCCGTCGTGACTACTATTGCACTTAACACCTAATATAGTTGCAACAACATCGTCTAAGAATCGACCCTTTAAATCGATGGGGAGTAATAAGGACACAGTGCACACACTATGAGCCATCCCATCTGTCTGTGAACAATTGCATGACATAAATACGAACTGAGAAATTATTTGAGTATATAGAGAAGTTACACTCGTGTATGAGGATATTTCTTTGAGCCGATGTCAATAATCACACAGACCCCTTTTAGTACTGTCTTGGTACCACGTATTGAATTCTTTCACATATGTTAACGCCTCTTTCACGTACCTCCAGATATATAGAAAGGGAGAGATTCTTCCATGTACCTTCAGGTATATCGGAAGGGAGTGTATATGGAAAGGTTTGGTATATCAGACTGATGGTATATAGATTTGGAGAACTTATACCTGGAGTGATAAGAGCCTAACCCTATCAGTGATTTCTGCAATATGGGCACCAATGCCCCCAAATTTTTTCTTCCAGATTCACAACTACTATGAGGAAACAATTATGCTGCCTGGAAGACAAAAATCAAGACACAACTTGAGTTTGAAGAGATCTGGCCTATTGTGACTGGTACTCTAACCAGATCAACAACTGATACAACACAACAATGACAGTTTGATAAAGCATATCAGAATGCCAAACTCATCAACTTGTTTGGAGTGTTCGATGATGTGAAACCCCACATTCGAGATGACAAAACAACCAAAGAAGAGTGGAATAAGTTGAGCACAGTATATGAGGCCAAAAACAAGAATGTCATACTGAATTTGCAGTGTCAGTTACACACACTGAAGTTCAAGCAGAATGAGAAAATCGAAGCTTTCTTGAGAAGAGTTACAAAGTTAAGGGCTTCACTTCTAGCCCTGGGAGAAGTGGTCATTGATGAAGCTCTCATTCCTATTTTTCTAAGAGCTCCCCCTTCTTCTTACCACATTTTTGTAACAACACTAAACTTGCCAGATACGACAGTTAGTTTTGACAAACTGGTAAACCTACTGCAGCAAGAGGAAGCCATGCATAATAAGGATGATGAAGAGGAGCAGGCACTTTCTTCTCGTCAAAAATGGAAAGGAAAAGGAAAACCTAATTCCTATCAAAAGTCCCTATATCAAAATCAATATCAACATCAAGGGGATAAACAACAAAAGAAACAATGTCCAATTTGGAAAAGAGGACATGCATTGAAAGATTGTTGGTATAACACTTATAAGAAAGGTTCATAAAGAAACTCAGGACCTCAACACCAGAAATCTCACAAGGTACATACAAAATACAATCAAGGGAAGAAAAAGGGAAATTGGAAAAGAAGACCCCATCATCAAGGAAATATTGTTGAACAAGAAGAACATTCATATAATGAAGACTTCTTGTACACTGTTTGACCAAGTGAACCCTCCATGTCATCTAGTGATGTCTGGTATGTTGATTTGGAAGCCACTCAAAACATGACCATCCAAAGAGACTGGTTTACTTTAATGAGGGACACGCCTTTGAAAAACCATGTTTCGTTGGGTGATGATTCTTCATATACAGTTTAGGGGATTGGGAACATTTCTCTACCCCTTGGTTCACGCAACTGTAGACTATCAGATGTCTTATATGTCCCTGGGTTGACTAAAAATTTGATTTCAGTTAGTCAACTCCTAGATCACAACTTAAAAATTGACTTTGATATTTGATTTGGCAAGAAAACATGTTTAATTCGAGATAAATCATAAGGCTCAAAAATAGTTACAAAAGCCTCCAATGTGGGATGCATGTTTTAACTTGATTTTGTCCACAGAGATGATCAGGAACTTGTGGCTAATAACTCTACTTCAACACAATTGTGGCATCAGATACTTGGTCATGTTAGTTTCAAGTATCTCGAGACACTTCTCTAGTGTAATATGGTACATGGGATACCATCTCTTCAAAAGCATAAAAATAAGTGTCCTCACTGCCTAGTAGGAAAACAACATAGAGCTTCATTTCAAAAGAGTACATATCAAGATCATGGTAAGCTTGATCTAGTTCATACCAATCTTTGCAGTCTGATGCAACCAAGTCATTCTATATTTCAGTACTTCATGCTTTGTGTTAACGACTATTTAAGAAAAATGTGGATTTTTTGTCTTTGCAAGAAAATTGAAGCTTTTGAAACCTTAAACAAGTTCAAAGTAGATGTTGAGAATGAAACTGGTCATCACATCAAAACTCTCTACTCAGATTGAGGGGGGGAATTCACCAGTAATGAGTTCAAAGACTACCTACAAACTCACAGGATTTGTCGACAAATGCCTCCTCCATACACACCGCAATAGAATGGTGTTGTTGAGAGAAGAAATCATACTATCATGGAAATGGTGAGGCATGATTGATGACTCTGGAATTGTAAAGAGATTCTGGGAAGAAGCAATAAAGACATCAGTGTATTTGTTGAACAGAGTTCCCATATTTGCTCTTGACGGAGTAACACCATAAGAAGCATGGTCAAAGTAGAAACCATCTATTGCACACCTCAGAGTATTTGTGTGCAAAGCAAGTATGCACATACCCAAGAAAAACATAAATAAATTGGACATGAAGTCACATAAAATCATATTCATTGGGTTGGGTACAAATTGATGGATCCAAAGACCAGAAAAGTCTACACCATCAGAGATGTTGAGTTTTTTTATAAGAAGGAAGCAAAGTCTCCTCCTCCAGACTCACTTGATGTATATTATTTACTAGTTGTAAAGATTAAATCTGATGTTCCCACTGATGATGAAAGTGATGATGGGGATGTTGGTGATGATCTGATAGAACCACAACCCATAGGAACAGTTCAGTGAATGCCCAAGTGGTGTACTAGCACGTTATGAGATGTAATAATGGATACTCCAGCAGATAGATCTACCCCTGGACCAAAAACTCATAGTAAAGCAAGAGAAGAAGTGAAATTTGAATTGATGAGTAGATTTATTGAGTTTGATGAGCCCTCTATAGTCTAGGAATCCCTACAGTCAAAATCTTGGAAAGATACCATGGAATCTGAATATCAGTCAGTAATGAAAAATAAAACTTGGTAGCTTGTCGATCTTCCACCAAGGAAGAAACCCATTGGATGCAGATGGATATTCAAAATGAAGTACAAAGTAGATGGGACAATGGACAAGTACAAAGTGAGACTAGTAGCAAAGGGGTATGCACAAAAAGAAGGCATTGACTATGAGGAGACATTTTCTCCCACAACTAAGATCAAAATGATCAGGATGATCTTTTCTCTAGCTGCACAGTTTGGTTGGAAAGTCCATCGGATGGATGTGAAAAGTGCCTTCCTGAATAGATATTTACAAGAAGAAGTCTACATGACTCAACCTGAGGGATATGTAGTACCTGGTCAAGAAGCAAAGGTATGCAGACTTAGGAAATCTTTGTATGGCCTCAAACAGGAACCCCGGGCATGGTACATCAAAATTGATGAGCATCTCGTACAACATGGATTTGTTAGAAATCCATACGATCCCAATCTCTACCTCAAAAAGCAAGGGGGGGATTGTGATTTTCGTTGTCTATGTCGACGATCTAGTCATCACTGGTAGTTCAATGAGGATGATTGATGCAACGAAGAAAGATCTTAATTGATCATTCGACATGAAAGATCTTGGGCTAATGCACTATTGTCTTGGATTGGAAGTATAACAGAAAGAGAATCACATCTTTATTTCTCAGATGAAATATACCAAGAAAATGCTCGAGAAATTCAAGATGATGGATTACACACCGATTACTACACCCATGGAGAACAGATTACAGTTATCTCATTCAGATCCATCTCCTGAGGTAAATTCCACTCTCTATCAATAGTTGATTGGGAGTCTCATTTACCTGACCTACACTAGACCAGATATCAGCTTTGTAGTAAGCTATCTATCCAGGTTCATGCAGGAACCCAAAGTGTGTAATTGGAAAGAAACAAGGTGCATCTTGAGATATCTCAAAGGATTAGTGGATCTTGGTCTAGAATATAAGAAGAATGAAAATGTCTTCTTGTCAGGATATTCGGATTCAAATCATGTAGGCAATATCGATGACCAAAAATCCACTTCAGGATTTGTATTCTTTATGGGATCTGGACCAATATCATGGGGAAGCAAGAAACAACACTTTGTTTCTCGTTCTTCCATAGAAGCCAAGTATCGTTCTGCAGGAGAAGCTGTCTATGAAGTGATTTGGCTACGTCATATACTCAAAGAACTTGGAATACCACAGGACAAACCGACCACCATGTATGTTGAAAATGAAGGTGTTCTCAAACTTGTTTACAATCCATTTTTTCATGAAAGAACAAAACACATTGAGGTACATGTTCATTTCATACATGAGCATGTGTTGAAGCAAAATATACAGTTGAACAAAGAGCATATATCTTCATGAAGTCACTTGCACGTGACAAGTTCAAGTTGTTCATAGAGTTCCTCTCCTCATCCCTTGAGATAATACAAAATTAAGGGCGGGATGTTAGGATAATTAATTATGCATTGTATAATTAATTATAATTATTAATTTATTATTATAAAATTATTACATTAATTAGTTGTATAATGTTATATGGTTTTATTAACCATATTTGGCTTATTATATTCATAGGTATAATTGTTATGTTGTTATTAAAATTATTTCATTACTCATTTTTGCTTCCCAGATGTATTTTAGAAGCTACTGTATTTTATTTTGTTGTTGCATAGTTGCAACTCCATATTTGTTTGTATCCAGGCTATCTAATATGTATAAATATTGTAGTTTGCACTATTGTAAGAGATTGATTTCACATCATTTAATTATATAGGCTTCCATCCCTGTTTGTGAAATTACATGGATGACGCCCCCTCAAGTTTCGATGGGGTGATAGAAGAGGTCGAATGGTGCTAAAAAAGAAAAGAATAATTACCATGGTGGCAAAAAATCTCATCACGACAACGAAGAGTCAAAATTGGCTCAAGTGGCCATTGTTTAATTATATTGATTTTGTGGGAACCCTTGCACTAAGTGGATTATATAAGGGAGGGGGGAGGGATAATAAACAAGGAATTTTGAGAACTGTGTTTCAACAAGTGAGGAAAAATGGAAAAGGTTAGTGAGAAGGAATGTTAGTTAGAATGGGAAATTAGTTAGAATGAGAGAAAATGGGAGAGGGTAGAAGGAAAGATCATAGCGTAGCATACAAACCATCGTGGATCAGAAGTACCTTATTACATAAGAAGCCATAATAATGATTTTTATGCAATTCTAAAGTACTAACTCAAAGAAAAATACATAAGCAATGCAATACGAGAAAGTAAACAAACAAGTAGACAAACAAACAAATAAGCACAATCAAATAAACTTAAATGAGGAATGCTTAAGACAATTGTATCAATGTTTTTGTTATCTAGCTTTAGTAACCATATGTTCGAGTTACATGACATGGGTTAAAATGGTGCCCCAATAAAGGATACATGCAAGGAATTAGATTGAGGACATAGAAGTTTTATTGAAAAGAAACTGTGCACTATGAAACTGCCCCAAGCAACAATATGCTAGGAAGAAAACATACCAAGAAAACAAGATTTGATAATGAAAGAAGATCACAATATGATCCGCATGTCGTGTGCTAGAATGAGCAAGCACTAAAGTAGGATGCTTTTTAGGAAAGTTTCCAATGTTTAGTATTTTTGAGTTTTTCCAAATGTTTTTGGATTTTGAGATTTTGTAAATGTTTTTAATTTTTGAAGGTTTTACCAATGTTTTGGATTTTTAAAGGTTTTACTGAATGTTTTGGATTTTATAGGATGTTTTGAATGTTTTGGGTTTTTGATGTTTTACTAGAATGTTTTGGATTTTTTGAAGGTTTTACCAATGTTTTGGATTTTTGAAGGTTTTCCGAAACTATGTATAAGAATAACTAAGCACCAAGATGCCCCTAGCGAAAGGTGAGAATATACAAGGGAGAATCACCACATATATATACAAGAATAGGATAAGCTGGATCAAGGCCAAGAGAGATAATTTCAACATGATTACAAACTCAAGCCAAGGGAAAAGCTAATAAGAAGTGATCATGCCTCATGTTCAAGTTACCTGTGAATAATAGAAACATCTTCTAAGGTGTTCGAAAACCACTTTTCACCAAAGGACATGTCCAAAGTGCCATAATTGCATGGTTTTTACATTTGAACAAATATATTTTCTTTACTATTTTTTAATTTTTTGATTTTTCAAATGCCTCTAAGCTCAGGCATAGAATCGTGCTTGAGATGCATGATATTAATGGGATCCCAGAGCTCATCACCATTAGGATATGCATTTAGAGGCCCCTGAATCAAGTTTTGCAACCATAATATATGGTCCTAACTAATTAAGCTCAAATTTTACTCTTTTTTCACGCTCTTTAGTAGTATTAAACTAGTTTTATTTTAAAACACGGTCTCCAACCTCAAATTCACCAGAGATAAGACACTTGTTGTAGCTAGAATGAATTCAATTTTGATACACTTTGAGGTGGTCTAAGGCATGGAGGCAATTTACATAATGCAATTCAAGATCTGATAGTCTAGCCACTATGTAGTCCTCTTCATTATCTAGATAGTCTTTCAAGGATATTCACAAAGAGGGAAGATCGATCTCTAAGGGGATGCCAAATTTAGTTCCAAACAAAATGGAGTAAGGAGTTACACCTGTGGGTGTGTGAATATAAGTTTGGTAGGCTCATAAGCCATGATGAATTTGGAGATGCTAGTTATGACTTGTCTTACTGACTAGTTTCTCCATAATCTAAACAATAGTTTTATTTGTAGACTTAACTTTCCCATTAACTTGAGGGTAATAGGGATTACACCAATATTGATGGATTTTAAAGCGTTGGCACATGGCCTTCACTTGCTTGTTCTTAAATGATGTGCCATTTTCAGATATAACAGCAGAAGGGATACCATAATGAAAAATGATGTGATTCATTAAATAAAATTTGAGATCTAAGCACCTGTAACATGGGTGAGAGGAATAACCTCCACCAATATGGTAAAGAACTCAATTGTGGTAATGATGTCTTTTTATGAAATTAGATAAGGTGGGTATAATATTTCCTATGGGATCGAGCCCCCATTTAAAAAATAACCATGGTACAGTGATAGGTTGTAAAGACTGAGCTAGCGCATGGATCAAGTTTCCAAGATTTTGGCATAAGAAAAATTTATTTAGGAACTGACAACAACCTGTCTCTACAGTAGGTCAGTAATAGCCAATGCATAAAATTTTCTTTGCGAGGACCATGTCACTAGTGTGATCACCAAATATCCTTTGTGCACCTCTTTGACAGATTGGATAACTTCTTTAGAGTTAAGACAATGCCACAAATTCCCATCGTAGCCTTGACAATAGAGAGTGCCCATTGGATAAGGGTTCTCTTTTGGGAGTGGAAGATGTCAGGTAGGAAGGTACCATCCTATAGGTAATTTTATATATCAACATACTAGGGGAAAAGGGACCACAAATTTCATATACCAAACATGATTTTGTCATGTCATAAGAAGGCACTATGAGATGATCGACGAGGAACTGAAAATCTCTAGTATCCAATGATAATCTTAACAATGATCAGATAGTATCCATGACATCTACTAACATGCTATTTTCTCAAGGGACATGTTAAAAGGTGATTTGAACAAAGTAAT
This sequence comes from Taxus chinensis, assembly GCA_019776745.2. Lineage (NCBI taxonomy): Eukaryota > Viridiplantae > Streptophyta > Pinopsida > Cupressales > Taxaceae > Taxus > Taxus chinensis. The sequence continues at coordinate 12,663,315 of CM034146.1, read as the reverse complement.
CCTTTAGGCTATCCACCATGTGTTTATACAGTACAAGTTTCTCATATTTGAATTTATATTCATCGTTCACTTGTTTTATGATGAGTTGTGAGTCACCTATAACCTAACTTATTTGATGTTCCATTTTATAGTGACTTTCAAACCTGTGATGAGAGCTTCATACTCAAAAAATGTATTTGTACATGGAAATTCAAGTCTAAGCAAAATGGAAGCATATGGTGGATCCAAACTTAGTGGTTCCATTTTTGCTAAGGGTGCTTATTTCAGTTGATTGGCAAGTGCTTGTCATTTTACTACTTTTTGATGAACATACTCAATGCCAAATTCACTTAGCAAAATGATCGAGTTGTCCATCCTCCCGGTGAGTGCCAATTTTGATAGTAGGTACTTGAGTGGGTCAACTTTAGATATGAGCTTGGTTTTATTATTCAAGAGGTAATGATGTAACTTATGGAAAGCTAAGACAACCAAGCATGTTTTCTCAATTTACGAATAGTTGAGCTCGTAGGAGATCAAGGTATGAATTATGTATTAGATGGGTTTTTCTTTATGCTAGGCATCATACTATGTCAAAAGCGTGTGATTAAAAAATTGAGTGGCTTAGATGTATAAAAATAGGGGTTCACTTGGAGTAGGTGGTATGAGAACATGTGGATTAGCCAAATATTGTTTCAATTGAGAAATGACCTATTGATAATCATGACTCCAATTGAAATAAAATTCATTTTTAAGTAGATGTGTGAAGGAATGAAACTTGTCTCCAAGTTGGGAGATGAATATGTGAATAAATTGAATTTTACCTTGTAAGCTACACAATTGTGTAAGTTTCTTGGGAGAAGGCATCTCATTAATAGAAGTAACCTTTGTGGGGTCCACTTCAATTCCTCTTTTGGAGATGATGAAGCCCAAAATTTTTCTAGAGATGACACCAAATACACACTTCTTTAGATTCAAACAAAAATTATAATCCCTAGTCACTCAAAGATATGATGAAGGGATATTCAGGTATTCTGATCGGGTTCAGGACTTACCAAAGATATCATCCACATAGTCCTCTAAAATTTCATGCAATATATCATGAAAGATGACAATCATTGCACATTGATCTGTGGCACCAATGTTCTTGTAGCCAAAACACATGACCTGATAACAAAAGGTGCCCCAAGGAGTAGTAAAAGTTTTTTTTATGTTGGTCCTCTTCCATAATTTTGATTTGATTATAATAAGATAATCCATCCATGAGGGATAAAAAATTTTGGTCTATAGTTGAATCGAAAATCATGCTAATAGTGGTAAGATGATAATCATCTTTAGGAAATTATTTATTGATGTCCTTGAATTATGTGTAAATTCAAATACCCATGGGTTTCTTACAAACATACACAATATTGGAGATCCATTATGAATAATCGATAGGTATAATAAAACCCATTTCCAATAACATTTTGAGTTCTTCCTTGACCAAAAGAGCTACATGTGGATGTATTTTCCTTAATTTATGTTTGATCAGTTTTGTGGATTCACGCACAAGGTTTTACATAACCAAAGAGGGATCCAAGCCTAACATGTCAACATATGACTAAGAAAATACATCCACAAACTCTTTGAGGAGCACAATAAAGGTCTTCTTCTCACGTGCAAAAATAGAAACACCTAGATTGATAATTATAGGTTCCTCTTTTGTGCCAATGTTGATGTTAATAGTCTCTTGAACCAATAGTTTTGAACCATCCTCTATAAACGCAGGGTCAAGAGGGAGATTGAGTTCTTCCTCTATTGGCGTCTCAATGAAATTTTCACTAATATAATGATCACTTATTTCATCCATGTTTGAATTTTCATTTTTCTTGTCCGTAAGTGCCTCAAAGAGGTTTTCACTATAGGACTTAGATTTTTTAGTTTTGTGAGTTTTTTTGTTGATATTTTGGCCTTTTTCTTGTTTTGTTGACCATAAAACTCATCCTCTTCCTAAAAATACACGTATGCATTGAGGTTGATACAAAATCATTTCTTATGATCTCTAATAAGAATGTCATCACGTATCCCCATGGACTCTCCAATTACCTCATCATTCTGAAATAGATCAATCAATATGCGTCGTTGGTCCCAATCAATGAGGGATGGGTGTACAAGATATAATTCAGTAATGAAGGGGGATAAGGTTTAAAAAGTGGTGTCAAAAAATATATTAGTGGAGGCAAGATCTTTGTAGATACTACAAAGGGACTTTGGTTCACTTTCATAATCCGAATATCTATCCTAATGTTCAAAAGAGGTGTCATTGACTTTGGGAGGTTGTGTTCCATATGGATGAATACCAATGCCACATTTGTCCATATTTTCATGTGTTAGAATAGGTTCCCCAAAAACTTATTTATGTAAACCATATCTATATCTTTTATATCTCATATCATACATCATCTTGTTAGGGATGACATATTCCGAGGATTGGTAGCAATAAGCCATATATTCATCATGAGACTGGGATGTGTAAGTAATAATCAACTGTTCATCAATTAGGAGACCACCAGGGGTGAATTTTTTGATATTGTAAGGATCATGAGTTATTTGTGGCCAAAAGTTGGGCCTACCACTCATCTTGGGTGACAAGGGAATGTTTGATAGATGAGGGCCTAATGGAGGTCATATTCTCTGCAGCCAATAGGAAGGATTTTCAACTTGGATTCCCATGTATAAAATGGGGAAACAAAGGTATAATCATCACTTGTGTGAGGATCAAGTGTATCCAAGTTGACACTAGAGGTGAGGGCATACGATTTAAGTTAAATGGACAACTCCGTGGAAGAACGTTCATTAGCTATCTGGATATAACCATCTAACACTCTTTAATGGGAAAAGGGTTATAGGCCACCAAGAATTATAAGCTCTTGTCCTTGATGTTATAATTTAATACAATGATGGAAGGTCGAAGGAACGAATTGTATGGCATGAATCCATAGGATACCAAGGAGAATGTTATAGGGAAGATCCAAGTCGATGACATAGAACCTTGTGTCTGTTGGAAACTAAGAGGGGGGTGAATCAATGTCTTCTCAAATTTACCTTCTTAATTTTTCTATGATAAACATATTAAACCATACATAAGAAATTTGTAAGATATTACATAGAGACATAAGTTTTAATGTGGGCAAACCAAACTGGGAAAAAACCCACTGAAAGCAAGAACTAGGCTTAGGAAAAAATTATCCCATATAAATTACATTCATTTCATGGTTGAGATTTAACTCAAGCTGGAGATGTAACTCCATAATTTAGTTCAGGAAAAAATAACCTATATTGAGCTTCAAATCACAAGGAGGATTAAACCCCCTATGGTTTAACCAACTACAACAGATATTCTGTAAGATACTACTTACAAGGAGGATGCTACCCCCTATAAGCTAAGCTTTAACTTAGACTTGTTATGTGTTTTGGTCACACTCTGTTTACTATATTACACAACTGATAATGACCACTAGATTAGTTGTTCTCTACTTCTTAATTCTAGTTATGATTATCCTTTCTTATCTGATCATCAAATCAACATTCTATCTCAGTTATACAAGGCTCACAATCACATCATGTTCTCATTCAATGAAGTAATCACACATGCTATAATAGATTAGTCATGAAGATCCTACTTTTTCACCTCATATAACTTATTGTTTCAAGCTCCTCTTTAGCTCACCTTTCAACAATACTTGTCTCTCCTGGTCTTTAGTCATCCACACATTTCACTTGTTCAGTATATCAAGTTCATTCCAAGGTATCATCAATTATCTTTATAACACCTTCAACTCACACCTAATCTGTATTTATAGCTTTTAAAAATTTGTCTATTTCTTTATTTACAACTCAGTCATCTGTATGCATGTTTCTCTTGAATTTTCAATTACCTCTAGTCAGCACTTGAATTCATAGTTTACTATCTTCTCACACATCTGATTGTCCCTATAATGTCTCAAACCCCTCAACAAAGCTTTCATATCTTCAAGGTATCTATACCTGCAATGGATTTTCCAGGATTCAATAGCAACTGCTTGCTCTTTATGCTGAGATCAACACTCCTATTCAATTTTCGATCTTCATCATTTTCAAAATTGTCCTAATCATAATTTTACCATGCCTTACTCTCAGAATTTTCAATCTTGATCTCCACATTTTATTATTCACGGTGTATCATATTTAAGATCTTTTTAATCCTTCTTCATCTAACACCTATTCACTGGTATGCTATTTCATAGAGTTCGTCATGTATGTTCACTATTATCAAATAAAGGTGTTTCACTTTTTCCACTCACTATACACTACACATAAACATCCTTACCTACTCTTTTTCAAACTTCACATCTTGATGCAACCTAGAATCTACTATATAAAACCTAGAAAAACCTAGGCACACTAGCACATCACCCAGCCTGAGATGAGTGCTCACCTGAAGCGCGCAAAGGTGGCATGCCCCTCTTTAGAGTTGCTTGTGTATGATGTTAGTGTAATGAAGATACAACATAATAAGAACTGTAAATAATCATGAACATTCCACAAAGCATATTCCAGATCTAGATCTTAGAGAATCATGAATTAAATGATAACTATAATAAGGTTAACCATGCAATAACTAGTTACAGTCATGTTTAGAACCCTTATCCATCTAATATACTCCATTATATTAAACATTGAATTACATAGAAGCTCCTTACATTACAAAGCATCACCATAATTTATGCACGTATCAGATCCAACAACATAACTATATAATACCTCACTATTTAGCCTCTCTATCTAACCACATAGTTCACTACATATTTATAGGGGTGGGGACTTTCCCTTCACCACCTATGCACTTCCCAAAATAAGTCGCATGCTGATAATAACCACGCGCCTTTGCAATAACATGCACCCATGCAAGTTCGCTAATAATAGACATCCTATAGTTAACTAGAAGAAGTAATCCTATTATTATCTTGAACTCATGCATGGCGCTTATCAACCAATCATTCCCAAAATAACATTCGCATATCACACAAGTCTCCATCCCAATGTGTTCTTTGCACGATATCTTCCAAAAATAGCCCGCATCCATGAAAATGGCTAAGTCCCAAATTAGCCTGTCCTGGCGCACATTTCCTTCCCTATCCTTCCATGCTTTCAAGTGCGCCTTGTTCCCATGCACGAATCCTATGTGTGTTTTCTCCTTAGGAAAATATTGTCTGCTCAAAATTACCCCACACTAAATTACATTTCTGTCCCAAAAATGGGGATTCTTTCTAATGTTCCCAAAGAATAAAGAATAAGAATGGAAAAATGTAAAGAATCACTATACAAAAGAATAGACCTTTACTTTGCAACACCTTCTTCTTTAACCAGGAGGATCAACTATGAATATTCTATTTTAATCTCAGCCTCCAATGTCTACCATTCATCTAACGTGGTTATCATCTTTTGTGTCAAGTAAGTTTAAACCCTAGCTCAAAATCGTATGCCCTAGCTCAAAACCGCTTGCCCTAGCTCCTTCTCAATGCTTCTGCTTCGCTCAAACCCTTCACTAATGGGGATGCAAGCCTTTTCCACACAAAAATATACTCTCCACATCTAATTTTGCAACTCTCTACACCTCAATACAATTCACTAAGCTTGGTTGCACTTAGCTCACCTGAATACTTGTGATTTCAAAGGTAAAAATGAACCCGCATCATGTCCTTATATAAATTTTCAAAAAGTTAGTGAATTTATTGCTCCTTTACCTTGTTGGGTTTCAAATTTTCACTTGGAATGAAACCACAATCAGGGGACAAGCAAGTCCCTCCTCTTTAATGGGAGAGGTTCCCTTATTGAAAGTAGGGGCCAAACCTATGTACAAATATACAATCTTTCATTCAATGGTGGTTTCCTGATATCTTGAAATGTGTTTTATGCCTGGAAATTTATCAATACATGAGGATAGAAGACTTGAAGAGAGGAGGGAGGTAGAAGAAGACAATACTTTCAGGGAAAAGAGATGGTAGAGAAAACCCTTATATGTATTGAGAAAATGAGATATAGAATAGAACCATTCACGTTTATAACGGGCACAATCTGTAGACTCAAAGTTCTTGAGATTGTATAAACTAGAACACAAAGTCTATAAGCATGAAAGGATTAAATGATTCACAGATCAGAGAAAAAAGGAAAGAGAAAGTAGAGGAAAAAGGGGAAAACCTTTGTATTGATTTCTTCCAATTCAAAATTACAGTTTCAGAATATCAAAATTCCAACAACCCTTTACAACAACTTTGAAAGCTCATGATATAGCTCACAAGAGATGGTTACAACCTCCTTGAGCTAGTAAGAAATAGTTACAACTTATTCCAATCATCCATGCCCTTTCAAATTCTTGATTTGGAAAGAAACATTAATGGCAAAAAAAACAATTTTAAAAAATATACAGCCGTTACATTCTTTTACTAGTTAAAACATGGGCCATTTGATTTGCTTTTACAACTTCAAATTTGGGCCTCCCACATGGGAGAAATTAATTAGAGTGGGCCTATGGATGCCTTCCATAATTTTTGTCTTTGAAGCTGCACTAGGCTAACACATAGAGAGCTTTGTTGGTTCCTTCATACTTTGCTGATTCGGGTCTATTTCCTACTTGACCTATGTTGACCCCTAGACACGTGGAGGGTTGGCACTCATTTGAGTTTCCATTTTGGAAGTTCGCCTTAAAATTACACCGAGCCGATGTGTTTCCCCTTCCGCAAGTCTTTGGCTTTTCAATGGCCAACTCTGTTGCCTCATTGACTTTAACCACATGGTGAGCTAGCGCTACTTGGAGAATGACCCTTTGATTTCACTTTCGAAATGGCACCGCTAAGGCATGTGGCAGCTTCCACCAACCCACCCATACTTAGTCAATTTTAATGATCGGCTCTGTCCCTTTTTGGTCCTAGGACATGTGGAGGATTGGCACAAGTTTGAGACCCGCTTCCATCTTTAACTCTTGAATCTATGCCGATGAGGCACGTGACGCTACTGTTGGTTGGATATTTTTTGACGCCAAAATATGAGGTTCAACCACAGTACATGGGATTAAATCCCTCCTTAAAGTCAGGTGAGGCTGCTTGTTTATTACTAATCTAAAACACAACAAAAATAATATGTACAGTATTCACATTAATCTAACCATTGGGGTTGGGATAGAATCCCAAAGTCCATATCCCTGCTAGGTAAAGATGTTGATGTTTTCCGAAATAGAATCGATCAAAAAGGAATACACAATGGAAAGGAGATAACGGGAACATATTTCATTTTGAGCAAACACAGATCACGAAATAATCATATAAGTTCTAGATAACAAATGTAATGTAATGTTTGAAACAATTAAAATGATTGAGAATGCTAAACAAAGAATAACTTAAGATCCTAAATATAAGAACAATATCTTAAGAGAGATGAATCTCACAACACAAAGTTTGTAAAAATAACATCAATTTCTATTCCTTAAATGATTAAAAGAAAACACAAAGTTTTTCTTCTTCACAATAGTTCTCAATATTCCAAAAATCTCAACCCTTATGAATGCATAAGCATCCCTTATTTATAATAAAAGGAGTTGAGAAAAAATAGGATAAATCCTAGAAAATAGTATTTTAAAAGAGAGTCCTATTTTGCTTGACTCTCACCCAGGAGACCAATTCAAAATTTTCTTCCAATGTGACGAAACAAAAATGAAAAAGACATGTCAATTTCAAGATTGAAATGACATGTCACATTGTGCTTATTCTATGTCATCATCTTTATCTTCCTCCAACAAAGCCTGCTTGTCCAAAAATTCTTGGAATCTTCAGATTATACCCTACATCTCATTCTCATCAGGCATGGTGGAATGATCACTCAGAACTTCACATGTTTCCTGAGTATCACTAGTGTTTCCAAGAAGCTTTTTCAATCTCTTGTTGAGTTTCCTCAGAGTCTCTAAAGAATGTTCAATTTTTACAAACCTGTCAATGATTTCCATGCCGAATCCGTAAGTTGGCTCACGTTGAATTGATTCTTGGATATGTTTGTAAAGATCATCAATAGACATGATGCCTAAGCTTTCACTCAACACTTTAGCACAAATCTTGACCAGCTCTTCTTCTAAGTCATTCTTGCCATCGACCAATTGATCTCTTGATTCTCTCAATTTGCTGCAAGTTTCATTAAGAACCTTTATTCTGAATCTGATGGCTTTAGTAAGCTGAAAATGTTTATCCCCATGTGGAATGATGCCCTCTTCAACCAATATGTGGGATTGAACCTGTTTCAGCATTTGGAGAGCTTCGAAAGTCAACTCTAGGTTCCCGATTTCTGCTGAAAACTCATCATCCATTTTCTCTCCATCTTTATTTATATCCTCTAAAGATTGGTAGACTTCTAGAGTATCTTCGATGACTTCTTTTCCTTACAGGAGAAGTCTTTGGGTCCATTCATCGACTGTTCTCCCCTTTTCATTAATCTTTTCAATCATGGGTATTGATGAGAAATCGAACCCGATAGGAGTAGAGGATGATGGTGTTGACTCAGGAGGCTTTGAGAGCTTGAGTAGAACTTCTGTTAGCTGCTATATTTTCTCTTTTAACTCATCTCTGTTTGCCTTAGTTTCCCTCAGCTTCTGGCACAACACATTCATGGCATCTTGTGCATCTGCTGTGCTCCCTCTGTTGTTACTTTCCACCCTTGTGATTTGATAATTTGTGACCATTATGTCATCCTTAGTTTTATCATCTGTGGGAGTAGTGATCTCTATAAATTTATGCCCTGAGGCATCCACTGAAATCCTTGAGACTGTTTTGGGTTTCTTGGCTGACTTAGTGGGAGTGCCCTTGAGGGAACTAAAATAAAAGGCTGGTAATAGAACAACTACCTTCCTCTTCCTTGGAGTCTGATCTACTAACCATTGAGGCGTATTGGAAGAAGTTGCTTCCATTACAGGTGTTATGGGCACATCTTCAGGTGGGGGAGGATTAGCTTGTGGAGTGGTAACCATCGTAAGTGTAGTGCCCATGGTAGTGGATTCCAGGAATAAAGGTGTAGTAGGAGAAGGCATGTCCACAGTTAACTAGGGTCCAGTGGGAAGAGGTGAGAGGCCAGAGAAGATACTAGCTGTGGCTGAGGAACTTGGTGAAGAATCCCGAGGCAAGGAAGGTTGAATGGGAGGAGGCAAGGATTCTGGAATTAGAGCTTGAGAAGTGGGGGGAGACTTACTTCTGATGAACTGTCTACCAAAGGAGGAATGGAAGGCTTAATGATCTCTTCTCTTTAAGGAAGATTCCCTTGTTTTGGTTGTGGAGGTGAATTAAGAACCTCAACCATTTGTGGGAGAGTGGCCATTGGTGTAGTTACTTGATCTTATTCCTTACAAATTTAACCTTCATTGGTCTCTTGGAAGGGTTCTTAACATTTTCCTTTTTTTTCCTTTTGAGGGTCCCTCTTCTAAAGTGTCTAGCTTTGCAAAACTTCCTTCTTTATAACTCATTCCCCAAGAAATGAGCCACGCCTTAGTACAAGAAATAATTTGAGTAGCTCTTCCCATGATAGAAGCTTTCTCAGCAATGGACCAATCAATGGCCGGGAATACATATTGATCTTCATTTAACCTGTCATACGAGGTACTAAGGAAAATCTCGTTGTCTTTAGTGCCTTTTAGGATGTCAGATAAATCCAACATCTAGATTTCTTTAATTGTCAACCTGATGTTATCTTTTCTTTAGATGAAAACTTCATCCTGAAAATCAACCCAAATATCTTCTATGTTGGGAACATGTAGATATAAAGTCCCGTATGAATTAAGGACTCCTTGAAAATAAAATCCATCTCTGTGCTTCATGTGCTTCTTCAATTTTTCCTGAAGCTCGTGTACCACATTCTTAGCTTTGACCACCATTGAGCATGTGTACCTTATAATGGAAATGGGGAAGGATATAATAGCCTTGTGTTTGCTTTGTTGGAATTTGTGGAAATCCAACAATTGTCTTACTAACTCCATTAGGATTAGCTTATCTCCTGGGAATCTAGGAAATTTGAAAGGATCACCTGGATACATGAACACCTGAAGGTATGTGAACTTCTTGAACTGCAAGAAGATACAACCCCATTTTGATACTTCGGCCCATGCTTCATCAGAGACTCTTCTTTTCCTTAGATCACCTGCAGATATTTTCATAAAAGAAAGAATTGTTCACTCTTCTGAACTAATCTTAAGAACCTTTCATTGTCAGCTGAGGGAGGTACCGATATATGTGTTTTGTAGCCCTATCTCCATTTGCATCCAATCCTAGATAATTTCTCATGCTAGCTGCTGCATAGGTGACATACGATGACATATAGAATTTTCCTGTAGTCAAGACTGTCTTCATCTGGGAATCAATCTCATCACTTATGAGACTACTCCAAACGATCCCTTGTTCATTATTCTTCATAATCACCATGAATTTATACATCCATCCTTAGAAGTCCCTTGACTTAGGGAGTCCAAATACTTGACTTAGCAAGGTGATGATGTCACTGATCTCAAGGATGAAATCACTCCTAGGGACAAACTTGGGGAACCTTGAGATGGCCGGCTTGGCCTTGATCAAGAATTTCATATTCACATGCATGATGCAGTCATCTTGATCCTTGTCCCAGGATTTCTATGTTGACTTAAGATCTACGTCAACATATTCCTGAAAGTTGGGTAATCTTAAGAGGTTATCGAAATAACCCCCGTCCAACTTCACTATGACTTCTCCTGCTTGATTTTTCACTAAGCGAGAGTTCGAGTCATAATGGGAAGCACATGCCAAAATGAACTCAGGGCATTAAGCAGACATTGGGAATCCTGCTACAAGAGGGAGGCCACTGTTGGTTATTACCATCATCTAGGGACTTTGAGAAGAATCCTTGGTTCTATTCTAGAAATCCTCCATGTCAATGTTACCGAGTTCTATATCTCAGATGTCGTAATTGCAATCTATATAGGAAGGGGATTCCATCTTCCGATACTTGTATTTCATCTTCCCTGACCTGTCTGACTTATCTTTAGATGATCCAGGATCCGACATGAGAAATCCTAAAGAAAGAATGCCTAGACAACTCTTATCTAAGCAATCAGACTTAGAAGCTTGGTGAGAAACCCCATAGATCTGCCACAGTATCCAAATTTTAGGACTTGTAAAGCACCAGATGAAACCTGACACACTGGAGAAAGAGTGTCAAAACTTAGGTCTTGTCGGACACTTCGTAAAACCTGACACACTGGAGAGAGTGTCATAACTTAGTATATGTCCGACATGATGCAAAACATGACACACTAGAAATTGAATGTCAGATGATGTTGGATGTCTGACACTTTGAAAATCTTGAAACACTGGAAATCAGATGTCAGAGGATGTTGGATTTTTGGCACTTAGAAAGTCTCAAAACAATGCGGAACTTGGAGATTGTTAAACACCCTGCAAAATCCAAAATAAGGGATCGGGTTTTTGAGATGTCAAAACATGCAATCTTTCCACCATTTCAACAGTTAGGACTTTGTATTTTTCTCCTTTTCTTTAAAACACACAAAAAGGTATATTCCAAGGTATAGTATAGGAAAACACCCTAAGAGTAAACTCTTAATCGATAATTTCTATTGAAATACAACCCAGAAAGAAGAAGAAAACCTAAAATCCTAAACCTAGAAGAAAAACAGGAAAGGAGAAGAGATGTAAATAACATCACAAAACCATTTTCTATAGAACTCACAAGTAGAGGGAAGAGAAAATACCTTTAGTAAATTCAAAAAATAATTGAAAATGAATCACACAATCGAGCATGAAATCAAATCAGGTTCGAAGGTTGAGAGAACATGCATGAAAAAATCCACGCAACCAAAATTACAAAAGATAAAAATGACGTGTAAATCAAACTATATATAAAAATCCCTACATTTATTACACTTCACATGACATGTGTGCCAACTACCCGACAACTCAGAGTTAATGCCATATCATCATCCTTGGAGTGCCCGAAAACCTGATACAAAGGATTAGCTTTCAATTCGGGTTTCAGGTTTTGGGAAACTAATGACATGAAACATGAGATGTTTAGGTGTTCCAAGGTTCTAAAAACCTGACACAAAGGGACATATCGGGTTTGGGGTTTCGGAAGTCAATTGACATGTAACATGCTTTTTGTAAGTCATGTTCCGATGCTCATGAATTCTGAAAACCTGAAACATTGGCTAGTTTTGGGTTTCAGGTTTCGGGAAACAATTTGCATATAGCATGTAAAAACATGTTTTCATGTTGTTGAAACCTGAAAACCCGAAAATCTCCTTAAAAGGGCATTTTTAGGAGATTTTTCCAAAAAAATAATATGGTTATCTTAATTTTAGCTGGAATCACTAAAATGAGATAACAATTGGCTCTAGTTGGGGACTTTCTTGGTGACATCAAAGGAAGAAAACTCAGAATCTATGGTTTTATTCATTGGGCTATGGAGTCTGAAGAAAGAAGAAAACCAAAAACAAATAAAGAAAGAAAGAAAACAAAAAGCAAATACACGACAGAAAACAAATTCTGTACAATGCAAGAGAGCATCTTACATTACTGATGGAACAACTTCATATGTTGACCACTGAAAGGTAGAGGGAGCAACTCTCCATCAAGGTATGATAGATAGAAGCTATTTTCACCATTCAGATTATGTATTTTGAAAGGTTATTTCCATAAAGAATCAAAATTTCCATGCATCCCTTTCTTCTCTCTTCTCTTATCCCAGAGAAGTACTATATCTCCAACTTGGAAATCATGTTGCTTTGATTTCTTGTCAAATATTCTTTTGAATTTGATATGATGGTCTGTGATGCGATCCACCACCTTGCTCCATTCTTCTTCTAGCATGGATAGGTACATCACCCTTTTCTCGATAGAAATTTGAAAAGTTTCATCCTCAATTGCTTTAGCCAACTGTAAGGCCAATAATTCCACGAAGATAGGTATCTCAATGTTAATCCCATACAAAAATTGGAATGAAGACATCCCAATAGCTTGTTTAGGATTAATCCAATCAGCCCACAATGCATCATATAATGCTTTGTGCCATGTCCTTTGATTCTCATCAATCAACTTTCTGATTATGGTCACCAGGTTTTTATTGCTCGATTCAGCTTGACCATTTCCTTAAGGGTAGTAATCAGATGAATGAGCCAACGTGATCCCAAATCCATAAAATTTTTTTGTCAACTTGTGGGATGAAAAATTGGAGGTGTTTCAGCAACAATCTTGTGAGGCACACCAAATCTGACAATTATATTTTCTTTGAGGAAGTTGTAGACAGCTTCAGAGGTTACCTGCTTGATGGGTGTAGCTTCCACCCACTTGGTGAAATAGTCTTTGGCAGTGAGCACATAGTTGTGTCCCACACTAGAGGTGGGATTCAATATACCAATGAAATCAAGTCCCCACTAGCAAAAAGGTTCTTCAATGACCACATGATTTAGGGGAAGAGCTGCTAACTTAGGGCAACCAACAAAATGTTGACAAGCTTCACATTTGGACACCCATTCTGCCGAGTCTCGAAAGAGAGTAGGCCAATAGTACCTAGCCCATAGGATCTTATAAGCTATCACAGAGGAGGAGAAATGTCCTCTACATGCTAGATTATGGAAGGACTCTAGCAACCTCACCTACTGTGACTTATCAACACAACACATGAATACACCATCAATACCTTTCTTGTACATTCCATTATCCCATAGAATGTATCTTGTGGATCTTAACTTAACTGTCCTCTTCTCCTTTTGGCTCAAATGTGGGGGAATTCACCATAAGTTAGAAAGAAAGCAATATCTGTGTACCATTCATCGGTTGTGCTCACAAAAAGCACCATGGGTAATTCTGAAGAGGTATCTTCTGTTTTTTCACATTCTGTCTCAACATTATTTTCTGCAATCAATTGGCACAGGCCCCTTCCTCGTACCAACTTGGTAGGTCTGATGTCCAAGTCATACTCTTGGACTTTAGCTATCTAGCTACCCAGTTGACTACCTAGCTCTTGTTGAGTCAAAATGGATTTAACTACAGTATTAGGAACAAGAACGAGGGTATGAGAACTCAGCACGTAATACCTGAAATGTTTCACTGCTCTCACCACTGCATAAACATTCTTTTCAATTTGTGACATTTTTAATTCATGTTCTTTCAATGGGAATCTCATGAAAGTTATGGGAGCTTTAATTCCTTCTTTATTTTCCTGCATCAAGATGACTAATACTATATGAGCGGAAGCATAGCTGTACATGATGAAATCTTTTTTGAAGTCTGGACATACTAGAACGGGGGCATGTGTAATTGCCTTTTTAACCTCTTCAAAAGCAAGCTTCCCTTTAGTTCTCCATTGAAATGGAGTTTTCCCTTTCATCATCCCAAGGATATCCTTGGTTTTATCAACAAAATCAGGTACAAATATTCTTAGGAAATTAACCTTCCCGAAAAAGGAGTGCACCCCAATTTTTCTTGTGGGTAGGGTAAGGATTTGAATGGCCTTCACCCTCTCTGGGTCAATCTTGGTTCCTTCTCTAGTCACAATATGACCCAAAAACTTTCCTTCTATCACTCCAAACATGGACTTCTTAGGATTTAATGAAATCCCATGACGCCTAAACCTTAAGAGTACCTGTTCCAGGTGATCATAATGATCACTTTGTTTTTTTAGAGAAGACCATTAAGTCATCCAAATACACAACTATGACCTTGCCCATTAAACCCCTGAAAGCTAAGTCCATAGCTCTCTGCAATGTGGCCCCAGAATTGATTAAACCGAAAGACATCCTTCTGTAAGTGAAGGTTCCACATGGAGTGGTGAACGCTATTTTATGTTGATCTTCAGCAGCTACCTCAACCTAATTATATCCCGAAAATCCATCAATCATGGATAACATCTCTACCCCAATGACCATCTGTAATACATGGTCCGTGATGGGCAACGAATGATTGTCCTTTAATGAAGAATGGTTGAGATTATGGAAGTCAACACAAATCTGAATTTCACCATTCTGATTTGTCACAGGGACAATGTTTGCAACCCAGGTGGAATGATGGATTGAAAAGATAATACTTACATCTAACATTATCTAAATTTCTGAAAGAATAGTCCCTAAGATCTTGGGGTTGTAATGTCTCTGCTTCTGCATGTGGGGTTTAACTTCAGGCTTCAAGGGAATGCTATGTTGCACATCCTTGGGCTTGAAAGACTTTAGATCCGCATATGACCATGCTAGGAAGTCCATGTATCTCTTCAAGAGTGAAGAGAATATTTATTTTTCCTCCGGTGAATAACATTTACTGATGTTTACCATCCATGGTTGATCAACGGAACCTAGGTTAACTTGATCTACTTCTGACGAGGAAGCACCTTCAACTTGCCTTTTATCCTAAATAAACTGGTCATGCTTAGTCGAAAAAACCTTCCAGAGAAACCAATCCCTTGGGGATCTTGTTGCCTTTTAGCTGAATGAACTCACCATCAATCTCTTGATATGAACTTGAAACAGATTGACGGAAAGCTGATTCTGATCCTTTAAAATATAGTTCACTAAAATTTTCATCTTTTTCAAGGAAAGACAGTACCTGATGATCATCATTAAATACTTGCCAATGTGTTGAATTATTTGGAACACTGGGATGGTACACAATCTCGATGGTGTATGTGTCTTGTTTGAACTATGGATGAGGAAGGAGAAGAGATGCAGACATGGCCAACGAATCAACTTTGTCGTTATAATCCCTCAAAACTGCCTTGATAGAAAAAGCATCAAAGCATTCTATGTTGTCCCATACTTTGTTCTTGTAATTCTTTAGGCGATCATTTTTCACTTGATAAAATCCTTTCACTTGATTTACAATTAGCTCTGCGTCTCCCTAAAATTTGAGATTTCAGATTCCCTTTTTTCTTGCCATTTCTAATCCTAATAACAAAGCCTCATATTCAGTTGTGTTATCAGTATTATCAAACTGAAACTTGAAAGCAAAGGGAAAGATCTCAAAATCTAGAGATATAAGAACTACGCTGGCACCTGATCCAGTAGTTGAATAGATCCCATCAAACTCAAGGGTCCAAATACCATTAGGATCCTCTTCCTTAACATCCACAACTAGTATCTCTGATGTCATGAAATAATTCCCTAAGCTAGCATCTTCGAAAATAATTTGAGCCTTGGGGTCATCATACTTAGTGACTAAATACTTCGCTTGAGGCTCATGATGGAGAATATGAGGAACTCCAATAACTATAATTTTAGCCTTGGTCTAGTCCATATTGATCCCCCCTCTGACATCTTTACAAAAACCTCTTCCTAAGAGAATACCGTAGGAAGCTGGGATATCAGCAACCAGAATGGTCATTTTTACTCTCTTCTCCAGGAAGGTGACAAATGCAAATTGTGCATCTTTGATTTGACCAATCAAAGGAACTTGCTTGGTTTCCATGGAGTAACACCATCCATATGATTTAGTCAAGGTAAGTCCAAGGGCATGAGCTACTTTTGCGGGCATCACATTATCGGAAGCTCCTGAGTCAATTATGCAATTGCTAAGTTTAAACCCGTTTATGAGTAAAGACAAATAAAACGGTTCAATCTTTCCTAAATAAGAAACAAAGGTCATATTGGTTGAAGGTGAAGGTTGAGTAGGACTTGAAAAAATGCCTTTTGAAGATGAAGGAACAATAGCCTCGCTTCTAATGAATTTAGAAAGATTTTTAAATTGCTCAGGATTTGACTGAAGATATTCTGCTTCTGACATTTGGATCTTAGTTCTTTTTGCATGATCAACAATGCCAAAAGCAGTATATGAAGGAATGATGGTAGGCTCAGTTTTGGTTATATTGGTTTGAGTTGAGATACTGGTCTTGAGAGTAGGAGAAGGAGAATAAGAAGAAGTTGGTACCGTTTAGTTGTCTCCCTTTTAGTTTGTGCTAAGATAGGAGAGCCTCTCTTGGCCATGACCACGAGAGCTTCTTTATTCTTCTCCTTAGATCCTTCCAATGGTTTTCTAGGATTCTGAGATTGGGATCAAGTAAAGACCGCAAATGAATAACCATCATGTTCACATTCGTCTTCCTTGTATTCCAAATACCCAATACTAGAAGTTGCTAGTTGAATCATCATAGGACTCATCAGTGTATCCTGAAGGTTCAAAAGCTTCGTGAAAATCTTGTTCTTCTGGTTCTGCCTCTTCTTCGACTATCTCTACTATAGCATTAACAGGAGGAGCTTCAATAGCTAGTCTCAGTTGAGCAGCAGCCAACTGCGGTCTATCTCTTGTAGGAGTGCCATTAGTATTATTGAAATTTTGTCTAGGAATATCTCAATACAGAATGTTGCTCACTTGTTGAGACATTTGATTTTTCAAAGTGATCAAGTCATTAGCCATCTTCTGAATCATTGGATCAGTAGTACTCTGAGAAGAACTCTGATTTTTAGGCTTGGATGATTCTTTTCTGATCTTTCTGGCCAGAATAAGATCATATTCTATTTTGGTGGCCATAGCTTGAGCGGTGGCCAAATCAGGGATAACATATCTTCTTAACAAGAAGCTTACATCTAGAGGTTGAGAATTGATGAAGAAACATTTATGATTCTCAAGAGTAGGAACAACATGATTAGGAATCTTGTGAATCAACTTTTTGAATTTAGCTATGAAGTCCCACATGGGTTCGTAAGACTCCTTCTTCATGTGGGTAAGCTGTACTAACAAGGTGTGAGAATCTTTAGCTAGTTTGAACCTTACTTCAAATACAAATCTCATGGTAGCCCAGTTGGTAATGCATGAATTTGGGAGATGATAGAACCATTCTGCTGCTATGCCATGCAATGTTTCAACGAAGAGTCAAACAGAGACATCTTCATGGGAAACCCCAAGAACACCTCATGCATCAAAGAATGAGGCAATGTGTTCGTCAGGATGTTGTTTCCCATCACCGTTGAAATTAGGAATATTTTTTTGTGATCCATGAGGTAGGTCATGCAATGGTGGAGTAAGGGAAAGAGGACCAATAGCTGCGCCCCAAGGCATAGGTTGTACTACCATTCTCCTAAATGAAGTGTGAACATGAATCTGAATATCTAGCAAGAATAATGCATGACAAGTTACCTAGACTTCTTGTTCTTGAGGAATCTTATTCCTTCAGATGGGTGAAGAACTTCTTGCCTAGCTAGATGCAACACTGTTGGGTGAAAGCCTGAAATTATGCTGTTAAAGTAGATCAAAGAATGGATCAGTTTCACCCTTGGCTCAGCTTAACCGAGTGAAGATCTTCCTGGCTAGCTTGAACTATAAAATGGATCTTCTTGAAAATAAGGCAAATATGGAGTCGCTAGACACAAAAAGGAAAATCTTAGTCTTATCAATCCGTATTTCCCCATCGGAGTCACCAAAAACTGTTGGTTGGATATTTTTTCATGCCAAAATATGAGGTTTAACCATAGTACATGGGATTAAATCCCTCCTCAAAGACAAGTGAGGCTTCCTGTTTATTACTAATCTAAAACACAACAAAAATAATATGTATAGTATTCACATTAATCTAACCATTGGGGTTGGGATAGAATCCCAAAGTCCATATCCATGCTAGGAAAAGATGTTTTTGTTTTCCGAAATATAATGGATCAAAAAGGAATACACAATGGAAAGGAAATGAAGGGAACGTATTTTATTTCGAGCAAACATAGATCACGAAATAATCATATGAGTTCTAGATAAAAAATGTAATGTAATGTTTGAAACAATTAAAATGATTGAGAATGCTAAAAAAAGAATAGCTTAAGATCCTGAACATAAGAACAATATCTTAAGAGAGATGAATCTCACAACAAAATGTTTACAAAAATAAAATTGATTTCTATTCCTTAAATGATTAAAAGAAAACACAAAGTTTTTCTTCTTCACAATAGTTCTATATATTCCAAAACTCTCAACCCTTTGGAATGCATAAGCATCCCTTATTTATAATAAAAGGAGTTGAGAGAAAATAGGATAAATCCTAGAAAATAGTCTTTTAAAAGAGAGTCCTATTTTGCTTGACTCTCATGTAGGAGACCAAGTCAAAATTTGTTTCCTATGTGACGAAACAAAAATGAAAAAGACATGTCGATTTCAAGATTGAAATGACATGTCGCATTGTGCTTATTCTGTGTCATCATCTTTATATTCCTCCAAAAAAGCATGCTTGTCCCAAAATTCTTGGAATCTTCAAATTATACCCTACATCTCATTCTCATTAGGCGTGGTGGAATGATCACTCAGAACTTCACATTTTTCTTGAGTATCACTAGCATTGCTAGGAATCTTTTTCAATCTCTTGTTGAGTTTCCTCAGAGTCTCCAAAGAATGTTCAATTTTTACAAATTTGTCAATGATTTCCATGCCAAATCCGTAAGTTGGTTCATGTAGAATTGATTCTTGGATCTGTTTGTAAAGATCATCAACATGCAGGATACCCGAGCGTTCACTCAACACTTTAGCATAGATCTTGACCAACTCTTCTTCTAAGTCGTTCTTGCCATCGACCAATTGATCTCTTGATTCTCTCAATTTGCTGCAAGCTTAATTGAGAATATTTATTTTGAATTTTATGGCTTTAGTCATCTGAAATTTTTTATCCCCATATGGAATGATGCCTTCTTTGACCAAGATGTGGGATGGAATCTGTTTCAGCGTTTGGAGAGCTTCGAAAGTCAACTCTAGGTTCCTGATTTCTGTTGAAAACTCATCATCCATTTTCTCTCCATCTTTCTTTATATCCTCTAAATATTGGTAGACTTCCACAGTATCTTCAATGACTTCTTTTCCTTGCAGGAGTAGCCTTTGGGTCCATTCATCGACCGTTCTCCCCTTTTCATTAATCTTCTCGATCATGGGTACCGATGAGAAATCAAACCTGATAGGAGTAGAGGATGATGGTGTTGACTTAGGAGGCTTTGAGAGCTTGAGTAGCACTTCTGTTAGATGCTGTACTTCCTCTTTTAACTCATCTCTATTTGCCTTAGTTTCCCTCAGCTTCCAGCACAACACATTCATGGCATCTTGTGCGTCTTGCTGTGCTCCCTCTGTTGTTACTTTCCCTAGATCCACCCTTGTGATTTGATAATCTGTGACCATTATGTCATCCTTAGTTTTATCAGCTACGGGAGTAGCAATCTCTACAAATTTATGCCTTGAGGCATCCACTGAAATCCTTGAGACTGTTTTGGGTTTCTTGGTGGACTTAGTGGGAGTGACCTTGAGGGAACTAAAATAAAAGGCTAGTAATGGAACAACTACCTTCCTCTTCCTCGGAGTTTGATCTACCAACCATTGAGGCGTATTAGAATAAGTTACTTCCATTGCAAGTGTTATGGGCACATCTTCAGGTGGGGGAGGATTAGCTTATGGAGTGGTAACCACCATAAGTGTAGCGCCCATGGTATTGGATTCAGGGAATAAATGTGTAGTAGGAGGAGGCATTTCCATGGTTAACTGGGGTCCAGTGGGAAGAGGTGAGAGGCCAGAGAAGATACTAGCCATGGTTGAGGAACTTGGTGAAGAAACCTGAGGCAAGGAAGGTTGAATGGGAGGAGGCAAGGATTCTAGAATTAGAGCTTGAGAAGCGGGGGGGAGACTTACTTTTGATGAATTGTCTACCAAAGGAGGAATGGAAGGCTTAATGATCTCTTCTCTTCAAGGAAGATTCCCTTGTTTTGGTTATGGAGGTGAATCAAGAACCTCAACTGTTTATGGGAGAGTGGCCACTAGTGTAGTTACTTGATCTTCTCCCTTTCTTACAAACTTAACCTTCATTGGTCTTTTGGAAGGGTTCTTATCCTTTTCCTTTTTTCCTTTTGAGGGTCCCTCTTCCAAAGCATCTAGCTTTGCAAAACTCCCTTCTTTATAACTCATTCCCCAAGAAATGAGCCACACCTTAGTACGAGAAAGAATTTGAGTAGCTCTTCCTGTGATAGAAGCTTTCTTAGCAATGGACCAATCAATGGCTAGGAATACATATTGATCTTCATTTAACCTGTCATACGAGGCATCAAGGACACTCTCGTTGTCTTTAGTGCCTTTTGGGATGTTAGATAAATCCAGCATCTAGATTTCTTCAATTGTCAACCTGCTGTTATCTTTTCTTTGGATGACAACTTCATCCCGAAGATCAACCCAAATATCTTCTATGTTGGGAACATGTAGATATAAAGTCCCGTATGACTTAAGGACTCCTCAAAAATAAAATCCATCTCTATGCATCATGTGCTTCTTCAATTTGTCCTAAAGATCGTGTACCACATTCTTAGCTTTGACCACCGTTGAGCACATGTAACTTCCAATGGAAATGGGGAAGGATAAAACAACCTTGTGTTTGCTTTGTTGGAATTTGTGGAAATCCAACAACTGTCTTACTAACTCCATTAGGATCAGCTTATCACCTGGGAATCTGGGCAATCTGAAAGGATCACCTGGATACATGACCACTCGAAGGTATGTGAAATTATTGAACTACAAGAAGATATAACCCCATTTTGATACTTCGGCCCATGCTTCATCAAAGACTCTTCTTTTTCTTAGATAAGGGTTCATCCTGCAGATGTTTTCATAAAAGAAAGCATCGTTCACTCTTCTGAAATGATCTTAGGAACCTTTCATTGTCAGCTGAGGGAGGTACTGATATATGTGTTTTGTAGCCCTATCTCATTTTTCTTCCAATACTGGATAATTTCTCATGCTATCTGCTTCATAGTTGACATATGATGACATATAGAATTTGCCTGTAGTCAAGATTGTCTTCATTTGGGAATCAATCTCATCACTTATGAGACTGTTCCAATCGGTCCCTTGTTCGTTCTTCTTCATAATCACCATGAATTTATACATCCATCCTTGGAATTCCCTTGACTCAGGGAGTCCAAATACTCGACTTAGCAAGGTGATGATGTCGCTGATCTCAAGGATGAAATCACTCCTGGGGACAAACTTGGGGAACCTTGAGACAACCGGCTTGGCCTTGATCAAGAATTTCCTATTCACATGCCTGATGTAGTCATCTTGATCCTTATCCTAAGCTTTCTATGCTGACTTAAGATCTATGTCAACATATTCCTGAAAGTTAGGTAATCTTAAGAGGTCATCAAAATAACCCCCGTCCAACTTCACTATGACTTCTCCTGCTTGATTTTTCACTGAGTGAGAGTTCAAGTCATAATGGGAAGCACATGCCAAAATGAACTCAGGGCATTGAGAAGACATTGGGAATCCCACTGCAAGAGGGAGGCCACTATTGGTTATTGCCTTCATCCAGGGACTCTGAGAAGAATCCTTGGTTCTGTTCCAAAAATCCTCCATGTCAATGTTACCGAGTTCTATATCTCAGATGTCGTAATTGCAATCTATATAGGAGGGGGATTCCATCTTCCAATACTTGTATTTCATCTTCCCTGACCTGTCTGACTTGTCTTTAGATGATCCAGGATCTGACATGAGAAATCCTAAAGAAAGAATGCCTAGACAACTCTTATATGAGCAATCGGACTTGGAAGCTTGCTGAGAAACCCCACAGATCCACCACACTATCTGGATTTTAGGACTTGTAAAGCACCTGATGAAACCCAACACACTGGAGAAAGAGTGTCAGAACTTAGGTCTTGTCAGACACTTCACAAAACTTGACATACTGGAGAGAGTG
The DNA here is from genome assembly GCA_019776745.2 of Taxus chinensis. NCBI lineage: Eukaryota > Viridiplantae > Streptophyta > Pinopsida > Cupressales > Taxaceae > Taxus > Taxus chinensis. The sequence goes on along the minus strand of CM034146.1, from coordinate 12,640,617 downwards.
TCAGAACTTAGTATATGTCTGACATGCTACAAAACCTGACACACTAGAAATCGAGTATCGGATGATGTTGGATGTATGGCACCTTGAAAATCCTGAAACATTGGAAATTGGATGTCGAAGGATGTTGGATGTCTGGCACTTAGAAAGTCACGAAATGATGAGGAACTTGGAGATTGTTAAACACCCTGGAAAATCTGAAATAAGGGATTGGGTTTTTGAGATGTCAAAACATGCAATCTTTCCGCAATTTCAACAGTTAGGACTCTATATTTTTATCCTTTTCTTTAAAAAACACAAAAAGGTATATTCCAAGGTATAGAATAGGAAAACACCCTAAGGGTAAACTCTTAATCAATAATTTCTATTGGAATACAACCCAAAAAGAAGAAGAAAACCTAAAACCCTAAACCTAGAAGAAAAACAGGAAAGGAAGGAGAAGAGATGTAAATAACATCACAAAAACATTTTAAAAAAAAATCACAAGCAGAGGGAAGAGAAAATACCTTCAGAAAATTTGAAAAATAATTGAAAATGAATCACACAATCGAGCACAAAATCAAATCGGGTTCGAAGGTTGAGAGAGCATGCATGAGAAAATCCACGAAACCAAAAGTACAAAAGATAAAAATGACGTGTAAATCCAACTATTTACAAAAACCCCTGCATTTATTACACTTCACATGACACATGTGCCAACTATCTGACAACTTAGAGTTAATGCCATGTCATCATGCTTGGAGTGCCCGAAAACCTGATACAAAGGATTAGCTATCAATTTAGGTTTCAGGTTTCAGGAAACAGATGACATGAAACATGAGATGTTTGGGTGTTCCAAGGTTCTGAAAACCTGACACAAAGGGACATATCGGGTTTTGGAAGTGAATCGACATGTAACATGATTTTTACAAGTCATGTTCCGATGCTCATGAATTCTGAAAACCCAAAACACTGGCTAGTTTTAGGTTTCAGGTTTCAGGAAACAATTTTCATATAGCATGTAAAAATCATGTTTTCATGTTGTTGAAACCTGAAAACCCGAAAATCTCCTCAAAAGGGCATTTTTAGGAGATTTTTCCATAAAATTTCTATGGTTATCTTAATTTTAACTGGAATCACTAAAATGAGATAATATCTACCCACTGAGCCTTCCATACTTAGCTGATTTTAGCTTATTTTGTCTTCATTTTGTACCTGGGACACGCGAAAAGCCTGCGCTTATTTGAGGATTGTCCCTTGTACCCTACCCCTGGAGTTGTGCTGTTTGAACACATGGAGGCTTCCATTAAACCTTGAAATATGGCCAACCACATCCAATTAAATATATCCATGTATTACCCATGGACTTTGGGGCAAAAATTAACTGGGAAAATACTCCTGTCATTCCTAACTACGGGAAGAAAATAAAAAGAAGGAAAAGGAACTTTACCATACGCCCAAATTTCAAATTATTCTCCATGAATTAGAAAACTACAAACAATGCCAGGCTCAACATGATTAAATACTCTAAGGTACAGACTCAATTTGTTTTTTGAAACTTGACTTCAAAAGAGGGGAATTTTGGGGCCGACAACAGTTGGCTCTTTTTGGGGATGACTTGGCTTGGAACAAAGACACAAGGCAAGATCAAGAATTGTAGATAAATTCGGGGGAAAGAGGACCAGTACTTTATCCATTGGGCAAAGCATTTTAAGGAAAAACTAATACAAGGCAACACGCACAAGATGGGAAAAGAAACAAAACAAACCAAAAGAGAAGAAAAGAACGAAAAACAAAGGAACGTCCCAAAACCAAAACACTATACATAATATATAGAAGGACCACCTAGTCACCTAGGACTTGAAAAACTTCAGATACTACCCACTACAAGGAATTGGGAGAGGAGAACCATCCATGTAATCTAGATAAAAAGAGTTCTCTCCAACAAAATGTCTGATTTTAAATGGACCAAGCCAAAGAGAATCAAACTTACCATCGCTTCCTTGTGGCTCATGTCATTTGTTCCAAAGTAGCACAATGTCTCCCACTTGGAAAAATCTTGGTTTGGCTTTCTTGTCAAACAAAGCCTTCAATTTCAACTGATGAGCTGTTATCCTGTCAACAACTTGCAATCTGTCCTCATCAAGCTTCTGAAGGTACAAAATTATTTTGTCCAAAGAGCCACTAAAACTTGAATCTTCAATTGTTTTCATTAGATGCAAGGCTGGAAATTCCATTGTGACTAGAATTTGAGCTTCCACACCATACACCACTTGGAAAGGGGAAATTAAAATTGCTCTCTTGGGTGTAATTATATCAGCCCAAAGTGCATCATATAGCTTCTTATGCCAATTCCTTTGAGAATCATTTACAAGCTTTCTAACTATTCTCACCAAGTTCTTGTTTGTTGATTCTTCCTGTCTAATCCCTTGGGGGTAGTAATCTGAATAATGAGAAAGTGATATCCCATACCCATAGAAAAATTCCATCATCTCAACAAAAGAAAAGTTGGAAGCATTATCAGTCACAATTTTGTTTGGGATCCCAAACCTGATCAATATGTTCTCCTTAATGAAGTTACAAACTACCTCAAAGGTAGTGCTATTGACTAGGATGGCCTCCACCCACTTGGTGAAGTAATCTATGGTAGTTAACACATGAGTATGTCCAACATTGGAAGATAGGTTAAGAGTTCCAATGAAGTATAAGCCCCATTATTGAAATGGCTCTTAAATCACTACTGGCTTGAGAGGTAAAACAACTAACTTAGGTCTTCCAACAAAAATTAGGCATGCTTCACATTTACCAACCCATTTTGATCCATCTCTGAATAGAGTGGGCCAATAATAACCAACACGAAGTATTTTATGAGTTGTTACAGTAGAGGAGAAATGACCTCCACAAGTATGGTCATGAAAAGTAGAGAACAACTTCTTTTACTACTCCTTGTCTACACACTTAAAAAACCTTCCATCTATGCCTCGTTTGAATAAAGCATTCTCCCATAGCACATATTGTGTAGACCTTAGTTTGATAGCTCTCTTCTCTTTGATAATCAAGTGAGATGGGCACTCTTCATAGGTCAGAAAATGAGCAATGTCAGCATACCATACATCTGTTGAGCTGAGGAACAAAACAACAAGGACATCAATTTTGTCTTTGGACAACTCCTTGGAAGTTCCCTCAGCAATGAGTTCATAGAGGCCCTTACCTCGAACTAGCTTTGTTGGCATGATATCAAGATCATACTCTTGCATCTTTCCTACCCAATTACCTCTCTTGGTTCCAAATTCTTGTTGAGTAAGAATGGATTTGATTGTTGTATCAGGCACTACCACCACAAAATGAGAATTAAGAATGTAAAACCTGAACTGCTTGAAAACTTTGACAACTGTAAAATCTTGTTTCTCCATCATGGTGTACTTCAGCTCATGAGTTTTCAAGACATATTTCATGAATGGAATTGGGAACTCATGATCTTTAGCATTCTTCTAAGCTAACACAATGGCTAAGGTATTTTTAGTAGAATAGCAATAGATAATGAAATCTTTGCTAAATTCAGGGCATGCCAAGATTGGAGTCTTTGCAATAGCCTTTTTAATGTCCTCAAATGATTTCTTCCCTTTAGAGGACCAACCAAAAGTTTTCTTCCCTTGCATCATGCAAGCAATGCTCATAGTAATTTCTACAAAATCAGGGATGAATCTCCTTAGGAAATTGATCTTACCAAAGAAAGAATGGACACCTTTCTTACTTGATGGAAGAGGAATTTGCTGGATGGACTGAACTCTCTCTGGATCAATCTTGATCCCTTCCTTTGAAACAATGTGTCCCAACAAATTTCCTTCTGTGACAAAAAACAAAGACTTCTTAGGGTTTAAAGAAATTCCATTCTCTCTACACTTATGCAATACTATTTTGAGGTGTTGGAAGTGATCTTTTCTTGCTTTAGAAAACATAGTCAAGTCATCCAAATAAACAACAATGCATTTCCCTTTCAAACTTCCAAAATCCAAGTCCATGGCCCTCTGGAAATTAGCACCAACATTGATGAGACCAAATGGCATCCTCTTGTATGCAAAGGTGCCCTAAGGAGTAGTAAAGGAAGTCTTATGTTAATCTGTATTATTCACCTCTACTTTATTGTACCCCAATAATACATCTAACATAGATAACATCTCCAAGCCTGTAACAACTTGCAATACTTGGTCCATCATGGGGAGAGGATAATTTTCCTTCAAAGAACCATGATTTAGATTTATGAAGTCCACACAGATCCAGATCTCACCATTCTTCTTCCTGATAGGAACTATATTAGCAATGAACATTGAATAGTGGATGGGGAAGATGATCCTAGCCTTCAGAAGCTTCTGTATTTCTTGGAAGATTGTATCAACTATCTTTGGATTATATTGCCTTTGCTTCTGTTTGAAGGGTTGTATCCCATGCTTAAAAGGAATGAAATTTTGCATTTCTTTAGGCTGAAAAGCCTTAAGATCATCATAAGAGTAAGCCAAAACATCAATATACCTCTTCAGCAGATTCATAACCTTCTTTCTTTCTTCTCGAGTGCAACATTTTCCAATGTTGACCATTTTGGGATCATTAAGACTCCCAATAGTCACTTTCTTAGTCTCAACAGATTGCCAGGCTCCTTAGGAAACTTTAGTCTTCATATATCTATCATGTTTATTAAAAAGATCCTCCAACTCACCAGCCCTCTATGGATTTTTTTGCCTTTCAGTTTGATGCATCCATCTTGATCTATCTCTTCTTTGATACCCTCTTCATTGGATGACACACACTCTATAGGAAGATTGTCACTTCCTTCAAAGTACAATTGATCAAAGTTATCTCTAAGCTCTAACAAAGAAAAAAAATGCTGGTAATCATTGAAAACTTGCCAATTATTTACATTATCAGGCATACTGGGTCTATGGATCATCTCAATGGTGAATTTCCCCTGAGGAAAATTGGGATGAGGAATCAATAAGGAGCCCGAAAGAGCTATAGAGCCAACCCTAGTGTTCTTTTCCCTTGGCACAACTTCAATGGAAAAAGCATCAAGGAATTCAATGGAATCCTAGACTAGATTCCTATAGTGTTTCAACCTTCGGTTCTTTACCTAACAAAGGTATCTAACTTGTTTTACAATTAGCTCGGCATCTCCATGAGCAAGAAGGTTCTTCACTCCCATTTCCTTCGCCATGCTCAAGCCAAGAATAAGGGCCTCATACTTAGCAGTATTTTTGGTATTTTCAAACTAAAATTTGAAAGAGAAAGGATGAACCTTACCCCCAAGAGAAATGAGCACTACACCAGCTCCAGAACTGGCTGAGGAACAACTTCCATCAAACTCCAAAGTCCACACACCATTAGGATCAAGCAACACTTCCTTTGGCAGACTTGTATCCTCTTGTGACATGATCATGTAATTCCCATGCCCAATGTCTTCATATAATATTTGTGCTTTAGGATCATATGTCTTTTGCATAATATACTCTACTTGTTTCTCAGGTAGCAACTTCTTCATATTCCCATTGACATGGATCAAGGCATGTGACGAATCCATTTGGATCTCACCTCCAACATATTTACAATAGTTCCTACTTAGCAACATGCCATAGGAAGGAGGGATATCATCAACCAAGATCGTAGCCAAGACCTTCTTCTATGGTAAAGCAACAAAAGCTACTTGTGCATCCTTGATTCTCCCAACCAAAGGCACTTCTCTACTTTCCATAGAATATCAAGAGCCATAAGTGCGGGTTAAGGTTAGACCTAAAGCATGAGCCACTTTTACAGGCATTACATTATCAGATGCACCAGAATCAATGACATAATTGCTAAGCTTGTGGCCAGCTAGAATCTACATTTCCAGCAATAGATAGCAATACGATTCAATCATCGACTCCACTGAGTCGATACAACAAAGTACAGGTGTATTTATATTATACACAGTGCGCAAGTAATCCCGCTAACCTAATAACAAGGAAAACAACTTCCGCTAGGTCGAAAAGACTATGGTAACACTACAGTTGCCTGTTCCAAGCTAAAAAATTGAAAACAAATGAAACCCGAAAGTATCATTAGTTGCTGTCAACAAATCCCACGACAGAGTTTTCAAAGAAACGATAGTACAATCAATCTTACAGTAATCACCCAAATCATTTTATACAGTTTCAATAACAAGACATCGACCACGAATCAAAGACATACAGTGGTCTCATACTACACATAGGTATATTCTAAGGGCTCACGCCAAACAGGCCGAACACTCGAACCTTATAAATAAATACCTCACATGCATAAGCCAGAATGAATACTCAAACAAATAGAGTTGAAGTTCGATTTCAACAAACACCCATCAAGAGGAAATTGAAAAATCGAACCAGAAGAGATACAGTGCCAGAAAATCAAACTAGATCTCATAGAAAATTCATCCAATCTTCACAAAACATTTGAACAGAGTTGTTTTAATGAAAGCACTTGAAAAACAGCAAGATATTTAAAGGTTAGGGCCTAGCATGCCTGTATGTTGATCAAATTTCCGAAGCAGACCACAGGAAGAGCTCAAACTCCCTTTTCTTTTTCCACGATAAAGCAACCAACAAAATTTTGCTGTCTTCATCGCATATATATCTTCCATGACAGAGAAAAGAGCTATGGCAGTTCATACATGCCATGCAACTCAAAGAGAACTGGTGCGAAGAACCAGTAAACAAGCAGAGAGAGAGAGAGAAGACCGAAAATCGCGACAAGCCAAACAAACCCCCAAATTTCCGCTTGCATGCCTTCTCGTGAGTTCCGAGCTTGACTTCCGAGAGTATTGAATGCCATTAACCAATTTTCCCGCTTAAACTCTACTCCCACCGACCGCCAGAATTGGCGACAGTCCAACTAAAAATTTAAGTCCATTTCCAAACTTAGCAATTGCCAAGTCTGCACAAATTAGCCGCCACTTAAGCCTCCGCCATGACCTGTCCCTCATCCTTATCCCTTACATTTATTGCCATAGAAAACACCGCCATGGTTCGCCACCCTTCATCGGCCCCTTCATAATCTCCTCCAAAGTTAGGTTAGTATCTTAGGTTAGAGTTTAGGGTAATGCCCACACTAACAAATTTATACAAAGATACTAACTTAGGATATTAACAAATAGCCTAGGTCTAGGTTAGACTAACAATAATCTAACCCCTAGGTTAGGTTTTAGTTTTAGGTTACTAACCCTTAATAACTTCGTTTGGTCCTCGTCCTGAAAACTCGGAAAGACCTGTATCATACCTTCTAGAGTGGAGTTAGCTCCTGTTCTTAATGCAGAATTGTATGTCAACGAATTATTACCTGGTCTACAATCGAGACCTTCCAGATATACTTTGATATCGGGAACCATTTCATTTCCCAAGATCAGATTAATATTCAGACACAAAATGAAATAAATAAAAGAGTCTATTCATATTTTGACTCAGTCGAGATCTGCAATCTGCCAGAAATTCAGTACATTGCAAGCATGATTTCTGAATCGAGGAACACATCCTTTTACAAGAAATCACATATCAACACTTGAATGCTTAGGGGAAAGTAACAACAGTTCAGGGTGTTACATGCTTCCCTCCTAAAAAGATTCATTGTCCCGATGAATTACATATTAAATTTAACCTTCAGGTCAATCAATTTATTAGTACACAAACAATGTGACTACTTCCATATTAAATAGTTTCAGAAATCAATGTCACAACACTTTTATTCAACTTGAATAAAGTCTGCCTTCATCTGGCTTTCATAAATACTTAAAAACAATAAGTTCATAACAGTATTTTATCAACAGATTTCATTCTGTTGCAAAAAGAGAAGGAAAAGCAATTTTCATCTCTTCCAGGTTTTCCCAAGTTGCACTTTCTTCGCTAAACTGGTCCCACTGGACCTTACATTGCTGAATATCACGATTTCTCAAATGCAATTGGCGAGTTTCCAGTACTCTTGTGGGTTTAACCACGATTATTCCTGGGTCTTGGACCTGCAAGGAATTCCAATTTAAAACATGTGACAGATCTGAAACGTATTTCTTAAGCAAAGAAATATGGAAAACATCATGCATACGAGATAAAGCAGGTGGCAATGCTAAACGATAAGCTACAGGATTGATTATTTCGACAATCTCGAAAGGTCCCACATATCGTGGTGACAACTTGGCAGCCTTGCCAAAAGTTATAGAACTCTTTCTGGGTTTAACACGCAGAAAAACCTTATCACCAAGCTCAAACTTTCTATCAACCCGCTTAAGGTCAGCATAGCTCTTCTGTCTATCCGCTGCTTCCTTTAATCGTTCACGAATCAGCTTAACTTGCTGTTCCATCTCTGTGAGAATCTCTGGTCCAATTACCACTCTATCCTCTACACTGTCCCAACTTACAGGGGTTCTGCACTTTCTTCCATAAAGTGCTTCAAAAGGTGCCATCTTAAGCGAAGAGTGATAAGTGTTGTTGTATGCGAACTCAACTAATGGGAGATACTCTTCCCATTTATACTGTTGATCCATGCAATACATTCACAACATGTCCTCCAACACTTGATTTACCCTCTCAGTTTTCCCATCCGTTTCTGGATGATATGCAGAACTGAAGTTTAGTTTTGTTCCTAGGGCTGCGTTAAGCGTTTTCCAAAACCTTGACGTCATTTTAGGATCCCTGTCAGAAATAATCAGTTCTGGTACACCATGCAATCTGAAAATTTCGTGTACGAACCTCTTGGCCAGCACTGGGGAATCATCCTTTAGATTTCCAGTGATGAAATGAGCTACCTTAGTCAGTTTATCTACAACTACCAGGATAACATCATGCTTATTCCTGGACATAGGTAGTCCTTATACAAAATCCATGGTTATTACTTGCCATTTGTACTGCGGTATGCTATGAGGATATAACAGTCCAGCAGGGTGCATATGCTCTGCCTTCACCCGCTGACATTCCAGGCAATGAGTCACAAAATTTATCACATCCTTTTTCATACCTTTCCAGAAGTATTGCTGTTTCAAATCAGCTAGCATTTTTGTGATACCCGGGTGCCCAGAGAAAGGTGAATTATGAAATTCAACTAACAACTTCTTTCTCAAATCATTCAGCACAGGTACATATACCCTATTTTCATAACGCAAGACTCCTTCATTATCAAGATGAAAACCTTCATACCTTTTATCTTTAGGTTCTGCAACAAGCGCTGCTTTTACTTGCTGAAAATATGCATCTGATTCTGAGGCACTTTTTACCTCGTCTTTAAACTGAGTTCTCAACGTTATGAGAGCAGAAATGTGCCTCCTACGACTTAGAGCATCAACTACTCTATTCTCCTTCCCTTTGATATAGCTAATATCAAAGTCATATTGTGATAAAAATTCTAACCACCTTCTTTGTCTGGCATTCAGGTTGGGCTGAGTAAATATATATTTCAGACCCAAGTGATCAGTTTTCAACTCAAAAGGTTTCCCTAGTAAGTAGTGTCTCCAAACTTGAAGCGCATGAACAATGGCAGCAAGTTCCAAATCATGAGGGGCATAATTCAGCTCATGAATCTTAAGTTTTCTACTTTCATAAGCTATGACTTGATTATTCTGTAGCAAAACACCTCCAAGGCCTTCCCCAGAAGCATCAGTTACAACAGTAAAATTCCCATTAGGGTCTGGTACAGCCAATATAGGTGCAGAAGTCAACTGGTCTTTCAGACTTTTGAAAGCCGCTTCGCACTTGTCATTCCACATGAATTTCTTATCTTTCTTCTGCAATGAAGTTATTGGTGCAGCTACCTTAGAAAAATCCTTTACAAATTTTCTATAGTAACTTGCAAGACCCATGAAGCTTCTTACTTCATGCACATTCTTTGGTGTAGGCCACTCAGTTATTGCCACTATTTTTGAAGGATCTACAGCGATTCCTTCCTTACTTATGACATGACCCAAATAGCGAACTTCAGAATCATAGAAAGAACATTTGGATAACTTACCATACAACTTTCTCTTTCTCAAAATTCCCAAAACTATCTTCAAATGCTCATTGTGCTCCTCAACGCTCTTAGAATAAATGAGAATATCATCCAAGAATACAAGTACAAACTTGTCCAGGTATTCTTGAAAAATATTGTTCATTAAATTCATAAAGGTTGCAGGTGCATTAGTTAACCCAAAGGCTAGAACTGTGAATTCATAATGTCCGTACCTTGTTCGGAAAGCTGTTTTATGAATATCTTCCTCTTTAATTCTTAGCTGATGATAACCAGATCGAAGATCTATCTTAGAATAAACTGCTGCTCCATGCATCTGATCAAACAGATCATCGATCCTAGGAAGTGGATATCGGTTCTTGATCGTTGCTTTGTTCAACATCCGATAATCAATACACAGCCTCAGTGTTCCATCCTTATTTTTCACAAATATCACAGGTGCTCCCCAAGGCGAAACACTTGGTCTAATCAATCCTTTAGACAAAAGCTCTTGTAGTTGTGCCTTAAGCTCGACTAACTCCGTAGTAGTCATCCGATAAGGCACCTTGGAAATAGGTTCAGTTCCAGGCTTGATTTCAATGGTAAAATCAAATTCTCTCTTGGGAGGTAACCCTGGTAATTCCTCAGGAAAAACATCCCTGAAACTTTGTAACAGTGGAATTTGCTTCATGAAATCACTATCTTCTTCTGAAGATTTAGATATCTTTACTGCATAAAGGGTACATCCTTTATTCTTAGCCTTTTTAAGCTGCATAGCTGACAGCTTTCTAACTGAAATTTCTCGTTTCACACCTTGAATCTCTGCTGATTCCAGCTGATCATCTAAACATTTTATGTTCTTCTCATAGCAATCTACCTTTTCTTTATGGTCAGATAACCAATTGACACCAATAATAATGTCATACGATCCCAAAGGTGTAACATAGAGATCAACTTCCGTGGAGAAATTAGGTAAATCAAGGACTGCTCCAAAGAGACACATACTCACTGTATGAACAGAATTATTACCATACTCTACAGTCCAAGATTTATCCATTTTCCCAGCTTTTCTTTTAACTTTAGAAGCAAGTTTATTAGAAATAAAACATTCAGTAGCTCCTGTATCAAAAAGAATAGTGACAGGTATGCCGAATAACTTACCCAGAACTTCTATAGGTGTTGCTTGCTTTTCAGCTTGCTTGTCTGCTACTGCAGCATGTATCTTATGCTGCTGATTACGATCATCCTTCTTTAAAGGACATTGATTTGCGTAATGATCTTTACCACAAGTGTAGCAGCCTCCTACAGGTCCCTTCTTAGGCTCAGCATTACCTCCAGCCTTGAAATTGTCACACTGTCCTCCATAGGACTTCTGTCCATTAATATAGTTTTTAACAAAATTATCCCTTATATTTCCAGCAGGCTTATTTACTGCTGCTTTCTTATTGTTATCCCCTGGAAACTTACTCTTGTTTCCAAACTTTTTCCACGGTCCTTTTCTGGGTGCAAGAGAGGTTGAAGAAGGGTTTGCAGTCTTCTTCCGCACTTCCTCCTTATGCGCAGAAATAGCCTTTAATTTCTGTTCTTGCCTTATGGCCTTCTCAACAACTCCTTCCATAGTGGTTGGACTGTGAACATCGACCTCTCCCCCTATCACAGGATTCAATCCCATGATGAATTTCCGTATCCTGAATTTTTCGTCAGTTTGATACTGCGGCACATACTTGAGGAGTTTTGTAAACCGCTCCCAGAATTCAGTTACTGTTAACTTCCCTTGGGTCAAGTTCTGAAATTCTGTCATTTTCTGATCATAGAAAAGTTGTGGCAGCCAACGTTGCCTAAAATAGCCTTTAAATTGATCCCAAGTGATATTGGTCTCATCAATGTTTAGCTCAGCTTTTCGGCTATCCCACCACGAAGATGCTTCATGTGAAAGCTGATAGGCTCCCCATATAGCCTTGGTTTCTTCTGAGAAGTTCCTTATTACAAAGTACTTCTCCATTTCGCTGAGCTAGTTCTCAGCTCCATCTCCTAATGTGGTGCCATCGTACTTAGGTGGACTTATCCTTTTTATATCATTAGTGAGTTCTGCTGCCAATCTGGCCTTTTTATTTTCTGGTTGCACAGGTACATTCACAGCATTAACATCAACACCCGTGTCGGGATTTCCTCAGGAGGTTGCGATTTAATTATTATCAGCTTCTTCATCCTCTCAATTCCCGTCACCTGTTGTTCAAGTACAGCCAAACAAGCGAATCTCTTTGTCCAACAGGGCAGCAAGGATCTCATCCAGTTTCTGGGTTGTTGCCGCTCCTCCTTCAGGTGGAGCATTACTCGCAACGTTTCCCCTTGTTCTAAACCATTTTTCTGTTACAAGAAAATTCATGTTTTTATCAGATTATGGACTCAATAGGTCCAAGAGCTGCAACCTTCTGCTCTGATACCAAGATGTAACATCCTTATTTTAGACAATAGAACAAGTCAATTTTTTTTTTTTTGATAATTGCATACTGGTTCTAAATACATAATTTAGAACTCACAATTCAAATAACCATTATATAACAGACAACCATATGCAGCTGTAATGACTCGGAATACCTCCGATCTATTCATTCCATGACTCGGTAATCTACCGATCTATTCATGAGTAAAAAGAGTTAGTGTTTTTATTTAACACACACTCTGGCGGTTTCTCTTCCCTAATCTGGGATTCAGAATGCTCTGTCCAAGGAATCTAACTGAATAAACTGTTACCATTATTCATCGGCATCTCATCCCTTAGACTAGGTGAATTAGGACAACGCAATCAGCAGCTTGCGATACTTTGGCCAAGATTTGAAACATACTGTTCATGTCTCGTATTCCTTAACGGCATACTCCGTCAAACTGGAATACGTCCTTCACCCATTCATATGTTATATAGAATGTCTTATACTGACTACTGTCAGTCCTTCCTTTCACAGCTGAATCACTCGGAGGCAGATTAACAAGGTGATAATGTTATATGGATGCCCACGAGGATTAGGGATATGATGACACATACTGGTTCAACCTTGCAATTCAACTAGGTGTGTCATGATACCCCAAATCTCTCCGAGGCAAGTCTTATAACATGACCACGTTCTTAATCGGTCCCAGGGTAACTCGTGCGAAATCAAGTGTAAATCTTAGCAATCAATGCAAAGGGTGTCGCCATAAGTCACCTGCATTGTTTTAACTTCGAGAAGATCCTAATCTTCTCGGAGGTACAGCCCTGCAGTCGACTTTATGTCGTCAACCTTTAAATCCACCTCGAGAAGATCTACCCAAATAACAAGCGTTACGCACTTGAGATTAAATTACTTTTAAAGACTTTTCCCTAAGGTTAGCCTTTTTAAATCCCTGGATTCTTTGTCTTAAGACGACCCTCCTCTAAAAGACTCATTACTGGTAGAGGTATTACGGTCACGCTCTCATCAAGGAGTCATTAGAATACACCTGGTTCTAAAGCAACAGAATGGGACAATATCTCATATAACCTTTACTTGAGATTGCCATCTGAACTCTTTGATTGCCTATCAGTTCTCTTAACTGAATTTATATCATACTTTTTAGTTTAGAGATAAATGATTAAGAATCCAATTTACTATTGTCCTATTATACTTAGGACTAGGGATTAGTAATTCAATCCAACTTGTTTAGCGTTCTTTTAGGCTCAATTTTAAACCTATCTTCTAGAGAGACAATAATTAAATTACAATATTGCTTTTGCTAGAACAAATTAGAACTACTAAATACTCATAAGAATTTAGTCTAATTACTTACAAGCTTTCATTGTCAATCACAAAAGCATCCATATTATACAAAGATAACTATGCCCCTTCGTTACATTAAACCGAGAAGAAGTTCATCTTTCAGAATAGAATACAACACATAAGTATCAAACACTTATTTCATTCCTTTCGAAACTCATACAATTACATTTTATGCAACAGCATGCTTAATATAATGCTGATGGAAAAGAAACATCTTTTCACATATAGTACATCTATAAAATCAAGCTGTAATTCTTTATAAATCAAATAAACTATCTGATCAGCCTGCCAGATCTGCATTATTTTTTACCTCTTACGGCAACCATCTGCAAAAATAGTCAACATGAGTCAGTTCAATGAACTGAGCATGATAAGCACTAACTTTTAAAACAATTGCAATCCATCAATTGTTTTTCATTAAACACCCTGTTTAATGAGATCTGATATTCACATAAGTAAACATAATCAGACTATGCCCTTGTAACACAAAATGATTACAAAATATGTAACTCTATCATTGTTACAAATAGTCTTAATCATCACTTTCTCTAATATTTCATCAAATATTAAGAAACAAGGAACGAATGTACACAACAATCATTAATCCAAAATCACAACATTGGTCAGATTGTTGTTCATTCTCCAAAGAAAAAAAGGAAATAACATAACAATTCGGGATTCCACCAATATGTTACAACAATTTCCCACTGCTAGTCAATTATCAATAATTTTAAATAAAGGAAGAGAAAGAACCAACCATTCATACTTCCTTTCTCATAAGTTCATCACTGTACTGCCTTCACATATGAAAACATTCAACCAGTATAAAAATGAACAAGTTAGACAAGCCGCAACCAAGATCACTGTTTAATCAATCGTGAACAGAAAACACAGCAACTCTTGTACAGCAACTAACACATCAACAAAACCTGTATCAACCCTAAGCCTAATGCTAGTTCCTTTTACACTGTAAGGCATTGACACAAGTTGAAAACAAGAAATACAAGCGTATCGCTGAAAACAACAACCTCATTGTACCAAGCAATCGAAGGTTTCCAATGGACTATGCTATGTTGCCCCACACGGTATTTCCAAATCATGCACACAGTCAAATCGGACAGATTAATTGGAAAAGACAACATAGCATACATATTCTTGCTCAGTCAAAAATCGGACCGAAAGTAAAAGAAAGGAATTCAGCCAACGATCCTTACCTTGCTGCATACAGTCTTGGAGTGATATTCGCGACTTACAACAAACCCCAACAACACACGAAACGGTCATCCATACTCAAGGACCTCAAAAAGTAACACAAGACAGTCCAAGGTCAAGCTCAAAGGAGACAGAAGTACTAGTTACCTTTCTAGAATTCCAATGATTCAAACGGAGGTATCAATTCAAGCAAATGCATAAGAATTCATACTGACATTCATCAACAAAGCATAACAATAATCAGACAACAAATTACTCTCTGCCAATCATTTTACACTAATTTGCACAGGTCGAAGACATACATGTCCACCTAAGAATCTGTACCTCAAAATCCCAAAAACACGAAGGAATTCCAATCGCAATAACAAAATCGAAATACATGTTATTCCATTAAGTCGCCGGCACTTAAAATACCAACACTTAACTTTATTTGGCTCAAAAATAAATGAATCATTCAATCGACTCCTCAGAGTCGTCCAAGCCACAATAGTTTAAATCTATATAATCACAATGTAACTGTTAAAGGTTTTGCACTTAGAACCTCTGTACCTATAGCAACGTACTATGAAATTGGTTGATAAATCCATATATACCACTCATGGCTAACATTCAGAATGAACAAGTGAAACAAATCGAATACCCATTTCAAGCAAGGACAGCAACTGAGCCGCTTCGAACTTTCAAACAGCTTTCTCATAGAAAAGAAAATGCCTACACAGGAAGTCTTTATCCTTTAATTATTTCAAATACAGTAGCCAAAAGACCCCTGTTTCATCTTATCAGGCTTTCACAAAAATCCATTCACAAAACTTATGGATGAATCTACATTTCCAGCAATAGATAGCAATACGATTCAATCATCGACTCCACTGAGTCGATACAACAAAGTACAGGTGTATTTATATTATACACAGTGCGCGCAGTAATCCCGCTAACCTAATAACAAGAAAACAACTTCCGCTAGGTCGAAAAGACTATGGTAACACTACAGTTGCCTGTTCCAAGCTAAAAAATTGAAAACAAATGAAACCCGAAAGTATCATTAGTCGCTGTCAACAAATCCCACGACAGAGTTTTCAAAGAAACGATAGTACAATCAATCTTACAGTAATCACCCAAATCATTTTATACAGTTTCAATAACAAGACAGCGACCACGAATCAAAGACATACAGTGGTCTCATACTACACATAGGTATATTCTAAGGGCTCACGCCAAACAGGCCGAACACTCGAACCTTATAAATAAATACCTCACATGCATAAGCCAGAATGAATACTCAAACAAATAGAGTGAAGTTCGATTTCAACAAACACCCATCAAGAGGAAATTGAAAAATCGAACCAGAAGAGATACAGTGCCAGAAAATCAAACTAGATCTCATAGAAAATTCATCCAATCTTCACAAAAACATTTGAACAGAGTTGTTTTTAATGAAAGCACTTGAAAAACAGCAAGATATTTAAAGGTTAGGGCCTAGCATGCCTGTATGTTGATCAAATTTCCGAAGCAGACCACAGGAAGAGCTCAAACTACCTCCCTTTTCTTTTTCCACGATAAAGCAACCAACAAAATTTCGCTGTCTTCATCGCATATATATCTTCCATGACAGAGAAAAGAGCTATGGCAGTTCATACATGCCATGCAACTCAAAGAGAACTGGTGCGAAGAACCAGTAAACAAGCAGAGAGAGAGAGAGAAGACCGAAAATTGCGACAAGCCAAACAAACCCCCAAATTTCCGCTTGCATGCCTTCTCGCGAGTTCCGAGCTCGACTTCCGAGAGTATTGAATGCCATTAACCAATTTTCCCGCTTAAACTCTACTCCCACCGACCGCCAGAATTGGCGACAGTCCAACTAAAAATTTAAGTCCATTTCCAAACTTAGCAATTGCCAAGTCTGCACAAATTAGCCGCCACTTAAGCCTCCGCCATGACCTATCCCTCATCCTTATCCCTTACATTTATTGCCATAGAAAAACACCGCCATGGTTCGCCACCCTTCATCAGCCCCTTCATAATCTCCTCCAAAGTTAGGTTAGTATCTTAGGTTAGAGTTTAGGGTAATGCCCACACTAACAAATTTATACAAAGATACTAACTTAGGATATTAACAAATAGCCTAGGTCTAGGTTAGACTAACAATAATCTAACCCCTAGGTTAGGTTTTAGTTTTAGGTTACTAACCCTTAATAACTTCGTTTGGTCCTCGTCCGGAAAACTCGGAAAGACCTGTATCATACCTTCTAGAGTGGAGTAGCTCCTGTTCTTAATGCAGAATTGTATGTCAACGAATTATTACCTGGTCTACAATCGAGACCTTCCAGATATACTTTGATATCGGGAACCATTTCATTTCCCAAGATCAGATTAATATTCAGACACAAAATGAAATAAATAAAAGAGTCTATTCATATTTTGACTCAGTCGAGATCTGGCAATCTGCCAGAAAGAAATTCAGTACATTGCAAGCATGATTTCTGAATCGAGGAACACATCCTTTTACAAGAAATCACATATCAACACTTGAATGCTTAGGGGAAAGTAACAACAGTTCAGGGTGTTACATCTCCTACATTAGGTTGCAGAACCAAAGGATCGCAACCAAATGTTTGTTCTTGTTCGAACCCTTACACGGTCATTCAGGTGTTTTATCAAGGCAATCTATAGTTTGGATGGTTTGACCAGAATGTGTAAGCTTTGTCGTCTTCGATATTCAATCCTCTTAGTTACTCACTAATTGCTTGTAAGTTTGTTGTTTGCTCGAAAGACCTGTATCCTAAGGTCCTGATATATATATCTGCTAAAGTGGGGGGTGAATTTGGTTAAGGTACTATGGTTTTGAATATATATCTCTGGGCTCTCTAGGTCCTGTGATTGTCATACAAATGATTCAAATTTTAACTAACATTTAATAAATTGATTAGATTAAAAGAGGTATTGACAGTATGCAAGCATCCTGTATTTTTCTATTTTTCAATGACGTATTTTTCAATGAAATTGAAGAGCAGCTACTCTAGTATAAAATGGACAACTAATTTAGAAATATAATGAAAACAAAAAAAGTAGCCTGGTATGGCTATTTTCCTGTACAACTGTGATATTATACTAAATATCTAACTAAATATATTAAATTGAAAGACTCTCGATCCTACCTCAGAAGTGAGGAATGAATCACAGTTTCTCAGAAACTATCAATCCCCACAGATTCCCTAGCAATATTGAGAATAAGCTTTTGACTGAAATAAAATAATTCACTACTGTATTTGATATGTTGTAACTAGAACTTTGATAGCTCAAACCTGGCATATACAGAATAGTGGTAAATCTAGTTGTGTGTGATTTCATCTCCTTTGTGTGATCTCCTCATTCCTTCGTGTCCTCGTGAATCTAGAAAGTGTGTATATGATAGTATCAACATAAGATAGCAATCAAACAATGGCAGCTTTGGATATAGACCAAATACAATGCGAGTAGGAGAGGGATAGTGCAAGTGAACAGAGCTTGACTATGTAATTCCTAGCAGGATTTATTGCAGGAAAAAACAAGTGTACCGAGTGTTTCAGAAATTATCCTTGTGACAAAACAAAACATGCAACTTTAATGGATTCTAGTCTAGAAATGAAGCTATTCTATGTTAAACTGACTGTATGCAACACCAATGGAATAAGACTTGAAACAAGAAGATGATATGACCTCTAAAATGCCAACAAATGGAAGCAAAACATGAAAATAACAAAATTCTAAGCAAGGAATTGCAAAAAACTGAACAAGAGAATTGAGAGGATGAGGGGCTATTTGCTTGAAAACAAGCTGGCTATTTATAACCAATGCATTTACCAGAGGGTAACTCTCATTTGATCTCTTTTACTATAAACAAAGGAAAAACACTATTCCCAGGGAGTAGAAAACATTAATGCAAGCCAAAGTGATTGAATAAAGTATGTAAATTTGAAGATTTACTTTTGACGCGATTGTCGGAAGAATCTAGAAAACGTAAACACAACTTCCGCCCTGTGTAGGGTGGTGGTCACGATACCGCCGCCCAGGCAGGGTGATGGTTCTGTCACTAAAGACAAGAATGCAAGAAGAAATGGGAAAAAGGGGCAAAACCAGGCATGTGGAGGCTGAACGAGGCATGCGGGATACAAGTGTATACTTGGCGAACCTTTATGGATTCCAAACACCTTGCAAGGAGACCTGTATCATCATTGGGGCATGTGTAACATCATTCTGGTGGTGCAGTACCCTACAATTTTGGGTACGTACATATTGCCCCCCTTGGAGAAGCATTTTAGCCATGAAGAGGCATAAAACGGTGGATCTGAGTATGGCGGTCCTGAAATGGGGAGTTAGGAGTTATACCTGACACGCTCATGTGCTGGAAATTTTCTATCCATGATTCCGCTACCTGCAAAATGAAAAAGGGGACTTGAGTGCAGATAGATAAAACAAATTGAGAAATAAGGCTGAATTGATAAGAAAAGAGGACTTACCATCTATGTGAGGTTTAGAACTTACCTCCGTCGGCACTTCAACCCTATGAAAGACATTCAAAATCAAATTAAGAGGGCTATATATATAAAATGAAGTCATTTTACTATTCATTTACATGGATTGATTTGATAGATTTTTGAGCTTTGGGACTCACTGTGACGGTTTTCGACGAGAGTATAGTCAAAAAGTTTGTGGTGAGATAGCGATCATGCCTTCGAGAGCGGAACATCGACCTACGAAGTCTTAGGTTAGTTCCTCTCGATTTATCATTTTTAAACCTAAAATGTAGAAATGATAAAATCTTTACCTTGGGGGGATCATTTTTGAAAATGTTAGTTTTAAATGTGTCTTTAGGGGGGGGTGCCCATAGGGTAGGTTTCCTTTTTCATTAAAAAGGTGTTTTTGCTTGTTTTAAGCATTTTTGAGGGCTTACGGCCCGTTTGGTTTTGCGGGATGGGACCGCTGCCCTATGTAGGGTGGCGGTTACAGAACCGCCACTCTACACAGGGTGGTGGTCCATGACAGAGGAGAAAAATAATGCAAATTTTAACTTGTTTTTGCATGTATAAAATTTTTATGTGTTTTTACTAGTTTTTCCAACTAGATTTCAATACTTACTCCTTTTTGTGTTTTTGGATGTATGCAGAAGAAGGAGGAGTACATTAGATGGAGCCGGGAGAGGGAGTGTGATTGGATCTCGGCAGTGTTGGAGGCACTCTCCCAGGTAGAGCGGGATACTCTCCAGAGGGTTGGTATAAGGAGGATTGCACAGGTTCCTCAAGTTGCACCTACCACTCACATATTGGGATGCAGATTGGAACACCTTCTGATTGCCAGGAGTTAGGGGTGAGTGGTCTATCACCCTGGATGACGTTTACTGTATATTGGGGGTTCCGATCCTTGGGCGGTGACTATCTCTTAAGACAGTTGTATCTAGATCACAAGTGGTTCAGTGGGCCACCTACATGGAATATGTGGTTGTATCGATGGGGTCAAAGAAGGGTGTGAGGATCCGCTCTATTATTGAGTCAGACATTCCCTTGCTTCGTGAGGCCATCATGGAAATCCTTGCATCTAGATTGATTGGGGACAAGGGAGGGGACACCCTCTTATATTACTGGGCCCCTATTATTACACATATTGAGGGCCATGGACATGTCTACTCTTGGGGAGTAGATATCCTTGGGACTACCTACCATGACTTATACAGGGTATTCCATTTACAGGGGAAGTCACTGAGCCACCCGACTCTTGTCATGAGTTAGATGTATGAGCACATTATCCCATATGGGAGAGGTGTAGAGGTGGAGGATCTCGGGGCCGCCAGGGAAGTGAGGTGGATGGGGATGACAGTTCTTAGAGCACCCCACCAGCCAGTGGCTTCCCTGACTACTGCAGACATGGAGGCCACTCCCTATCAGGCCATGGCAGGGGTATGGGGAGAGGAGATCATCACTTTGATTGCCTATCAAACCACCAGCTAGTTGATAGACAGGGAAGGGAAGTTGGAGATACACCCTTTTGACAAAGTTCCACAGTAGTTTGGCCTCCCTTATAGCAGAATGCTCCCTCTAGCAATGCTAGTGTATAGATCTATCCACGAGGCTCGGGGAGGTCCTAGAGGTTGGGGTTGGACTATTGTTATGCCTGGTACTCCTATTGTATCTAGGAGGGTGGTACGTGCACGAGGGAGAGCTGGTGCTCCTCAGACACCCTTACTTCAGATTGCCACTGGTCCCACCCATAGTAGTGATGAGCCCATTGACGTGGACTCCGATTCTAAGGAGTTCACTAGGGGAGAGACTGAGGAGGAGACAGAGGACATGGAGATCAGTGAGATGGGTGGTGGGGGGGATGATAGTGATCCTGAGTGGCATGATACCTAGGATATCCTGCAGGCCGAGAGGGTGGAGTGGAGTGCAGAGAGGGTGACTCTGGTTTTAGAGGAGTTACTCTCTCAGGACCCAGGTGGAGATGGTGAGTCTGTTGCAGGCCGTCACATTTCCCCAGATGTGGGAGAGGGGCACTAGTCAGTGGTGGCATCAGTGGTAGGCGCAGATCCTAGAGATCCTTCTTGGAGGCCTGGCGATCCTAGTGAGTTGTCACTCTTCTCCTGAAATTTGTTTTAGTTAGACTCATCTTAGTTTGTTATTTCTTTTTGTTTTGTTTACTCTTGTTTCTATCATTGATTCTTTTCTAACTTGTTTTCTCCTTTGTTTGCAGCGACTGCTAATGAGTGGCGAGACTTGATTCACCAAGTGTGTACTAATACCTTGCTTCTCCCCTCAGAGAAGACTCGTGCTAAACTTTCCGTGGATGTGGGGGAGCCCTCAGCAAATGGTAGGCACACTGATGTGTTTGCCTCTATTTGGCATGCAGCGAAAATCATGACTTCTCTCTGCGTTGAGGTAACTGGATAAAGGACGATCGAGCACTTGATGAGGAGGAGCCATTCTCATGGTGAGATGGCAGCTACTGGGCATGACAGCAAGCCCTCAGTGCATTCAGAGCTCTGGTGTAGTCAGAGTCCTAGGCGTGGCCACGCATCTTCTGAGGGATCCCATAGGGATTGAGAGACTATTTTTGTAGTATTTTTCCAGATGTCTATATGAGTTTTTTTGTTTTTTTCGGGCTCATTAAGCGTTTTGACCATGCCTAGTGCATGATGGCATTGTATATGAAACTTGATTTGTATATATATATATGTATCTCTTTGGATCTAGACTCTTGGCATCTTGAACTTTGTGACTCATTTCTGAATGTGTACTTAGATGTTTTTAGAATATTGTTTTCATGTTTTCAGAATGTATGCAATGGATAACAAATGATAGTAGATAGAATATTTTACTTTGTATGTTTTTGTAGTGCTGATATGAGATGATACTAACATATGGTAGTACTAAACTTTTGAACTCTTTGGGAAATGTTTTCAATTTCTTCTTATGTTGGAAAAACGTGATAAATGTATAGTGATAAAGATATGAACTTGCCCCAATCCCAAATGCACGCAACTAGTAAGACGCAAGGGGCTCAACACCAAGAGTTAGGAAGGGCACAAGTTGTATGAGCTTGATTGAATGGAATGATGAGAGATAGACAAACCAGTAACAAGAACCAAATTTGGACCTACACACCCACCCTACTCAGAACTACTACTACGCTTAGAAAGCCACTTACTTTCCAGTTTATCTAGACTTAGATTAATGAATGACAACTTGGTTGAAAAAATCTGGTTTTAAGGACCTGATCTCTTTGGAATTTGGATATTTGCTTTCTCTTAATAGAGGTGAATTTGTGTTTTTAGCATACTGAGATTTGTTAGTTTGTGTGACTGGACCCCCCACACGTTGCCTCGTGCCACTGGTAAGAAGCATGGCTTTGTCACCAAAGGTAGGATATAGGCGAGTAAGGGCACTTCTTTCCTTTCCGAACCTCACACCACCAGTAAGAGATGTGGGCTTATAACCAAAGGTTAATGAGGCAAAGAAATGTGTAAAATAAAATATTTTGTTTGCTTGGTGATTTTGATTTCATTTGATTTTGACATCTCTGATCTATGAATTTGAGAATATCATTTCGTTCCAAGAGACTTAAGAGGGATAGATGTGACACCAAGAAGCTTCTAGAATAGACCGTAGGCAAGGACAAATTCACCTATTAGGAAAGAAAGAGAAAAGCCAAGTATGCAGGCATTGGTATGGTTTTCGTCAATGCTTGTTTCTGTTGAACTTGATGAGAAGATTTTGAAAATAGTTGGTGATGCTCAAAGAGATCTGTTTTGAATGCTTTTGCCAATATTTTTAGAAAATTTGTAACAGATTGTTTTAAGAGTAAGCTAGCTCCTGGACTACCAATTTTACAAAGATGGATAGAATGAAGTAGCTAAAAGACTAATGCAATAGTAGGTAGCTATAATGTATAAGTAATGACCTTGATGTTTTATGTGTAAAAACCACTTAAGATGTAAGGAATTAACAGTTTCACTGAATTCCTCACCTTCTAGTGTGCATAAAAGATATGCACCATTTCCGTAGTCCTTCATGACTCGGTATGGGCCCAACCATTTGGGCCGGAACTTTCTTCCTTCACCAGTTTTCTTATCGATCTAGTTGTCTAGTCTTAGAACTAAATATCCTTAATATATTTCTCACTCATAGACCTTTTTGTTATACTTCTGGCACATTCGGTCATCATAGGCTTTGTGCCACTATTCGGTGTTTAACCTGGCCTCGTCAAGGCTTTCTAGTTGAGAGAGGCATGCCTGCCTATAAGCTTCTTCATCTAAAATCCCTTGTAATGAGATGCAGAGACTGAGTATTTCAACCTCCAGTGGGAGAACTGCTTCTGCTCTGAATACCAAGCGATAAAGGATTTGCTCCTGTTGCGTGTTCTTATTGAGGTTCGATGGGCCCACAAGGCCGGATATAGTTTTAAATGCCAATCTCATTTGTTCTCCTTGACTGTTTTGAGGAGAATAGCTTTTAACATTTTGTTTTGTCGACTTCAGCCTTCCCTATTGGCATGACGGTAGTAAAGAGAGGTTGTGTGATGATTTATCTTGAACCTAATACATAATTCATGGACTTCGTCATTTTTAAAGGAAGTTCCATTATCTGAGATAATGACTTGTGGGACACCATACCTACAGATAATTTGGTTTAGAATGAATTTGGTAATTACCAAACCTGGTACGGGTGGTGAGAGGCATGGCTTCCACCCATTTGGGTAAAATATTATGTGGTTGTGTAATTATAAAATTATGGCCATCGGTTCGATGAGGGAGAGAATTTACTCTATCAAGTCTAGAACCCACATGGAGAAGGGCCACAGAGTCGCTATTGGTTATAGGGATTGTGCTGACATGTGAATCTCATGAGATAATTCTTGGCAATTTTTGGCACTTACGTATAAATTCCACTACATCATGCTCGAGAGTGGGCCAAAAAATAGCCCATCTGATGTATCTCGTGAGTAGTGGGCATGACCACCGATGTGGCCTCCACATATCCCACTGTGGGATTCATGAAGAATCTTCTTGGATTCTTCTATGTCGATGCATCTTAAAAACATGCCATCAAAGGCTCTACAATAGAGTACCTAGTCTATAACAACATATTTAGCGGTAATAATGCATAACCACCTTCTTTGTTGTGATGTGGCACCTTTCGAGTACGTATGGTCCATGATAAAATTGATGATATCAGTATACTAGGGACATGTAGAAATGGGGGGCCTGGTTTTGACGAAGTATACACACTCATCAGGAAAGTCTAGATTTACCAGCTCACCTCCATGTAGTGGATTGTCAGCTAACCAGTCTGCAATGATTTGTCCCTTAATAGATTTCTAGTTTACGAATGTTAACTCAAATTCTCCCATTAAGGTTATGAAATGGCTAACCTTTTTAGATAAAGATCCTTGTGTGAGAAATGTTTGAAAATGGTCTGTCTTTGACAATGAACACTTGTTTCCCGGTTTAACATGTAATGTCTCCAAACATTTTGTTGTAAAAATTATGGCAAGGTATTCTCTCTCTGCCTGTGTGTAACGTGTTTCATAATCGAGCAATTGTTTCGGCTAATGAAATAGATTGCATGCATTCTCACTTTTCATTATCTTCTTGAGCCAGCATGTAGGCCAGTGAAATATGAGTGGCTCGTGAGTATAGGATCAAAGGGCGGTCTAGCTTGGGAGGCATTAGCATGGGTGGAGACAACAATAAGTGTTTAACTACTTTGAAGGCCTCATTGCATTCTCATTCAAATCAAGGCTATAATATTTCTTCAATAGATTGTTAATTGGATGAATGGCAAAACTTAAATCTAGGATGAACCTTCGGATTGCACCGAGTTTCCCAAGAAATGACCTGATTCCAGACTCATCCGATGGTGGGATCATTTTGAGAACAACCCATATTTTGGTTGGATCAACATCAATCCCTTGTGAAGATATAATGTATCCCATAAGTTTTCCTCCTGTCACACCAAACACACACTTCTCTGGATTTAATGTGATGCCATATTCGATTAGTCGTGAGAGGATGATATGGAGCACTTCTAGATGATCACAACATTTCTTAGCTTTGGTCAACAAGTTATCCACATAGGATTCCACAATTTTTATGGATAACATCGTGGAATATATAAGTCATTTCCCTAATGATATGTAGCGCCGGCGTTCTTAAGACCAAATGGCATGACAATCGTAACAATAAGTTCCCTAAGGAGTTATGAATGTGGTTTTGGCTTGATTCTGTTTAGATATTTTAATTTGATTGTACCCTAAGAACCCATCCATGAGGGACAGTAGTTCAAATCCAGTTGTTGCATCAATGATGATGTTAATGGATGGTAATGGGAAGTCATCCTTGGGACAAGCTTTGTTAATATCCCGAAAATCTATGCAAATGCATATCTTCCCATTCTTTTTTAGGACAGGAAACAATATTAGATACCCATTGTGAATAGTCAACAAGCTTGATGAATACTACTTGGAGAAGTTTTACTACTTCCTCTTTTACCATGAGAACCACTTTTGGCTTCATTGGTCTTGACTTCTGTTTAATTGGCTTTGCATCTGATTTAGTGATAAGATTATGTACCGCGACTTGTGGTGTAATGCCCATCATTGCTTTATAATTAAATGCAAAATTCTTTTGATGTTCTTTGAGGATTTGGGTATGTATTTCTATCTCCTCCAAAGTTAATGAGGATCCCAACTTCAAAATTCTCAGTTCTTCCTCCATTCTAATGTTTATGTCAATGGTTTCTTCAATTAAAGAAGTGTTTACCTTCTTCAAATTTAGGTGGGGGCTGGGAGGTAATTTTTGAGCTCTCTCCATTTTCTATCTCGTAGGTATCAAGATCCTTATGTGGAGGAGACTGTACCATGGGATTTCCAAAGTAGGAAGAGGAATGAGGTATTAGGGAAATATCAACTATACGGTGAGCAAGGTGTAGCTCCGTATAGGCGTTTAGATATTCGAGAGTGACTCTATCATCATCAAAGTGATCTACGATAGAAAAATCATCCTCAACTTCTCCATGAGCTAAGAGTGAGTTTGTTGGTATTTTACGCACTAATGGCTTCAGTATGGAGTGATACTATGAAATTTGTATCCTCCAACTCACTATTTAGGGGTGAAACGAGCAGCTGAGGCTGCTATTGAGCCTACGAGAAGGTTCTGCTCTCGTGGGATTGCTTCAATTGATATGAAGTTGAATCCCTTTCTTAGATCTAACACTGGTTGTTTTGTATAGTTGTAAATGTTCAGCCCTAGTTTCATATACCTCAGAGATTTGGTTTTGCAACTAGTTGTGAGTCTCCTAGTACCCTAATGTCATTGACACCCGTTCTTTTGGCTAGAATGAGGCTAAGGAGGAGAGCTTCATACTCAGATCCCATTGTTTGTACATTCAAAGTTTGATTTAAAGGTGAAAGGTAGGATCTTTAACTCAGGTGAAGTAAAGATCACCCCCACCCCAGCTCCAAAGTGACATTTAGCTCCATCGAAGTGGAGAGTCCAATACTTGTCTTGGAAAAATGGATGTTGGGATATTTGTCGTAGCTGTTTCTTTTGCTTTGGTTACCTCTACCATAAAAAATTCATCTGATGCGAAGAGAAGTGATTCCTAGAGTGTGTCCCATACCCATGGAATCAAATGGTAGGAGAATAGGTAAGTCTTTCTCTAGCAACTCGATAATTTTTGTGGTAGTCCTTAGTGATACTATTTTTATAAAATTGTTCTCACTTTTGAGTACTGGAATTTCCTCAGCTGGATTTGAAATTTGCAACTCAGTGGTGGGTATCAGCTTTTCTTTTGGTTGTGAATTAGTTAGTTTGATAAGCTGGTTTTTTGGAAGTTTCAAACTCAGAGTGGATATCCGTTCTTTTCTTTAAATCAGCTAGGTGTATATCGAAGGGTTTTGGGTCACCTTACACCATGAATATTTTCCCTAAGTGTAGAAATCTTATTTCTTGGAATAACGTGGAAGGGATTGCCTTCATGCGGTGTATCCATGGTCCAACCAAGGATCATATTATAATTGGTATCCTGATCTATAATATAAAACTCAGTGAGAACCGTCTTAGGTCCTAAAGTGACTGGGAAAAACTATGGTTCCAATCAAAGTGGCTTTGAGGCTATCATAACCTCTTAGCGTATTTCGCGTTATGGAATAGTTTGTCTCTCCATATCCTAAATTTTGAAGGAAAGTGAAGGGGACTATGTTGACTACTGCCCCATCGTCAACCATTGCACTGTTTAATATAATTATTATAGACCCAAACTTGTAAATGTAAAGTCTGGGTCGCTTCTTCGTGTAATTTTAGTGTCTGTTGGCACTTTGCTTATATCAGAATATAAACTTAGTTTCCCTATCTGGCTACCCTGGAGGATAAACATCAAAATCCACATGGTTTACTTGCATTTTTGGAGGAGTAGTGATGTTGATTAAATGGCCAAGGCCTAACACTTCTAAGAGGGCAGCCCTATGGGTGGGTGATTTCTTTAACAAATCCAAGAAGGAGATGTGCGAGAAGATTTTAGTTAAATCATTAATTAGATCATAAGCACCTATAGGTTTTACCAATGTTTGTTGAGTGTTGTCTGGCTCTAATGAATAACTTGGAGTTGGTTGAGAAGAATAATCACTATGTTCTTGTTATTGTTTCTACAGGTGGCTTCGGCGTCTAACTCCACTAAAACAACTATCTTAGTTTGAGGTCGAGTTCCTAATTAGGGGTGCGACTAGTGTATTTAATGAAGTTGAAGCTTCATGATCATTGTTTCCTGTCATGACACCCTTATTTTTTCTATTAGGATCTAACCTGTTGTTGTTAGAATGGTTTGGGAGTGGGTCATTGAAGATCTTGAGGGATGCATTTTGAGGGGAAAACTGCCCCTGCATAAGTGTTTGGCGTGGGTACTACAGAATTTGCTAAAAACATATCTATGAAGAGTTGTTTTTGATCTTCTAGAAAACGTTGCATGAATTTATTATATTCACGACAAGTCCTAGTATCATGGCCTTGAATCTTGTGGAAGCCACAATATAGATTGGGATTGTAATTTTGAGGCTGTTGATTTAAAACCTGTTGTGGCCCGAAATTTTGATAAGGTTGCTGGTTGTTAGAGTTAAAATTTTGAGGTTGTTGCCTTTGGTTTTGACTTTGATATCTAGTTGGGTTTTGATTTGGACTTTACGTTTGGACTTGTTGCTATTGTTGTTGTTTCCGTGGTGGACGATTAAAATCCACTGCGTTGACTGTTGGGGTAAAATTATTATTTCACTTATTATTAATAGGTGGTGAAATGTTTACAAAATTTTCCCTTTTAGCTTGGTCAGTTACTTGATTTGTTGTAACCTTGCGGTTCTTGTTAAGGATCTTATGTCCTTGATTAGCGTTCCCATCATTAGGATAGGCCACGGTGTTTTGATTGGGAGTGGTTGATTTCCCATTTGTCCCATATGTCTTACAGCCACTATCAATCACCGCTTGGTTGATTCAGAGAGCACTCTCGAGTACTTCATCGTAAGTTCTTAGTGGGAACTTTTGGACTTCTTCCTTTATCTCTCTATTGAGTGAATTAAGGAATAAATCGCATAGTTCCATTTGATCCATATTTGGAGCACTCACTGATGAGTAGAGAATCATATGCCATCTTTGGATAAAATGAGTAGCGGATTCATTATGTTCTTGTTTGATATGTAAGAAATCCTTGATTCCTGTTCTTAACAATTTGTTCATGTCGAAAGCTTTGATGAATTATGACATGATTTGTTTAAATGAGTGTATCGAAGCTTTAGGTATTCTGTAATAGGTCTTAGGGAATATTTTAGCGATAACCCCATCCCAAGGGAGTAAATCTCGTATGGATGTGGCATAGGCCTTAATGTGTGCATTCGGGTCTCCTTCCCCTTTGTATTTGGGTAAATCGGGAAGAGTTCTTGGAGGCATAACGCTTTGTATGGTGAATTCTAGGGGTTCTTTCAAATATTATGAGTAAGTCCCTACTGCATAGGTTACAACCATCAATGGGGCTTGCTAAAGGGGTTGAGGGGGAATGGGTTGTTGATATGGCATAATATATGCATTTGTAGGAACATAAGGGAATCCCTATGGTTGAACGAACATCCTGAGAGAAGAGAACATGTCTCCTTATGGTGACTTTGAATAAATGTTTAATTAAGGAGGAGCATTGTTCTGGTACGTGTTGTTTGGTGCCAAACCAGGAGGTGTCATGTTTTCAACTGGAGCAGCACTTGAAAATGTTGTCCTAATTGGCGTTTGTTGTGGATAATTATAAGCATTTTGAGGAGGCATGTCTAACGTACATGTTCCTGTAAGGAGGTCAACTTGACTAAGGTGATGCAGAGGGTTGGGGATTCCCGCTTGCCCAAAATATGAATTTTGGTTTGCTTGAGAAAGTTCTAGCCCTCTAACCTTCTCAGCTAAGGCTGAAATGACCTCCATCGCGAAGACACAATGCTTTGCCTTAAGGGTGTTTTTTGTATAGCTTGAGGTTGTAAGGGGGTATGATACCCTACCAAGCTTCACTGAGTGTATTTCCCATGGGTGGAGTTATGGGGGTGTTCTCCTGGAACAGGGAATCAGACTGTATTTATAAACTCCCTATAGGTGGATACATATTTTGGAAGCGTTGTTTGCTTTTAGCGAAGCGTGCTAAGTACTCCTCATCCAAAAAGGGGAGTGGATCTGATTATCTACTAATCTATGGTCTGAACAAGACCCGGGGAGATGAATTGGATTATCCAATAAATGTCATATTGTTAGAGCTCGATGGCTCTGGCTATTGTGTTTGTGCAAACTAATCAAACTCCTCAATTCGGAACGAAGAACTAGAACTAGTTCTGTGAGGGGGAGTTTGAGATAACAAGTAATTACTCGAATACTTATTAGCCCATGCAGAAAGTGAGGGTGATGGTTGTCTATTTTTTTGACTATAGTTTACTTTGAGATTTGAGAGAGCTCTACCATATGCATCATATCTTGACATATTCAGGGGGTATATAAATACCCACAGAATAATGGGAAAGAATGAAGGTGGATAAGAGAAATGGAAAATAATAAAAGGAGGAACTATTTGTTCACATCGGGTTCACCATTTTTGTATAATGGAAAAAGTAACATGCGAGCATGGGAATATACAAGTACATCTTCCTTGTAACCGACCTCTCGAGGTCATGTCGAGACAGCCGATGAATGTTGAATGTGAATAGATATGTATAAGCTAATAGGGTAATCTTAAATTTTCAATATGCAATAATGGAATCTGTGAATCTAAGGCAAAGAAGGCCCTCCTAACCTAGATTGGTGTAATGGATCATTCGGATATAATGGTTGCTCAAAGACTCCAATCGATGTTGAGCTCTGTTGAGATCCTAGTTCTTGGTTGTTGGATACGTGGGAAGTGGCCTGTGGGAGCTTCGTATATATCTCCAGATAAGGTCATGAAAGTAGTGGTAGGTGGTTTAATGGATTTGTAGTGAACTATGGGTGGTTTTCTAGTCTGGCCCAGAAAATATTAGATTGATTGGCCTCTATATTTAATACGAAAAACTATGTTATAATATCCGGCAGGAGTGGTGAAGATCTAAATACCAGCATTTGCAAGCCAGTGTCAATACTTGATTGATTTGTAGGCCCGTTGGGTTGTGAGATTTGGGGATCACAACCGTGAGTTCGTGGTTGTTGTGGACCTATGATGGTCATGTGAAGAATCAATCCCTTCTCGTAACTATCCAGTAATCGTATGCCTTTTTAGAACTAGAAGTTGTATGATTTTCTCGGAGTACCTAAAAGGTGTTCTGGCAACTTAGATACGTAAGCTAGTGTCTATGTCAAAGAGGATGTCTCCTGCATTATACTGTAGAACCAAAGGATCACAACCAAATGTTTGTTCTCGTTTGAACCCTTGCATGGTCATTCATGTGTTTTATCAAGGCAATCTATAGTTTGGATGGTTTGACCAGAATGTGTAAGCTTTGTCGTCTTCGATATTCAATCCTCTTAGTTACTCACTAATTGCTTGTAAGTTTGTTGTTGCTCGAAAGACCTGTATCCTAAGGTCCTGATATATATATCTGCTAAAGTTGGGGGTGAATTTGGTTAAGGTACTATGGGTTTGAATATATATTCTCTGGGCTCTCTAGGTCCTGTGATTGTCATACAAAATGATTCAAATTTTAACTAACATTTAATAAATTGATTATAAAAGAGGTATTGACACTATGCAAGCATCCTGTTATTTTTCTATTTTTCAATGACGTATTTCAATGAAATTGAAGAGTAGCTACTCTAGTATAAAATGGACAGCTAATTTAGAAACAGAATGAAAACAAAGTAGCCTGGTATGGCTATTTTTCTGTACAACTGTGATATTATACTAAATATCTAACTAAATATATTAAATTAAAAGACTCTCAATCCTACCTCAGATGTGAGGAATGAATCACAGTTTCTTAGAAACTATCAATCCCAACAGCTTCCCTGGCAATATTGAGAACAAGCTTTTGACTGATATAAAATAATTCACTACTCTATTTGATATGTTATAACTAGAACTTTGATAGCTCAAACCTGGCGTTTACAGAACAATGGTAAATCTAGTTGTGTGTGATTTCATCCCCTTAGTGTGATCTCCTCATTCCTTTGTGTTCTCATGAATCTAGAAAGTGTTTATATGACAGTATCAACAAAAGATAGCAATCGACCAATGGAAACTTTGGATATAGAACGAATACAATGCAAGTAGGAGAGGGATAGTGCAAGTGAACAGAGCTTGACTATGCAATTCCAAGAGGGATTTGTTACGGGAATACAACACAAGTGTACCGAGAGTTTCAGAAATTATCCTTGTGACAAAAACAAAACCTGCAACTTTAATGGATTCTAGTCTAGAAATGAAGTTATTCTATGTTAAACTGATTGTATGCAGCACCAATGGAATAAGACTTGAAACAAGAAGATGATATGACCTCTAAAATGCCAACAAATGGAAGCAAAACATGAAGCTAACAAAATTCTAAGAAAGGAATTGAAAAAAAATGAACAAGAGAATTGAGAGGATGAGGGGCCATTTGCTTGAAAACAAGCTGGCTATTTATAACCAATGCATTTACCAGAGGGTAACTCTCATTTGATCTCTTTTACTATAAACAAAGGAAAAACACTATTCCCAGGGAGCATAAAACATTAATGCAAGCCAAATTGGTTGAAGAAAGCGTGTAAATTTGAAGATTTACGTTTGATGTGATCGTCGGAAGAATCTGGAAAATGTGAACAAAACCACCGCCATGTGCAGCACGGCGGTTATGGGACTGCCACCCTGTCCTGGGCGGTGGTCACGGAACCACCACCCAGGCAGGGTGGTAGTTCCATCACTGAAAACAAGAATGCAAGAAGAAAGGGGGAAAAGGGGAAAAACAGGCATGCGGAGGCTAAGCGAGGCATGCAAGATACAAGTATATACTTGGCGAACCTTTCTGGATTCTGAACACCTTGCAAGGAGACTTGTATCATCATTGGGGCATGTGTAACATCGTTTCGGTGGTGTAGTACCCTAAAATTTTGGGTACGTACAATACCTCTAAATAACAAATTTTTTTTGCACTGCTATGGATGTACTTGCTATTTGACTTACTCCTGCTCTTCTACTGCCCAAACTAGCTTGCTAACTACTAGTTGTAATAGATATTGGAAATCCAAGCACAAGGGTTAGGTTTCCAGGTAGATTTAGAATAACGCCCGCATCCCATGTCATCTCAGTTGGAGTGCTCCCATGTGAGGCTGAAGAGGCTTCCCTATTATGCTTTCCCAAATTGGGGAGTTCTAGATGCTCTGGCTCCACGCCTCCTGCGTGAGCTTTAAATCCTTATGTAGACACCAAAATTAGGTCACACTCCCCTTGGTCCCCCCTGTCGAATAACCAACTCAAACATATTCACCTAACCATGACCCCTTCTACCCCATATTAATATTAATTTAATTAACTTAATTAAATTAATAGTCATCCTCACAATATTCGTTACTTAATTATTTTAATTAAGCTAATTTCTACCTCACCCCTCCACCTCACCTAGACACCTCACCTAGCCACCTCACCCTAGACCTATTCTTGACATGTTTCCATAACTAAATTAGACTTGGTCCCACTTACCTTAAAGAGCTAAGACTTAGTTCAACCCTAAAAATAAATGCTTATTATCACTCTAACAATATTCCCGCTCATGAAAAAAGTAACTTCCACTTTGATCCAAAAGAATAGATAGATCTATCAAAAATGATTGCCAAGATCTATTCTTTTTAGTAAACTTAGAGAATCTTACCTTAACCAACATCGGTCACCCCAAAACTGATGCCGGTCAACCCAAAACCGTCATCAGTTACCATTTATTCACCTTAGCAACCTTGTTTTTGGGTTGGCACATTATGAGATCAGAGGGATGAGAAGAGAACTACATGTAAGAACAATTATAGTTTTTTCACACCTACAGACATGTATAGCCAGCACCAGGACAGATTGAGAAGCATTGCACTCACGGTTATATTCTAGGAAGCATCACTATTGTACCAAGCTCCATCCCACCAACTGATCATCACCACCACCCAACCATTAGACCCACAACATTGGTAAGTTCTTTTATCACTGATCATTTCCATTCTTATTCTATCCATAGAGTTGTTGTCATTTTTGTTATCATTCTTTCATTAATATTCCCATTCCTTCATAGGATACTTTCTGACAAACTCAAACCTCACCCATCCTTTTATCAGATCACCCATCTTGGCCCTTCCACCTCTTTGTGTGTTCTCAAAATTCCCATAGACCTCGCCATCCCCTCCTTCAGCTCTATCTAACCTCACCTAGACTTAGCAACTAGTTTTTTATTAAACTACTGTCACCCGACTGTACTAACGCTAGTTACCCATGACCATAGTCGGTCTCTCCTAAACCGTCATCGATTATACTAGACCGATGTCAGTCTCTGTGTTTTACACATTTTCCAATAATAGAGCCAACCTACCTTCTACCAAGTGACCCAAACAACCTAAAACTTGACCCTGACCAGTTCCAACACCCTGACAATTACCTACCCTTCAGATTTGACTATAGCCTAGCCTGTTATGTTAGATTTGCTAATTGTGTTTGAATGAGATACCTAAATTATATCAACTACAGTAGGAATTTTTTAATTTCTCACATTAAGTTATTTTAAACAGTGGATTGACAACCATCTAGGGAGTATCACACTTCTCGGATCTAGCGCACACTAGACAGTCCATTGTCATATATTATTTAACTCTTCTTTTGTGGTCTTGTTTTCTATTTCAGGTAGTTCCTCCTATCCAAAAGGAAGTTCTCACAGTCAACATTGGATTGAGAAGTCAAAACACGCGCAACAACCATCAACTAACCAACATAAACATGTATTCCTCCTCAGCCCATAACCCTTATTTGTTTCATCTCAATAACGTAAAGAAAGTGGTGAAACATTTTGGCATGCCTGGTGAGACACATCCGGGGTTCCTTGCATTTTTTCTTCATTCCTAGGTAAATATGGTGTATTTGTTTACTTTCTAAACATATCCACACTAAATCTCTTTCCCTGGTAATCCTCTCTTTTTCTAATTGTCTAAAACAATATCTACTTTCTAGTGCTTAAAAAAAACCATTTTTTTTACATTTGCATAAGTAGTGAAAGAGCATGTTCCTACCTATTCATCATTTTCTTCATCGAACATAATTTGTTGATTTGGGTTTAAAATCAGTTACATTTCATCCTTGTATGCTGCATTTAGCTCACATTAAAATGAGGGTAACCTATATGTTGGAAGTCATACCCAGCTGATGGTTGACACAAAGAATCATAAAAAAGCACTCTCTTTCTTCTTCTTCTACCAAACTGCACAAAATTGAAAAATACACATCTTCTTAAACAACATCTCACCCAGAAGAAGTTGTCAATGATCACACAATAAGTGGATTGAAAGTGGGCACCTAGCTGGTTATTTTTGTCCAATCATTACCTCAGAGGACGACGCACCCCCACTATAACATAACCTAAAATCTCTCCTTTTAGATATCATTCTTCGTAGGAAGCCCTCCTCACCAAATTTTTTCTCTAAATTCATGAGTCAGTCTTCTAAATAACATAATCTCAACACATTAAAAATCACTTGTTGGATACGTGTTTTTAGCGTTTAATTGACGTGCATTTATAGGTGTGAGGATACGTTTATTCATTTTTACATTATTTTTCCTTACACACTCCACAACCACAGTTACAGTATTATGACTTCTTTTGAGTGTGTCAGGACCTCGTTATATCATTTCTAGGATTCTTGGTTGATCATTCATCTAATCTTAGTTCATAACAATCTATTTTCCTACATTCTTCAAATATTCATAGTAACTGACATCGGTTTATCCACTAGCGTCAGTTTACACCTCACCATCATCGGTTCCCTGTCCCTTTGGTTAACTTTTCCAAGGGACACCTATTCTCATCTTCTTTACTGTTTTGAGTTTTTTTGAGTCTGTACTCTCTGTATTCTCATAAATGGTCATTATACAACTTACCTATCTGAAATCCATCAATTTTTATCCCTTTTGGCCAAACTATTCTTTTCTCACAGTAACCAGCCTCGGTTACACCTAAACTATCATTGGCCATCCATAACCAGCGTTAGTCACCCTGTGCTGACTCTCAGCTGGTACATTACCCAAACCCACCTACAAACACCTATTTTTCTCATTCCTACTGCGTTCTATGTCATCTTCGGGCTACAACATCACCTGATATACATTCATTCACATGGTGTTGACTCACAACCAAGATAACACTCTTATATTCCACGCTATTCGTCAACCACTCCCGCCTAGTCCTTCACCACCCTCTGTCCTGTCACCCATGGATCCAACCTTACCTACCAACATTGCTGCAGGCTACGAGGAGTTCACACGACTCCTCGATCATAATCTCACAGCCTTATAATTATACCTTTCCCACTCTTCCACCTGAGACTCCTCAGGTTAGTTGATATATGGCATGCTTGTATCCATCTCTCCCACCCTTATCCTCACTTCTACATCAGCCCCTACTAGTTCAACATTACCTTCAGCTACTTTACCCCTAGTGGTTTCGCAACTAGGCCCCATACCCGCTATGGCTATTGCATCTACAGTATCAGTCGCACTTGTAGTATCTTTTTTTCCTTCATTGACCATCCAAACCATAACCTCATCTACACCCATTGTCTCATAGATACCAATTGCAACACAACCTCCTGTGGTGTCAGTAACCCCTACCCTATTCCATAATCTTGTCCTCTCCATCCCACAGTCTCTGCCCCCAATTGCTACTCACGTCACTGCAACCAACCCACCTACATATACATATTATCAACAACCCCCTATCTCGTCTATCATCCATTCTAGATATATTCCCTCTATGTCGGTCCCCTATTCTCAACCTTCCTATTCAGAATCACCACACACTAGAATGCCACCCACATCACATGTTCAGTACCAGCCCTCTTACGCCACAGGAGGTGCCCTTTCAGCACAACCTACTAATGATCTCATCAAATTAATGATGGGAAAGATGCAGAAACTAGAATCATCGGTTTTCGGCTCACGCAATTCTCTCAAATACGATGAAATATGTAATGAGCCCATTCATCCATCCATTCCTATTCAACCATATCATGTTGGAACATAATGATTAAGTGATCTGACTAACCCTTAATGTATATAGGTCCATCACTAATATATAGATTAATATTTAATAATATTTATATTTATATTTCTATTATTAAATATGCTAACCTAGGTATATACTTTAAGTTAAATATTTAATATCATGAAACAATTATATTTCTAATATTAAATATTATAAACCTAGGTGTATGTGTCAACCATTTTAGGTTGAAAAGGTGGGTCGGGAGACATGCCCGATCACCTTATATAAAAAGGACTTTAGGTCCTCCTTTGATATATTCGGGAAATATATCAAAGGTATGAAAATCAAGTGATTTGGTTTTACCCTTGTTTAATAGAGTTTCAAAGGAGGAGGTGATCTTATTAGATGCAAAATAAGTTCTGTGAAGTAAAATGTTATTTTCAAAGTAGTTTTTACCCTATTGGGGTTTTCCACTATAAATATTGTGTTACCTGTGTTATTTATTTCTTATAAGTATTTCTTTATTTACTTATGTTATGATGTAATATTTATTGTAACATTACGTAATATATAAGTTGATTAAATCCGTATTTATTAGAATCCTCAAATTCTAATATGGTAACAGAGCGAGGTAAATTAAATAAATTAAGATCAAATGTTTTGTATTTTATTTATTAAATTTGTACGGGTTTTTTCAACCAACCCGAAAGGGTATTTAAAAGTATCTGGTCCCTTTTTTTTCTTAATTTATTTTGGCATTACATTTGTGCAATTAAAATCTCGGTAAATTTTTTAGGGTTTTTCAATTTTAAATCTGTAATTTGTTTTGGGGAGATGTAATATGATATGATTCTTAATTTTATTTACATTTTGTAAACTATATGGAATTAATGTTTTTTTGGAAATTGATGTGTGTACCTGTGAAAGGGGCTTCAAATATTTACCTGCCTGAAAGTCACATACAAAAAAAAGAAAGGATTTATTACTATATGAAATAACTTTCATGTTTTCTATAATTTCAAATGTTTGCAAGGTTAAATATTTTAGAAGGTAAATTCATACTCGTGTTCTTTGGTCCCCTCTAAAAGGATTTGATTTAAAAAACTATAGTTTATAGTTAATCTATAACTATATCCTATATAATTTGAAAACTATATTATTATTTGTAAATAAAAATATATATAATATAGATCAAGGTTTATATAATAATTTATATAAACATCATATTAAAATTTATATAGTTTTGAAAAAAGACTATATATTAAAATTCTTAAACCATATTAAAATTATATGGGATTGAGGGAAGAGTCAACAGTCCATATTCTAAGCCTAAGTTTAAATCATATTTAAACTTAACTTATAAATCTAGGCATATATAATTTTTTTGAAAAAGAAACAAACCTAAGTTTGAATCATATTTTATATATATGGTTATTTTAAACCGCTTAAAATATAAATTTTATTAGATTTGGTTTATATGGTTAATATCTCAGGTATAAATGTGGAACTCTCAAGTATAAATAAAGAATTAAAAAAGGCTAGTTTATTGGTGGCCCACGTGAAGTGCGGTAAATATTTATTAAAATATTGGTAGTTATAGCCACATAAAAGTTTTAAAATTTTTAGCTTGTAGAAATTATATAAAATATTTTGCAATATTTCCATACTTTTAAATGTGTGTGGGGTAAAATTAAGAGTAAATGAAGGGAGGAGACAACGTTCATGAAAATAAGGATTTCAATTTATTTCATTGGTCGGGTGAAATTACTTGTCCCTTCTGTAAAATATGCAGGTTAATCTATGCTCTCATAAATCTACTTGCACCTGGTAAAATTCTTTAAACCTGGTCTATGTATTTTAAACCCCTTTGATAAGGGATATGCGTTTTTAATATAAAAATAATATACTATAGTTTATAATTTTTATGAATTATATGTTGTTTTTTTATTTTTATTCTATAAATTATATACATTTTTTTAATAAAAATGTGTATATATTTTTACATTATAAATTGTAATAGGTTATTATAATGTGTTAAAATATAACCTCCATAATATTATATAGAAGATGAAATTCTGAAATTTCACATTCAGAAAATACACAAGTTTTGGCTTGATTAAATTTGACGGTCAAATGATCGTCATGGTAGACCAAACATAAGACAATATGAAGGTCATTTAGATGTCACATTTAAGCTTGTAGGTTCCAAGAAACTTTAAATGTGTTAAATTGACTATCAAATGACCATCACGATAGACCAAAAAATAAGCTATTATGACGATCATATAGACATCAAATTTAAGTTGGCCATATTTTTGTCTACATTATTTTTTTTCAGAAATTTAAAGTTGTTATGCATTCTTAGGGGTCTCTTCTTTACTTCTATATGGTCGAAAATATTTTTATATAAATATGGGGTATAATGTAGAGCCCTTTATAATGCGGGTTATTATTTTGATCATACGAGGTTAATTAGTATGCATTGTAATGATAGAATTGGTTATGATCAAATAGGTTCTTTAAATCTGTAAAATTTAGATCTGATTCTATTAAAAGTGTTGTTTTTATCGATAAATATGTATCTAACTCTGTGGTACATTGTATATTATAATGGGGTGTGTTTTACAAGTTTAGGAATACAATGATGTCAAACTATTTCTTTCTTGACAAAACTCAGATCCTGAATGAAATTAACTACAACATTTGGGTCAAAATAAAATTTATGGTGAGAAAACTCTAGACTATTGTTTCTAGATCTGAGGTTGCTCCCACCGGTCGTCAAATAACTATAGATAACATGAATGCATTCTTGTAATGAATGTAAGATGCTCTTTCTATGCAATGTGAACGATGAACACCTTCTACACATTGGTAATATCAAACATCTGAAAGAGGTATGGACACAACTAGAATCTATGCATGAAGGATACTTGATATATCAAGGATAGTAATGAGAGTATAATAGCTGAAGGAATTCAAAGAAATGATCTATATATTTTTTATGATTTCTCTTCTACATCTTGTTTTATATCTCAGAGTTTGAATAATTCAAAACTATGACATGTTAATTATCGAAGCTTATATGAAATGTATAGATATAGTCTAGTGAAAGGTTTACATGTGTTGTCTTCTTCTCTTGAAGTTACTTCATTAAATACTTCTAAATGATGGTTTTGATTCTGATTTAGTAAATGGTCATAATGATGTTTTGATACTATATATTTTTCTAAAACTCTTATCTTCCTATATAAGAAATTAAATTGGGCTCAATCTATGTTAGAAAACTCAAATCCTATTAACCTTAGGAAAATGACCAGAAGTCATCATATGTACCATGCATTAATTACCTTGTATGAACCTCAGCCATGAAGTATTATAGGATCTAGGTGGATATACAAAGTAAAATATAACGGTGATGGTAGTATTAACAAACATAAAGCTAGACTTATTGCTAGAGATTTCACTCAGAAACTTGGTATTGATTATGTTGAGACATTTCCTATAGCTAAAATGAGTACTGTTAGGGTCTTATTTACAATTTCTACTCAATTTGGGTGGAAAATCCATCAAATGGATAAGAAAAATATTTTTTTGAATTGTGATTTACAAGAAGAAATTTATATGTTTCAACCTAAAGGATTTGAAGAAACTGGTAAAGAAAACTATGTTTGTAAGTTGAGAAATCATTGTATGGTTTAAAACAAACTCTTAGAGTTTGATATGTAAATTTTTTTCCTTCTTTAAACTGTTAGGTTTTGTTAATTTTTTTTCTAACAATGATATATTCATTAAAAAATAAGACTTACATATTATCATTATATGTATATATGTTGATAATTTGCTTATGTTTGGTGACAATTCTAATTTAATTCATAGGATTAAAGAGAATTTGAAGTAGTACTTTGAAATGAATGAGTTAGGTTTCTCACATCATGTTATTTGTATGATTGTATTTCATTCTATTGTTATTTTTCAAAACACAATATGCAACCATTGTATTTAAAAAATTTCTTATGATTGATTGTAAACCATTTTCTACTTCAATGGAAGTTGAAATAAATATTGATCATAAATATGCATGTGAAAAAGGTTGATCCTATTTTATATATGTTGTTGTTGATAGTTTGATTTATCTAACTATAACTAGATCAAATATTTTCTATACAAAAGGAATTACTTCAAGGTTTATGCATGAACGTTTTTTAGAGATCATTGGAATTTTACAAAAAGAATTTTTAGATATTTGAAAGGAACAATTAATTATGGGTTGCATTATAATAAGAATGAAAATGCTATCTTATATGAATTTTTTGATTCTAACCATACTGATGTTGTGTTATAAAATATATTAGATATGTGTTCAACTTTTTTGGTGTAGGAACCATTACTTGGAATAATAAATACAATCAACAGTTTCTATTTTTTCTACTGAGGCAGAGAAGTACAATGGAAGAAGTAAAGAAGCCATGTGGCTACAATGGATGTTGGTAGAGATACACATGGAATATAAGGAAGTATTTATCTTTTATGTGGTGATCAGAGTTGTATTACTCTTGATTAAGAATCAAATTCAACATCATAGGATAAAGAACATTAAGATACATATACGTTTCACCTGTGAGAAGGTGTAAAGTGATGAGATAAATCTTAAGTTCATGTTGACTTAAGAGCATGTTGTAGACATCTTCACAAAGCCTATGAGTGCTACAAAGTTTTGTCACTTTCGTGAAAAGTTTGGATTGTCAGATTTTCCATTGAGGGGAGTGTGCATGACAATGTCACCTCCTAATGGAACTTGGTTTTTGTAAAAATACCTTCAAACATTTGTAAAAGACCTTCGGAAAATTGTAAAAAGACCTTCGGTCATGTGTACCTCATCGAATTCTTTTTAGAAAGAAGTGTAGAAAGATCTTAAAGGCGGTCTTTAGTAAACTCTTTAGTGCTATTGAGTTTACTAGTAAACATCCAGTATAAGCGTATTATTAGGAGGTCCTTGGTTGTAAAAGGCTCCTATATGCTTGGGTTCAATAACCTTTTATGAGAACCTGTGAGAACATGTAAAACTCACAAATCATACTTGGCCACTGATCATGGGATGATATTTAGGATTCCAAATCCTTTTATACCAAAAGGTAAATTGAATATGATGAAGGTGTTATAATTCCTTCAACCGATATGCTAGCCTAAAGCCTTTATGGTTTAAGGGTTTTTTCTCTTGTAGTGTACCACGGGTAGGTAATCTATTGGCATATGTTATGTTATCCCACTTAACATTAAGGGAAAGTGTTGGAACGTAATGATTAAGTGGTTTGTCCAACCCTTAATGTATATGGGTCCATTACTAATATATATGTTAATATTTAATATTATAAAATATTTATATTTCTATTATTAAATATAGTAACCTAGGTGTATACTTTAAGTTAAATATTTAATATCATGAAATTATTATATTTCTAATAGTAAATATTATAAACCTAGGTGTATGTGTAAACCATTTTAGGTAAAAAAGGTGGGTCGAGAGACATACCTGCTCATTTTATATAAAAATGACTTTAGGTCCTCATTTGATATATTCATGAAATATATCAAAAGTGTGTAAATCATGTGATTTGATTTTACCCTTGGTTAATAGTGTTTCAAAGGAGGAGGTGATCTTACTGGATGTAAAATAAGTTCTTTGAAGTAAAATTTTATTTTCAAAGTAGTTTTTACCCTATTGAGGTCTTCCACTATAAATACTGTATCACCTGTGTTATTTATTTCTTGTAAGTATTTCCTTATTTACTTATGTTATGGTATAATCTTTATTTAAATATTTATTGTAACATTATGTAATATGTAAGTTGATTAAATCTGTATTTATTAGAATCCTCAAATTCTAACATATCCTATACATTAGAAAATGTCAAAATTCAACCTCTTCAATAGTAAAGAAGACCCGCAACAACATTAGGGTCTTTCAAATATTGGTGTTCCTTGATCACCCATGATGATGCTCTACTCCTACGAACCTTCCCAATGTGCCTCACAGGACCTTCATTGGACTGGTACAGTGGGCTACCCAGACATTCCATCTACTCACTTAATCAAGTAGCCCAAGCCTTCTGTTGTGTTGTGGATCTCAATTACTTCAGTTTAGCATGCAATGGAAACTTGATAGAAAATACAGTAATCATCAGTCACCCAGGACTGACATCGGTAAGGTATGACAAGGAACTGGTAGCAGTTAGGTCTAACCGACGTCGGTTACCTGTGCGTGGATGTTTTAATTAACTCTCAGGAATTAGATCTATTTTAGCATTAAAGTATTTCTATTAATTGTAAATGCATGGCTAAGTGCCCTAAGTCTTGACTATTCAAGCATAAAATCTAGGGTTTAGAAAAAGAAGAATGTTTAACAAGAATTATAAATAACTTGCAAAAGTTGGTGAGAGATAATTCTTGGTGATGAAGCAAAAGCTTGAGAGAAAGAAAATACTGTACATCTGAGAGGTGTGGAAGATTGTAAATCTTCATTGTATATTTTGTCAAAGCTTTGAATAATAGATTGACTTATTTCTTGGTGGATGTAGCCCACACTAGGTGAACCACCTTAAATATGGTGTTGATTTATGTCTCTTGGTTTTTATATTTCTTCTAGTGGGATATTCGTTTTTCTTTACATGTATGCTTAAATATGATATATTGTCTATACAACTAGTGTGCTAACCCCAAAAATTGGTATCAGAGCTTTGTTTGAGGGTTTTTTGTGTTGACAGATTTACTCACAGAGGGTTTTCTGATTGAGTGGGAGCTGCAACAATGGCAGAAGAAAATAAATACAAGGTAGAGAAATTTGAC
Organism: Taxus chinensis; assembly: GCA_019776745.2. Classification (NCBI taxonomy): domain Eukaryota; kingdom Viridiplantae; phylum Streptophyta; class Pinopsida; order Cupressales; family Taxaceae; genus Taxus; species Taxus chinensis. The sequence continues at coordinate 12,596,614 of CM034146.1, read as the reverse complement.
AGCTAAAATTATCAATTATGGAAGATACAAATTGAGGATTATCTATATCAAAGAGATTTTTATTTACCATTGGATGAGAATTATAAACTTATGAAGATGATTGATGAAGAATGGAAAATTCTTGATACAAAAATTTTAGGATCTATAAGATCGAGTTTGCTAGCATATGTGGCTTCTAATAATACAGAAGAGGCTTCTACGGTAGAGTTAATGAAATCTCTTGCTAATTTATATGAAAAACCTAGTGCTTCAAATAAAGTTTATTTGATGAAGAAACTATTTAGTTCTAAGATGCATGAAGGTGAATCTGTATCTAGTCATTTGAATGATTTCTGATTTATTGTAAATAAGTTAAAATTAGTTGTTATACCATTTGATGAAGAAGTAAAAGAAATTTTATTCTTATATTTTTTCCCTGATAGTCAAGATAACTTGGTAATGGATATTAGTAATACAACATCTGCTAATAATATTTTGAAGTTTGATGATGTGGTTAGTATAATCTTGAATGAAGAAATTCGTAGGAAGAGTACAAAGGAATCATCATCTGGAAATTATTTGAGTGTAAAAAGTAGGGGCAGGCAGAAGGAGAAATCCAAGAGTAAGAGTAATGAGAAATCAAAGTCAAGGGATAGAGATCTAAATTCAGAAGTAAGGGAATAATTTGTTAGAAATGTGGAAAGAAAGGATATGTAAAGAAAGATTATTGGTCAAAAGACAAAGAGAACCATCACCCAGATAAAGGTAAAGAAGCAAATATTTCTGTCTCAAAGGTAATGCAAGATGCTCTTATTATTTCTCTTGATAATAGAATTGAATCATGGGTTTTAGATTCAGGAGCTTCTTTTCATGTAACCCCTAATAAGGGTTATTTCAAAAATTATGTCTAGGAAAATTTTGGGCATGTTTATTTGGGTGATGATGAACCTTGCAGTATTAATGGTAAAAAGGAAGTTCATCTAAAATTGCAGAATGAAAATACATGGTATTAAAAGATGCGAAGCATGTGCCAAGCCTCAAGAGGAATCTTATTTCTGTAGGGAAACTAGGTGAATCTGGTTGCATGGTTACTTTTACAGGAGACTCTTGGAAATTCTCCGAGGGTGCTTTTGTTGTGGCAAGATGTAAGAAAGTATGAATGCTTTATTTATCTACCTATATTACTGATTCCTTTTTTGTATTATCTACTTCAGATTCAGATGCATGTATGTGGCATAACTGGTTGGGTCATATGAGTCAAAAAGGAATGCAGATCTTAAAGGCTAAGGGTAAGTTATCAGATTTGAAAGGTTTAGATCTTGATTTCTGTGAGCATTGTATCTTTAGAAAGCAAAAGAGAATGATATATCTCAAAGTTGGAATAACAGAGTAGAAATTAGATTTTGTACACTTAGATGTCTGGGGACCAACTCATGTAGCTTCTCATGGAGGATCCTATTATTATGTTACTTTCATTAATGATGCTACAAGAAAGGTATGGGTTTATTGTATTAAATGTAAATCTGATGTTTTTGATAATTTTACAAGATGGAAATCATTTTTTGAGAATGAATAAATTCTAAGTTAAAGTGCTTTAGATCTGACAATGGTGGTGAATACTGTAGCAATGATTTCAATGATTATTGTTCATTGAATGAGATACGTAGAGAAAGAACGGTTCCAAGAACACCAGAATGGTGTTGCAGAAAGAATGAACAGGACAATCATGGAACATGCTATAAGTATGAGGATACATTATGGACTGCCCTTGCATTTTTGGGTAGAAGCAGTTGATACAACAATTTATTTGATTAATTGTGGGCCTTCAAATTTACTAGATGGAGGAATACCATAGGAAACTTGGACCAGAAAATAGGTAGATCTTTATTTTCTTAAATTTTTGGTTCAGAAGCTTTTGTGCATGTTGATAAGGAAAATAGAAAGAAGCTAGATGTAAAATCCAAGAGTTACACTTTCATTGGTTATAGATTTGGTGATTTTGGTTTCCGTTTTTGGGATTTAGAGAATTCTAAAATTATTAGGAGTCGTGATGTTGAATGGAATGAAAAGAGAATGTACAGGGATAAAATTTTGGTACCCAAGGATGAACCTGTTGAGAAGTTTGTGAATGAAAATGAACTCTCAGATTTAAAAGAATTACTGACAGAGTTACACAGTAACCGATGTCAGTTAACCCTTGACCGACATTGGTCAGACAAACTGGTATCAGTTACAGAGGATCTAAACCAGCATTGTTTAGCAGAACTGACATCGGTTAGAGGTGACCGACGTCGGTCATTATCAGATTTGGATAGGAATGTCCAAGAGGTCTAGATTGAGCCTCTGGTACTCCAAACTCTTGTGAGAAGGTCACAAAAGGTAAGTAAACTTCTAGAAAGAATTACACCTTATCTATTTTATTTATTATTGATTGATAATGGTGAATCTGAGAGCTTTGAAGAAGTAATGTAGGATAAGAATCATGTTCAGTGGAAGCATGGCATGGATGAGGAGATAGACTCCTTGGAATAGAACTAAACTTGGGATTTGGTTAAGTTACCAGCAGGTAAGATAACATTGCAAAACAAGTGGGTTTACAGGATTAAAGAAGAAGAGGGTAGACAAAAGGGAAAAGGCAAGACTTGTAGTAAAGAGATTTTCACAGAAAGTAGGTATTGACTTTGGTGAATTATTTTCTCCTGTTAAGATGACTTCTATTCATAGTGTGTTGAGTTTAGTTGCAGTAGAAGATTTGCATTTATAACAACTAGATGTGAAGATGAATTTATTTCATGGTGATTTGGATGAAGAGATTTATATGCAATAGTCGCTTGGGTATGAAGTCAAAGGTAAGGAGAAACTAGTATGTAGGTTGGAAAAGAGCCTATATGGGCTTAAGCAAGCTCCAAGGAAACAATGCATGAGGTTTCATAGTTTTATGCATGAGCATGGTTACTTGAGATGTGAATCTGACCATTATATTTATTTCAAGAAGCTTGAAAAATAGGAGCTATATGATTTTGTTACTGTATGTGGATGATATGCTTATTTCAAGATTTAGTATACAAGACATTGGTGAGCTTAAGGGAAAGCTAGTTCACACATTTGCTATGAAAGATTTAGGAGCTGCAAAAAGAATCCTTAACATGTAAATACATAGAGACAGGAAAAATAAGAAATTGTATTTGTCTTCGGAGGATTATATTGACAAGGTGTTAGAAAGATTCAACATGCATAATACAAAAACTTTTAGTACACCTATGACTGGACACTTCAAATTGATCAAATATCAGTTTCCTACATCACATGATGAGGTTAAATACATGACACGAGTACCATATGCTTCAGCAGTTGGAAGTCTCATGTATGCTATGGTTTGTACCAGACCAGAAATTACACAGGAAGTGGGAGTTGTGAGTAGATACATTTCTAATCTAGGTAAAGAGCATTGGAAAGTAGTCCAGTAGATACTCAGGTATTTGAAAGGGACATCTAGCATGCAGTTATGCTATGGAGGTTCAGATATTTCATTACGTGGCTATGTTGATTTAGATATGGATGGAGATCTGGATGGTAGGAGGAGCACTACTAGATATATTTTCACCGTAGGTGGAATGACAGTTAGTTGGATTTCAAGATTGTAGAAGGTTGTGGCTTTGTTTACTACAAAGGTAGAGTATGTTGTAGCTACAGAGGATAGCAAGGAGATGATATGGATGAGTAGGTTCATGGAAGAGTTGGGAAATGAGCAAGGTGATTGTAAATTGTTTAGTGACAGTCAGAGTGTAATTCATTTGGCAAAGAACTCAGCATATCATTTGGTAAAGAACTCAACATTTCATTCGAGAATGAAAAACATTCAGTTGAGGTATCACTTCATATGTCAAGTATTGGAGGATGGACAATTGAATCTGGAAAAGATTCATATGAGCAAGAACCCTGCGGATATGCTAACAAAGCCATTAGCAAAGGAGAAGTTGGAGCTACACTCCACTTCTGTTGGTCTTCAATTTTGAGACTTGAAGAGGAATAAACAAATCTAAGGAAGGATCCAAGAATGACACTGTACATGTATGGTGCAGTAATTAATCTCCAAGTGAGAGATTGTTGAGTTGTGGAGCTCAATTACTTCAATTTAGCATGTAATGGAAACTTTCTGGAAAATACAATAACCATCATCAGTTGGTGGGGAACAGGCATCAGTCACCCAGGACTGACATTGTTCAAGTATGACCGACATTGATCAAGAAAGGGAGGAATCGACAACAGTTAGGTCTAATCAGTGTCAGTTACCTGTGCGAGGATGTTTTAATTAACTATCACGAATTAGATATATTTTTAGCATTAAAGTATTTATATTGATTGTAATTACATGGCTAAGTGCCCTAAGTCTATAAATGACTATATCAGCATAAAACTAGGGTTTAGAAAAATAAGAATGATTAACAAGAATTAGAAAGAACTTACAAAAGTTGGTGAGAGAGAATTCTTGGTGATGAAGTAAAACCTTGAGAGAAATAAAGTACTATACATCTGAGAGGTGTGGAAGATTATAAATATTCATTGTATATCTTTTCAAAGCTTTGGATAATAGATTGACTTGTTTCTTGGTGGATGTAGCCCACACTGGGTGAACCACATTAAATCTGGTGTTGATTTATGTCTCTTATTTTGTATATTTCTTCTAGTAGAATATCCACTTTTATTTACATATATGCTTAGATATGATATATTGTTTATACAACCGGTATGCTAACTCCAATACCTTATTAGACCACTTCTTGATCAACACTGTTAAGAAAGTCACCATGACTGATCTTTATTCTACATGATAGTACGACGACGAGTCTATCGTTGACTTTTTCACTCATTAGCACAACCTAATTAACCAACTCACATTTCAATTACCTCAAACTATACTCATAGATTTGTTTACTCGGGCTTGTGCTAGACACATCTCACCAACCCTATAGGTGCAGACCTTCTACACCTTTGACAAGGTATTCACCATGGCATGGAAATTGGAGATTCGTGCTATTGAAGAGAAGAAAATTCAGCTATGTAACAAGAACATCACGTTTAAATCAAATGACACTTCTTCATCTTTGAAACCATAGAACAACTATTCAAAACCTAAAGGATCTGCCAACACCATAGTTCTCAAAGATGGACCCTCTCACCCATCAAACCAAGCCAAACCTTCTTCTAATCTCTCTCCCGTCCAAACTTTCCAGTTCAGACGAGAACAATGAAAGTAGACTCAAATAGGAGAACCTTATTCTTCCATTTTGAAAAAGCTTATTAAGGCTGGTGCCATTACCCTTCCACCTATAAAACCACACACTTGTTTTTACCTTGATCACCCCATGCCCACATGGTATAAAGAACATGAATTTTGTAACTATCATTGTGTCAAAGGCCATAGCGACAGTAATTACATCACCTTCAAGAATATCATCCAAGAAATGTTAGAAAATGGAGATCTAGTCTTGGATAACCCAAATGCACCCACTAACCAAAGCCTACATATCTTCAAGAAGCCATTCCCTAATCATGCCCCATCTTCCAACCAAGTTGGTGACACTTCAACCAATGATAGAAATGTTTGTGAGGTCCATGCCATTTTTAAGGACATACTAGTTACTTCCCAACTATCCCATGTTCCTTTTATAGATGAAATCTTATCCCGAGCTCCCCTACCTACACAGGAACCTATTTTACCTACTCCTCCACCCACAGAGGAACCCCCTTCATTTTCTCCTTCACCCATAGAAGAGCCTATAATTAGCACGCCACCTTTGGCCCCTTAAATTATTGAGTAGTCATCAGTGGCACCTCTCCTACTCATAGGAGATACATGTCCAAAACCTACACTATTACATGGAGAGTCTACCTCGTCTGGCCCATCTTCTCCTCTACCCATGGAGGATCTTGTCAAAATACCATTTCCTTTATATGACCATTCTCTATCAGACCTTAAAGATCCCACTAATCTGCTTTCGGCTCTCTTACCCACAGAATCTGAGGCTAGCCATTTCCTTGTGTCTCAAAACACATTTTACAGGGATTGCTACTCGATCCATGTCAGCCCCACTTACAACAATACCATTTTCACACCTGGTCGATCGCTTAGACTATGTTGATAGAGCCTTATTTTGGGGACATCTTTGACTTGCTGCTTTAACCCAAATGCAGTTGTCACTCACCGACACCTCCACAATCTATCCAAAAGTGTTTCTAGCAACCAAACCAAACAAAACCGTGACTATTGCAACACCTTTCATGTCATCACCCATCTCTCAACACACACCTCTGCCCACAACCCAATATACACCTACACCTAAACACCTGCCCATGGCTATATCATCTCCCTCACCTAAAACCATCACTACTTTAGGGGTCATTGATCCGAAAATAATCAAATTTTTATCTACCTGATTTCAAACCCTTGTAGGATTTAATTATTTTCTGACAATTTACTCCTTTTTAAGTAATTAATTTAAAACTAATGCAAGACAATCAAGAAAATTGCATAATAATTAATTACAGAGTTTGGCAATTGCCTACGTCTCTGAGATCTTATCGAACCGTTCCACTAGTCAAAACTTATAAGTTACAATAGTTCTTTCACAAGAAAACCTAATGGAAACTATTAAGAAATTGCTTAGAAGAATAAGTAGACCTTCAAAAGACAAGGGTGAAAAATAGCACCTGACTTTCCCTTTCCTGGCATATTCGATAAGATCGATGGCACCAGCTCCACTGTTCGGAATCCTTTGGTTCTCGATCAGCCTCACAGATGCTTTGTAATGCCCTATGGAACTCCGGTTGATATTCCAAGATTCACAATAATTTGGTGTGGTGTTATGGGATGATTAGGTAGTATTAATAACTCCTAGTCACAATAATGCCTAAATAAATTAGGTCTTCACACAACTAGGCCCATGACAACTAACTCTCCTCTTGGCTCAATCTTCGCCTTTCTGATATCTAGGAATGAGCTTCTCTGTTGCATTTGTGTGTTCATTACAATAACATGGGTTCCCTGTTTATAAAAAATTAGGGCCATTAAAATAATAGATTAAAAATTATCTTAAGGATAATTTTAGCCTCACCGTAGCATGTGAAGTGGGATAATATCCCATAGTGGGCGGCTTAGAAAAATTCATGGGGGTGGTTTTGTATGTGGGTTATATCCCACATTTAGTGGGTTTGGATAATAGCTTAGGCTTTATTAAGCCTCTCCACGCATGTATGAAGTGGTCAAAAGACCATGTGAGCTCAACTGCCCCCATTTACTTCTCCTCTCCAGGTGGATTTCCACACATAACATTTACACCCCCTACAACCGCTTTACCTCCTTCACCACGTGGACTTTACCAAAGATATGGGGTTGGAAATTATGTGGGATTTAATACTAATGTTTAACATTAATATGTGGAGGTTTGACATATATATGCGTGGCATGTGGCATATTGCGTGGTATTTGGGAATAATACATGACAAATAATTACAAAGTAATATCAAATTCGACCCACATGGAATATGATGAAATGGATCACCTATCGACCCATGATTGGAAAATTGAACTCATGGTGGAAAGCCACATGGTGGCTTGTGGACCCACCATGTCAGTGATAATACCATAGTCCACATGGTGGTCGAGCTCCCCTCTGTAACAAAAGTTGAGCCTCTTGTTCTGACCACCAAATTTTACGCCTGTCGAAGATCGGAGGTTGAAAACCAAAAAATGAATCCCTTTACCTTTTTGCCATGTGTCATAGTGCCATTGGTCCAATATTGACCAGTTGAATTTCTCGTTGATTAAACTTTGACCGAACATATCTAGAGCTCGCAATGTTTGTTTGTCACGTTCTCACAGTCATCGAAAATCTCTTGAAATGATCTTCTGCAATGAAATTTTTAAGGGATGTTTAGGGAACTTCAAAAATAATCCCTTGATCACACCTCCCTATTGAGAAAGGATTTTCGTCCCAAAAATCTTATATTGGAACATTTTTCCATCCCGTCCTGAATCTAGAAACTCTGCTGCCACCTCAGAAGTGTTATTGTAGTAAACCCTTGGGTCTTCTCCTCTGCAACCTTCTCACTTCGATAACTTTTCTCCAATCCTGGGACCTATGGGTTATGGGCCCATGATGCTTATGTTGCACCCCTTTGATATCTGAAGAAGACCTCACCACACCTCCGTTGTATGGTGTTAAGTTTCTGCATGAATCCTCAATGCTCCTACTGTGTGGCGCTAAGATTCTTGATATCTGAGAAAAAGGATCTTCTTTTACTCTATAACACAACTCCTAGATTCGAGTTGATTCCACAAAATTTAAATTGGTTTGAAGGAACTCCATGTTACGTAGAGCTATTATTGATCCGATGTCGATGATGGACAATAACTTGTCCTTTTTCAGACCTTAATGCCTCCAATACATGATGTTAATCCTCTTTTAAGACCTCAAGCCTCCAATGCATAATGCTAAGTCTGTTACATACCTTAATTCCTCCAATACACGATGTTAAGCCTCTTTCAAGACCTCAAGCCTCCAATATATGATGCTAAGTCTATTGATCAACTACGATTCGAATTTGTGGTTGTAATGCCTTGACATCAAGTGACGTTTCAAGCTAATCCTTTGAGAGATCCTCTTATTGACACACTAATATTAGGTACCACTCTGCTACACGGTCACAAAGCCTCTACATAGAATGAAGTTCCGACCCAACGTTAATGTCAACGGTGATTTAGCTACCATTTTGCTACACAGTCACAATGCCTCTACACAGAATGAAGTTCCAATCTGACTCCTGTGAACTTTACTGTCTACAAAAATGGAAGATCAATCTCCAAGCTTTATATGAGTTAATTCCTGTATCCAAGCTATAACATGTACTCACATGCTGATTAGGATATATGTTTGGAGCATTAATAAAATTTTCTAAGAAAATCCACTGAGTATGGTAAACCTTTCTCTCAGCATTTTCTCACAAAATCTGATTTCCAAACAAATACTGTATACTATTCACCAATCTGAATTATACAATATATAATTGAATTTTTTTTGACTTACCCATTTTAAAGGACTTTCACCTTCAGGTATTACCTGGTCCTGGGTTGAATTGTCAACTGATGGTGGAGTAGAAACTTCCTTTGCCTTTGTAATAAGCCTCCATTCCATCTTTGGCTTGCCATTACTCTGATGGCGAGATGGATGCAGTTTCTAGAAAATTTCCATCCGATGCCCATTCCTCTAGCAATGAGCACAAAAATTCCTCTTAATCTCCTTCTAGGATGAGGAACTCTTTATGCCATTTCTCGACTCTGCATGATGAGATTGGTCTTTCTGGTTTTCCTTGTTCCTGACAAACGACATCAATTTCTTCATCAATGTCCTTCTCTTCCAGCATATGGCCACAAAATGATTATGCAATCCACAAAAAGTACATGGAAAGGAATTCCACATCTTTTGAAAATCATAACCATACTTCTTAAGCTAAAAAAGTGGATTAGAATTTTTATTGTGCTTATGATTATGGTAAGAAACTAGAGGTGGAATCTCATTACCTCTTCACTGATTTCTCTTACCACATTCTACCTATGATGATGAAGCACAACTTTCCTGCTCAGAATCTTATTGCAGGAATAGTGGGGTATTCACTTTACTTTCGGAAGCTTGTCTCCCATCGGCATTCTTAGAGCATTCTCCAATTCCCATCCCCGCACTAGAAAAACCCAAACCTATAAAACGAGGATTATCCTCGACCTATATTGGGTTAGCAATGCCTTGGCCATTTTTACCAAGGCCTCTTCCATCAAATCCCATTTTATATACTAACTTGGATCCAATGCCTCTAGTATGATTTTCAAAAAAACCAAGGACTTCATTACTTGAATCTGAAACCAAATGGGAGGAAGAAGAAGATTCCAGTGGTGAACAACTTATAGTGCAGTCATCTGCCATGGTCACTGTATCTGAAGTTGAAGGTATTTCCTTGCTCTAATCACCACACTGCAACCTTGCCAAGAGCTCATAACTGGTTTGTAATTCTGATTTCAAACGAGTATTCTCCTCTTCCAAGGAGTAATACGTTGATCACAGGAGAGAGTTATCTTCTTGGATCTAGTTATTATAAGCTTCAATTTCCTCGAGCTTTACCTGTTTAGACATCTTACCCATAGTGCACTTGTACCCTATTCACACAAACTAAACCAACTGCACCAATCTTGAAGCAATCACTTTGCTAATCAAATTTACTAAAGCAAAAATGGAGCTAACTGTCTCTAATACCAAAATTGCTTCGGAGAATAGCAAGTTTGCAAGTGCCGATCACCTGCTTTGTTACCAAACTTGATCCGAAAATAATCAAATTTTTATTTACCTGATTTCAAACCCTTGTAGGCTTTAATTATTTGCTGACAATTTTCTTTGTTTTAAGTAATCAATTTAAAATTAATGCAAGACAATCAAGACAATTACACAATAATTGATTACGGAGTTTGGAAATTGCCTATGTCTCCGGGTTCTTATTGAACCATTCCACTAGTCAAAACTTGTAAGTTACAATAGTACTTTCACAAGAAAACCTAATGGAAACTAGTAAGAACTTGCTTAGAAGAATAACCAGGCGTTCAGAAGACAAGGGTGAAAAATAACACCCGACTTCCCCTTTCTTGGAGTATTCGTCAAGCTCGATGGCACTAGCTCCACTGTTTGGAATCCTTCGGTTCTCAATCGGCCTCCTAGATGCTTTATAATGACCTATGGCACTCCAGTCGATATTCTAGGATTCAAAATAATTTGGTGTGGTGCTATGGGCCAACTACGTAGTATTAATAACTCCTAGTCACAATAATGCCTAAATAAATTAGGTCTTCACACAACTATGTCCATGACAATTAACTCTTCTTTTGGCTCACTCTTTGCCTATCCAAGCTCTAGGAATGAGCTTCTCCATTGTATTTGTGTGTCCATTACAATAACATGGGTTCCCTATTTATACAAAATTAGGGCCCTTAAAATAATAGATTAAAAATTATCTTAAGGATAATTTTAGCTTCACCATAGCATGTGAAGTGGGATAATATCCCATAGTGGGCAGCTTAGCAAAATTCATGGGATAAAATACCCATGTTGGCGGTTTTGTATGTGGGTTATATCCCACATTTGGTGGGTTTGGATAATAGCTTAGGCTTTATTAAGCCTCTCCACGTATGTATGAAGTGGTCAAAAAACCATGTGAGCTCAAACGCTTCCATTTACTTCTCCTCTCCACGTGGATTTCCACGCATAGCATTTACACCCCCTACAACCACTTTACCTCCTTCACCATGTGGAATTTTCCAAATATATGGGGTTGGTAGTTATGTGGGATTTAATACTAATGTTTAACATTAATATGTGGAGGTTTGACATATATTTGTGTGGTATGTGGGATATTGCATGGTATTTGGGAATAATACATGGCAAATAATTACAAAGTAATATCAAATTCGACCCACATGGAATATGATGAAAAAGACCACCTATCGACCCACGATTGGAAAATCAAAATCGTGGTGGTAAGCCACATGGTCGCTTGTGGACCCACCACCTCAATGATAATACTGTAGTTCCCACTTCCCTTTGACTCCTGTTGATACTTATTTTGATATGGTCGATTACATTATGGACATTATTATGTTTTGATTTAGTATGATGTTAGAAATTTGATCATGGATTACTGTTGATCTTGATTTGGTTATGATACACGATGATTACTAGAGACACTCATATGTGGATGATGATATACTATTTGACATGTGATTTTGGATATTGTGAGTAGATCTAGAAAATGGACATTATATGATGATGATATAGTTGTTGATTAAATTATGAATGATATAGTTGTTACTTCGATGTTGTTGTGATTCACTTATATAGATGATTTTGGAATTATATTTATATTCATTTTGGATGTTCTGATATGGCCACGAGGCCAAAGGAGTTATTTGTGTTTTGCAGGTTAAAATATCACAACAAACATCGGGGGATTGGAGACCAACCACAATGGAATTCTAGGTGAATTCGACAAGGACACGATGGAAACTTGTTTTATTGTGTTGTGTTTGTTGTTGTTAGGGATTCCCATTGGGGGGATCACCTTTAGATGTGACCATGGGTTTTGTGTAATTATTAATGCGATTAATTTTTATTTATTGTTTGTATGTATTTTATTAGTGATGTGTTCCTTTCTTATATTTAATTAAATTGTGGGAGATTAATGTGAGAAATCATATGGTTAAAATTTAAAATAAATCAAACTGGGATAGGGGAGAGTAATAATGGAAGTTGTTGGGTCTTTGTATTAAATATGTAAGGGATGTGTAAGTTTGTGTAAGAGTTGTGTAAGTCTAATTTTGGAGTATGAAACACTCCACCTCCTTGGAAATTCGAATTTGTCCTTGGGGGCTATTTTTGGAGGCTTGTGGGACAAATAAAACTTGTCCCATACCTCTCAATTTAATTTACCAACCATACTTATGGTTGGAGGGGTAATTTTAGACTTTCATAATGCATTTTTATTAATCATGTTACATGTTTTGGTTGCACTCTCTTACATTTTATTTAATTTTGTAGTCCTTTGGGGCGTGGGCTTTTTGGAGTGTGCAAGTAAATTGTCATATTTTCACCCACCTCTTTATTGTGCTTGGGAGAATGAAATTGTCTTTTGTGATTGGAGTTGAGGATGTGTGATGTGGCATCCTACATGGATCCAAATCATCCTCTTCTCTTCCCTCTGCTATAAAATTCAAACTCTTTGCTTGTTTTGGGTTTTTGAATCTTTTTTGCATGCTTCTTTGAGGCACATTTTTTTCACTATTTGGAGATTTTGTGGATTTTTGAGGAGATTGGTGATAATTTCTTACTTGGCATTACTATTTTGGGACTATGTTTTCACATTGAAGCTTGCTGTTTGGAAACAAAATCTACCATGGAGAGGTAGGAGCTGAGTTCTTCTCTTATATTGTTATTTTCTTTTGTGTATGAATGAATGGTGCATATTATTTTGGTTTATTTATTGGCTGTGTGGGTAGACTACGATAGGGATGGTGTAGGAGAAGGCTATGGGGAATCCATGTGGGGGGGGGGGCATAAGGGAATGCCAGTGGCATCATAATTTGTGGAGTGAGTTTTGGGATCCACCATGGAAAATAAATAGCTTGCATTTCTTACTTTGTGGGGGGCATAAGGAGGGATTGTGGGGGGGCATAAGGATATGTGTGGTGAAATTTTATTGGCGGTTTGTCACTAGTAGATGCCCAAGTCCCATTGGGAGGCATAAGTAGCTTCCCCCATAGTCCTTGCTCCTTTGGCTTGCATGATCAAGCCTGAGTTTTGTTTGAATGTTTTCAAATGCAATTGTAAAATACTATTTTTTTTGGACTGTGTTTTATATTGAATTCTACATGTGGAAAGAATGTTGTGTGTTTAGTGGAAGCCATTTTTTGCCATGGGTTGAATCACACCTCTTATTGTATTGTAGCTGGGGCTCGGGGGCCAATGATGAAGGATGGATTCTCCTTTCATTGGATGTCTTGGTTGGGTGGAGAGCATTTCCTTTCCCCCACTTTTGTTGTGATCGAATTGGAAGAAAAAAGAAACTTGCATGTTACTGTTCTGGAGCAAAGGAAAATGTAGTTTTGACAGTCCCTTGTGAAATTTATTTATTTACAGTAATCCTTTCCCACTTTGATGTGGATGAAATTGTAATGCATTTGGTGAAGAAGATATGTTTGTAATTGGTTGTGAGAATTGTAAATTTTGAAATATAAAAGAGATATGCTCTGTAATCAGTTTTGTATTCAGAAAAGAAAAACATGTATTCTCTATGTTGTATGTTCATAATATATAAAGAAACAAGTTATTAAACTACCATTGAAAATATATGAATGAATGACATGTTCTTTCCAAGTCGTATTGTAAATTTAATTTTGATTCTGTTTATGTTTTGGGAATCTCTATTTGAATGGAAAAGAAAGAAATTGAAATATGATATTTGCATTCTAGGAATTAAAATAATAATAATATAAATATGTATTTATTTTTGAATTAATAAAGAATTGCAAGAATTTCCCCTCATTTGCATTGTTGATTTAAATTGAAATATCAGATTGTGAATGAAATCCTTGTTGGAAAAAAAAACAAATATAAAAAAAACGTATGAAGGAATTATATTACTTTGTCTCTTTTGGAAATATATTATATTGGAAACTAGACTTTACAATTTAGCTTTTTAAATGATTTGTTTATTAAAAAATAAATGCTTTGTTTATAAACAAATAAATGCCTTGGACTAGAATAAAAATTAAATTCCACACTTGAATGATGAAATCGATAGACAGATTCACTAGAAATGGATCTTTGTTGCAAATTTTAAAAATGGCAAATAAATTTAATTTAAAATGTACAGTTATGGCCTGCACATAATAATCAACTTGGAAACAACCAAAATTTAGCATGCTCGTATTATCAAGGAACTCAAATTTGACAAATACCAATTAAGGAAAATCAATTTAGAAGCATTGCAAATCGAGCCCAAGCCTTTCACAACCTAATATTGCACAGCCTTTTTCTGTCAATTGTTGGAAAAATTCAAAATTGGAATCATTTGAGCAAATTTACCTTTCTAAAACATCATAAATTCTTCATCAGAATAATCCTTCCATGTTTGTTTGGCATGTTGAGTGAAGGAGGAGATCAAATTGAACCAAATTTTATAAGTTAAAAATTACCAGTTGCCTTTTAAAAAGGCCTACATAACATTTTTCGTAAAATTTACCTCTTAAAATATATCAAAATTTAAAATTTATGATTCCTATGTAAAGAGAGCGTCTAGAGCTTTCCATAAATTTCTCGTTTTCCCCAAAACCAAGCTTTCTAGCAAAAATTTATGACACTTTGAAGGTATTCCTCCCTTAGCGTGAAAATTTGGGAAAATTTTCCCTGGCGGGCCTCGCGGCCCGAAAATTTCCCATTGAAAAATCCTAAAAACAATTTTAAAATTGAACAAATTTTTGGTGAAATTTTTCAAAATTTCACTCCGCCGGCCCGCAACCAGATCAGAGGCCACCATGTGGTATCCTCATGAGGAAACGACAGAGGCACGGCATTTTACCCTCTCGACCCTTTTTCCTTTTTAAAATTTTGTTTTGGTAAACTTTCCCTTAGGGGACGTCCTGTGGCCCCGCACTCCCGACCTCTGCCTCGGAGATGATCCCCCTCTGCGGACAAGTGGACCTGTGCCTACCTTTATCCCCTTGTCTTTCCCTTGGCAAAATCTCCTGAAATCCTTCACTACCCCACCCTTGCCTCTTTCCTTCCCCACATTGTTTGGTTGAGTGCCACGTGTCCTTGGCGGACCTGCAGGTGTGTGGGCGCCAATTAGATTCTTTCCCTCCCTTTGGCGAAATTTTCCAACCTTCCCCACATGAGCTCGGAGCTCGAAACATGTCCCTGACATCATAGTGGAGGTGTGGGCGCAAATGAGAATTTTCTCCCCGCATAAGAAAAATTCCAAACACCGCCCCGTGACCTGCCAACCTGACAAAGGGTCTTCTTCTCCACTCAACATGTGTCCCTTTATGGAAAATTTGACCCCTAAGGTCCACCGGTCTGTAACTAGAGTTTTATAAGGAGTTAGGAGGACTTCTTTATATCATTGGAAATGTGAGATGATTTCCTATCCAATGGTAATGATTTAGGGAAATTTTGAATGTGTTAAGTATGAGAAAAATCAAGTTAAAAATCTGAGCTTGTTTGAGAGTGGGTATGGTGTTAATTTACCCCCTGAACCTAACTGAAACTTCTAACCATAAAATTTAGACGTTGTGACCTCTAATAATTGCTAATAAAAGTAAAGTATGTTCTAGTAGATTAAACATATTCCAGAACCTGTTAGTTTCAATTGTTGTCTTGCAATCGGGTTGTGGACACTTCTAGTAAAAAAAATTATTCCATAATTTTCCTAACCCTAGGTTGTTTCTTGGGTCTTAAGGGGGTTGTTTTAATGGGACTCACACTTGGTATCAGAGTAGTGGTTCAAAAGCTTGGACCATTGGGCACACTAGAAAACTTGGGACATGAAACTTAAACCTAGCACATTTTTAAATCTAAAACAAAACAACTTAGTTTAGAAATTACATATTTTTAGTAAACATGGAAATTGAATAAAACCTAGAATAATGACCTAACTCTCACTTTGGTATGTGTAGGAGGCGTAGACAGGGTGGGGGGAATTTTCACATAGACTCATACTTACCACCACCACCACCACCACTGGATCAGGGTGTAACAACTATCCTACCCCAGATTTTGTAGACTCTTCAAGATGTCAATGCCACTCTATGCAGAGGATTGGGAGGAGGACATGCAACCAGTCATGACAAAGCCCCTTCTATTGAGGGTCAGGTCTCTCCTCAACCTAACAAAGAGCATAGAGGAAAGAAATCCCATGTAGAGTCAGCTAGGGTAGAGTCACCACAGAGGGGACAAGGTGACTGAGTTTCAGAGCATAGAGAGAGGTCTCAGAGACCTAAGCTTAGGGCTGAGCACACCAAGAGACCTAGAGGCCGTCAGACCACAGCTGCAAATCACATCAAGGAGATCCTAAAGCTTTGGCCATCACATTACTCAGGTGACATAGGTGGATTTTAGGTAGAGGCCTGACTAGTGAGCTTGAGCAGTTGCTTCAAGATTTTTCCTTGTTCTAGTAACACAAAAGCTCATGTTGCCATCCATCTACTGAGGGATGGAGTAGGAGTATGGTGGAGGACAGAGGAGCAAAAGATCCATGTATATTTTGAGATAATGACTTGGGAGCTATTTGAGGAGAGATTTAGGAGTAGGTATTTGTCATGGAGGTTCATACAATAGAGGATCAACGAGTTCCATGACCTTCGACAGGCATCTCTCTCAGTAGCAGAGTACGAGAGTAGATTTCTAGATCTACTTCAGTATGTTGAGTATATGCAAAATGAGTAGGTGCAGATTCATAGGTTCATCCAAGGCTTAAATTTAGATATTGGAGGTGAAGTGCAGATCCAATGCCCACAAACATTAGCTGAGGCTATCGAGAAGGCCTATATAGTAGAGGAGACTCAGGGAAAGACCCAACAGGATAGAGACCGAGTCAAGAGCTGCATACAACAGATGCAAAATAATAGATCGAGGGGGTCAGTACCTCTCCCTTGTGGTGGCTAGGGTTTATCACAGTCATCCTTTAGGCCATAGCAATAGCGGTTCTACCCACCTCATAGACCTCCACAAAGATCTGATACACAGAGAGGTCAAAGTATGGGGCCTCCTCCTAGGGGTCTCATTAGGACACAAGGTGGACCTAGAGCTTAGTTAGTGGGAGCTCATCAGCAGAGACCTCATCAGACTATAGCTAGATCATCAGGATCCACACCACAAACTTTTAGGGCACCTACTGGAGGTGCTACTCATTGGGGAGGATTAGGAGGGTGTTTTTGTTGTGGAGTTACTAGACACTTTTAGATCTCATAGCCTATGGTTGGTGATATGGGACGCAGCCACATAATTTATGTAGTGGTTGAGAAATGCTAGGTAGAGCTTCAGAGCACATTCATTGAGACCACAAGTAGCATTAGTGGTATTCCTACCTCTGTATTGTTTGATTCTGGTTCTTTTGATTCTTTCATTGCACCATCTTTAGTAGAGAAATGTAGGTTGGTGGTAGTTAGGCAGGGTCTTAGTTGGGATGTTGAGATGGCTTTGGGAGCCAAGATCTCTATAGAATCCTTAGTTAAGGAGTGTGTAGTGGATTTAGGACCTTTCACCACTACCGCAAATCTCCATATCCTTCCTTTGCGCTTATAGGGAGTCATTTTGGGTATGGATTGGTTATTTTCACATAAGGCCAGGATGGATTGTTACCACAATACTATATCTTGTGTAGATGATTTGGGAGTTGAGTCAGTGATTTCAGGGGTCAGGAGACCCATTTCTATTTGCACCATCTCCGCTATGTAGCTTAAGCAATGTGTGCAATGGGGTTGTCAGATGTATGCTATTACAGTCAGTGACAGATCAGAGGATGGGTCTAGTGGGCCATCACTAGATGATCATCCCATATTGAGAGAGTATGCTGATGTCTTTCTAGGGGAGCTACCGGGGTTACCACCCCGACGTGAGATTGATTTTCATATATATCTAGTTCCTAGAGCAGAGCCTATCTCACGGGCACCTTATCAGATGACCACCCCTGAGCTCTATGAGCTAAAGTTGTAGCTTGAGGGCATTTTGGAGAAAGGCCTTATCCATCCTAGTGTATCCCCTTGGGTACACCTGTGATCTTTGTGAAGAAGAAGGATGGATCCTTGCAGTTGTGTATAGATTACCACCAGCTGATTGAGGTAATGATAAAGAATCATTATCCTCTTCCACATATTGATGAATTGTTTTATCAGATGAAGGGAGCCACAATTTTCTCTAAGATTGATCTTCATTCAAGGTACCATCAGCTGAGGATTTCAGAGGTAGACATTCATAAGACCGCCTTCTGCACGAGATATGGACACTATGTGTTCACAGTGGCACCTTTTGGTTTGACTAATGCCCCTGCAGTATTTATGAGTTTGACGAATGGGGTATTCAGGACCTTCTTAGATCGCTTCATGCTCATTTTCCTAGATGACATCTTGATATAATAATGTATGCGTGAGGAGCATGAGGGACACCTTCACTAGGTTCTTCAGTGTCTTCAGGAGCAGTAACTTTACAGGAACTTGGAGAAGTGTACTTTCTTTCAGACAGAGGTGCAGTACTTAGGACATATCATTTCTGAGGAAGGTATCACTGTCGATCCTTCCAAGATTAGAGCCATTATGGATTGGTCAGCACCCACTATAGTGACCGAGGTGCATAGCTTCATGGGAGTAGTAGGTTACTACTGGAGGTTTGTTTAGGACTTCTCTTGGATTTCACACCCTATCACTTCCCTTCATAGGAAAGGGAAAGAGTTTGTTTGGTTAGATAGATGTGAGTAGGCCTTCAAGATACTAAAGGAGTGCCTCACTACAACACCTATTCTTGTAGTGCCAGATCCACAGGGAGAGTTATTTGTTTGCATGGATGTTTGGTTGGTAGGCCTTGGAGGTGTGTTAATGCAGGAAAGCAGAGTAGTGGCATTTGAGTCTCACAAACTCAAGGATTATGAGCTCAATTATCCAACTCGTGATCTTGAGCTTATGGCAGTTGTGCATGCTTTGGTTTGATGGAGGCACTTTCTTCTTGGTAGGAGATTCACACTCAGAATAGATCATTTGAGTGTTCATCACCTCTTCACGCATCCCAATCTCAACCCTCATCAGTGGCGTTGGATGGAGTTGCTTTGTGAGTATGACATGGAGATCAAGCATCTGAAGGGGAAGGAGAATGTGGTAGTAGATGATCTTAGTAGGCGAAGACATGTGGCTATGATCACCTCAATGAGCACAGATTTGCGGAGTAGGATTCTTCAACAAATTCCTCTTGAAAACTTCTACATTGCAGTACAAGTAGAGATCGAGTCTCAGAGACCGTTTGAGGGGAAGTTTGATGGTTTTTCCTTAGAGATAGATGGTATTCTCAGGCACAGAGGCTA
This sequence comes from Taxus chinensis, assembly GCA_019776745.2. Lineage (NCBI taxonomy): Eukaryota > Viridiplantae > Streptophyta > Pinopsida > Cupressales > Taxaceae > Taxus > Taxus chinensis. The sequence goes on along the minus strand of CM034146.1, from coordinate 12,576,976 downwards.
GATTTATGTTCCCAGAGATGGAGGCTTGAGGTAGAACATCTTAGTAGAGGCACATCGTGCACCCTATTCAGCCCATCCCGGGGTGAAGAATATGCACACCACCTTACGAAAGTTGTATCATTAGAGAGGACTTCATCGAGACATGGCCCAGTTTGTGTCACAATGTTTAGAGTTCCAGAGAATTAAGCCCGAGCATCAACATCTAGCAGGCCTTATTTATCCTCATGCTATACCGGAATGGAAGTGGGACACCATTTCCATGGATTTCATTGTTAGGCTACTAATGTTGAGATATCACCATGATGCCATCATGGTCACAATTGATAAATTGACAAAAATGGTTCACTTTTCTCTGATGAAGACCACTTATATAGCTAGAGTAGTGACACGGGTATATTTGGATGAGTTTTTCAGGTTGCATGGGATTATGTGGAAGATCATTTGTGACCGTGATCCTTTATATACTTCCCATTTCTACACTACCATGCAGTATGTCCTCATGAAGAGAATCAACTTTAGCACAACATATCACCCTGAGACAGATGGATAGACTGAGAGGGTGAATCAGATTTTAGAGGACATGCTCAGGATGTATGTGATGGATCAGTAGTCTGAATGGGAGGAGTACTTGTACTTAATGGATTTTTCCTACAATAATAGTTTCCAGAGTTCTATAGGTGTTGGTTGTCAAATAAGGACTTTAATGAAAGCAATAGTCAGGGGATAGAAATTCCCTCCTCTTTAATGGGAGAGGTTCCCTTATTTAAAGGAAAAAAACCTATTTACAAATGTACAACGTTTAGTTTTAAAGAGGAACTTTGATATCATGAAAGTGTTTTAAATGACCGATTATCAATACAAAAGGACAAAAGAACTAAAGAATGGGAAAAGGTAGAAAAACATTCTCAGGAAATATAGATAGCAAAATAATTCCTTATAAATGCCGAACTAAGATCATATAGGACAAAATCATTTACATTAAAACCATAAGATGTTATTTCATAGACAAAAAGTTCTAGAGATGACATCCACAAGAATACAAAGCTTCTTGATGGAGAATAGATTGATGATTCAATAATTTAAACAGATAGGAGAGAATGAATAAGTATATATAGAAATAGAAAGGGAAATCTTATTATATTGATAGCTTTTGACTCTCTTACACTTTAAAAATAATCAAAGTTCCATCCCTTTAGAATGGAATGGAGAGCTCATTATATATCTTACAAATTGGTTACATTTGGTAACCATTTCTTTTAACTAAAAGATTAATTAAGGAAATGCACAAAACAATGTCCTTAATCAATTTACAAGGAGATTAGCACTAAAAATAGAAGAAGAAATATCTGATTATGACTGAGGTGGGCCCATCAATTTGAGGATCCGATATCTGAATTTCTTCAATGCTTATGCTATTTCCATTCCTCTTGGAATTGTGGTATTGGCAGTGGCATGAGTCCAAGTACCTAGACATTTCTCCATGTCTTTATCAAACTTGGTATGCTCCATGTATTCTTTATTGGCCTCAGCAATTGCAGATTGAAGGAAGCAAATGTCCTGTATCTTCTCTTTGGTAACTGACTCCTCTCTGAACAAGTCATCCTTGACAAATGTTATGAACTAAGCTTTGATTTCTTGAAGGGAGAAGTGAATGACTGAAATTTCATCTTGAAGTTGGCAGTGGATATCTTTAAAGGTAGATGAAACACAAGTTTTAAAAGACTCTCCCTTTTTCCATATGTTCTTTAATTCTCCCAATGCCTCTTCTAAAACCTTCATATTCCATTCAAAACTGAAAATCCATGCCTTTGACAAGTTATTCTTGGCATCATTGAACACATTGTTGACCAGCAGAATCTTCTCATTAGTTTGACGCATAAGGCGGAGGTCTGTAATACAACTATTCTAGAGCTTTATCTCTTTATCCATAGCTTTCATCAAGGAGGAGAGTTTCTGCTGCAAGTTTTCCACCTTCTCATTGGCCTTGAAGGATTCCTCAATGAAATTCAATTCTACTATGATCATATCATCCACAATGTCCTCAACAACCTTCTCATAAGTAGAATACTTATGCATGTATTTGATGCTTTGAAATTCATCCTAGCTGAGAATCATGGGGGTGGAAGGACAGCCAGTGGGGTAGGATCCAAAACCTTATCTTTGGCCAACAATGACTTGATAAAGTTGGAAGGAACTTGGTTCTGTTCTTCCAATTGTTCTATGGTCTATTTTCCCTTTTCCACTTGCTCAATGACCTTTGTTATTGTTTCTTGAAGGTTATGAACCTCAATCTTAGGAGTGGATTCTCCCATTGGAATCCTTGAAATCTCTAAATATGAAACCAAAAGATCCTGCTTTGCCTTATTAGCCTTGGGCTTTGCAACTTCCAAGAACTACTGGCCTTGAGCATCAGTTACTAACCTTGAAGTGATCTTGGCTTTCTTTGCTGGAGGGGGAGGGAAAGTACTCAACATATCTCATAATCAAAATTTGGCCCTGTTAGACGAGAAGAAGATTTTATCTTCCTGTTGTCAACCATGGGTTGCACCCAAGAAAAGGTAGAATGAGAAGAGGAAGGAACAAGGGGCCCAAGAGCAAGTTAACTCATGACACTTAGAGTATTAACCAATGTTTCCTCTAACAAAGAAGTGGATGGGGGCATCATGAGCTTCCTTTGCAGAGGAGTCTGTGGTATTAGGGGGTTCAGTACTAGACATTTCCTTCTCTCCTTCAACAGTGACTTCAGGAGCTCCTGCTGTTAGGAATTAATAGAATCTAATGTAGAATAATTCCTCAGAATCGCAATAATAATAAGTATGAATAGAAATTACAAAAATGAAATATGCAAAAAACGAAGACAATATTTAATGTGTTTCACCCAATGTGGGCTACATCCACCAAGAACACTTTCTCAGATTTTATTACAAGCCAACAGTCTTCACAATTATAATAACTAGATCTTGTTTGGAGTTGTGCTCAACAAACCCTCATGAATTCACACTTGAATTCACACACACTATTCACCTTCACAAAAAAACTCATATCAATCCTATTCTATGTCCATCTATATATAAGTACATCAATAGGTAGCCAAAGAGGTGGTTTTACAAAACAATGGGTACCGAAAAGCCATGGGCCCAAAACTAGCCCATAACGGTTACCCATTACCCATGGGTTAATAAACCACCCATGAAAATATCCGAGTGTAACACATGGAAGGTGTACCAAAATCTAACATGAAAACAAGCTCCACAAACATAACACCTGCAGGATTTGGCACTTCACCATCATCACTCTCACTAAGAAAAATAATGTTCTCTGGTCTTAAAGGTAATTCTGAGTGCTCAAGAAGAGGTTCTTCCTCAATTGGTTCCTTTGTAACCTCTTTGATCTTATTTTGATATGATTGAGTAGAAGAAGGAGTAGATGACTCAGGTTCTCTCATTGAGGAAGAATGAGGGGTTTACACAAGTACCTCAGTATTGGTTGTATGTGCTTCCTTCCCTAGTGTAGAGGTATCTCTAGAATAGGATCCACCCTGATTCTTCTTGAGCTCACAAACCTTCCTGTCAATCCAAACTTTAGTCCTTACAAGAACAAGGGCAATAATCTCAATCAAATCATCTCTCTCTCTTTTTTACCAATTTAGATCTTCTAAAGGAGTGTGTTTGATTGTTGTTTCATATTCAAAGGACTGTAAGTCCTCATCATCATCCTTAAATCCTTCAGGAACTGGGTAGAGATATAGATCTCTAATTTTTTTTAGAGAGAGTCTGCCATAGTGCCTCCATCTGGCTTCAAAATCATCTGCACAATCTACCCAGTAATCCTTAGTATCTGGCTTGTGATGATAGTTTATCCTAAGGTTCTGATTAATAAACTTCTTCATATAAAAACAAGTTCTGGGTTTTAAGAAATGGACAGTGAGAGGAGCAATAGCCCTTTCTACATTTTGGGCATCCAAATCTATTTTACATGTGTAGTTTCCCAAAGAGATAGGAAAATGCAAGCCAGTGATCTTCTTATCCCTGTAGGTTCTATGAAGTTTATCAAGTTACCTACACACTTCAACCAAAGCCATTTTATCATTGCAAAACACCAGCCTGATGTATGAAAACCTCTAGAATTGAATGAAGAAAGCCCAATATTTGGCTATCAGGTTCATAACTTCATTGGAAAATCTCCTAGCAGTGTTACCCTCTAAGTGTTAGGATATATTATTAATTATGCAGAGTTAGATTATTTAATTAATTTAATTAATTAAATAATTAATGGTTAAATGGTTTTATGGTTAATCAACCATATTTGTCAGTATTCACATTGTTATATTGTTATAAACAATATATTTGTTTTTTATTTAATTGTTGCTTCCCGGATGATTTGGAAGCTTGTTTAGTCTGGATTTTGGTTGCACCTGTGCAACTCATTCTTCTGGATGTATATGGCTGTGCAATATCTATAAATATTGCAGCCTATTCAATGTACTGTTTACTGATTGAGATCAATAAAATATACACAGGCTTCCGTCCCTGTTTCTCAATCTACATTTGGTACCAGAGCGAAATTCTGGCCCTGTGAAGGTGTGGAAGAGAGAGCAACAAAGAGAGAGGAGATTGGAGACGTGTTTGCAGCATTTGAGAGCCTGTGCAGCCTCGTGCAAACTCCCAGCCCCATCCCTGCCTCCCCCACATCAGCCTGTTCCTTCCAGGTACTTGGAAGGCAAATTTTTTTTTGCACTGGTGCACTCAGTTACACCAGGGAAAAATTGCTACAGGTATTGAATTTTTTTTTTAAAAAAAAAAAAATTACCAATCAAGGTTTTGTTTTTACTGCATTTAGAAGTATATCTTGTTTTGGAGGATTGCTTTGCTGTGTATATGCACCTGCAGTGAACAAACTAAAGCAAAGAAAATAAAAAAAGAGAAGAAGAAGGCGCCCACACTGGAAAATATACAGTGGAAGGAGATAAAAACGTTTTTTTTTTGACAAAAAGAGGTGCCATTCTCCCATGCGCGGCCTGCACAAGTAAAAATCTTTTTTTTGGAGCTGTCCTTTGTTGTTAGATGCGCCCTTTGCTGTATTTTGCTGTCCCACAAGCAAATGAAGGCTTAGACTGTAAAAAATACAGCCTGTACAATCAAAAACGCCTCCAGCATTAAAAAATGCGGCCCAGCAATAAAAAAAACACAGCCACAAGCTAAAAAACGCCCCCGGCATTGAAAAAACGCCCCTAGCATTGGCAAAAACGCCCCCAGCAATTAAAAAATGCCTCCAGTAATTAAAAAATGCCCCCAGCAATTAAAAAACGCCCCCAGCAGTAAAAAACGCGGCCTGTTCAAGTTTTTTTATCAAAAAATGCGACCTGCATTGTAGATGGAGCAAGAATCGAAGAAATAATAAAAAAAAGGAAGATACATACAGCAAATACATGCTGTACAGTGCGTCCAAAGCAAAAAACGCGGCCCAGAAGGAAAAACGCGCCCAAACACTCAAACACGCGGCCAAAGGAAGGAGAAAATGCGGCCTGAGCAAGAAAATGCGGCCTGAACAAGGAGAAAATGCTTCAGATCCATTTTTTGGGAAAATATAACCCTAAAAACGCCCCTTCACCAGCATGCGCCACGTGGAGGCTCACCAAGCTGCATTTTTTTAAAAAGGTAAGTCAATTTATTTGACAATAAATTCAAATTTCTTCCTTCCATAGTCCAAGCGCCCCAAGTGGCCAAGTTGGTTATTGCATGTGCCTTAGGAGTGAGAGGTTTGAGGATCAAATCCCACAAAAAACACTCAAAAACTCTCCTTTTGCATCTGGCGGAAATTTTCGCAGAACTGTTAAATTTAGCAGGTTTTTTGAATTTAGTTACGACTAACTAAATTTAGCGGAGAATCCCTAATTTAGTGTAAATTTTTTTTTTCTCCTATTTGGTCTGTTTTCTCATTCCAGACATTTTTTGCAAAAGGAGACCCACCTAAAAATTGCATTTTCAGCTATTTTTTTGCAATTTTTAGCATTTAGGGCTCAGGAGGTCACCAGGACCCCGAAACTGAAATTTTTTGCCTGTCATTCAAATTGTATTGTATATTGTACTAATTTACAGGTTGCCATAGTCAACTGCAAAACTTTGTAACTGCTCAGAAACTGGCAGAATTGTAATAAAAAATAGTAAATTTGGTTCTGTAACACTCACGAGATCCTAGATCTCATTTGCAGCGTTCGGTATATACAGTGCCTCTGGGAAGCGCTTATGAGTAAAGCCATCGCGACTACTACTGCACTTAATGCCTAATATAGCTGCAACAACGTCGTCTGGGCATCGTCCCTATAAATCGGCGGGGAGTAATAAGGTCACAGTGCACACACTATGAACCATCCCATCCGTCTGTGAATGATTGCAAGACATAAATCCAGACTGAGAAATTATCCGAGTATATAGCGAAGTTACGCGCGCGTATGAGGATATTTCTTTGAGCCGGTGTCAATAATCTACACAGACCCCATCAGTACTGTCTTGGTACCACGTATCGAATTCTTTCACATACGTTAACACCTCTTTCACGTACCGCCGGGTATATAGAAAGGGCGAGCTTCTTCCACGTACCGACGGGTATATCGGAAGGGCGCAATATATAGAAAGGTTCGGTATATCGGACTGACGGTATATAGATTGGGAGACCTTATACCTGGAGTGATAAGAGCCAAACCCTGTCAGTGATCTCTACAAAATGGGCACCAATGCCCCCAAATTTTTTCTTCCGGATTCACAATTGCTCAGAGGAAGCAACTATGCTGCTTGGAAGACAAAAATCAAGACACAGCTTGAGTTTGAAGAAATCTAGCCTATTGTGACTGGTACTCTAACCAGATCACCAACGGATGCAACACAACAACGACAATTTGATAGAGCAGATCAGAAAGCAAAGCTCATCATCTTGTTTGGAGTATCCGACGATGTGCAAGTCCACATTCGAGATGCTACATCAGCAAAAGAAGCTTGGGATAAACTGAGCACAATATATGAGGCCAAGAACAAGAATGTCATACTCAATTTGCAGAGTCAGTTACATACGTTGAAATTCAAACAGAATGAGAAAATTGAAGCCTTCCTAAGAAGAGTTGTAGAGTTGAGGGCTTCACTTCTAGCCCTAGGAGAAGAGGTCAAAGATGAGTCTCTCGTTCCCATTGTTCTGAGAGCTCTCCCTTCTTCTTACCAAATTTTTGTCACAACTCTAAACTTGTCAGATACGACAATTAGTTTTGACAAGTTAGTAAACCTACTGCAACAAGAGGAAGCAATGCACAACAAGGATGATGAAGAGGAGTAGGCACTGTCTTCACATTAAAAATGGAAAGGAAAAGGTAAAGGAAAACCTAAATCCTATCAGAAGTCCCCACATCAGAATCAGTATCATGGGGACAATCAACAGAAGAAGCGATGTCCCATTTGCAAAAGAGGACATGACTTGCAAGAATGTTGGTTTAATACATATAAGAAAGGTTCATCAAGCAATGCTGGACCTCAACAACAACAAAATTACAAGGGACATTCAAACAATTATCACGGGCAAAAAAAGGGGAACTGGAAAAGAAGACCCCACCAGCAAGGTAATATTGCTGAGCAACAAGATCAGTCAGACAATGAAGACTTCTTGTTCACTGCTCGATCAAGTGAACCATCCACATCATCTAGTGACGTCTGGTATGTTGATTCGGGAGCCACTCGACACATGAGCAGCCACAGAGACTGGTTTATTTCAATGAGGGACACGCCTTCAAAAAATCATGTTTCGTTGGGAGATGATTCTTCATATACAGTACAGGGGATTGGAAACATTTCTCTACCCCTTGGTTCACGCAAATGCAGAATATCAGATGTTCTATATGTCCCTGGGTTGACAAAGAACCTTCTTTCGGTCAGTCAACTCCTAGATCACAATTTGAAAATTGACTTTGATAGTCAATCCGGCAAGAAAATGTGTTTGATTCGAGATAAATCCAGAGGCTCAAAAATAATTGCAAAATCCTCAAATGTGGGACGAATGTTTCAACTTGATTTCATTCACAAAAATGATCAAGCACTTGTGGCTAAAAACTCCACCTCAGCTCAGTTGTGGCATCAGAGATTTGGTCATGTCATTTTCAAATATCTCGAAACACTTCACCGGTGTAATATGGTACATGGGCTACCATCTCTTCAGAAGGATACAGACAAGTGTCCTCACTGCTTAGCAGGAAAACAACACAGAGTTTCATTCCAAACGAGTACTTTTCGAGCTCATGGTAAACTTGACCTGGTTCATACCGATCTGTGCGGTCTAATGCAACCAAGTCATTCAGGGTTCCAGTACTTCATGCTCTGTGTTGACGACTATTCACACAAAATGTGGATTTTCTGTCTTTGCAAGAAAAGTGAAGCCTTTGAAATGTTCAAAAAGTTTCAAAGTGGCAGTTGAGAAAGAAACTGGTTGTCACATCAGAACTCTCCGCTCAGATCGAGGGGGGGAATTCACCAGTGATGAGTTCAGAGACTATCTACAAACTCACGGGATTCGTCGACAAATGCCTCCTCCACACACACCGCAGCAAAATGGTGTTGTTGAGAGAAGAAATCGTACTATCATGGAAATGGTGCGATGCATGATCGATGATTCTGGACTTGCAAAGACATTTTGGGCAGAAGCAGCAAAAACAACAGTGTATTTGCTAAATAGAGCGCCCACAACTGCTCTTGATGGAATTACACCACAAGAAGCATGGTCAAAAAGGAAACCATCCATTGCACACCTCAGAGTATTCGGGTGCAAAGCCAACATGCACATACCCAAACAGAACAGAAAGAAATTGGACATGAAGTCACAAAATCTCATCTTCATTGGATACAGTGAAGAGACTCTTGGGTACATACTGATGGATCCTAAGACCAGAAAAGTCTACACAAGCAGAGATGTTGAGTTTTTCGAGAAGAAGGAAGCAGAGACTCCTCCTCCAGACTCACAAGATGTAGATTTTTCACCAGTTGTAAAAACTGAAGCAAATGTTCCCTCAGAAGATGAAAGTGATGATGGGGATGATGGTGTTGATCAGATAGAACCACAACCCATGGGAACAGCTCAACGTATGCCTAAATGGTGTACAAGCACATTACGAGATGCAAGACTGGATGCTCCACCAGATACATCCACCCCTGGACCACGGACTCACAGTAAAGCAAGAGAAGAAGTTAACTTTGCTTTGATGAGTAGAGTTATTGAAACAGATGAGCCCTCTACAGTCTAGGAAGCCCTACAGTCAAAAGCTTGGAAAGATGCCATGGATTCTGAATATCAATCAGTGATGAAAATAACACTTGGCAGCTTGTCGATCTTCCACCAGGGAAGAAACCCATTGGATGCAGATGGATATTCAAAACTAAGTACAAAGCAGATGGGACAGTAGACAAGTGTAAAGCAAGACTTGTAGCAAAGGGGTATGCACAGAAAGAAGGCATTGACTATGAGGAGACATTTGCTCCCACAGCTAAGATCAAAATGATCAGGATGATCTTTGCTCTAGCTACTCAGTTTGGATGGAAAGTTCACCAGATGGACGTAAAAAGTGCCTTCCTGAATGGAGATTTACAAGAAGAAGTCTACATGACTCAACCTGAGGGATATGTAGTACCTGGTCAAGAAGAAAAGGTATGCAGACTCAGGAAATCTCTGTATGGCCTCAAATAGGCACCTCGGGCATGGTACATCAAGATTGATGAGCATCTCGTACAACATGGATTTGTCAGAAATCCATACGATCCCAATCTCTACCTCAAAAAGCAAGGGGGGGAGATGGTGATTATTGTAGTTTATGTCGATGATCTAGTCATCACTGGAAGTTCAGTGAAGATGATTGATGAAACAAAGAAAGATCTTAAGCGATCATTCGACATGACAGATCTCGGGCTTATGCATTATTGTCTTGGACTGGAAGTATGGCAGAAAGAGAATCACATATTTGTTTCTCAGATGAAATATACCAAGACAATGCTCGAGAAGTTTAGGATGATGGATTGCACACCAATTGCTACACCTATGGAGAACAGATTACAGTTATCTCGTTCAGATCCATCTCCTGAGGTAAGTGCCACTCTCTATCGGCAGCTGATTGGGAGTCTCATTTACCTGACCTACACTAGACCAGATATCAGCTTTGCAGTGAGCTATCTATCCAGGTTCATGCAGGAACCCAAAGTTTGTCATTGGAAAGCAGCAAAGCGCATCTTGAGATATCTCAAAGGATCAGTGGATCTTGGTCTAGAATACAAGAAGAACGAAAACTTCTTCTTGATTGGATATTCGGATTCAGATCATGCAGGTAACATTGATGATAGAAAATCCACTTCTGGATTTGTATTCTTTATGGGATCTGGACCAATATCATGGGGAAGTAAGAAACAACACTTTGTTTCTCACTCTTCCACAGAAGCCGAGTATCGTTCTGCAGGAGAAGCTGTCTGTGAAGCGATTTGGCTACGTCGCATACTGGAAGGACTTGGAATACCACGGGACAAACCGACCACCATGTATGTTGACAATGAAGGTGTTCTCAAACTTGTTCGCAATCCAGTTTTTCACGAGATAACAAAGCACATTGAAGTTCAGGTTCATTTCATACGTGAACATGTGTTGAAGCACAACATCCAGCTTCAATTTTGTCCAACAGCTGAACAACGAGTAGATATTTTCACAAAGTCACTTGCACGTGACAAGTTCGAGTTGTTCAGGGCATTTCTCTCCTCATCTCTTCAGACAATGCACAATTAAGGGGGGGAATGTTAGGATATATTATTAATTATGCATAGTTAGATTATTTAATTAATTTTATTAATTAAATAATTAATGGTTAAATGGTTTTATGGTTAATCAACCATATTTGTCAGTATTCACATTGTTATATTGTTATAAACAATATATTTGTTTTTTATTTAATTGTTGCTTCCCGGATGATTTGGAAGCTTGTTTAGTCTGGTTTTTGGTTGCACCTGTGCAACTCATTCTTCTGGATGTATATGGCTGTGTAATATCTATAAATATTGCAGCCTATTCAATGTACTGTTTACTGATTGAGATCAATAAAATATACACAGGCTTCCGTCCCTGTTTCTCAATCTACACTAAGAGTCTTACAATATACATGGTGAAAGCATCATTGACTCTTTTGAAATTATGATTGCTAGCTTCAAGGGTAAACTAAGGGTAGTATGCATAAATAGGCTCATTCTTCTAGCACATGACAAGTTTGAATTGAAACCGAGAATGTCACTGTCAGTATGATGCCTTGAGTAGATAGGATAAGAATTCATGTAGAACTTCTTAGGGCTAACACTAGACAATTGCTCAGTCATAATTCATGCAAACGTATTCAGGTAATCATTATTTAGTTTGCTTTCCCTTGTTACATGGTTTTATAAAGGGGCACATCCAGAATTGGCATATTACATTCAGTAAGGATTATTTCGTTACATAGTTGAGAACAATGATACTTCAGACAGACCCTCATTAAAATCAACTCTGGTTAATGCCTTGGAGAGTGAGATGGTCTTTTTGAAGCTTATGTAAATCATGATTATTGCTTTCAGGCCTATGCATCATTCTCACTGTCTTGATCTAACAGGGTTTGTTCCTTAATATCGAGTGAGAACTATTGAAATGCTTCAGTACTTGATTGGACATGATTAGGGAAATAAAATGGTCAGGCTATCGTTCTTGTTCAATTAAAATTCCCAGATGGCATAGGTTACTGAGTTCCTATGGTATCTCACAGGGGTACAAGGAGTCTCCACTGTAAGGAAGGACATGGACTAGATGCACTTCATACTATTACTTTAAAGAAAGTTCGGCTAACGTGCATGTAAATTCCACATGTCCAGGCTGATCATTTGTGCCATGAGTTAGTAGGAGAGCGTGATGTCTAGTCTGCCCCATAATCTCTAAGCAGCAAGTGATGGTATACGTCATGTTATCTTATATTAGTACAGAGGTGCTAAGAGGTGACACATGCCTCTTGACCTTGACAACTTGATATCACAGGTAGTTCCAATCGTGGACAGTGGGATTAGCCTTCCAATTTAGATCAATTATATGTGAGAAGGTATAGGGATACAGGGGTGACGAGGAAGTGAATTTAAGCTGGAATAGTTCATTATCCCATGATACAGAGAGTGTCAAGTGAGCATCTGACAAGGCCATCTCATCAGAGGAGGATAGTCCCATGCTAAGTTCTTAGGTATAGTCAGAATGAGGCTGAGAGTCATGGTTGCACATTAAATTCATTTACAACTGTATTCAAAAGATGAAAAGTATTGGATGTACCCTCTAAATGAAGGCTCTAGATGATCGATTGGTACCATTTACTCATTGAGGTTATGCCTCCTACATGATCTGGCTGACTGTGGGCTATACCCATGTATGGAATGTAATTTAAATGTAGCTACGATTATGTCCAGGGACTACAAGATGTGTACATGGATGTTTGATTTTGATATGATAGACGTGATTATGATTATGTGTGGACTATATACGGTGAATCCGTTCGAACACATATCATAGATGTTTTTATTTTATGATATATCCTTACATGATATCATTTGTATTATTCATGAGAGTTTTTAGATTAGTCCATATGTGATATTGGTGATGGGGGGGATGAGAATTTGATATTTACAACTCTTTCCAAACATTGATGATAAAATATGTGATTGTTAGCTTAGCATGCCGTATGAGTATACTTAGCATTTACAGGGACAATGACTGTATAGATGATGTTAGGTGAACCAGATAGGCATGATAGACTTGGGACATGATAGACAAAAAATGTACGTGATAAACCCAACAAGTCACAAGCATGACTCAAAAATATGTGAATTTTCACCATCTACTGAAGCTATCACCTCACTAAACTTTACCTAAAAGGTGCACAACTCATGTAAAATTGCAAACAAGCGTGAAAAGAGGGGAATTTTTGAGAGGATAACAATAGGCATGGCTTCTTTTCAGGCTTTGTATGGTAGAGAGTGCAGGACACCTCTTAGCTGGGATAGGTTAGAGGAAAAAGTATCTCTTGGACCAGCTCTTCTATAGGACATGGAGCAGCAGGTGGTGTTGATCAGGAAGAGATTGTAGGAGGCAAACATGACAGGTAGAAGAAGTATGTAGATTAGCATAGGATTTTGACCACTAGTTTTGATGTGGGCATGAAGGTGTTCCTTCGTGTCAGGCCACACAAGAGCCCTATCTATTATGGAAAAGGTTCTAAGTTAGCTCCTAGATTCATTGGTCCTTTTGAGATCTTAGAGCATATCGGCCCTTTAGCCTACCGTCTAACATTGCCACCCAACTTGTCTCGCATACATGATGTTTTTCATGTTTCAGTTCTCAAGAGATATATTACAAACCCTTCTCATGTGCTAGATTGGACATCATCACAGGTGCAGGATCAGGGGCAAGTGATGGTGGAGCTCGTTCACATCCTAGATCGCAGGACATTGGGCCTTCGAGGTAGAGAGGTTGATCAAGTTCGGGTGCAGTGGGACAGATATGATGAGACTATAGCTAAATGGGAAGATGCTACTTCATTATGAGTTCAGTTTCCACATTTTTTCTAGTGACTTCCAGGAAGAAGTCGAGTCTAAGGGGAGGGGGATGTAGTGCCCACTTCCCTTTGACACCTGTTGATACTTATTTTGATATGGTTGATTACATTATGGACATTATTATGTTTTGTTTTAGTATGATGTTAGACATTTGATCATGGATTATTGTTGATCTTGATTTGGTTATGATGCACGATGATTATTAGAGACACTCATATGTGGATGATGATATACTATTTGACATGTGATTTTGGATATTATGAGTAGATCTAGAAAATGAATATTATATGATGATGATATAGTTGTTGATATAAATTACGATGTGATATATGTTAAATTGCCTTCGATGTTGTTGTGATTCACATATTTAGATGATTTTGTGAATTTATTTATATCATTTTGGATGTTCTGATATGGCCACAAGGCCGAAGGAGGTATTTGTGTTTTGCAGGTTAAAATATCACAACAAACATTGGGGGATTGGAGACCAACCACAATGGAATTCTAGGTGAATTCGACAAGGTCACCATGACAACTTGTTTTATTGTGTTGTGTTTGTTGTTGTTAGGGATTCCCATGGGGGGATCACCTTTATATGTGACCATGGGTTTTGTGTAATTATTAATGTGGTTAATTTTTATTTATTGTTTGTATGTATTTTATTAGTGATGTGTTCCTTTCTTCTATTTAATTAAATTGTGGGAGATTAATGTGAGAAATCATATGGTTAAAATTTAAAATAAATCAAATTGGGATAGGGGAGAGTAATAATGAATTTTTTTGGATCTTTTTATTAAATATGTAAGGGATGTGTAAGTTTGTGTAAGAGTTGTGTAAGTCTGATTTTAGAGTATGAAACACTCCACCTTCTTGAAAATTTGAATTTTTCCTTGGGGGATGTTTTTGGAGGATTGTGAGACAAGTAAAACTTGTCCCATACCTCTCAATTTAATTTACCAACCATACTTATGGTTGGAGGGGTGATTTTAGACTTTTATAATGCATTTTATTAATCATGTTGCAAGTTTTGATTGCACTCTCTTACATTTTATTTAATTTTGCAGTCCTTTGGGGTGTGGGCTTTTTGGAGTGTGCAAGTAAATTGTCATATTTTCACCCACCTCTTTATTGTGCTTGGGAGAATGAAATTTTGTCTTTTTTGATTGGAGTTGAGGATGTGTGATGTGGCATCCTACATGGATTCACATCATCCTGTTCTCTTCCCTCTTCTATAAAATTCAAACTCTTTTCTTGTTTTGGGTTGTTGAATCTTTTTTGCATGCTTCTTTGGGGCACTTTTTTTTGTTGTTTGGAGCTCTTCTGGATTTTGGAGGATATTAGTGATGATTTCTTACTTGGCATTGCTGTTTTGGGACTGTGTTTTAGCATTGAAGCTTGATGTTTGGAAACAAAAGCTACCATGGAGAGGTAAGAGTTGAGTTCTTCTCTTATACTATTATTTTCTTTTGTGTATGAATGAATGGTGCATGTTTTTTTGTTTTATTTGTTGGTTGTGTGGGTAGACTGCCATAGGGATGGTGTAGGAGAAGGCTATGGGGAATCCATGTGGGGGGCATAAGGGAATGCTAGTGGAATCATACTTTGTGGAGGGAGTTTGGGTTTGGGATCCACCATGGAAAGGAAATAGCTTGCATTTCTTACTTTGTGGGGGGCATAAGGAAATCTGTAGGGGGCATAAGGAGGGATTGTGTGGGGGGGGGGGGCATAAGGATATGTGTGGTGAATTTTTATTTGCAGTTTGTCACTGGTGGATGCCTAATTCCCATTGGGAGGCATAAGTAGCTTCCCCCATAGTCCTTTCTCCTTTGGCTTGCATGATCAAGCCTGAGTTTTTCTGTTTGAATGTTTGCAAATATAGTTGTAAACTGTTGTTTTTGTTTGGACTACATTTTATATTGAATTATGCATGTGGAAAGAATGTTGTGTGTTTAGTGGAAGCAAGTTGTTGCCATGGGTTGAATCACACTTCATATTGTATTATGGTTGGGGATCGGGGGCCAATGATGAAGGATGGATTCTCCTTTCATTGGATGTCTTGGATGGGTGGAGAGCATTGCCTTTCCCCCACTTTTGTTGTGATCAAATTGGAAGAAAAAGGAAACTTTCATGTTGCTATTATGGAGCAAAGGAAAATGTAGTTTTGACAGTCCCTTATGAAATTTATTCATTTTTAATCCTTTTCCACTTTGATGTGGATGAAATTGTAATGCATTTGGTGAAGAAAAGATGTTTTTAATCAGTTGTGAGAATTGTAAATTTTGAAATATAAAAGAGATATGCTCTATAATCAGTTTTGTATTCAGAAAAGAAAAACATGTATTCTATATGTTGTATTTTGATAATATATAAATAAAGAAGTTGTTAAAATACCATTGGAAATATATGAATGAATGAAATGTTCTTTCCAAGTCGTATTGTAAATTTAATTATGATCCTATCCATGTTTTGGGAATCTCTGTTTGAATGGAAAAGAAAGAAATTGAAATATGATATCTGCGTTCTAGGAATTAAAAAAATATAAAGATGTATTTCTTTTTGAATTAATAAAGAATTGCAAGACTTTCCCCTCATTTTCATTATTGATTTAAATTGAAATATCAGATTATGAATGAAATCCCTGTTGGAAAAAGAAGAAGAAAAGAAATATGTATGAAGGAATTATATTACTTTGTCTCTTTTGGAAATATATTATATTATAAACTAGACTTTTCAATTTAACTTTTAAATGATTTGTTTATAAACAACTAAATGCCTTGGACTAGAATAGAAATTAAATTCCACACTTGAATGATGAAATCGATAGACAGATTCACTAGAAATGGATCTCTGTTGCAAATTTAAAACTGGAAAATAAATTTAATAAAAATGTACAGTTCGGGCCTGCACATAATAATCAACTTGGAAACACCAAAATTTAGCATGTTGTATTATCAAGGAACTCAAATTGACAAAGAAAACTTAAGAATTAATTTAGAACATTGTAAAATCCAAACCTAAACCTTTTCACAGTCATTTTTTGTCATGTTGGAAAAAATCAAATTAGAATTAATTGAGCAAATTTACCCCCTAAAAAATTCTAAATCCTTCCTAAAACAATCCTCCATGTTTGTTTATCATGTTGAGTGAAGAAGAAGATCAAATTGAATCAAATTTATAAGTTAAAAATTACCAGTTGGTTTTAAAAAGGCTTGCAGAACATTTTCATAAAATTGACCCCTTAAACTTTATCAAAATGTAAAATTAATTAGTTTTTTTGCAAAGAGGGCATCGAGAGATTTCCAGAAAGTCCTCGTTTTCCCAAAACTGAGCTTTCTAGCAAAATTTATGGCCCTCTAAAGTTTTCCTACCTTAGTGGGAAAATTTGGGAAAAGTTTCCCTATCGGGCCGGCAGCTTGAAATTTTCCCGTCGAAAAATCCTTAGAAATTTTATTTTATTTTTTTTGGGGAAATTATTTGAATTTACCCCCACTAGCCCATAGCCAACTAGATACTGCCAGATGGCATCATGGGGTAATCACGGGGTGGGGAAACTCTCACAACCCTTTTTCCTTTTGAAATTTTTGTTTTGGAATTTTTTTGTAGGGGACCCCTGCGGCCCCACACTCCCACCTTCTCCTTGGTGTTATCCCCTCCGCGGACGCGTGGACCCGTGCGTGCATTTTTCCCCTTGTCTTCCCCTCGAAAAAATATCTCGAACTCCTCTATCACCCCACCCTTCCCTCTTTCCTTACCTACGTTGTTTGGTTGAGCGCCACGTGTCCCTGGCAGACCCGTGAGTGCGTGGGCACCAATTGGATTCTTTCCCTCCCTTTGGTGAAATTTGCTAACCTTCCTCTGCCCTTCATGAGCTCTCCCCATCCTTGGAGAACCTAACACGTGTCCTTAGAGGCACCCGTGGAGGTGTGGGTGAAAATGGTAATTTTCTCCCTGCGTAAGAAGAATTCCAAACACCACCCCGTGACCTGCCAACCCGACAAAGGGTCTTCTTCCCCGCTCGACATGTGTCCCTTTTGGGAAAATTTGACCCCTAATGTTTGTCGGTCCATAACTGGAGTTTTACAAGGAGTTATGAGGACTTCTTTATATCATTAGAAAGGTGAGATAATTTCCTATCCAATGGGAATGATTTAGGGAAATTTTGAATGCATTAAAGGTGAGAAAAATCAAGTTGAAACTTTGAGCCTATTAGAGAGTGGGTATGGTGTTAATTTACCCCCTGAACCTAACTGAAACTTCTAACCCTAAAATTTGGACCTTGTGACCGTTGATAATTGTTTATAAAAGTAAAGTATGTTCTAGCAGATTAAAATTATTTTAGAACCTGTTAGTGTCAATTTTTGTCTTGTAACCGGGTTGTGGACACTTCTAATAAAAAAAATTTATTCCATAATTTTCCTAACCCTAGGTTGTTTCTTGGGTCTCAAGTGGGTTGTTTTAACGAGCATCACAAATACCATAGTCCACATAGTGGTCGGGCTCCCCTTTGTAAAAAAAGTTGAACCTTTTGTTCCGACCACCAAATTTTATGCTTGTTGAAGACTAGAGGTTGAAAACAAAAAAACGATTCCCTTTACCTTTTTGCCACATGTCATAGTGGCATTGGTCCAATATTGACCAGTTGAATAGAGGTGACTTTCCCATTGACTCAACTTTTACCTAACATATCTAGTGCTCCCGATGTCCATTTGTCACTTTCTCATAGTCGTCAGAAAGCTCTTGAAATGATCTTCTACATTGACACAATTTAGGGATGTTTAGGGAAATTCAAAAATTATCCCCTAATCAATCATGCCAACATCGAACCTTACTCACCTACCCATAAAATTAAATTTAGCCACATCTTCCCAAACCAACACTAAACTTATTCTAGCCCCTAAAAAGAAGACCCAACCTGCTAGGCCTCCTATACCAACCTCGCCTACCACACCATTGTCACCTTCACCCCTTTTGTCCATCCTAGGACCTCACCCATCGACCTTGGCCAAGTAACCTACTTCCATCAGTAAAATAAGAACGCAACAACCAACCTCCTCATCACGACCCTCTAAATACCAAAGCAATCCAAACAACCCCCGCCATCACCCATGACCTTCTTACCACCCATACGACCACTACCTTCCATAACTTTTTCACTACCCATGACAATATCCTCTCTTCCACTCGTACCTTTCACACGATCTCTGAAATGACCGCTACTGCACCGCAATTATCCCCATGGGTAGCTTGCCCCCTTAAACCATCTTAGTTTCCTTCTACATCCCCTACCCTCGTGTCACCTTTTCCCAAGAAGGTGCAACCTAAAGCTAAAAATTTGTTACCCTCCAATAAGGTAGTTAAAGCAACCAAACCTTCCATCGCCAGCTCTTCTACCATGCCTATACCCAAGTAGATGCAACCAAGAACTAAGACCACTCCACACACCAAACTAGTGGACCAACCCATTCCCCATACTATAAAACCTCTTCCTCCATAATCAGCCACACCTGTACCCCAAACCCACACTCACCTCCCATTACGATCCACTAGCAAGGTCCTACGTTAAAATCTCAACCAATCTCCTTGAAACCTCTGTCATCACATTACCACCTCTTAGACCTTACAACTTAGTCAAACCCAGACCAAAAGGGTTTGATGAAACTAAATTTTTTTCCTACCATCGTGTGCCATGACAAGATGTAGAGAACTGTAAGGATTTAAAAACCTCCCTTGTGCAATTATGTCCTCCTGAAGAAAATTTTTACGATGACGATCTTCTTGAGGAGGACCCCATTTCGCCTTCACCAATTTCCCCAGATATTATTCCATTACCTACTCAATGACAAATATCTCCACCCCCACAACTCTTTGATCCACCCCTGAGATTCAAGATCGATATGATTAACATTGCCACCCGTGCCTAGAAAGAAAAAGGCAAGGAAAAGGCAACTAGCCCATCAACCAACCCTATACCCAACATACCATCTGTACCCACACCCAAAGTCACCATTCGAGGTCCTGCATATCCTATTTCTGATGGGATCACACATCACACAATGCTTAAACAGCTACACCAATCCCCCTTAAAAATGTCTTTATATGACCTCATCCAAACCTCTAAGTCACATCGTCAAGCCCTCATGGAGGTCCTTCAATCTATTGAGATTTTACCAAATGACCCCATGCCCATGGCCTCCATCATTACCCCTCACCACGTAGCCTCTCTCACTAGGTCATTGCCTTCCTCTACGCTTCCACCTACTCACCAAATACCCACCCTCAACTTTTTAGTTGAAGAGATAGCGCCCTTCCAGTCTGACAACCCTAAACCTTCTTTTTTCATCTCCATCTTTATCGATAATATATGCATATGACGCATTATGATCGACAATGTTGCTAGTATTAACAACATCTACTCCCATGCATATGAACAAATGTGCATACATGTCAATTACATGCATGGTAACCCAATTATGTTGCGATCCTTTAATGATGCCATGACCTCTACCCTAGGTACCATTATTCTCCATGTCCGCGTGGGTCCCCACACTATTCCAGACTTTTATATGTCCTAGGAAGGGAGTTCCAGTATAATCTATTGATCGGTCAGCCTTGGATCCATGCCATGGGTTATTTCCCTTCAACTTTACACCACTACCTCAAATATGAACACGAGGGACATAATTACACCATCCTTGCCAACCCATCACCTTTCAAGACCTGTAACATGCTATACTGGCCCAATGATGTTCTTGTACTAGTCAAGGTATCTACCACTATCCCTACTTCACCTTCACCTACAAGCTCATCCACAAAGACTGCCACCACCTCTCCTGCATATAACCTTGTTATCCCTAATGTTGCTACAGCCTCTACCGCTGACTCACCTGTTTCTCCATCATCTAGTGAGTTGTCTATCCCTGCTACCCACATATCAACTACTGATCCCATAGAAGATGTTTTTCAATGCCTCACTCTGGGGGAATATTTCCTATATAATATCAACACCTTCCTCAGCCCACAAGAGTAGGGGAACTTACGTCAACACCCTAGTTATGACATCCACATAGGTGAGGTTTTTCCTTATGGTCCTCCCCACCTTCACACTAATCTAATGTATGGGGGACTTTATATTACCACCTATAAACCTGAACCTCCATCCCAAACCCAACCATTTTAATCTGAGCTACACTCCCTCACTAACCTCCACTTTGCTCACACTTTCCTCAACTGGTGTGTGTGGAAAGGATTTGGCTTTGGATTTTACAAATAGGGCCACCATACAGTCATTTCTTATACCTCTTATAAACATAATTACCATAGTTGCATTGGTTTTGATGCACCACTTCCCAAGAAGTCTCATGTCGACCTCATTCAGGGTGAAACATCTTCCCCACCTCATTTACCCACGTTAACATCTTCACCCAAGGAGTCCATAGATCCGGAATCTATTCCCCCTAACTCTTTTTTTTCATAAACACCATTTCTCTGGGACCTCTAACCTATTAACACGATGGCGAGGCTCCCTCTTCTCTCTCATTCCTTTATCCTAACATGATCGATGACAATACACCTTCTATTAATGTTGTTTAATGTCAGGATGATGAATCCATTCTCACTTACCTAGGTGCAAAAGATTATTATATTCACCAGTCGTTACTTTCTAAGACACAAAATATGTTGAATGAATTGACCATTGAAATAAACATTAACACTCAGGATGACCCACACATTCTAAAGATCATCCAATCCTTAGATGGTATTGAACAGGAGGCCTTCACCTCTTTCCTTCGGGACCATAGCAACACATTTTCCTGGTCCTATGCCGATATGTCCAGTATTGACCCAAAAATCATGGTCCACAATATCATAACCATTCCTGATGCCAAACCCATCAAACAAAAGCTACAGAAAATACATCCTCGCATTGCTCTTATGGTCAAAAAAGAGCTTTAGCGCCTTCTTTCAGTTTCCTTCATCTTACCCGTTGACTATCCCAAATGGATTTCTAACATCATTCCTATCACAAAGATGATAGGGGGACTCTGCATTTGCACAAAATTCCATGACCACAACCTAGCTTGTCCTAAAGATGATTCTCCCCTACCTGACATTGACCAACTAGTTGATCTCACTACTGGGCATGAAATGTTATCGCTCATGGATGGTTTCTCGGTTTATAATTAAATATTGCTAGCTCTAGAAGATCAACACAAGACTTCCTTCATCACCCCTTGGGGGAATTTTTTCCATCGAGTCATGCCTTTTGGCCTTAAAAATGTTAGTTCTACATATCAACAAGCCATGACTTACATCTTTCATGACATCATGCATCGTATATTGGAAGATTACGTAAATGATCTTCTTGCCAAATATAAACATCAAACCAAACACCTTCCCATCCTTAAGGTCATCTTTGACCACCTCATCAAGTATTGTGTTCATCTTCAACCAAAGAAGTACGTCTTTGTGGTGCTTTCTAGAAAAATCTTGGGTTTCATCGTTTCTTTGCGTGGCATAGAAGTCAATCCCACTAAATTTAAGGCTATTCTGGAAATGCCTCCACCTACAAATCTCCATCAACTTCAAAGCCTACAAGGTAAGTTACAATCTATTTGTCATTTTATCTCGCATCTTTCCAACTGTTGTCAACCATTTCATCATCTTCTCAAGAACGACGTTCATTCTAATTGGATGATGAATGACATAAATCCTTTGAAGCCTTAAAATAATACATCCTTCAACTACCAGTGCTCATTCCTCCTAAAGGTGACCAACCCTTTTACCTATATATTTCTGCCACTGACCATTCTTTAGGTGCCATGCTCACTCATCGTGATGAGTAGCACAAAGAGCAAGCGTTTTATTACATAAGTCATACCCTCATGGACTACGAAACTTTATATAACCATGCCAGAAAACTCTGCCTAGCCTTATTTTTCATTGCCACTAAACTCCGCCATTACCCACTCAACCAAAAAACCTTCATTATTACCAATACTAACCACTTACACCATATGTACACCAAAACCTATCAACATCAACGTGCCACACGTTGGCTTATGCTTCTTGCCGACCTCGAATTCATTCATCAAAATTCCTTCAAAGGCCAAGCTATCGCTGACCAATTATCCGACGTACCTATTTCCAGGAATCAACCATCTAACTTCTATTTCCCAGACGAGTCTATAGCTACCCTCTCATTAGAAAAACCCACTTACCAAATGACACTCTTCTTTGATGGCTCTAAGTGTCTACGTGGGGGTGGGGATGGTGTTATCCTCATTCCTCTTGATGGTGAACCTATGCCTTTGTGTTTCAAACTCGATTTTTATTGTAAAAACAATATTTCTGAATACGAAGCACTCGTATTGGGTCTCCATGTTGCTTATTCCTTGGATGTTAAGTCCATTAATATATTTAGCAATTCCCAACTGGTTATAAACCAAGTCAATGGAATCTACCAGTGTCGTAATGAGATACTTCAAAAGTATAAACATAACGTAGATATACTTTTGACCACCTTTGACTGCTACACACTTCAAACCACCCCACATTCTACCAATAAATTTGCAGATACCATGGCTTGCTTGGCTTCTTAGATACCTAATTTTCCTGCTGAATTTAAAATATTTATCAGAATACAAAGGCTATAATCACCCTCTGATTTACCTCGTGAAGTCTACTCCTTTGGGACCATTGTACCTAACCCATGTGACCTTTTGTATAAGCAATATGAAAACTATCTTTCCCTTTCAATTCTACCCACTGATCTCACTCATAATGGACAACGTGCCTTTCTTAAAAGTGTCTCTCGTTATGTCATCATGCGTGGTCTTCTTTATAAGTGTGGCTTTGACGGTATTCTCTTACAATGCCTTACAAGTTATGAAATTCCCTACACCGTTAAGGAAGTTCACGATGGAATTTACAGAGGCCACTTTAGTGGTTTAGCTTTCATAAAACACATTCTTCACCTTGGCTATTATTGGCAAAACTTAAACTGCGACTGTTGTAATTATGTCAAATGTTGTGTGAAATGCCAACAACATGCAAATCTCCATCACACGCCTTGTCATGCCTTACAGGTCAGACGAGATCTTTGGCCTTTCTCTCAATGGAGTTTGGATCTTATGGGTGAGATCAATTCCAATTATTCACAATGCCACCAATGGATCATAACCACTACTGAATATTAAACTAAATGGGTAGAGGCCATTCCCCTCATTTCTACAAA
Organism: Taxus chinensis; assembly: GCA_019776745.2. Lineage (NCBI taxonomy): Eukaryota > Viridiplantae > Streptophyta > Pinopsida > Cupressales > Taxaceae > Taxus > Taxus chinensis. The sequence goes on along the minus strand of CM034146.1, from coordinate 12,553,120 downwards.
AGCTGAGAAAATATGTGAATTCAACAACCATCACATCATTTGTTTCTTTGGTGTTCCTCACCACCTCATCACTGATAATGGAAAGAAATTAAAAAATAAAACCCTATGTAAACTATGTGATGCTTTTGGCATCTAGCTTAGTTTATCATCACCTTATTATGTGTAAACCAATGGCTAATCTGAATCAACCAATAAAACCTTGAACACAATTCTTATGAAAGTAGTCAACGATACTGGGAAGGATTGGCATATGCACATTCCTTTCACCTTGTGGGCTTATCACACTAGTATTCACACTTTGAATGTTGCCACACCCATTTTTATGGTCTACGATACCAAGGTTGTCTTACCTCTCGAAGTCCATATTCCATCTCTCTGCATCTAACTACAAGACATGCTCATCAACGATGATTTTTTCCAAGATCGTTTGGCGCAACTTGAGCTATTAGATGAATGTCATCTCAATGCTCTTGACCATCTCCAAATCTACCAAAAATGTATCAAACATGCCTATGAAAAATGTGTTCACGAATGAACATTTCAGGTCTGTGACCTTGTCTTAAAAGAAAATCAACATGTAACTAAAGAGGAGAAAAGTAAATGGGGAAAAATTTCTCCTAATTGGATCAGACCCTATATCGTCACCCATGCCTATGGAGCAGGTGCTTATCTTTGTCTTAACTTGAAGGTAAACCCGAAATTGAGCCCCTTAATGCCTTGCATCTTCAACCATTTTATTGTTGACATTTTTTTCACCCTAAAATTCCCCTCTTCTGAAAGATGAATTTATAGGTCCCAAGTGTTAGTACTCAATTCTTAATTCCACCAGTTCCATTTAAAATTCCTCAATCTATGTGTTTTGGAACATTTTCCTATCTCCTTTCATGGATGCGTGGAATTTATCAATCTTTTTCTATGGCTGTGGACCACGTTGAGCCTTGTATTCCTTTCATTTATCTTTCAACAGGAAAAATATTTGATTCGGGCGTGAATGGTGGCATTTTCCCCCTTCTCTACATTTTTCTATGATCATCTTCTTGTCAAATTCTTTTCCAGCATCTATAGATATGTGGTCACCTCTAATTATATGTGGTGTGGCAGGTCTTTTTGTGAACTTTTGACTTTTGTTACATTTGTAAAAAGGATGAATTACACCCATGTCTTTGTTGGATCCTGATTGGCTTTTCCAAATTATGAAGTGGCAGAGAAAAATTATTACTTTGGCCCCACAAAGGGACACATCGTTGTTTTCAAAATTCAAAGCGGGAGGCGGGTCATCGGAGCACTTTTGGAAATTTGGTTTTATTTCCAAAAGGAATTAAAGTTCTAAAATGAGTCGTGACTCCGCTGGGATGGGAAAAATTCAAATATCAAGCCCGAATCAAAAGTCAAAGTGGGGAGGCGGATCATCAGGTCACTTTTGGAATTTTGGTTTTATTGCGGAAAGGCATAAATGTTATAAAGTGACCCACAACCATGCCAATTCCCAGGAGAAGCCACGTGGAGAGCCCGTATTAAAAGTAGATGGGTGGGATGAAATGATCTAAAGTGCCATTTCTCTAAAAGGCACAAAATATAAAAGTTTTCCCCATATCCGCTTCATCTAAATCTCTCCCATGTGGATGGCTCAAATTCAAAGTTTGTGAAAGCAGGATGAACGAATGTGGTATGATGCTTCTGGTTTTTTTGCTAGGCATGGAAATGGCTGAGGTGTTAGAGAAGTGTTATCCCAATTTCCCCCCCGGGGAAAAATTAGTCAAATGTGATCTTGTACAGGAAGAATGGAAGGGTCTGACCAGTTGCGTGGACTCACAGTTGACCCCAAAAACTGAGTCCGAAAGTGAGTAGAGCTCAACAGGAGAAAAATGGAGAAAGGCAGTGTTCAATCGAGGCCCGAATCAGCTAAGTGTAGAAGGACCGTGGATTGTGCCACGTGTCTCTTCAGTGCAATTTTGGTATGGTGCACAAAAGTGGAGACCTCAAATGAGTGTAGGCCCTCCACATGGTTAGATTCCAAAAAGAAAAAGTTAGCTATTGAATCGGCTAAGTATAAAGAGATGGAGGAAGCCTACATGCGTCCCAACGATGCACCTCCAAAGGCCAAGTTCAAAGTAGGATCCTAAGTGAGCACAAAATCTCCACGTGCCTCATCAACATAACTTCAAAGGCACGGCCCAAAGAGAGACCCTGAACTAGCGCCAGCCCTCCATATGTCCCAGGTCCAAAAAGGGGGGACATCGACCATTGAAAATTCCAAGCTTAGGACAGGCCGAAGGATGCTTCCACATGTCAGCTCAGCCCATCTTCAAGGTTAAAATATGGAGGAGGTCCCCAAATAAGTGTGGGCTCACTGCGTGGTTAGAGTCAAGAGGGGACAGAGTTGGCCGTTGAAAATTCAAGAGTCTACAGAAGCCTCCATGCATTCAATAAGTGTTCTTTTATAAGAAAATTTTAGAGGGTGGTTCCAAATGTGCACAAGCCCTCCATGTGTCTCGCATCAGACAGAACGTCTCCACCAATGGGAGGGACTTAGGTAGAATACAAAGGAAATTGATCAGGCCCACAGACAAAGCCATGTGTCAGTTCGGTGTAACTTTAGGAGTAAAAAGAGGGGATGAAATATTAAGACACATGAGGTTGCCATGTGGCCCCTGTATGGAAAAACCCTTTCACATATTGCAATCCTATGTTAAACACCCGACCTCACACCTTAAGACAACCATGTCTTTCAACCAGGAGCTCAAAATTGAGCGGGAAAGGAATTTTTGGAGAGCTCCTGATGCCTGCTACTCACCCACCACCATTAATGACCTGGTCTGCCATTTTTGAGGATGTCAAGTCTCTCACCTATCGCTATGATGAAGAATGAGCTTCCTTTCTTGCCCAACAAGGAATAATATGTGGAGGCATGGGTTTTGTCATGGAACCCATCATTTTTTTGTAGAAAAATTCAATGCATTTCTTGGGTGGTTAGAGAAATAATTTGGATTTCTTCTATCTCCTTCTCTAATTCTTCCTATATATTGTAAGGAGGAGTAATTTTTCTGGAGGTTGGATCCTGGTACTCTGTAGATGTAATAGATTCGAAAGTAATCAATACAATTTTTTTTCCCTTTCTTCCTCTGCTATTCCTTCTTTCCTTGTTTGAATTTGTGAATCATCCATCTTTACATGATAAGAAACTTTGTGTTCTTGTTAATACGATTTCAGGAACTTTGTGTCTATGAAATTATATCTGTTATAAACATGACTGATTGCATTTGGCATCTCCTTTACTCAATATGCATAAGGTTATACTCTGTTATCTATATTACTTGAAAGTATTATTATGTTCTTCCTCTCTCATCTCCTTAGTTCTTGTATTCTTTCGTATTGATAATATTTTGGGAATAAAACACTTCAAAATATCAGGAATCCCCACTTTGAAAGTTTTACATTTGTATATAAGTTTTTCTGCTTGCTTTCAATAAGGGAACCTCTCCCATAAAGAGGAGGGACTTGTTGTCCCCTGACTTTGGTTTGTTAAAGTAAAATTTTAAAATCCAATAGACATCAAGTTCTATATCACTTTCTGTCAGTTGATCGCTCATCCCTTGAGTGTTTTCCACCTTCCATATTACCCATTTTGAGGATCCATGACTAAACAAGAATCATGTGATTAGCTATCACCTCTTAGCCTTATCTTCAATATGAGTACCACAGCTCTACTCATAGCATGATTCTCATGGATACTTTTTGTCTTCTCTAGGATGGAATCCCATGGTTGTTCATCAGTCAAAACCAACCCTTTCATCATTAACTCCTGTGTACTATGGTTTTTTCATCCAAACAAGGGCCTACCTTTCCTCTATAGTCTTGTCCATGACTTAAATGTCTAAAACAAAAAGGGATGTAACTCCTTAAGTCAAACTTCCAACAAAAGATGACTCCCTCAAAAGGGACATCTCTTCACTCTATTTCCACTGCTATAAATAGACTAATCTCTTGAAGGACAATTATATCAAGTCATTTCAAAAATATAATAAAAATATCTTGAAGCTTCCCACATCGATCAACTTCACGAAGACCTAAACAAGATAATATACTCATCCTATATAGACTTCCCGCATTGATCAATATATTAAACATACAAAAAAAATAAAAAATGAAGAAAAAGATGAATTTTTTTCATGGACTTGTCTATTTTGATCTTGGGTTTCTTGCTAAGAAAAATATGCTGTCCTACACTAAGTTATGCTAAACCGCCCACTCTCACCTCATTGCCTTTTCATCCTAATTTCCTCTTTACTCAAGGAACTTGCCACAACCGTGACATTTTGTGATTATGTGACTTTCTTCACCCTTAGAATGGTCCATTATGCAACGCCTTTAGGGTCTTACATTCATGAGCCCATCTTGGGTATAGTAGACAAATTATGGTTCTTATAGATTAAGCGGCTATGTTGCCACTTCTTACCATTTACCTTCCTCATTACTTATTGATTATCCTATACATGACCAGATCATCGACACCTATAATTCAAACAACACAACCATGCCTATGACCTAAACTCAACCAGGCCTATGACCTATATTCAATCATGCCTAACATATACCAACCCATTCCTCTACTTCATCATATTCTTCCCTAGCTTATGGGAGAACTACATTGGCCTGAGGTCCCTTTTCACCAAGACTATGTAGGAAACACTTCAAGGGATTGAGGCCCTTAAAGGTTAGCTCGGTCACTCTTTACCCTAACCAATTCCCCATTTCCACTTTCATATTCGTATTCTACCTTAATTATTTTCCATTTTATATCAATAACTGGAAAGTAAACCAAACAAGCATCAATTAATACACATTTTTACCACATCATCAAAACATGCATTTATCATTTTCACATTTCCACTATAGCACATATTCAAAAATTTAAACCATAACATGCATATACATCACCCTGTGTCTCCTATGTTACCAACAACTAGGACATTAAATAAAAATTAAACACAAGACTCAATCACGCCTAAACAAACTTGACTCAATCATGCCTAAATTGACCTAACTCCACCATGCCTAAATCAACTTCACTCAATCATGCCTAAACCAACCTGACTCAATCATTCCTAAACCGATCTAACTCCATCATGCTTAATCCACCTAGTTTCCATCACAAACACACATAATAACATAAATTAAAAGAAAATACACCATCCATGCTATAAATACCATCATCTATAAATTAGAAAGTCTGTGTATACATACATGCATACATAGATACAAAAAAATACAAGTATCTCAACATCTCTCATGTACATCCTCACCATATTTGGCACGCAGGTTGGTATATGATAAAAAATCTAAAAAAAATCCTCATGTACATCATTGTTATCTTTGGCATGCAGGCTGGTATATATATCAAAAATGTGTCAAAAAATAGATACATTGATCATAAATGGTGACTGATTTTCACCCCACATGATATCCATCCTTATCTCATCAGTCTCCTCCATCTCCCTTCTAGTGGGGTGCCCTGCCAACCTCTCTCCACCTCACCTCAGTTTGCCCTCTTATGGCCCCTCACCTAGGGCTGGTCCCCATAAACTAGTAGCCTCACTCTGACCCTGTCCCGGGGCTCATTGACCACCTGTACTCTCCACACTATGCGTGTGATACATGGTCTTCTCACTCAAGGCCTACTATGCTCTGTACTTTATATAGGATGGGACATATATCCCTACAGCCATCAAGTGGTCCTAATAATATCGTGTCTTACCTAAGGCATCCCTAAACCTAGCCATCGATACGGTCTGTGGAGGCACCATTAGTCTCAGCCCCTGTACCTGTCTCTCAGGACCCTGTCCCACTGGTACCTGTAATGAGGGACCCTATCCCTGTGCTTGTGCCTATCCTAAGGGACCTTGTCCCACTCCTGTATGAAAAATGGGACCCTATCCTTGAGCCTATGTGGCTACCTTTCCCTGTGCCTGTGCCTATACCTGGGCTTGTAGGGCCATAATATGTGCCTATGCAGTAGCTAACTGCCCATGTAGCCTTGTAACTTGTGTTTACAATGTGGAAACCTATGTCTCTAACCTTTTCAGTTGTCCCTGCACTATCCCCAACTATGTGACCAAAGTCACCACCTACCCCTATAGGGTGTCTCTTTGACCTATGATGGTGGTCAAGTTTGGCTGCCCTAGCCTCAGTGGTACTACTTGCAACTGTGCTACCCACCACTATCTATACTTGTTAGTAACTTTGGCATCATCAATATGTTGGTCTACTACCTACTCCTATTTCCCTATAGGCACCGTCGGCTGCAGTAGAGGCATATGCCTCTCCACATCATCCCTCTGTACTGTGGAAAGGATGGTGGTATATCCTAGGGAAATCCCAATTGTCACCTAACCCTATCCACATGGATCATCTCATGCTCACCTACACGGCATCCCTATATCCATCTCACCAGCTGTAATCCATCCAACTCTGTGGCCATCTGCCTATATTATGGGAAGCCCACATATGGCCTCTAAATGATGTCCATACTGGATAACCCCTCTATGAAACACCTATAATTGGCTACATCATGAGTAGCCTTGGCAGCTTGGCACTCTCCAATCACAAGTACCCATCACCTATAACCCACTCACACAAAACCCAGCTCAAATGCATCAATTCGAGGCATACCTACTAGAGACACACACATACGCACACACACACACACACAATGTGCACATACACCCAACATTGTAGTAAGAAGGTGCAACATAGGCTAAACCCTCGCAATCGCCCATAGGCCCACAACTATCTGTACAACTGCACCAAGAAGGCTAGTTTCCATACAAACTGGGTCTTGTCCTCCATCATATCATGTAGAACCCCCATTAATTATGGTGGGAACCTCCCACCCTCCACATCTGGTAGTGCACAATAGCACATTGCCTCCATCATTAAAACTACTAGCCTCATCTCCTCCGGATGGGATCGATACATATCTCCATAACTCATAATGGCACTATGGAACCTCAACTACACCAGTCCCTCACCAAACACTGTCAACATAATATCCTCAGATGCCTCTAAAGAAATCAAATACACATGTATCCCTAATATTGATAGCCATAGGATCCTATACACATCCTCCAAGATGAAGGTTATCTCACCTGTCGGTAAACAAAATGTGTTGGTAATCGAATCCCATCTGTCGATGAGGACGAGCATCAAACTCAACTCTGGGACTACACGTTAGTAGCGTCTGACCTGAATTAGGCTTACCTTTGTAATATACTACCAATCCTCCAATGTCACGCTCCCACGTGCTACTACTAATAGGGGAGGTACCCTATCACGCATCTGTAGTTGGTCCCTCGCCTGCATACAACAAACCATAAAATCATTAGACCCCGACCATACTCAACTCCGCCCTTGACCAAAACCCCTCCTATCTCATGGCCTATCTACCCACCCTGACTCTAATTGACTACCTCTCCCCCCACAATCTCAAATTTTCAGCCCTCGACCACACCTATTTATCCCCCTTACCCAAAACTTTTCAGGAAACTCTGCCTTCCTACCTCCTGACCTATCTCACCCACCAACTAACCTTATTTTTGGCCCAATTTCCTCTAAATGATGAATGAAATTGGTTAATATTGACCAGCCATGGTCTCCCAAAACTGACATTGGTCACCCCATCCATGACCAATGCTGGCTAACTCCCGTTGATGTTAGCCAACCCTTGACTGATGTCAGTCACTGTCACAGAAAAAATCCTCAAAACCCTGCCCTATTCATCTCAAAATACCCCATTTCTCTCTCACTACCCACCCATTCCTACCCAAATCAACCCTCAACCCCTCCCCCAACCTCATTTACCTAACTACACCTTCCTACATTACTATTTCATCTATTTTCTTCCCAAATTCAAAATTAATCCCCCCCCCCAAAAACCCATTTTACCCTCACCCAATTTCTATAAACAAATCTACCTAACAAACGAGGAATGGCATTGAATATTACCTCATCGTGATGCCATCTCCATGGGGGCACGTCTGGCCACTGTGTCGGTGGTCCACCTGAACCTTTTCCCATCTATGCCATCTCCAAATCACCAAATCCAATCCTCCACTCTACCCAATAAAATCAACCACATCGATCTCATGGACCCATCTGGCCAACTCCTCTCACCAACCGGTACTCTCCACCTTAGCTAGGCATGCTACCTTGTCCTTTTCTCCATGACATGTGCAAAAGTTAAAAGTTCTTTGTCCTTTTCTTAGAAGACACACGACAACAAAGATTCTGTAAAATATGGAATTTTTACCTTATAAACCCAACCCGATCTGACTGACATTAGTTAGTGCCATGCCCTACTAAACCAATGACGGTTCTACCTAAACCGATGTTAGTTATCTACCATTTCACTTATAGCCCATTTTTACATACAAATTATCCCACCACCGTTTGACCTTATCCACCCTTACTGTAACCTACCTACAAGCCTCCATTACCTAGACTTATCCTTATTTGTTTTTAGGGCCCTATTCTTTTACCCATACCTCTGCCCTACCCATGCCGTGACCTATATGCCTAGACCCAAAACACTGTTAGTGACCTTTAAACCAATGTGCTTGCTATACCTTACGATGTTGTCACCCATGTTGTTTGACCTAATGACCTTACCTTTCCTCTTATTGTGTCATTTATCCTGACCCACCCTTTGGTGTATCGGAATACCTAAAAATTCATGCACTTGTCTTGCATTTTGCTCCCGTACCATATCCTATACATTGGATAATGAAATCACTTCAACCTTGTTGGGATAAACCTATTGACCTTAGACGATGTAGAGTTTGAAAGATCTTCAATCTAGTACCGTGTCGTAGTTTATACATGTGCGTACATTCGAATGCCACTACCTTTGACCCTATAAAATTTCCCTGTTTACCCGATTTTACCTTTACCCCATTACTCCATCTACCCACCTTCATCTTCATCACACCCACTTTTTATCAAACCACTCACCGATTTTTCCTTCCACCTCACCAGCTCCTAGTTTGAGGGAGATCACCTTCACCCACACATGGGGCAACCACATCTTATTTTTGTCAGCATCACTTACCAATACAATCTATGCAACAAAAAGGGGGAAAATGTAGACACCAAAATTGGTTTACAATCCCCTTACCCCTCCGTCGAATAACCAACTCAAACATATTCACCTAACCATGGCCCCTTCCACCCCACATTAATATTAATTTAATTAACTTAATTAAATTAATACCCATCCTCACAATATTCATTAGTTAATTATTTTAATTAAGCTAATTTCCACCTTAACCCTCCACTTCACCAAGACACCTCACCTAGCCACCTCACCTTAGACCTATTCTTGGCATGCTTCCATAACAAAATTAGACATGGTCCCACTTACCTTAATGAGCTAAGACTTAGTTCAACCCTAAAAATAAATGCATATTATCCCTCTAACTATATTCTCACTCATGAAAAAGGAAACTTCCACTTTGATCCAGGAGAATAGATAGATCTGGTAGCAATGATTGCCAAGATCTATTATTTTTAGTAAACCTATAGAATCCCACCTTAACCGACGCTAGTCACCCCAAAACTGACGTTGGTCAACCCAAAACCATCGTCGGTTACCATTTATTCACCTTAGTAACCTTGTTTTTGGGTTGGCACATTTTGAGATCAGAGGGATGAGAAGAGAACTACATACAAGAAGAACCAGAGCCTTCTCACACCTACCGACATCCATAGCCAACACCAAGATAGATCGAGAAGCATTGCACTCACAGTGACATTCCGAGAAGCATCGCTATTGCACCAAGCTCCATCCCACCAATTGATCATCACCACCAGCCAACCATTAGACCTGTAACATTAGTAAGTGCTTTTATCACTAATCATTTCCATTCTTATTCTATCCATAGAGTTGTTGTAATTTCTATTATCATTCTTCCATTAATATTCCCATTCCTTCATAATCTACTTTTTGACAAACTCAAACCTCACCCACCCTTTTATCAGATCACCCATCCTAGCCCTTCCACCTCTTTGAGTGTTCTCAACATTCCCATAGACCTTGCCATCCCTTCTTTTAGCTCTATCTAACCTCACCCAGACTCTGTAACTAGGTTTTTATTGAACTATTATCACATGACTGTACTAACTCTGGTTACCCATGACCATCGTCAGCCTCTCCTAAACTATCATCGGTTATACTAGACTGATGCTGGTCTATATGTTTTACACATTTGCCAAAAAAAAAATCCAACCTACCTTCTACCAAGTGACCCAAACAACCTAGAACCTAACCCTAACAAGTTTCAACACCATGACAACTACCTACCCTTTAGATTAGACTATAGCCTAGCCTGTTATGTTAGATTTTCTTATTGTGCTTGAACGAGATACCTAAATCATATCAACTATAGTATGAATTTGTTTATTTCTCACATTAAGTTGTTTTAAATAGTGGATTGACAACCATTTAGGGAGTATCACACTTCCCATATCTAGCACATGCTAGGCAGTCCACTGTCATATATTATTTAACTCTTCTTTTGTGGTCTTGTTTTCTATTTCAGTCAGTTCCTCACAGCCAAAAGGAAGATCTCATAGTCATCATTGGATTGAGAAGTTAGAATGCACGTAACAAGCATCAATCGACCAGGATAAACATGTATTCCTCCTTAGCCAATAACCCTTATCTGTTTCATCTCAATAAGTAAAGAAAATGGTGAAAAACCTTCATGAGCCATCTCTCTCCTCAATGCCATCCTCTTTGCAATATCACACTGCTTCTCTATCTCGCTCTCACATGACTCATTATAATTAAGCCATTTTTCTTCTCTCTTCCTCTTTGCTGCTAGGTCCACCATTTTTCACCAAACCTATTCCTGTCCCCATGCATGGTGGGGTTTAGCTAGCCATCGAATGTTTTTCCAAGTTTAGGGTTACCATCAATATTTTTTTCACTAATGGAATGCCTTGAAAATAAGTTCCCCTTATATAACGTAAAAATGGAACTCATCTACCTCCAGGAAAGAATAAACAGGGAAATTTAGTACTCTAAAATATAACTATTCAAAAATCCAGGGAACTAAGTATCCACAACATGCATCCAAATTAGATTAACATCATAAAGGGCCTAAAATTCTTCCTATGTCTAGACAAGTGTGCGATACCTCCAATTCCTTTTAGACACATAAGTAACTAGCCACTCATACAACTCTACCGAAAAAATAACAAAGAATCTCTCATATAGACAGTCACACAAATTCTGCTCCACCCACACACATGCATCAAACTCATATCCAATGTTGAACCTATGATCATACTCTTCTTGCAGATCCTTTATCCACTCCTCAACACTTGATAAGGTCAACCAGTACGTCTTCATTATGAAACATCTTGAAAACAACTAAAAAAGAGGTCCCAACAATGGAACCAATGATGTATCCTAGATTCTACTATATAAAACTGAGAAAAATCTAGGTGCACTGACAAATCACCTAGCCTGAGCTGAGCACTCACCTGAAGTGCGTAAAGGTACTAGGCCCCTCTTTAGAGTTTCTTGTGTAGGATGAGTGCAATGAAGATACAACATATTAAGAACCGTAAATAATCGTGAACATTCCATAGAGCATATTCCTGATCTAGATCTTAGAGAATCACGAATTAAACGATAAATATAATAAGGTTAACCATGCAAGAACCAGTTATAGTCATGTTTTAAACCCTTATCCATTCAATATACTCCATTATATTAAACATTGAATTACATAGAATCTCCTTACATTACAAAGCATCACCATAATTTATGCGTGTATCAGATCTGACAACATAACTATAAAATAATTCACTATTTAGCCTCTTTATCTAACTACACAGTTCACTCCATATTTATAGGGGTGGGGAATTTCCCTTCACTACCTACGCACTTCTCAAAATAAGTCACATGCTGATAATAGCCATGCACCTTTATAATAACATGCACACATGCATGTGCACTAAGAATAGACATCCTATAGTTGAACTGGAAGAAGTAATCCTATTATTATCTTGAACTCATGCATGGCGCTTATCAGATACTCGTTACCAAAATAACATTTGCATGTTGTGCAAGTCTCCATCCCAATGTGTGTTGTGCACGTTATCTTCCAAAAATAGCTCGCATCCATGAAAATGGCTAAGTCCCAAATCAACCTACCCTGACACGTGTTTCCTTCCCTACCCTTTTGCACTTTCAAGTGTGCCTTATTCCCACACGTGAATTATGTGTGTCTTCTCCTTAGGAAAATATTGTATGCTCAACACATCTCTTTCACCTTAAAAAAACTGACACTTATTCATCTTCTTTCCTTTTAAACTTTTCACATTTATTGATTAATGTCCTTTCATCTTTTGATTCAAGTCATAGAGGATGATTTTTCAATTTGTAACTGCTTATGTCCTTTAGGCTTCTCCATGGACTTAACGTCTTCCAAATAATGTGTTCCATGTCTCTTCAAATTCAAAGGGAGAAAAATCATTAAATTGAGAAACCTTGAACCCTTGAACCTCTGATCATTTGAACCTTTGAATAAATTAGAGAAGGTAAAAATATCTAAACCTTTGAACCTACAATCAACATACAATGAAGAGCAATATTGAACCCTTTAAATTTTTTCAAGACTCTCTTTAGAGTCATGTCAATCCTATAAACACCTCTCCAAGTTCAATTTTCAGGATATAATACTATAACATGAAGGTTGTTGACCTGAACTATGCATTTGAGGCATTACCATCTCTGACATATTGAAAGAAACTTGTACAAACAATGTAGAGGACTTCTAAACATGTTTCATCCTTATTTGAGTTGAATAAAAATAATAACAAGCTCTCCATACCAAAGAAAGTTTTTCAATTTGATGAAAAACATGAATTACAGTCCTGACATGAATCTATTTTAATATTGTTATGGAAATTAACCCTTTAATCAAAAGGAAGAAGCCTAAATATTTTTTCATTGTCTTTGTTCCATCAAAAAAGAGGTTTCTTCAAAATTTCATGAGTTTTCATTGTATAATAATCAAGATTCGAGCATTTTCTCCTTCCAAGCCCTAGTTTTAGGGTTCTTAATATAGAGCAAGCTCGAGAGGCTCTGAAATACCCTTTGTCAAATAATTTGTTAGGTTGTGGAGCTAGATTGCATCACAATAAGCATGCATTACATGTGGGTGGTTTACATAGTAACCGGTGTCAGTCAACATATTAACTGCCATCGGTCAAGTAACTGGTGTCGATCAACATAGTAACTTCCATCGGTCAGGGTAACCGATGTTGGTTACTTGTATATAAAATTTTATATTTAACTCACGGGAATTAAATCTATCTTTTATTTTAAAGATGATTTAAAGGCTGTAAATGCATAGCTAAGGTGCCCTAATTTTTTCTAAGCTTATATAAGCTAGAAAACTAGGGTTAGAACAAAAGGAATGAAGAAATATAAGAATTGAGCTATCCTTGGTTAAAAGGATGAAGAAGAAGAAGAAGAGAAAGAAGATTGCATGAAGACAAGATCTTTCCTAGAGAGAAGCTAAATAGAAGGAAAGTCCAGTGATGGAGGAGAGACTTACTTTTTAGTGCATGGTTACGGTTACACATTGGTAGACCCTTCTAGAGGTATTGTTTTTAGATTCGTAGTACATTGAGAGCTTGGTTACACAGTGGAATATGTAGGGTAGCTTCAGGTATGTGAGATCTAGTGGTGTTTTAGAGGCACAATTATAGTGCACTCAGGTAGATCTGGTTAGAGATTTAGAGGAGACACAGGTGGTGGTATGCAGGCACGGTTCAATGTACTCAGGAAGATCTGGTTGTAGATCTGAAGGAAGAGATACTCTTGTAGAGATATATGTACTCTTTTGTAGAAGAGTTGGTTTTTAATCTCTTGTTATATTATATATATGAGATCTCTATCTTTAGTGGACGTATCCCACATTGGGTGAACCATGGTATATGGTGTGTTATGTGTGTGTAATTTTGCATGATTTGAATTATTCTTGTTTATACTTCCACTGCTCTAGATTTTTGGGAATTTATTTAGATCTCGTGTGCATGATTGGGTTTTCTATTTAATCATAGCACTAATTCGCAGTCCCAAATTCCCAACAACTGGTATCAGAATTTGGTTAGCTTGGTTATTTCAGAGTAAGGGTTTTCTTCATGGTTTTGTTAGTGGTTTACTGAAAGGTGTATGAGAGAAGGGTTTATTTTTCCTGATGTGAAAATCACAGGAAGAGATTAAATCTCAAGTGGGAGATGGAAGAGTAAGGTTTCTAGAAATTACAGTGAATGACATTGGTTAAGTGACAACCGGCATCAAAATGGTGACCGTGGTCGATTACTGGGAATCCTGATTTTAAATAGAAAATCACAGATATTAAGAAATGGAGAGATGCATGGAATGCATCTTATTTACTGAGGTGTCCCTAGTTCTTAGAGGTACAAGCATGTTGGTCAGATTGCATATTCGGTTATTGAGGTATGGTTCTATCTTGGTTTTGTAGTGTATGGTTTAATTGCACATGCATGGTTTTCGATTGCAGATATAGACTGAGAAAAAGAGAAGGTACACATCCTTGGTGTAGTTAGATGCAATGGGATTCGATACAGAGGTTGTTGCACAAAATGAAGATGAGGCTTCCATTAGATAAGTATGTACTTCAGTTGAAGATGTGGTTGAGTGTTTTGATGCTGGTAAGGTGAACTATTTCATCTTGATAAAATTTATCACATGGTTTATTGATGTAGTGGTTTTTTATGATTTGGATGCTTCTTGAAATGAATGGCTCAACTCAACTATCAGCTTCAGTCGAATTAGGCACTTGGTGTGGTGTTCTATACCAAATTTTGTGGCATTGGGTTCATTCCAGTAGCATCGACATTGGTCTGAGAATCTAGGTCAGTCATAGAGGAATTGGTATCGGTCAGCTAACCATGGTTGGTCTCTATGGAAACTTATTTGTACAAGGTTTTTTGCAGTAGGAGAGGGTAGATGGTTTTTTTTCCTAGTTTGGAGGATCAAGTTTCTTGCATAGAGTGTACATGGCAGAGACGATGTAGATAATTTCATGGTTTAGATCAGAAAAAAGGACAGAGTTGGCTCAATTATTCCATTGAGACTTTGAGCCAAGTATCTCTATATGATTCATGTTTTACTTATTTTGTTTGGAGAAATTGATATTATCTTTGGACAGTGTGCACAAATTTACACCATGGTTTTTTGGTGTTGTTTGACTTTTATTTCCTAGTTGCGTGGAATCTTGAGGATAAGGGTATATAAATGAAATCCTCAATGAAAAGTTGTGTTTAGAAATAATTGTAGGTAATGAGAGATGTTGAGTACACACAGATGGATAGAAGGTGATTCACCTACTTAAAAATAAGTCTAAACCTCTATGATGTAGAAATATTCTCAGATAATAAAGGGAATCAATTTTATAGTTCTTTCATCTAGTTTTATTTCTCACTAACATATTAGCTTTTGAGCTTGGTGTTAGAGGAAGTGCGAGGGATTTTGTGTTTAGTTGGAGCAAGCCATTTTTTTTTGCATTACAGGATTGGATACATGATGCACATGTAGAGTGAGAGGAGATTGATACTATTCAGAGTGACAAGAGGCACAAGTTATTTTTAGAGGGTAGTCACAGATTTGAAGGTATTTTGATTTTATCACTCAATGATGTCACTTCTTGTTGTATATTTTGGTGCCTGGATATTCCTTAGGGAAGGTAGTTGATGGTTGATTCAGCTGGTTTTAAATGATAGAACAATTTTTTAGAGTTTGAAGGGTGAAAAAAGGAAAAAATCTACTAGTTACAGATACCAGTGTTGGTTAGGGTTAACCATGGTCAGTCATCTGGTAATCATGGTCAGTCAGGTAGTGGCCGAGGTCGGTTTGGTCACAAGTTTGACAACAATGTTTATTTACCATTTTTAGATGGTGCCCTTATTTTGATTTCATACTGGTTGATTGTGCATAGTATGTTAATGACATGTTTTTTGGTATTTGCACTTGGTATTAGTGGCATGGTTTAGCATGGATGTTTGTTATTGACATTGATGAGAACATGATTCATATTCAGATTTGGAGTTAGTCGGTGACAGACTTGGAGCTTCTGGAGATCCTGGTGATATGGATGGATGTACATGGTGAGTTTGTACATGTGGATAGATTAAGTTTTATGAGTCTATGATGATGTAAATGTTTGATTTGCACATGGATGCCTTAAACATGAGTAGAGGATGTTTTTATTTCCTCTTGATTACTATGTTACTCCATGGGAGATGTTATCTATAGATGATTGTCTTGGGCATGCTAGTTTTTTATGTAGGGTTAGATTTGTAGATTGTAGTGTTTGGATTCTTTGAGTTATGTAGGTTTGTGGATTGATCACCCAATGTTGTAGGTAGAACTCATTTGGGTTGTCTTTACCCAGGATCTTGTATTGCTTTCACATATTCCAGTTTGACTTGTCTTGGTCAGTTGCATTGGTGGTTGCATGGAGACATGGATAGATGGATGAAGAACATGGTTGGTTTTATAGGTATGGATTGTAAAAATTACTCTGATTTAATACACAAAAAACATGAAATAGCAACATAGATAATAATTGAAATCAACAACTCTATATTATATTTTTTTATTGATTCATTATTTCAATACACTCCATTATATAGGAGATGTATAATAACAATCATCACAACAACCTTTGTCTTCATATACAACGATACACCCATATGGTTTCAACCTCTCACCAATATAATAATAAAACAACACTAATTGTTTTATTATTCTAACTTACTAACTTACCACATACTAACCACATTTTACATTTACTATTTACATTTACATAGTAAATGTACTTTCACTAATTTACCATAATAATAATTACACATGTAATTATTATTCACCCATACATACAAATGGAGCACTAAGATATATTTCCTAACGTTCCCCCCCTTAGTGCGAACATGGGAGAAAAACAATTGCACTTCTTCTACAGCATGTCGCTCGTCCGTGCTCATGATATGGATGGTTTTTTAGGACAGCCAACAACCTCAACATGGATGGTTTTACAGGACAACCAACAACCTCAACAAGGGATGGTTTTACAGGACAACCAATAACCTCAATATCATGATGTTGTTTTTCCTTGTGCTTTCATCTATCCACTATGCTTTTCCTTCAGGGAATTATGTAGAAAACATTGATCACTGATAACAAAAATGAAAAGATAAAATGGAACATTGAGACCATGTTCCCCCCCTCAATGTGAACATTTCACTTATTCAAGCCATAATAGGAACACTGAAAAAGAATCATGTTGCACACAATTGAAATCAACTGCAACTCTGAAATAAAAAACAAACTCACACACAAACTATCACCACAACTTTGTGCGGCCCCGTCGTTGGTGATTGACGAGAGGTCGCTGAATGACCTCCAGCCTCTTGTGCCTCCTTCCTCCAATAACTTCACTTAGTATATAAATTCTTCATATTTATAGTCAATTTCATTTGTTATTTGTTTGTATCTAGTTTCCCATTCTACAATTTTGCTTACATTTGTAGGTGCTTTTTTTTTTCCATCTACTATCCTCCATATGTTTTTATTCATTAACTGCATCTAGATTTTTAATCTCCATGTATGGAAGTTCAACCCATTAAATTTATATAATGGTGTATTCATTTTACTAAATCTAAATATCTAAAAAAAAATTGAATGTAGATTTGAATTACCTTTGATTCTCTGATTTCTTCAAAAAAACAGCAGTGATCAATGTGCTGTATAGTAAATTGCACGTTTCTCCCAAAATACGAACTAGATTTTTCTGAAATTTATACTGTAGCTTTATATATAATAAATAGTTCCACACACAAAATTTTGTAGAAACCCAGATTTTGAAACAAAAGTTATGATATCTTCTTTGAGACAGATTTAACCTACTCTGGTACCAAATGTAAAAATTACTTTGATCTAATACACAGAATACATGAAATAGTTACATAGATAATAATTTAAATCAGCAACTATATATTATATTTTTTTATTGATTCACTATTTTAATACACTCCATTATATAGGATATGTATAATAACAATCCTCACAACAACCTTTGTCTTCATATACAACGATACACCCATATGGTTTCAACCTCTCACCAATATAATAATAAAACAACACTAATTGTTTTATTATTCTAACTTACTAACTTACCACATACTAACCACATTTTACATTTAGTATTTACATTTACATAGTAAATTTACTTTCACTAATTTATCATAATAATAATTACACATGTAATTATTATTCACCCATACATATAAATGGAGCACTAAGATATATTTCCTAACACGGATATGGTTGCACTTGAAGCTCAAAATTTCAGGTTGAGTGGGAGCTCTTATAGGTGTGTTAGTCATGGTGGCTTAGTTGTATGAGAGGCTTGGAGTTATGATTTAGTGGGAGCTTGATGAATGGATATCTCATGTATCACGGATCAGGAGTATCTTTGTGAAGGTTTGCTAAGTCACGGTTTTATCTTCTTGGTTTGAGAAGCTGGTTTGATCTTCCTAGTTTTATTTTTGAGTGAATTGTTGAAGAAAATAATAGATGGTCTTAATGGTGTGTAGAGGATGGTGATGTACAGGTACAGGTACAAAGGTTCAAAAATTTATCTCCAAGTGAAATATTGTTAGGTTATGGAGCTAGATTGCTTCGCAATAAGCATGCATCACATGTGGCTAGTTTACATAGTAACCGGTGTTGGTCAACATATTAACCATTGCCAGTCAGCATATTAACCATTTTTGGTCAACCTATTAACCATTTTCAGTCATCATATTAACCACCATCAGTTAGAAGATGAGCCATCATTGGTTGGGGTAGCCGGCGCCAGATACCTATACGTGAAAGTTTATATTTAACTCAAGGGAATTTAATATAGATTTTATTTTAAATCTGATTTAAAGGTTGTAAATGCATAGCTAAGGTGCCCTAAGTTTGTCTAAGCTTATATAAGCTAGAAAACTTGGGTTAGAACATAAGGAATGAAGAAATAAAAGAATTGAGTTATCCTTGGTTAAAAGGATGAAGAAGAAGAAAAAGAAAAAGTATATTTCATGAAGACATGAGCTTTCATGGAGAGAAGCTTAACAAAAGGAAAGTGTAGTGATGGAGGAGAGACTTACTTCTTAGTGCATGATTACGGTTGCACATTGGTAGACTCTTCTAGAGGTCTTGTTTGTAGATTCACAGTATAGTGAGAGCTTGGTTGCATAGTGGCAGATATAGGGTAGCTTCAGGTATGTGATATCTGGTGGTGTTTTAGAGGCATTTTTGTAGTGCACTCAGGTAGATCTGGTTAGAGATCTAGAGGAGACACAAGTGGTGGTATGCATGCACGGTTCAATGTACTTAGGTAGATTTGGTTGTAGATATGGAGGATTAGATACTCTTGTAGAGATACATGTACTCTTTTGCAGAAGATTTGGTTTGTAATCTCTTGTTATATTATATATATGAGATCTCCATCTTTGGTGGATGTATTCCATATTGGGTGAACCACGATACATTCTGAGTTATGTGTGTGTAATTTTTTATGATTTATATTATTCTTGTTTATACTTCCACTGCTGTAGATTTTGGGGAATTGTTTAGATATTGTGTGCATGATTGGGTTTGTTATTGAATCATAGCACTATTCCACAGTCACAAATTACCAACATAATTCAACACTTATTTTAGCTTGTGGAAACTCAAAATAATCTCAGTCATATGTTTTGATAGTGCAAAGTTGGGTTTTTCTGACCCAAACCCTAGATTCTTGTTTTTAGCCTTGTAGCTTTTCAACCTTCACTGTTACTACCTTGTGATCACTTGATCTTCTTGAGGAAATAACTCACCATGATTTACATTCACTCTCTTGTGGGAAATAGAGGAATGTGCCAAGAATTTGATGACACAACCTTTGAATTTCTTGACAGTTAGAAAGAGGTAAACATTATTCTAAAGAAGGTTATTCATCATGACTGAGCTCTCTTTGCAAAGAATCTAAACCATCTTTTGAGAAGCCTTTAGAAAATTAAAAAATTCCTATACCTAGTGCATCCACACAATCAAGATATAAAAACATGCTCAATCCATGTGCTTTTCTTCTTCAAAAAGTGGTCTAACACTTTATGAGAAAAAAATCAGTCATTGCACTAAGACATACAAGACCCTTTTTTCTAGAAATTTTCTTACTAAGTCCTGAAGGCTTCATGATAGACATCTTGTCTCCACTATGCACACCTATGCATATCTCATTTAGAGCATGACCTTGAAAAATTTGTAGAAACTTGACAATTGTGAAACTCTACTCTCTATACTGACTTTAATATTTACATACAAATGAGTATTTCCAAGGTTTTTTTGCTAGGGAAATTACCACCACTAAGAAACTATGCTCTCTAAACAAACTTCAAATTCACTCCAGTATTCCATTAAAACACAATGGGACAAGGATATTCATTTCAACTCAATTTTTTTTCTTTAAGTTGGTTCTAGGAGATAGCTTGAGAGCTATGAAATTCTATAACATCATTCCACTACATTAAAGAAAAATTTGACTTAGAGAATTTTATATAAAATTTATGAAGGATTCACATTCTATTTCAACCTTACATAGATGAGGAAACCTTACCACATAGAATTATATTGTCTCACTTTATGACTATGCCACTTGTATCTCACTGAGAAAAATTGAGAAGAGAAAATATGCTTGAGGATAAATAATAATATTATTTTACCTAAATTCATCCCTAGAAAACCCTGAGAGACTTAAAACCACTTCACACAAGTGTTTTTTAGGAAACCAAACTCATCTTACTTTCATTGCTTCAGAACTTTCTTGGGAGAGAGATAAATACTGATAGAAAAAGGCTCATAACTTCCTTGATTCTTATCCAAATTGATTCAAATATTTTACAAAATTTCAGGCTTGGAATTATATCCAAATTTTTTTCTATGATTTATCTGAAGGAATATTCATATTTTTATTGGGTGCTAAGAGGACAGAGGGCTCAAAATGTATTTCTCAAAGAACCAATTTTAGAAAAAATAGCATAAATTTCACATACCTCTTCAGAGCTTGATGAAATTTGGAATGAAGCACCACAACTTACCCCTATACATGAACAAAGAGTTTATTTTTCATAAATATTCATGTACTATTCAAACCTATCTCACTTACCTCAACCTACACTATCATTCCTCAAAGCCAAATTTGGTGAAATTTTAAATTTTGCCTCCAGGAACTAAACTATGCCTTGATGCTACTCACACGTGCCCTAGAAAACATTCCTAGGCTCCTCCTTTTCTCACATTATCTTTTCATGATCTGTGTCAAACTTCCACACCTCATTAGGTTCTAGAAACATGCCTAAATGGGCCAATTTTGACCGAGTCTTCCACCAAATGACCTAAAACTCACTTTAAAAGCTCTTTACCATGATAAAATCATCATATCTTACCTGTAGAACCTCTGAGCCAAACTATACAAACCATCTCCATACTCCAGTAGACTCCTACCCCACTGACCAATCTTGGAACAAGCTGAAACCATCCTAAATGCACTGAAAATAAACCTTCATGCCTCATACAAAGCCTCACTTCACCAGTCACTGCATTTCCATAAATGCCACTTGACACCAATGACTAGGGTTCAATAATATCCCCCTTTTTCATTTATGACAACATACTTAGAAACTTTTAATGGAAAACACACATCGACAACTCATATCTCCCTTCCTAGTTTCTAATAACACTCCCCCCCTTTGAAATCTATGAAAAAGGATCATGCATTAACCAGGAAAAACAATAAGAAGATAATCACTTACAAAGAACAATCTTACCTCAAGAAGCTCCCCCTTGGACTAACACTACTGTTTTGCCACATATGACTTGAATATATGTATGAGTGTCTCCACTAATCAACCTCATTGCTCCCCTTAAACCTATACTCTCCATCTCAGCCATCTCACTTCAACTCTCTAACTTTGAAATCTTTCCTTTTCATTATTTTCCTTGACTTTATCAACTATCTCCCCCTTTGAAGATGCTTTCTTTTTATGTACCATTATTACTTGATTGTCATATTTGAGAAGCAATTAGTTTTCCTTGTCTCTAAAGGAAAAAACTTATTGTAATCCTACTCAAGGAAAAACACCCTCTTCTTTATGCTCACATATCTAACCATTCTTTACTAGCATTTTATTTCTTTATTTACATGACACATGTAAAACTTACATACTTGCAAAGATATCTTGACAACACACTATGTGTACACTCAACCTAGCATGTGATTTTAGTCTTCACCTGACTCCTTCTATCATACGGAAATGATTTCTTCAATGAGATAATTACATTAAGGCTTGAGAACCCAATATTTGACTTAATCAGCTTCTTGTTATATTTTATAGGACTTGTTTCTTTTTATGATCTTTCTTACTAATCACTTCAACTTTAAACACTACTATGCACTAAATTCTGATTCCTTTAATGTCAACTAGCTTTCTATCTTACTCCACAAGGATTGCAAACTTCATAAATTTATCCCCAAAAATAATTTGGCGTGCTTTATAATCCGTAGAGAAATATGAGTTACTTTAGTTAGTCACCAATTTCACGAGGTAGTAGTTACTCCAAACATATTCACAAGGAATTTCTTAATGCTTTAAAATCATGTGATACTTGCAATCAGTTTTCTCAGGAAGAACCTATTAATTAGATCACTACGTCTGCTTCATTTTGATAGAATATTCAAAGGAGTTCACAAAATCTATGATTACTCATTTGAAATCTCCTCATAGGCTTGGCACAACCACCATAGTCTTTATGCAACTAAATTTTTTATCAACGAGGACTATATAACTTTATTTGAGCTTTATAAACACTGTAACTTTTCTTTTTCTTAATTTCTAAATCTTATAGATTTAATAGTTCTTATCAGAATCACACAACTCCACACACTGATGTTTACAAAATTTAATCTTATGATTTGATATCATAGGAATTATGATACACCCTTCAATGTATGACCAATTAGATTGAGCATGAATACTTCAAGGTATGACTAACCAGAACGATTCTTTAATAAACATTACAATCTGAAAATTACTTGAGTCTACATTTACAGACGAAACAGTACACATTGACTACTTGACAGAATTCTATTCACTTTCATAGACCCATGGTTTGACCATAATAAATGCTAAGGTTTAACAAACCTTGCTAATGATATTTCTAGCATTTGAAACCTAAATAGACTTGCTCAATACTTGTAGGACTGATTGGAGACATAAAAATGCACTTCTAGTAACAAGAACAACCATTTGACTCACATGCACTCATGGTAGACATGAATAAATAATTCCACTCCTTTCATGATCCATAGCTTTAAATACTAAGGAACACAAGACAGGGTATTAAATAGCATAACTTCTTCAAACTTTGGATTCCAGGCCTCATGTTTGGATCAGAGGTACTATTGTACACTTCATTCCATGAAGAAAGAAACTTTTACCAGTAGAATAGACTTAAACATAGTGCATACCTTTCTTGCAAACATGAGCCCCTATTGATTCTCATTCTTCTTGAAGAAACACATCATAACTCACTGTCTTAGGACTCACAAGAGACTGTTCCTTGTAGGATCATTACAGAAGGAACTCTTATTATTGAACATATACATGTTCAAAACAATATTTATTTGATCAAAGATCCTTTATGACTCAGTCTTTCTCTAGCTCTCTGCAAATGAATTATCATCTACATTTTCAAGATAAGACTACTTGCATGAAGATATCAAAGAGACCTCCTTAAGTGCCTTCACTTCTTGTTCAAACATTTATGAAGTGTTGTATGGTGCATTACCTTTTCTTCTCCTAGCTATGAGAGACTGAATTCTTCATGACTGGTACTGTGGCTTGCATTTGAAACTCTAAATAGAATTGATCATAAGACCTTTAGGGATGAGTTGCTTGAGAAATACAATAACATCTTCCAATAACAATTTTCTTGTCCATCTTTGACTCACATGCAACTCATGGGTATACATGACTATCCTAAGTGCACTCCTTGTCATGATCCAAAGAGTTAAAGAATAAGGCATACACTTATAATCAGAAAGATATTATAACTATGACTAGACTTATTCTCATTTCAAGTACTTGACATTCATATTCAATGCACTTCTAAGCAGAATTCCCTATGAAAGTAGAATACATGTACTTGTGCATGTACCTTTCTCATTGGTGATAACATTGCTTTGCAACATGAGCACCTAAATTGATGATGATTCTAGCTCATGGTACTAATATTTACTATGCTTCTTTCATGTGAGAGTATGGCATTCCTATCATAATTTGTAGCCTTGAAATGATGACAGAATCTCTCAAAACAAAGGAAGTCCATCAAGAAGTTGCAGTTGATGACTCACTAACTTGTCTTATCTCTCTCCTGTGAAGCCTGTGTCTATTTTCTTTGAACTGTACTCAAAGGATGTTCTAAACAGTTCATGATGATACACCCTTTTAGATTTCACTACTCGTCAACACACTGTATGGTGTGTTTCATAATCAGTTTTACTTCTCTTGACTATGAGTGGGTGTCTCTGTCATAACTGGTCCTTGGCTTGCAGTTCACTCTTATCTGGTTTGATCCATCAACTTTTGATGTCTTGCTTCATAATATCCCACATTATTTTCTTATCTTTCTTTGCTTACCTCAAAGCTATTGGGTTGCCTAATTGGTTTAGGTATTCTTGAATTTTTCATCGTCTTCATGTTTGACTGTCCAATTAAACTAGCCATGTGTAATCTTGACTCTTCTTTATAAGCTATCTTTAATGAAGCCTAGTCCAGTTTTGTCATCTATTGACCTCCTGTTTGTCCAACATTTCATTTAGAGCCTTAAAGATATCTTTTTCTAACTTGCTATACATATTTAGTTTCTCTGTTGCTTCCTCTAATTCAGCTCTCAATGATATCAACTCTTCTTCATATCTCATGCAGGTGTCTTCTTTGGCATGTAAAGCTTTTAACACTATGTTTCAACTTAGAGATTTTAGTTTTGTACTGATTTTTGAGATGCTCTTTCTATTTATCTTTGAGAGGTATGCTGAAACCAACTTTAATTGTGCCTCAAGATATTTGATTTCCTCTTCATATTTATTATGTTTTTATCTCCTCAAGAATTTTTATCTTCTCTTCATACTCTTTTAACTTGGTCTTAACTTTATTGTTATTTTTCCCTTGATATTTTAGTTCATCCAGAGAACTTATCAGTGTTGCTTCAATACTTACCTCTGCTTCCTCTTCATATGAGATTTCATATTTACTGACATATTTGTCTCTTGAAATGTTTCTAGGAATTACTTCAATAACCATGATTTTGATTCAAGAAGGACCTACTCCAAGTGTTTAAACTTGATTCTAGAGTACCAGGCTATGATACGAATTATTGCAAACTAGAAAACTGAGAGGGGGTGAATCAATGCCTTCTACAAATTTACCTTTTTAATTTTTCTATGATGAACATATAAATCCATACACAATGTAATTTGCAAGAGAGTACACAGAGACATAAGTTTTAATGTGGGAAACCCAAACTGGGAAAAAATCCACTTAAACAAAGAACTAGGCTTAGGACAAATTTGTCATGTATCGGTTACATTGATTTCTTGGTTGAGCTTTAACTCAACCTGGAGCTGCAACTCCATAATTTGGTTCAACAAGATCTGAACTTTAGTGAGATTCAACTAACAAGGAGGCTTCAGCCCCATGTGTTTAACCAACTATAACTGATCTTCTATAATCTACTACTTACAAGGAGGCTGCTACCCCTATAAGCTAAGCTACAACTTAGACTTGTTCTATGGTTTGATCACACTTTGTTTACTATCTTACACAACTGATAATGACCACTATATTATCTCTTATCTTCTTCTCAATTCTACTCCTAATTCTCCTTTCTTATCTGATCATCAAAAAAATATCTATCTCAGTTACATAGGGATAAAAATAACATCATGTTCTCATTCACTAAATTAATCACACCTGCTGCAATAGATTAGTCATGAAGACACTACTTTTTTGGCTCATAGAACTTATTGTTTCAAGATCCTCCTTAGCTCACCTTTCAACAATACTTGTCTCTCCTGGTCTTCAGTCATTCACACCTTTCACTTGTTCAGTATATCAAGTTCATTCCAAGGTATCATCAATTATCTTTGCAACACCTTCACCTCACACCTACTATGTATTTATAGCTTTTACAACTTTTGCTATTCCTTTATTTGCAACTCATTCATCTGTATGCATATTTCTCTAGAATTTTCAATTACCATGGGGAGGTTCACTTAGTAAAAGTATGGTATAACACGTTCATTCAAAGTGTATTAAAGAATACCCTTAATTCTAGTTTTTACCTCTAATTATTCAATTTATAATACCCCGTCCCGTTATATTATTATAATGAAAATACCCCCTATTTTTTCTATGTACCTTACTTACCCATTTTTATTTCTACCCTAATATATTAAACATAAAATATATCATATTTCTTACTCATTTTTTTAATATGCATTTTCTCTCTAAATATAGTTTAAAGCCATTCAGGACCTATTACCAATTGCCTTATAAATGTTAAGCTTTAATCATTTATCAATATTTTTTCAAATAATTAAGATGGTGAAATAATATCACTTGTGTTAAAAAGCATACTATATCCTAGTTTTCTACCATTTCAAAAAGAGATTATAATTTAACTTTATGACCACACTCCTTAAATTGCAATTTTAAGGTATTTATTTATAAAAATAGGGTTCAAATGTTTTAGTTTTATATTAAAATTAAACGTCCCTTTTCTTTGGCCCACCTCTCTAACATACCCCAATACCTAATTCAAAATAATAATAAATTAAACCCTTTCACCCCCTCATGTCTACCGGTATATTGACTTTACTTTTATTGATTTTAATTACCTCAATATGAACTCACATGCTAGGATATTGCCTAGCTAATGAACCCCCTATGTCAATTACCTATAGTCAGCACTTGACTTCATAATTTACTATATTCTCACACATGTGATTATCCCTACAATGTCTCAAACCACTCAACAACGCTTACATATATTCAAGGTATCTATGCCTACAATGGATTTTCCAGTATTTAATAGTAACTGCCTGCTCTTTATGTTGAGATCAACACTCCTATTCAATTATCAATATTCATCATTTTCAGATCTATCCTGATCATACTTTTACCATTTCTTTCTCTTAGAACTATTAATCTTCATCTCCACATTTTTTTATTCATGATGTATCATATTTAAGATCTTGTCAATCCTTCTTCATCTAACACCTATTCACTAGTTTGCTATTTAATAGAGTTTTTCATGTATGTTCACTATTATCAAACAAAGGTGTCTCACTTTTTCCCCTCACTTTATACTACACATATCCATCCTTACCTACTCTTGCTTAAGATTCACATCTCTCTCACCTTCCAAAAAATGACACTTCTTCATCTTCTTTCCTTTCAAACTTTTCACCTTTCTTGACTAATGTCTCTTCACCTTTTGATTGAAGTAAGAGAGGATGAATTTTCAATTTGTAACTACTTATGTCCTTTAGGATTCTCCATGGACTTAAATTCTTCCAACTAATGTGTTCCATGTCTCTTTGACTTCACAAGGAGACATGTCATTAACTTGAGAAATTTTGAACCATAGAACATTTGATCATTTGAACCTTTAAACAAATTGGAGAAGGTAAACATCTATGAACCTTTGAACCTATGATCATCGTATAATGAAGAACAATATTGAACCCTTAAACTATTTCAAGACTCTCTTTAGACTCATATCAATCCTATAAACACTTTTTAAGATATAGTGCTATAACATGAATGTTGTTAACCTGAACTGTGCATTTGAGGCATTACCATCTCTGTCATATTGAAAGAAACTTGTACAAAAAGTGTAGAGGACTTCCTAAAATGTTTCATCCTTATTTGGGTTGAATAAAAATAATAACAAGATTTTCATAGCAAATAAAGGTTTTCAATTTGATGGAAAATATGAATTACAATTCTGACACGACTATATTTTAAGACTGTTATGAAATTCACCCTTGAATTGAAAGGAAGAATACTAATTGTTTTTGCATTGTCTTCATTCCATCAAAATAGAGGTTTCTTCAAAATTTCATGATTTTTCATTGGATAATATTCAATATTCAAGAATTTTCTCCTTCAAAGCCCTAGTTTTAGGGTTCCTAATATAGAGAAAGCCCGAGGGGCATTATAAATTAATTTATCGAGCATTTATTGATGGTTTTTGAAGATTTAAATTACATAAAGTCTGAACTTCCCATTTCCAACTAATTTAACACTTATTTCACCTTGTAGCAGCTCAAAATACTATTAGTCATATGTTTTTACAGTGCATAGTTGGGGTTTTGAGAACCAAACCCTAGATTCTTGTTTTGAGCCTTGTAACTTTTCAACATTCACTATTACTACCTTGTGACACTTGATATTCTTGAGGAAAGAACTCATCATGAGTTACAGTCACTCTGTTGTGGGAAATAGAGGAATGTGCCCATAATTTGATCACATAGCCTTATAATTTCTTAACAGTTATAAAGAGTTAAACATTGTTCTAATTAAGGCTATTCATCATGACTGATCTCTCTTTGCAAAGAATCTAAACCATCTTCTAAGAAGTCTTTAGACAATTAACAAATTCCTATACCTAGTGCATCCACACAATCAAGATTTGCATACAACTACATATTTCCAAGATTTTTATTCCAGGGAAATTACCACCACTAAGAAAATATTCTCTCTAAACAACCTTCAAATTCAATCAAGTATTCCATTCAAGCACAATGGGACATGGATATTCATTTCAACTCAAAATTTCTATTTTAATTTGGTTCTAGGAGATATCTTAAGAGCTATGAAATTCTATAGCATCATTCCAATACATTGGAGAAAAATTGTACTTAGAGTATTTGCTATAAAATTAATGAAGGATTCACATTCTATTTTAAACTTATAGAAATGAGGAAACCTTACAACTTAGGACTGTACTGTCTCACTTTATGACTATGCCACTTGTATCTCACTTCGAGAACTTGAGAAGATAAAATATTATTGAAGAGAATTAATGATATTATTTGACCTGAATTCATCCCTAGAAAACCCTGATAGACTTAAAATCAATTCACACAAGTGTTTTGAATGAAAAAAACTCATCTTACTTCTATTGCTTTACAACATGCTTGGGAGAGAGAGAAATACTGATAAAAAGGATATTAACTTCCTTTATTCTTATCCAAATTGATTTAAACATTTTGCAACATTTCAAGATTGGAATTATACCCAAAAATTTCTTCTATTCTTTATTTGAAGGAGTATTCATATTTTTTCTTGGGTGCTAAGAGGACAAAGGGCTCAAAATGCATTTCTCAAAGAACCAGTTTTAGAAAAACTAGCATAACTTTCACATACATCTTCAGAGCTTGATGAAACTTGACATGAATCACCATAACTCACCCCTCTACATGATCCAAGAGTTTATTTATCGTAAATATACCTATAATATTCAAACTTATCTCACTTACCTCATCCTACATAGTCAGTCCTCAAGGCCAACGTTGCTGAACCTTTGAATTTTACCTCCAATATCTAAACTAAGCCTTGATGCTGCTCATACATGCCCTAGAAAAACTTCATAGGATCCTCCCATGCTCACATTGTATTTTCATGATCTTTTCCAAACTTCCACACCTCATCAGGTTCTAGAAACATGCCTAAATGGGCTAGTTTCAACTGAGTATTCCACAAAATGACCTAAAACTCACTGTAAAATATCTAGACCATGTTAACATCATCATATCTTACTTGTAGAACCTCTGAGCCAAGCATACAAACCATTTCCATACCTACAGTAGAATCCTACCCCACTGACCAATCTTGCAACACATTGAAACCATCTTGAATGCACTGCCAATCAACCTTCATGCCTCATACAGATCCTCACTTCACCAGTCACTACTTTTCCATAAATGCCACTTGACATCAATGATAACACCAGTGACTAGGGTTCAACATTTTCATGCATGATATGGACAAATTCCATGTGTAAGGTGATTGTGCCTGTTGATTGTCATTTTGAATTATCATAAGCCTTAATGGTGTTCAGCCTAGGATCCATTTCAGTATCATGTGTCCTAATTATTTCACAAGCTTAAAATTATATATATTAAAACCATATCCATTTTCCACAAGCACCTTTTTAACCTTTTATGGGTAATGATCACTTTTATATACAAGGGTAGGTT
Source organism: Taxus chinensis (assembly GCA_019776745.2). Classification (NCBI taxonomy): domain Eukaryota; kingdom Viridiplantae; phylum Streptophyta; class Pinopsida; order Cupressales; family Taxaceae; genus Taxus; species Taxus chinensis. The sequence continues at coordinate 12,522,671 of CM034146.1, read as the reverse complement.
GTGTGTTTGATGATCCATAGGAATATTATTTTGGATAAAAGTGATTTATTCAGATGGGGTGATTTTTACAACCAAGGATTATAAGCACAAATTATCAATGTCTGCATGAACTCTTGAATCCTAAAGGGTCTTATAGAGGATTTCCTTGTGAACAATAGATATCTTAAGAATATACAAAACAGATATTTTGGTGGTTGTCTTCTCAAGATGTTATAGGAGATTGTAATGACTATCTGAAGGAGTAGAAAAAGGGGGTACTGGAATATTTAGAAGAATGTGTCATGTTGTAATGACATAATCCCAAGATTTGATTTTGAAGGTGTGGATATGGTAAATGATAAATGAACATAGCCAATAAGAGAATCAAATGGATTCGATGTTTGAGAAATATCATGGTTGGCACTTTTACATTAAGAGGTTTGACCTCAATCTAAGTTCTTTTCTACTTGTTTATGTTTTAGGAAAGGCTCGTTATAAATCCCCAATTGATTGCTAGATGTTTTTTAGGTAATTATGTATCTAGTTCAATATCTCCATGATCTAGGAGATCTTGAATGAAGTTTTTCAGTTTCATACATTAATTTGTGTCATGAACTTTGACACAATGATACTCGAAATAATTGTGGTCTTTATACCATGAAGGTTTAGGTGCATCATCTACAAAAGGGGTGGTGATAGGAAAATTGACCATATTGGCCATGTTCAGTTGTTTAAGGAAAGGGACTCTGTAAGTGAAGTGTATTCCCTGCATTTGACTTCTAATTTGGTTGGCCCTCATGCGAATTTTAAATGTGGGGTGTTTTGAACCACTTGCACATGTTTAGAATTAGTGATTCCATCACCTGCGAAATGTTTATTTTTGTTAAAGAATTTAGATTTTTCGGTGGATTTTGATTCATATTTATCTCATTGAAAGGGTTTAAAAACCCCTTTGGCCAATAGAGCTTTCTCTATTTAGATTCATTTTTCAATGAATTCTTTAAACATACGTACACAATGCATTTGTAAATAGATGGTAATTTTAGGGTATAGATTCAACACAAATATGCTTACAAGTTGTTTCTCAGGAATGGATAAAGGGAATCAATTATCCAGCACCTTCTATCACTGTAAGAAAGTAGAGAAGTTATCGTTATTTATTTTTTTGACACTACAAATGTATAACATCGTAGTATCAATTTACATATTGAATGAAAAGTGATGAACGAAATTTTAAACCAAGTTTGTGAAAGTGAAGATAGACCCTTTAAGGAGATGGAAGAACCGTTTGAGTTCTTAGCCCCTAAGACTCCAAGGAAACAAATAAATAAAATACTTATCATTGTAAGAGACTTCTTGGAATGTCATGAAGAAGTCCTCCACGTGATCATGAGGATCAATTTTATCCCTATATGTAGACACCAAATTTGTGTCTTACGACACCCTGTACCCCGCATCCCATTTCGCAACCTAACCTCATCACCTAAACCTTACACAATTATTTATTAATTACCTTATAATTAATAAATCCACATCGCCATACCTGCCACCTCATGTCACCACCTCATCATGACCTAGTCTTAACCCTAAACTAACCTAATTAAGACCTATAACTTGGTCCAATTCTACACCTATGACTAATTACTCCTCATCCGCACCTAAAACCAACTTCATAATGACTTGACCAAGCCCGCAACCAATCCCTCGGAAGAAAAGGAGGGAAAGCTGGCTATTTCACCAAAAATAGCCCGCTTTGACCTGACCGATACCAGTTCCTACTCGACCACCGTCGGTTGCTTAACCGCCATCGGTTCCCCGTAAATGACCACTTCCAACCAAAAACAAGGGATCGGATTTTCATTTGATCGGAAAAAAAAGGAGGAGAAATCATTGAAAGGATCCAGATTTTGCTTGGCCGAGCAGAGACAAGTGAAGAAACAGGAAGAGTTTGCAGAGAAGGACATCAAGCCCAAGACTGCAACTGAATAACCAGAGCCCAGTAACACTCATCCGAGCATCAGAAGAGGAGATAACTCATCTTAGATTGTCAGATCATCCAACTTGGGTCTTGTCTTCATCATCACAGTCCTGAAACCTGCATCTGCATCAGGGACGAGTAAGTAGTGTTTTATATGTTTCTAAGCACCATTTTCTTGAGCCTGTTGATTAATAGTAATCATAAGTTTATTCCCATATCTACTATCAGCAACATACTACACTTAACCTTCACCCATACATCTTGATATTGCCCAGAAGGCCATTTTACCACACTCTGAGTCTTCCCTATCCTCCCATCATTCCCCTCATCCATCCCCCAATCTTAATAACCCCACAATCACCTTGCAACCAACCTCTATCTAGAAGCACTTAGATTGCTAACCCTACCGGTATCGTTTATCCCCTACCGGCAGTGGTTCTCTAACCGCTGTCAGTTACCCAATGACCGGCGTCGGTCACTGTGACCTATACCCCGAAACCTTTTTCTCACCTATTTACCACCTAACAACCTCAGATCCTGTCTGGTTTATCCATATAACTCAACCTGAACGTATCAACGACCAGTAACCGAACAAACAACGTGACGCTTTATTATTGATAATTTAGCTTCTATTGCTTTGTAACGAGATACCTAAATTGTGATTTTGCAATAGCTTTCTTTGTTATCATTTGTGTTAATTCGTATTAAAAGGGGAACTGACCACCTTCGAAAGGAAGTTTTATATTTCCTGGGCCTAAGGTAGCTCCCTCATTTATTGTCTAATTAAAATCTGGTGGTCCTGTATTCTTACTTGCAGGTAGTCCTTCCAAGACAAAAAGGAGTTCTTCGCAGTCGATCTGATCTCTCTCTACAGTACACGCACACCATCTCAACATTCAACAGGTATTCCTCCTAGCCCTAACCCTTATCTATTTCTCAAAGGAATGATAGGATAGAAGCAAGTCTATTCTGCAGAGCCGAAACATTCCATGCGAAACACTATATTTGTATAATTTAGGGAAGTCAAATTTTTTTAGAAAGGGAGTGTGTAACATCTCTTGATCAAAGGGGAAAGGAAACCATTGTTCGAGTTAATATTTCCTATTATGTCCCATAGTGTTTTCTTGTAGACCAATAAGTGCGTATTTCATAGAATGTCATTCTTGGTTGAAAATTTTCCCATCCATCAACGTGGGAGGTATATGTGTGTGATTACATTTTGATGCCACACCACCATGGTTTTTGGTATAGTTCCCATCATACAACACTTTAGGTTTCTCAGCATGGGTAACTATATGCATATCTTATGGATATCCATAGCTATATTTTCTAATTTGCAGCTAAGAGTTTGTAATTGTTATTATACAGTGACATCCTAATTATGTGGTTCATCTTGGGTTTCATGTTGGGGTTCTTCACCCTTTGTTATGGATTCACAATTAATTCGAATAAATGGTTTACGATTGTCAACTCTAGTTTTAGAGGATGTTTCTTCCTCATGAAGACCCTCAGGTTGTGAGGATTTAGATTCATGTTCATGGTTTAATATGTTCTCGATGGTTCTAAAAAAAAGAGAGGTTTTGTTTCCTCTTCTCCTCAAATCATGATATTAAGGCAGGTGGGATCAAAATATGAGGGCAATTTATCCATAATTCTACAAAATGCAAAAAAAAATTGTCCTTGTTTTGAAGAAAGAATTTATCAACATGTGCGGGATCATTTTCAAAGATGTGAGGAGGTATTTCTTCCTCAGCACCACTATGATCTACAAGTATTTGTTCCTCATCAGAAGATGGGTCTAAAGGGTTTTGGAGGAAGGGGTTATATACATGCATCTTATGTGTTAAATGTGACTATTTCCATGATGGGTATATGTTTTTCAAATATTTAGGATACTCGTGTAAAAATTACAAGTAATTTAAGGAAAAATGAGCAGCATAATGGCCACAAAGTGAATATTTTCTAAGGTTTTAATGTATGGTGAAATTTTACCAAGGAAACTCTACAAAATGTGGGTAGCATGATGAATGCGAAGGGATATTTTCATAGGTTTGAATGTTACAAATTTGGTGAAGGAAACTAGTAAAAATATGACAATTAACAACACAATCTCAACACTCAATCAAGTTTTAAGAAAAACAAGCTTAAGTGTCAAAAGTGGTTGATAGAATTTTGTTCTCTTTTGATAAAGGAATCCAAAATTATGGAAGGGGTACGATATTTTATGAAAACATACGTGGCACAACTTGGAAAGAGTTTTATCTTGTTTGAAAATAAGGTTATAACTCAGATAAATTTTTTCTATGTACAAGGTTTGATATATAAAAATAAGATAAAGTTGCTTCGATTCCAAATAGCTTCCTATGTGTTTTAGAATCAAAATCACAAATATTTGTCTAAACCAATATGCATACCATAATGAATCCTAAATATGAACTATGCCTCGTAATCTATATGAATGGGGTGGTCACCATGGACAATATTTAGTATTCCTCACAGGTTTTACTAGTCAAGTAGGAGATGGGGCACTTCCCGTTTTGTTGGTGGGTTCACTCAGTGTGTCAAACAATTTTTTCTTCCTGTAGTACTCCTAAAAAATGAGTTTTAGGGCTTAGGCCCAAACACTTAGCACAATTAAATTGGATTGGTTTTACCCTTATCCTAACCTGCAAAGTTAATGTATTTTATTCATTTTATCTAATTTATCAAAGTGTGATTTTGATCTTTTGAGTAAGGAAATTGTATGCAAACTTTGTTAGTGGTTTGATTATTTTATTTTATATGGTAAATGTTTCCAATTTTTACAAAGGTCCTACATAAAAACAATTATTCCATGCACAATGTTAGAAAAATACCAAGGATCGCAGTCATTTCAGATTCTCAAGGTCACTCAAGAGCACAAGAGAAGAACATTCATGGCATTGATCAAATCAAAAAAATGGAACCTTTAAACAAAGATATCAAGTGTTAGCTAAAAGGAATGATAACCAGATTGTACTAATCCAGGAACTCAGATGTTAATCAAACACCATGATCAATAAGATAAAAGTAATTCACTAGAATAACTTTAATAAAACCTTTTCAAACAAATGAGAAAAAATATCATATATTATTATGGAACTCAATGAAATACAATGGAATGGGCCTTGCTTATATATGCAAGAAATAACAATTTAAGAACCAGTCAAGATTGTAGATCAAGCCATAAATCAAGGAAAGAACTAGTCATCAAAGAACTAGTCAAGACCATAGATTTAGGAAAGAACTAGACATCAAGGATCTAGTCAATACCATAGATAAAGGAAATAAATATACCTAACAAATAGATAATATCCCCCTAATATCTAAATAAATAAAAAGAAATAGCCACACACATAAATGGGTGAGGATAAATATAATAAAGGTAAATAAAGTACCTAGGTGAATATGAGATAAGGTAAATAACTACTCTAACACCCCCCCTCAAGTGAAGCTAGGGGCCAAATAAGAAGTGGCATGTCCATAGTATGAGTCTCGAAAACTAGGCCTAATGAGGTACTCATGTAAAATATATCCATGAATAAATCTTGAACCAAAAGAAGGAAATAATCTTTCTAGAATGAAAGAGAGAAGAAGAAGAAGAAGAAGAAGAAGAAGAAGAAGAAGAAGAAGAAATGATCTGAAAACCATGTGTTGTATTTTTTTCACTTTTATAAGTTTCCAAAGATCGTGATTTTTTTAAACCAATTTTAAGTATTCTAAACTCCAAAAATTGATTAAATTCTTATTATTATGCATCCATATAAGTTTGGAAAACTTGTGTAGCAAATAAATAATCAGAACTGAAAACATGCAGATAACAAACAAGATTGTTTACAGGGTTCAGAAATTCCTACGTCCCCGGGTTCAGATTGAACCGATCCATTAATAATATTGAAATGAAAGTACAATAACTCTTACAAACAACCAATAATGAATCAAAACCTTCAAATGAGCTGATCAATGTCCCAAGAACTCTGAAAAAATAGCAGAAACTATCCCAAGAACGATCCGTGGCTCCTACAGTGTTTTCACAATGTGATCTCCCTACAACTGTGTTAGAAAAACACATACAAATGGAGATTTAAAAATATTATATGAAAAAAAATCATATATCTGAAATCATCTCTAAATTCTGAAGACTTTTCATGTTTACACCAAGTCACAATTCGGACCAGAAGTGCATTGAAATTCATGTTTTCCAACTAGCTGTCTTGTAGATCCCTGTTAAAAACTGCATTCAAAGCTTCCAAAAATAGGTTAAAACTCAAAAAAAACATAAAATATTACATCGTTGGAATCATCTCAGAATTTCCTTCATTTCATATTTTTACTTCAAGTGCCCAATCTGAGTGCAAGGCCTTCAAAAATGGCGTTTTCTGAAACTGCCTCCTTCTCCTCCTTTGCACAGACCTGTCTCCCCTGTATAAGTGGAAGCGCCCCATTTTATAACTTGTTGTGATCCCTTGGCAGGTTGGCTAGCGGATTGGTTTTAGACCCATGAGGTTAGGGGATCAAATGTTTCCTCCTATCATTTTGCCGTGGAGTTTGTTAAAGCGGTCAAAGTGGTTGGAGTTTTTTTATTGTTTTTTTGAGCCATTTTGCATTTTTAATGGGATTATATCCCAAAGTGGTGGATTTGCATAAGAAATGGGATTAACATCCCCATGTTAGTGGCTCCTCCACCATTTTCCATGTAAGGGAAGTGGGTGAATCCCACATTTTGTGGGTTGATATATGTTTAAGGCTTTATAAAGCCTTTTCCACGCATGTGAAGTGGTCAACAGACCACGTGAGCATAACCGCCCCCTACCACCGCTTCACCACCTTCTCCATTCCACGTGGAAGTTTGGCAATAACATGTGGCGGTTTATGTGGGGTTTAATACTAATTTATAAACATTATATTTAATACTAATGTATGAACATTAATATATATATATATATATATATATATAGTATATATATATATATATATATATATATATATATATTGTTTCGCTCGGAATGTTTCGACTTCTGGGAATAGAGTTACTTCTATCCTTTCATTCCTTTTAGAAACAGATAAGGGTTAGGGCTAGGAGGAATACCTGTGGAATGTCGAGATGGTGTGCGCGTACCGTAGAGGAAGATCAGGCTGACTGCGAAGAACTCCTTTTTGTCTTGGAAGGACTACCTGCAAATAAGAACACAAGACCACAAGATTTTGATTAGACAATAAATGAGGAAACTGCCTTGGGCCCAGGAAATATAAAACTTCCTTTCAAAGGTGGTTAGTTTCCCTGCTAATATGAATTAACACAAAAGACTGTAAAATATCAATCAAATTACTTCGTTTGGAACAGATAGGGGAAAGGCTGATTTCTGGTTTGTAGTCTGGGTAACCGATACCGGTTACTGGTAACCGATGTCGGTAGGGTTTAGGATCTGTAGGTTGGTTGTTTTGTGAGGCGTTTGTGTTATTTGGTAGCTGTGTTATTTGTAAGGCTGTATATGGGTGATATTAGGAAATAAGGTGATGAGAGGTAGATGAATGATAGTTAGATGTAATATGCACGCTGGGTAGTGGATTCAGGGATGGATTTATGAGGACTGTGATTCAAAAGGCATAAGAAATGTTATAACAGAGGACATGCAAGATGTGACTTACTGGTTTTGACGAAGATGCAAGCTGATCTCCTTTGCTGTAAACACTTCTGGTATCTCCACTCATCTCTGCTCGATCAAGTGAAGATCTGGACTCTGTTCCTCACTCCCAATGATCTCTGTTGATTCAAAAATCCTTCCACCTTTGATTTTGGTTCGGGGAGCCCATTTACAGGGAGCCGATGGTGGTTACGTAACCGACGGCGGTCGAGTAGGAACCGGCATCGGTAAGGAAAAAGTAGGCTATTTTTAGTAAAATAGCCCACCTTCCCTGCTTTTCTCCCGAGAGATCAGTTGTGGGCTTGGTCAAATAACTAGAAGGTCGGTTTTGGGTGCGAGAAAGGGGTCATTAGTTATGGGTGTAGGTGTGGACCAAGTTATGGGTCTTAATTAGGTTAGTTTAGGGTTAGGGCTAGGTCATGATGAAGTGGCAAAATGAGGTGGTAGGTAAGGTGATGTGGATTTATCAATTACAAGGTAATTAATAAATAATTGTGTAAGGTTTAGGTGATGAGGTTATATTGCGAGATGAGATGTGGGTCACAAGGGGTCGTAAGACACAAATTTGGTGTCTACATTAGCCCCTTATTGTCATGTAGCTTGTTTTATAAAGCTGCGCGGACAATAATATGAAGTGGTTTTCCCTGTTAAGGGTATAGGTAATCCCCCTCAAATCTATCACAGATTGAGTGAATGGGAAATCAGGGATAGGGTTGATAAAGGGTAAATGGTGTAGAGAGGATGGTAAGATGGTGGGGTAGGTTCAAGGAAGCAGACGCATGTTGAAATGCCATAGTACGACTAGGGGACATGATTTGATGAGTAAACCAGCAGTGCAGAGGCAAAGGTCGATAGTTTATCCAAACAAGGGTGGTATAATCTTGGTATCCAAGGCATAGGAAGTAGCTCCAGGGTATATAACAGGTAAGGTACAGGAACGTTTAGGCATGTCCGGCAGCACCAAATGGTTGGTTTGGTTGAGATAAACGTCACGGTCTAGGTCTGGGCAAAGTTGGTCGACAGATCAAGTCAAGAACCCTAATCATGCGAAAACACGAACAGGTGAGCTCGATTGAACAAAAAACTACAGGATGGGTGGATAAAAAGTGTATGGTGTTGATTTTGGGTAAAGTATTGAAGTGGTACGGCCGTGGGTCGGGCCGAGTTGTTGGATTGCAGCCTTGGGTCGGGCCAGAAGGGTAGAGTGAGGCCTTGGGTCGGGCCGGTTGGTTAGGGCGAGGCCTTGGGTTGGGCCAGTAGGGTAGGGTGAGGCCTTGGGTCGGGCCAAATGGTTAGCACGAGGCCTTGGGTCGGGCCAGTAGGGTAGGGTGAGGCCTTGGGTCGGGCCAAATGGTTAGGGCGAGGCCTTGGGTCGGGCCAGTAGGGTAGGGTGAGGCCTTGGGTCGGGCCAAATGGTGAAAATGTTTGCATCAAAGGTGGATATAGGCGATGTTGGTGGAAAAGGGCAAATAGTAAATAAGGGCAAAATGTTGGGTAAAAAAAAGATAAAACCGATATCGGTTATCTATGACCGGTACCGATTAGATAACCGACACTGGTTTCTTAGGGCACGATTTGACCGGTATCAGTTTTATGTGAAAAACCTATAAAAAGAAAAATATGTCTGGTCATTGTCACTTTTGCAATTTGGAAACCAATTAAGTTGTCTGAGGTGGATTTTGGATAGCGGTGCATTTGTTGGCTGAGGTGGCACTAGTTGAGTGGAGAAGTGAGTTGATTTGTGGGCCTGAGTGAGTAGCAGGCAACATTTGATTGGTAGAGGACCCAACAAAGCAAAGTTTGACCCATGGCACAGGCAGGAGGAGTCCGGGGACCAGCCCCAGTACCGACGGTGGCACGGGATAGATACATGGAGGTGAGAGCGGAGGCCCGGTACTATCAAGATGTCCTTGATAGTACCGGAGCTGAGTATCAGCCATATGCGGCACACCGAGCGGAGACCTCGCATAGTCAAAGATCGCAGGGAGGCGCAGCCACAGCCGGCATGTCCGTTACAGGTAGGAGGCGAGAGGCACCACAGGGACCAACAGGGAGAGGTGCTGAGGGTGGTGGGGAGAGCTAAGGGATCCCCACATAGTTTTTGTATATGGACATGGGCACCGGTCTGCGAACCGGTTGTGTTGATAGAGGCCTGCGTGCCTACATTTATTCATGTATTGATTCATTCATTCATTATATACCGGCCTGCGAGCCGAGTATGGGTTGTACAGTTGATATCGGCCTGTGAGACGAGTATATTTTTGATATGAGGGACCGGCCTGCGAGCTGAGTCGAGGTGATTGATATTTATTGCGACCTGCGTGCCGGCTTTGTTGTTGTATTATGAGATCACAGAGGCCCCGATGCAGGGCACATTGTACATTTGAAACTTGTATATATATATAGAGATGATGTTTTGATCCATATGCAGTGTTGAAAATGTTTTTAAGTATTTCGTCAATGGTTTGTGATATAGAATGTAGGATGAGTTTAGTTGACATGTTGATATATGGATGACATGTTATATGATGAAATGTTGCATGTTATGGGCTGGTTTTGTGACATTGTTATATATGTATCTGATGAGTTGGATCCAAATGATGTATAGATTGATAGTTTTTTGATATCCTTAGTTGATGGTTTGTTTGTTTTTGTAAAAATAGACGATGTTAATGAAATTGTAATGATATGTGTGGTGGATGGACAAATATGGATAATGGTGTTGTGATGCAAGAAAATAGGCGGGCGCGACAAAAAATTAGGTAGAAAATGAAGAAAAGAACCATGTTTTAAAAAGCCAGGTGTGTAACCAATATCGGTTAGGGAACCGATGACGGTAGCTGATAGACCAATATCGGTTATATAACCGATACTGGTTACTTAGTTATGAGCTTTTCTAAAAATAGAAAAGCTAGGGTGGTAACTTAAGTTCTTATTTTTAGAGCCATGCAAGAGGTTAAATACGCGAATGCGACGCTTTTTGACGACTGAGACAGGTAAGATTTGAGTGATAAGAAAAGAGATTCAGAAAGTAGAAAGGCGAATTTGAAAAGAGTGGTGATCATGGCAGAACGAGGAGAAGTATCCAACAGGCAGGGCCGAGAGGGAAGACAAGTGCCACCGCAAGCTGCTGCAACCCAAGAGGTAAACATTTTGGTTGTGATTTGATTTTTGCATGTGTTATGAATAGGAGATTAAGTGGGTAGATATGAAAAAGAAAACATGATAGCAAGGGTTATAGGTGAGGTAAGTGTTACGGGGTAGGTAATCAGGGGTTTCAGGTATGTTTGTATGTATAGAAAGGAATAAACGCTCAAATTATTGTCGTAGGCAGTGTGTTTAGGCAGGCTATATGAAGGTGACAGTGACCGATATCGGTTAGGGACAACCGGTATCGGTTACTGAACCGGTACTGGTTGACTATAAATGATACCGGTTGCTGTAGGAATTTCCAGAATGTGAGGAAAAACCCGTGGGGATTTGATGGATTGAATGGTTGTTTGTTATTTTGATGTATGCAGGCAGAGGCAGGGTTGAGGATGAATGATAGTGTACCAGCGCTGTTGTCACGAATCCGAGTGGATGTAACGCCAGCTGAATGGACATTGATAAATCGTTTGGGGTTAAGTGGAATCCGCTATTATTCACGAATCGCACGTAACCATGCTATGTTACAGGCGTTGATTGAGAGATGGAATCTTGAGAAAAATACCTTCTATCTACCAACAGGGGAGATGACAGTGACATTGGAAGATGTGTTTCATATTTTGAGACTCTCAATTATAGGAACACCAGTATATCAGGCAATGCCTAACGCAGGGTGTGCAGCGGTAACAACAGTATTTGGTCCATACACACGAGATCTGACACAGCGAGGTTTGACATTCACATATGGGGTAATGTATGCAACACACCCTGAGGAGACAAGGTTAGCAGTGATATTAATGATAGCGGTAGGGTATTATGCGTTACCGAGGACGGAAGGGGGAAGATTTCCAAAGGCATTGATGTGTGTTATTTGGGAGATGATAGAAAGGAACGTGATGTTTGCATGGGTACCTGCATATTTGGCGGAGTTATACAGGGGTTTATGGGCTTGTAGGTGAAATCACAGAATGACACTGGATTGTTCATACTTATTACACTGTTGGGCCTATGAGCACATTATTTGTGTGCGACCAATAGGCCGACCCATCCAGGTAGAAGAGACCGGAGTACAGAGGTTGGGATTCAGACGATGGGTCCAGACAAAACAAGAGGCAAGATCTTAGGCTGTGATGGGTGACATTGAGTATTACAAGCAGGTATGGGAGAGGGTGACGGTTGCGGATATCTGTTGGAGGCCTTACGGGAACTATATGGTAACAGAGAACATAGCTGAGGAGTTGAGGGGTGTAGAGCGATTGAGGTGGATCGCGGGGCACAGGCCAGGTGAATAGGAGAGGATTCCTATAGATCACGTGCGGTGACAATTTGGATTTGTGCAGGACATACCGCAGGCTTATAGACCATATATGAGGATCGACGTAGAGGCAGCATTCTCACCTCCCCAGCCAACACCTCCAGAAGGTCCTGAAGAAGTAGCAGCTGATCGCAGGGTAATGGACGCAGGAACGATAGAGGCCTATAGATTATGGTGGGTAGCAGAGCTGCAAGGTGTACGTGATCATCCTCACATAGCGGTGATTACAGCAGAGAGGGATCGTCTGTAGCGTTTGGTTCAGCAGCTCCAAACGCAGGTGAATGAGACAAGAGGATTGTTAGCAGTTGCGGAGTCACGGGCAGAGAGACTAGAGGCTAGAGTCCTCCATGCGAGAGGGCGTATTCATATGTTACAGGAGAGGTTGGCAGATCAGTGGGCGGTACCAATAGCCATGGTACCTTTGAGGACAGAGAGGCCTTGCGAGAGGGGTCAACGATCACGATCCTCACCTAGTTCGGGATGAGGCGTAAGGGTCTAAATAAATGTTAGCAAGGTATAAGAATTAATAAGGATGCTGACCTGCGTGTCGATGATAGAGAAGATGTATTTGTTTAACATCTAAATAAAACTGAATATGTATGTTGATTTGAGTTACGATAATAATAAGAATGTTTTTGTTTTGACTTTCGGTGTTTTGAAAAAGGATAAAGAGGAATGTGATTAAATAGAAATACACAAAAATATTTATATTTACCACACATGATAGGTTATGGTAGGGGATGGTCGAGCTAACCTTGGAAGACCCCATGTCTCCGAAGTGCTGCCTACATAGCCCATTGCACAAAACAAGGAGGGGCCTCAGACCGATGTAGTTCTCCCTTAGGACCAGGGAGAGGTGAATTCAGGCAATTTAGGTATGGTTAGGCGATTGGTTGGTTGGTAAAGGTATTGATAGTAATATTGGTAAGGCAAGGTTGATGGTGTTGGTAACGAATTGGTGAGGTTTGTAAAAGGTATAAGAGAAGAGAAAGTTAGCCTACCCAAGTGGTAGGAAACCATGTCCTACTTAAGATCAACACACAATCCTAGATGCGAGGTAAAAAGGAAAGATTGCTCCGTAGGTGAAAAGAGCAAAACGAACCACACAACATAGAATGAACGTGAAGCCCTAGGTACCAGTGCATAGACGAGAAGTCAATAGGTGAAAAGAGTTGTATGATCACATCCTATCAGGTGTACGTCACGTCCCTTGAGTTGAAACAAATGGTGAGGTGAGGTGAATGGTATAGTTGAGGTATGGAAAACTTATTACAAAGTGAGTGTTCGGACGAAAGAGAACCTACCCTAAATAGACAAGTCCATGACTCAAAAGTTCTTTTGAATGAGGCTTTTATTTTATTGAATATAGACTGATCGATGCGGGAAGTCTACAAGGGATTTTGATTGTTTTATTCTTGAGGTCTTCACGAAGTTGATCAATGCAAGAAGCTTCTGATAAAGGCTGACTGTGTATAGCTGTCCTTCGAGGGAGCAGTCTATTTATAATAGCAGATATGATTTTAATGCATAGCTGTCCTTTGGGGGAGCAGTCTATTTATAATAGCAGCAATAGTTCGGCATATAGATGTCCTTCGAGGGAGTAGTCTATATTTAATTTAGATGACTAGATGTTCTTTTGGCGTGAAGCATCTATTTTAGTAGGAAGTTTGACTCAAGAAAATCCCATAAGAATACGGCTTATTTTAATACTTTGAAGTCATGGACTAGACTAAAAAGGGGAAGGCATCGTCAAGGGGAGGTGAGAAGTGATCTTGATTTTATTTTGAGATGTAGAAAACAAAGTGTATGTAGCGGTAAATGAGCTCAAGGGACGAGCAGTAGGTAGATAAGAAGTGATATAACACTAAATTCAACAGTAGAATGGTCGAAGATGCAAGGCATTAAGGGGCTCAGGCTCAGGTTTACCATTAAGCGAAGCTAAATGATAAGTTCCTGATCCATAAGTGTGAGTGATTATATAAGGCCCAATCCAATTGGGAGCAAATTTTCCACGTTTGCTCTTTTCTAGTTTGGTTACATGGTGATTCTCTTTGAGGACAAGATCACCAACCTTAAAGGTACGCTCATGAAGTCACTTATCATAAGCACGCTTGATGCATTTTTGATAGATTTGAAGGTGATCGAGAGCTGTAAGACGACGTTTGTCAAGAAGCTCCAATTGGGCTAACCGCTCTTGGCGGAAATCATCGTTGGTGAGAATATCCTGAAGGGATATTCTGAGGGAGGGTATTTGTATTTTGAGAGGTAAGAAAGCCTCGGTACCATATACCAAAGAAAAATGTGTGGCATTAGTAGAGGTACAGATGCTAGTACGATAAGCCCAAAGGGCAAAGGGGATGTGATCGTGCCAATTTCGTCCGGACTCATTGACAAATTTCATGAGGATTTTGGTTAGGGTTTTATTAGAGGATTCGGCTTGTCCATTTGCTTGTGGATAATACGGTGATGAGAAGCTAAGTTTGATACCAAAGTTGTCACAAAGGTCTTGTAACAACTTATTTTTGAAAGATTTGCCATTATCTGTAATTAGGCGATGAGGAACACCAAAACGACAGATAATGTGGTGGTTAATGAACTCTACAATTTTTTCTTTTTTAGTTGAATTGAGTGGAATAGCCTCCACCCATTTTGTGTAATATTCGGTTGCTGTGATAATCCATCGGTGACGTTGCGAAGAGGATGGATGAATCTCACCAATAAGGTCTAAACCCCATTGTGAGAAGGGCCAAAGATCTCGAGCGACCTGGAGCGGGTGGCTAGGAGTATGTTAAAGGTTGGCATGTTGCTGACACATAACATAACGCTTAACATATTCATAGCAGTCGTTATTGAGAGTAGGCCAATAATAACCAAGGCGAAGGATTCGTTTGGCCACGGCAAGGCCGCTAAAATGTCCACCACAAATACCGTCATGGACCTGTTGGATGGTATGGGTGACCTCCGCGCCGGTGAGACATCGAAGGAGGATGCCATCAAAGCCACGTTTATAAAGGATTCCCCCCATAACTACATAATGAGAAATGTGTTTAAGAAAAGCACGTTTACCAGTACTAGTAAGGTCAGAAGGGAGAACAGAGGTTGTAAGGTAGTCATGGAATTGGTGATACCAAGTATCCTACGAGTTAGCAGACACAGTATTTATCGTACAAACAACCGGGGCTGAATAAGATGGGGCAAAGAGTTGTTGGACCAAGACGAAAATGTCAGAGTCAGTTGATGAGGCTGGAATTTGTGAGGCTAAGCAAGCCATAGTATCCACAAATTTGTTAGTGGAGCAGGGAATGGTTTGGATATAATAGTGAGTAAATAAAGCTAGAAGTGAATCCACGTAGTGTTTGTATTTTTGAAGTTCCTCATTTTTACATTGGTAGATGCCCATAACTTGATTGACTACCAATTGAGAGTTGCCAAAAATATTGATAGATTTGATACCTAAGTGCAGCGCAACCTGGAGACCCAGAACAAGGGCCTCGTATTCCGCTGTATTATTAGTGCAAGGGAAATCGAGTCGGAATGAAAGAGGCATAGGCTTGGCATCGAGAGGAATAAGAACAACGCCGGCTCCTCCACCGCGTTGGCATTTGGATCCATCAAAGAAGAGAGTCATTGAATACGACTCCTCCTGGAGTGAAAGAGTGGCAATGAGTTCATCGGGGAATGTAAAATTGGTAAATTGTTCCCCAGGTAAAGGGGCTTCCGCAAGTTGGTCTGCGATGGTTTGTCCTTTGATTGATTTCTGGTGGACAAAGTCAAGGTCGAGGTCGGCGAGGAGCATGAGCCATCGGGCGATGCGTTGGTTTAGATGAGGTTTGGCATACATGTAATGGATGGGGTCCGTGTTGGTGATGATGAAAGTTTTGTGATTCAGAAGGTAGTGTCGGAGTTTGGTAGCCACGAATGATAAGGCTAGGCACAACCTTTCTACATGTGTATACCTAGTCTCATAGTCCACCAAAGTACGACTTATATAATAAACGGCTTGTTCTCTATTTTTAGAGTCACGATGTGCAAGCATGGCCCCTACAGCGTGGTCAGTGGTGGAAAGGTAAAGGTAGAAAGGGCGGTCGTCTTGAGGTGGGATAAGCACAGGTTGCTGTAAGAGATAAGTTTTGAGAGCTTCAAAGGCTTGGTGGCACTCTTTTCTCTATTGAAAATCAATGTCCTTTTTAAGAAGGTGATGAAAAGGTTGACATTGATCTGAGAGTTGGGAGATGAAACGTCGGATAGATTAGAGCTTACCTTGTAAACTATGTAATTGTTTGAGATTGGTAGGTGGGGGCATTTCTAGGATAGCTTTGACTTTAGATGGGTCGACCTCAATGCCACGCAAAGAGACGATAAAGCCAAGAAGTTTTCCCGAAAGGACACCAAAGACACATTTTTTTGGTTGAAGACGGACAAAATATTATAACAGGCGATCAAAAATAATGGTTAAAACATCGAGATGTTCACTGCGATGTTTAGACTTGCCAAGAAGATCGTCGACGTAATCTTCAAGGATAGTGTGCATAATGTCATGAAAAATGTAGGTCATAGCCGCTGATAGGTCGCACCAGCATTCTTAAGGCCAAATGGCATTACACGGTAACAGAAGGTTCCCCAAGGATTTATGAAGGCAGTTTTGTGTTGATCGGCAGGGGCAACCAAAATTTGGTTGTATCCTGAAAAGCCATCCATGAGAGAGAGCATCTCATGGCCTGCAGTGAGATCAACAAGTTGGTCAATACTAGGTAGGGGGAAGTCATCCTTAGGGCAAGTGAGGTTAAGATCCCAGAAATCCGTGCATATCTAAAGTCCCCCCGTCGCTTTAGTGACAGGTACGATGTTAGAAATCCATTGAGGATAGTCAATAGGCAGAATGAAGGAAACAGAAAGGATTCGTTGGAGCTCCTCTTTGACCAAGAGGGAAATGCGCGGATGCATTTTTCTCAATTTCTGTTTAATTGGCTTGGAATCGGGTTTCAGGGTAATGTTATGGACAGCAATGTCAGGATCAATTCCTGGCATGTCAGCGTAGGACCAAGCGAAAGCTTGGTTGCGAGCACGGAGGAAAGTAGTAAAGGAAACTTGTTCTGATGCGTTAAGGGATTGTCCGATCTTCACAATGTGAGGATCCTCCTCCGTGTGGATGTTGATTTCTATAGTAGATTCGTTCAACATGGTTTGGGTTTCAGATGGTAAGGCTCGTTGAATATAAGAGTCATCCACGCCAAGGTAAGTGAGGAT
Organism: Taxus chinensis; assembly: GCA_019776745.2. Classification (NCBI taxonomy): domain Eukaryota; kingdom Viridiplantae; phylum Streptophyta; class Pinopsida; order Cupressales; family Taxaceae; genus Taxus; species Taxus chinensis. The sequence continues at coordinate 12,505,342 of CM034146.1, read as the reverse complement.
GGATTCATCATCCTGGCACTTAATAACGTTAATTGAAGGGGAGTCCTCTTCAATCATGTCTGGATATAGAAGGGGAATAGAAGAGGGGTCCTCATTATCGCATTGATAAGTGAGAGGACCTAGGAAGATAACATTTATGAAAAAAAAAATTTAGGAGGGATAGATTCAGGATCTATCGACTCGGTGGGAGACGAAGGCAAAATGGGTGATGATGGTTCGGTAGGGGTGACGCCGTCGTCTTCTAGAAGACAACTGATACGAGGTTCCGTCAATGTAAGTGTTCCCAGATATCCGAGACCACTACAATCATTATGTTTGCGTGTGGTGATGGGGATGAGCGTATGTCGGCCTTGTTCATAAAGGCCAAAACCAAAGCCTTTCCAAGCACAGCGAGTCAAGAAGGTGAGGGCGAAGCGACGATTTGTCAGGTATTGAAAATCGGATTGGAAAGGAACCACACCAAGAGGAGGCTCAGGGGCAACGGAAGATGCGTCGACACCCCCATATGTTAGGTTAGTACGGCAGTGCGGTGGTCTGTAGGAGATTACTTCTCCCACACGACGGTCATAAGTAGGATGTGCATGTACCTGTCCGTACTCCTGTGGGGTATGGAAAGAACTAACGTTATATAGGTGATACTCCCCCAGCGTAAGGCGTTGAAAAACATCTACTAAGGGATCAATGGTTGGGATGTTAGCTGCGGGAAGGGAAGTGGTTTTTGCGACGGTAGTTTCATCAGTTGAAGGCGTAGGTGCGGTTGAGGTGGGTGGTTGAGGCACAATTGAAGAGGATGGTTGGGTTGAGTGAACGGGTGTCTTGATTGGTACAAGCACATCGTTTGGGTTGTATAACATATTGCAGGTTTTAAAGGGGGGGGGATCAGCTTTTACGGTGTAGGATTTCCCCTCGTACTCAAATTTTATGCATCTATGTAATGTTGAGGGAACGCATCCCATGGCCCGGATCCAAGGGCGACCCAGCAATATATTATATTGGAACTCTCCCTCAAGGACATAGAAGAGTTCGGGTAAAGTACGTGGTCCTACATGAATGTTGGGGATCACGGTGCCTAAGGTAGAGGTAATAGCGTCATTAAATGACCGAAACATGATGGGGTTGGCACACATGTAGCTAGAAGGGATATTCATTTGTTGGAAGGCTTTTGAAGAGATGATGTTTAGGCTAGCATCCCCGTCAATCATAACACGACGTACCCGAATCTCCCGGACGTAAGCGGAGATGAAAAGGGCAGGGTCAGGGTCTTCTATACCAAAGTCAACAATTTCATCTTCAGAGAAACTGACTGCAGCAGCTTGTGGTACAAAGATGGAACTGGTTGGGCGGTGGGTTGTTTGGTGAGAGAGGCAATGTGATTGGGTGTTAGAATGGAGGCAACGGGCAGGGTTTCATTAGGTAAGACCTCAATCCCCTGAAGAATTTTAATGAGAGCTTGTCGATGAGATTCAGAAGTCTGAATGAGATCATATAGTGTCATTTTTACGGGTGATTGGTGAAGCTGTTTGATCATGGCTCGATGGGCAGCTCCATTAGAGACGGAGTAAGTGGGTCCACGAATAACCACTTTGGGTGGTGGTGCAATTGGGATGCTGGACGGAGAAGGAGAGGACGTAGGTGTGCTTTCTTTCACTTTCTCATTGTTTTTCTGCGTTCGAGTAGCAACACTAATCATATTAATCTCGTAAACCTGAGATGAGGAAGATGGTTGGGATAAATCATGGTTTTCAAGAGGTGGGGTTGTAAGAATGATAGATCTTGGTGAGGCGGGGACAGATGGTAGAGGAGAGGGAATGGAAGCTAAAGGTCTCTCCCTTCGTAAGTTGTCTTTCTTAACCTTTCTATCTGGGAGAGGTGACTGACGAAGGATGGTTTTTAAAGCTTTGCATCCCTCCACATCATGTCCTGGTGTGCGGTGATAAGCACAGATTTTAGACTCATCTTAACCTATAGGGTGAGGTTTAGAAGGGTCATAAGGTCTAAGTGGGGGCAAAGAAATGTTCGCATTCTCCACCAACATAGCAAGGATTTTGGCGTAAGATCCTTTAAGTGGGTCAAAATCGGAGGAGGATGAGGGCATTGGTTGTGCGGGTTTCGGTAATGTTTGGGTGTGATTGGTTCGTACGGGTGGTGGTTTAGCCAAGGGGTGTTGACACGTGGTTTTCACCAAACGTGGTTTCTTTGACGTAGGAGTTACGTTCGGCTGGTTAGATGATGAGGCTACAGATGACGTGGTAGCGGGAAACAACCACGGAGAAAGGGGAGTGACAGAAAATAAATCCTTTGATGATGGATTTTGTTTAGGGTTGATGGGTGGACAGGATACGTGGGGTGATAATGTTGATATACCCTTAGATCTCTGTATAGGTGCAGAAGGCGTAGGTCGTTTTGAAGAAAACGCAGGAGGTATGATATATTGATGCAAGGTGGAAGGATGAGGTCCCAATATGGAAGGTAGGTGTGACGATGATGGTTTTGATTGTGATAGAGGCACGGATTGAGCTTGTCTTCTAGGTGGCGGGGTGGCTTTATTCTTGGATAAATCTAGTCGCTTAGGCGGGTGTGTTAGACTGGGTATGGGTGAGGTCCCAAGTGTAGGGGAAGGTTTGGTTAGGTTAATAGAGGTGGATGGGATACTTGATATAGATATGGGGGGTGAGAATGAGGACATAAGCATTTTGAGTTTCTGTAAACACTTAGGATATATGGTAGAGGTGTTGGGATCGGTCATCTGCATTTGAGTAGAATAAGGGGTACTCAAACGTTCCCATAGGATTCGTCTATCTTCTAGAGAATGACAGTCTTCAGGTTTGAATTGTAAATTTGGTACAGAAGAAAGGTGGGTTGTGATTCCAGTCCACTGTGGGTGTGATACAAGGAGCAGATGAGGCACTGTATCAATAGATGTTACGAGATCAACCGGTCGTTGAAAAGATTTAGGCAATGAAGAATTAATAGGTAAGAGGGCATGTTCGAGAGGATCCGTCATGGTTAAAGAATTTGGTGATGTCGGTGCAAGAGATTTCTCGTCTAAGGATGTCAAAAGGAGTGGCGTACCTTCCTCTTGTACAGCAAGAGCGGTAGAAGGGGAAGTCTGGGAAATAGATAGATTAGATAACATCCGTTCGCAGTCTTGTAGGGATGTGGTATAAGAAGACTTATCGATGGGAAGAGAAGTCTGGGTAGTTAACTCCTTTATGGGTAAAGGAATGATTTCGCTTTGGCTTGATGGTGGTAAAGGAGGTTTGGGCTCCTGTGTTAGTGAAGAGGCTTGATTCAAAATTTTCTCGATAGAGGCTTTTGGCTGGGCATCGAAGACTGCATGGATCTCATGAACACTCTCCTCGGCTAAGATATCCTGGTTTGTGTTACTGTTGGGAGAGTGATTCGGGAATGGTTTGTTGAAGATTTTCAAATTTCGGTTGGCAGGGGCATTAGGATTATCGAGGGTTATATCCCCTGCGTCAACCATTTCCTGCACTATGTTTTTCAACATCTTGCAGTTTTCATGACTATGTCCTTTTACACGGTGAAAGTTACAGAAGTCATTTTCTTTGTACCAGGAAGGTATAGCGCGAGTGGAGTCAAATGCGGAGTGAGGTTTAACAGGAGACAAGGTGATAGCTCTGGCCTTGAGCAATTTTTTCAAGATGACACCATAGGTTTCTCCCAAGGGAGTGTAATTGATGGGCTCTACTTTATACTTATAGGTGGTTTTTGGTGGGGTATTAGACGGTGTTTGAGATTTAACCATCACCGCGTGGACAGCTCCTTTTGATTTAGAAGAAGTGGACACGTGAGGAGTGGTGGTATTTGGTTTATTGGTAGAATCAGGAGTTCGGAAATTGGGGTTTTTGTTGCACAACCGCAATTTCTCTTCTTCTAAGGCTCGAATTTCTAGTTTCCGAGCCATGGTAAAGGCCTCATCAAATGTGCGGAAAGTTTGAATTTGAAGAGTAGGAGAAATGTGCTTAGCACATGCCCGCGTGAAAAGTTCGATAAGTTCATCCTGAGGCAAGGCATATGTAAGTTGGTTGATAAGGCCGCGCCATCGTCCGACGAAATCTGCGATAGATTCGTCTTCGAATTGTCGAATGGAATAAAGGTCGGTGATGGATACTTTCTTAGCAATGTTAATGGAGAAGTGATCCAAGAAAGATTGGGCTAGTTGGTTAAAAGAGAAGATTGAGTGCTGGGTTAAAGCACTGTACCACTCCAAGGCGGGTCCTGATAAGGACATGGGAAATGTGCGGAGTAACAAGGCATCATCATGGGCAATCAAATAACAAGCATGTCTAAATGATCGCAAGTGTTGTTGAGGATCCTCTTTACTATTAAAACAAGTAAATTTCGGCAATTCCCATTGAGGAGGATATGAGTGAAGGGAGACAGAAGGGTGAATAGGCTCCCGACAAACTTGCTCGTATGTCAAGGCACTACGACTTCCCGAAACAGAAGCCTCTAGATTTTTCATTTTGTCCATCATTTGTTTGATGAAATCTGTGGTTGGATGAGATGATGGTGCGGTTGTGGTAAACGGAGGAAAATTGGGCTAAGGGCCTCCACTGGACAATGGCGGGGTTAAGTGTTGATAAGGTATGGAGGATGAATATGTTGAGGCGACCGAATAGGGATGTCCCATATAAGATGTTGAGGTTACTGGATACGTGTATGGGAATGAAAAGGTAGGTGGAGCTTGAGAAGGAAAGCTCGTGTGGATAGGTGGCAGAGAGCAAGTCACGAATGGAGTGGTCTGCAAGAGAGATGAGGTAGGGGCAGTCGGTGGTAATGATATGTGGGGTCCAAGATTAGCCAAAGGAAAGCCAATCTGAGTTGTATGAATCTCTGAAGCTGTCGGATTGGGAGATGGGGCTAAAGGTGCAGGAAGCAAGGCGGTGTTATCAGGCAGAGTGAGCGCTAAATGAGCAGCTATACTAATAGGCATGCCAACAAGGAGCTGACCATCAGGCGTACGGTTAGGGGCATGAGACAAATAGTATTGTACAGCACTAGGATTAGCATCTAGAAACTGGGCAAAGTCCTTATCTCCCACAGGAATTTTAGGAACCTCGCTGGTATCCGTAGGATTCCCCACAGAATGTGAAGGGGGTGATTCAGGTAAAGAAACAGAGCAAGCATGTGAAACCATAGCGGCGGCTTGCTTTCAAGTGATAACAACCATGGATAGGTGTTCACAGTAGGGTTTCAATCTGTCAGGAACATAAACAAACTCAGACTGGTGAAATTGGTAGGTTGCTGGTTTGTCAGGAATTGGGAAAGATAGTAACCGATATCGGTCTAGTAACTGATGTCGGTTATACTATAGCCGACGTCGGTCAGGTAACCGATGTCGGTGTAAGAAGTCTGGGCTAACAAGATATAAAAGGCTGCTAATTTGATTTTTAACAACATTTAGTATACTTGTCCAATTAGTGATCACAGAAGACAGAGTATGAGAAAGAAAACAAAACTAAAAACAAGCAAGATGTACACGCAAATCCAGAGATTAACCTTGGGGTTAATTTTAATTATTGTGGGCTTATGCCTTTAGACATAGAATGATGTTAGAATCCTAAACAAAAGACTTAGGGGAAATGTCAAGTTTGTTTTGGCTTATAAGGTTACCTCAATCGGGCGGAGGAATACCGCGGAAAAAGGGGGGATGTTTGAGCTGTTGTGTTAATTGTGAAGTGATTCGGTATGTGTTGTGTAGTGAATGTAAGATTAATTTCTTGTCAATACCATGGATATCACCCCCATGTGTACGACCTGTTACTTAATCTATGTTTACTAGAATTGAAAACAGCAAGCAAGGATGCTAATGCACGTGTTTTAAAACCCAAATCGAAAATGATATTCCGATGAAGCAAAAGAGATGACTTTCACTAATGCAAGATGCAAAAAAACAAAGCAAGTTCTTTTACCAAAATAATAAAATACCTTGTGAATATCTTTAGAAGAAGAAAACAGCAAGTATGCTCCCTATATGAAAGCAAGCAAGAAATAAAGAAACCCAAAATGGGTCCCACCGGGTGTGCCAAAATGTTTTCGCTCGGAATGTTTCGACTTCTGGGAATAGAGTTGCTTCTATCCTTTCATTCCTTTTAGAAACAGATAAGGGTTAGGGGCTAGGAGGAATACCTGTGGAATGTCGAGATGGTGTGCGCGTACCGTAGAGGAAGATCAGGCTGACTGCGAAGAACTCCTTTTTGTCTTGGAAGGACTACATACAAATAAGAACACAAGACCACAAGATTTTGATTAGACAATAAATGAGGAAACTGCCTTGGGCCCAGGAAATATAAAACTTCTTTTCGAAGGTGGTCAGTTTCCCTGCTAATATGAATTAACACAAAAGACTGTAAAATATCAATCAAATTACTTCGTTTGGAACAGATAGGGGAAAGGTTGATTTCTGGTTTGTAGTCTGGGTAACCGATACCGGTTACTGGTAACCGATGTCGGTAGGGTTTAGGATCTGTAGGTTGGTTGTTTTGTGAGGCGTTTGTGTTATTTGGTAGCTGTGTTATTTGTAAGGCTGTATATGGGTGATATTAGGAAATAAGGTGATGAGAGGTAGATGAATGATAGTTAGATGTAATATGCACGCTGGGTAGTGGATTCAGGGATGGATTTATGAGGACTGTGATTCAAAAGGCATAAGAAATTTTATAACAGAGGACATGCAAGATGTGACTTACTGGTTTTGACGAAGATGCAAGATGATCTCCTTTGCTGTAAACACTTCTGGTATCTCCACTCATCTCTGCTCGGTCAAGTGAAGATCTGGACTCTGTTCCTCGCTCCCAATGATCTCTGTTGATTCAAAAATCCTTCCACCTTTGATTTTGGTTTGGGGAGCCCATTTACAGGGAGTCGATGGCGGTTACGTAACCGACGGCAGTCGAGTAGGAACCGACATTGGTAAGGAAAAAGTAGGCTATTTTTAGTAAAATAGCCCACCTTCCCTGCTTTTCTCCCGAGAGATCAGTTGCGGGCTTGGTCAAATGACTAGAAGGTCGGTTTTGGGTGCGAGAAAGTGGTCATTAGTTATGGGTGTAGGTGTGGACCAAGTTATGGGTCTTAATTAGGTTAGTTTAGGGTTAGGGCTAGGTCATGATGAAGTGGCAAAATGAGGTGGTAGGTAAGGTGATGTGGATTTATCAATTACAAGGTAATTAATAAATAATTGTGTAAGGTTTAGGTGATGAGGTTATATTGCGAGATGAGATGTGGGTCACAAGGGGTCGTAAGACACAAATTTGGTGTCTACATATATATATATATATATATATATATATATATATATATATATACACATGGCATTTGGAATGGACTTACCAAGTAAATATAATTTCGACCCATGTAATGTGGTATGGAAATAATTAATTCATTCATTAGTATATATTCCACTTGTCATCTCCCGATAGGTAAATCGATCGAATTCGACGAGTGGTGGCAAGCCACGTGGTGGCTTGTGGACCCACCACGTTGGCGATAATATCATAGTCCACACGGCGGCCGGGCTCCCCTCCGTAATAAAAGTTGAGCCTCTTATGTTCCCATGCACCATTTTTACGCTTGTCGAAGACTGGTGATCGAAAACCAACAAACAACTCCCTTTTTTCTTTTCGCCACATCTCACAATGCAGTTGGTCCATTATTGACCAGTTGACTAGAGTTGACTTTCCCAATGACCGAACTTTGACCGGACATAACTAGAGCTCCCGATGTCCGTTTGTCGTGTTCTTACAGTCGTTGGAAAGATCTTGAGATGATATTTTTCACTAACACCATTTAGGGATGTTTAGGGAATTTTTTCAAAAATGATCCCCTGATCACAGCTCCCCACTGAGAAAGGCTTTTTGTCCACAAAAAGATGTGTATCAACCCACAAAAACATGCTATCTCTTCCTGCATTGCACAAACACATACAAGAACCCAAAATAACATTATAGGTTAAATAAATGCAAATATTTGATTAGCTATTCACATAACTGATCAGATAATAACACCCAATTAAGCTAGTGTTCAACTGAAACGCTGCAACCTTGTCAACTCTACGCACAACTGTGAACTGTCATACCCCACTGTAATGTCATCACAAATAACTGACCAGATAATAACACCCATTCTATTACGGAAAGCTAGTGTTCAACTGTCACTTTGTGATACGGCCGATTACCAAAAATTACAATTCCATAACACAGATCAGTATACAAGACATCTAAACTGCCCACAATTAGGCTAGTGCCCACTGCCCATCTAAAACTGTAACAACTGCAAGTATTCACTATCAGAATATAATAGACTATCAACGCCCAAAAATAGCTATAGTCAACAACTGAATCAACATGAATATGCCAAAACACTGTATCGCCATCACAAATAATAACTCAGATAATAACACCCATCTATAACATAAGCTAGTGTTCAACTGACACTTTGTGATTATGCTAATTACAACTGCAAGTTTCAAATTTAGACATGCTACTGATGCCTATCCTTGCATAGTGTTTTCAACAATGGAATTACCAACCAATATGAGAAAACAAAACATGAGTATGATGAACCTATCACTCAAATCTTCTCTTCAGTTGTTTCCATTAATTTTCAAAGCTTAAATATCAACTTAGGAACAAATCCTTATCAATCAACAAGAATCCCTAAAACATAGCTCTGAAAAACATTTTGCTTGCCTACTATCAACAATTTACTGTAGTGAAAATATAAAGTTGAGGAATGTTTTTCCAAACCAATCACTTGGGTTTTTCTGTTTTGGTTGTTTTACCTTCTCAGTACCAAAATGAGTTTTAGTTAGGTTTAGCACTGCTGGTTTTACAATACTGTTCTTTTTAACAACTTTCCAATTTTGTTGTTTAGAAACAAACCAACAAACCTTAACATCATGACCATTCCTATTACAATGGGAACAAAATTTAACTTCCCTGTTTTTAGGAGTCTTACCCATTTTACCATTCTCAGAACTCTGTCTATGAGAATGATTCCCCTGTTTAAGGGAGGTAACATTCTTGCCATTTCTCGCCTTTCCTTGGTGAGATTGGTCTTTAGCACCTGCCTTATCATTCATAAAAGGCATTAACTTCTTAATCAAATTTTTCCTCTTCTAACAATATGCAATAGAATGATTAGTACCTTCACAAAATGTGCAAGGGAAAGCATATTTCTACCTACCAAAGCTATATTGTTCCAACTGAAAGAGTGTATTAGAAGTTTTAGGATTTGATTTTCCCTTATTGCTATTTTTAGTGTAAGTGGAAGGAGGTGGAATCTGATTACCTCTTTTACCTGTTTTCTTACACCTTTCATTGTTCCTCCTGATGGCGGAATCCTGCAATTCTAGTGGTGTAGATCCTTGGCTGTTGGAAGCTTGTCTTCCTTCAGCTGCTTTGGAACTTTCTCCAATTTCCATTTTCCCACTAGAATAGCCCAAACCTGCAAACCGAGGCTGATCCTCTACCTGTATAGGGTTAGCATCACCTTGTCCATTTTTACCAAGGCCCGTTCCGTTAAATCCCATCTTAACCATTAGTTTAGACCCAATTCCCTTAGTGTGTTTTTCAAACTGACCCAAAGGAACATCTGAAACTGAAGGAGAGGAAGAATTAGAATGTGAACAACTTACAGTGCATTCTTCTGTCATAGTACCTGCATCTGATTTGGAAGGCATTTCCTTCTTTTTTTCACCTCGTTGCAACTTTTCCAAGAGGGCATCCTTGGTTCGTATTTCTTCCTGCAACTCTTTAACAAAGCCCATCAACTTCTTGCTCTCTTCAAGCATCTTGTTGACATACTCCTCTTTCTTGGTTATAGAGGATTGTGGCTTAGATTTTAACCGCACGATTTCCTCTTCTAAGGAATAAAAATTAGCTCTCAAGAAAGAGTTTTCTTCTTGGAGTTGGTGGTTTATGGCTTCAAGCTCATCCAGTTGCTCTTGTTTGGATGACTTGCCCATGATTTCCAGTTCCTGCAAACACAGCCTATACTTCCCAAAACTGCACACTGCAAAAGAAGATTAACAAGCCCCAAAACGTCTGCACACTGAAAACTGAAATCAATACTGAAACTGAAGCCAAACACAATTAGAAGCTAATCTGGAAATCTAACTGCTCTGATACCAAACTTGATCTGAAAACCGTGATGTTGTATTTTTATCACTTTTATAAGTTTCCAAAGATCGTGATTTTTTTTAACCAATTTTAAGTATTCTTGAACTCCACAAATTGATTAAATTCTGATTATTATGCATCCATAGAAGTGCGGAAAACTTGTGTAGCAAATAAATAATCAGAAAAACTGAAAAGACTGCAGATAACAAACAGAGATTGTTTACGGGGTTCGGAAATTCCTACGTCCCCGGGTTCAGATTGAACCGATCCATTAATAATATTGAATTGCAAGTACAATAACCCTTACAAACAACCAATAATGAATCAAAACCTGCAAATGAGCTGATCAATGTCCCAAGAACTCTGAAAAATAGCAGAAACTGTTCCAAGAACGATCCGTGGCTCCTACAGTGTTTTCACAATGTGATCTCCCTGCAATTGTGTTAGAAAAACACCTACAAATGGAGATTTAAAAACATTCCATGAAAAAAAATCATATTTCTGAGATCATATCTGAATTCTGAACACTTTTCATGTTTACACCAAGTCACAATTCGGACTAGAAGTGCATTGAAATTCGTGTTTTCCAACTGGCTGTCCTGAAGATCCCTGTTAAAATCTGCATTCAAAGCTTCCAAAAACAGGCTAAAACTCATCAAAAAAGATCAAACCTTACATCGTTGGAATCGTCTCAGAATTCTCCACATTTCATCTTTTTACTCCAAAAGTTCCCAATCTGAAGTGTACGGCCTTCAAAAATGGCATTCTCTGCAATCTGCCTCCTTTAGCTCCCCCTTTGCACAGACCTGCCTGAGTGATGTTTAAATGGACAGCTGAGCCATTGTCTTATCACATCCGTTGCTTGATAGCCTTGACTTGGTTGGCTGGTGGATTGAATCTTTGAGACCCATGAGGTCAGTGGGTTCAAAACCCAGCGGCTCTCATATTTCCATGGAGTTTGTTAAAGCGGTCAAAGTGGTTGGAGTTTGCATTATTGTTTAAAATGAGCCATTAAATCCCATTTTTAATGGCGCATTATATCCCAAAGTGGAGCGGCATACTATTTGAATAAGTTTAATGGGTAAAAAAAAATCCCCATGTTAGCGGCTCGCATTGACCATATTCTACACAAGGGAAGTGGGTAAATCCCATATTTTGAAGCGGTGGATATTGTTTAAGGCTTTTAATAGCCTTTTCCATGCGCATAGTGAAGTGGTCAATGACCACGTGAGGCTCAACTGCCCCCTCCAACACCGCTTCCTCCTCCTTTTGCCACGTGGGACAGTTTGGCAATAGTATGTGGCAGTTAATGTGGGGTTTAATACTAGTCGCTATCAACAACCACTTTCCACGTGGTTAAAATCATATGCATGTTTAATACTTAATACTAATGTATTTAAACATTAATATTTATATATATGTGGCATTTCGGACAATGGTCTTACCAAGTAAATATAATTTCGACCCATGTAATGTGCCCTATGGAAATAATTAACTCGGTCATTAGTATATATTCCACTTGTCGTCTCCCGATAGGCAAATCGAGTCGAATTCGACGAGTGTTGGCAAGCCACGTGTCACAGTGGTGGCTTGTGGTCCAACCACGTTAGACCAGTAATGACCATAGTTGACTTTCGGCTGTTGACTGAACTCCCCTGACCGTAACATAAGTCTAGAGCCTCCCGATGTTCCCGTTTTTCACCATTCTTACAGTCGTTGTCGAAAGCTCTCGAGATGCTCTTCAAAACTGACAAACATTTAGGGATGTTTAGGGAACGTTTTCAAAAATGATCCCCTGATCAGTAGGGGTATGGTAGATGAACTGGTAAGAGAGTATGTGGTTGACTTTCCTGATGACCGACCTTATCAGACCGGACATAGCTAGAATTCCCGTAAGTCCAGGTTTTCACCTTCTTCAGTAAAGATGATATAGGCACACAAGATGTAGAGGGAAAGGTCTTATGGTGGAATGAGGGCAATGTTACCCATGTTTAGGGATAATTTTTCAAAAATGATCCCTTGATCAAGATAGATGGTGTAGGTCATGCCAGAGGTGTGAGGGAAAACTTCTGAGACTCCAAGTGTTCCACGCTAACTGAAGGTAGTGAGGTCGATGGTATTAGAGGTATAATTGATAAAGATGTCCATAAATTGTGGGTGATTTAGTCATGTACGGGTGCTTGGAAAATAAATCCATCTTGAATGTACTGACGATGGAGGAATATCTATGTGGGATCTCAATATCCCATAGGTCTGCTGGTGCTCAATATTGTTGTAAGGCTTTTGAATTAGCACTTTGGTCCATGTCGCACCAGTGAAGTGGTCAATGACCACGTGAGGCTCAACTGCCCCCTCCAACACCGCTTCCTCCTCCTTTTGCCACGTGGGACAGTCCACGTATGGGCTTAATGCCATTAAACAGTCGCTTCAACAACCACTTTCCACGTGGTTAAAATCATATGCATGTTTAATACTTAATACTAATGTATTTAAACGCCCAAGCATTTATATATATGTGGCAAGATCGGACAATGGTCTTACCAAAATTATATACGCCTGTGCCCTAGAAATAATCCTGTAGTCCACTCTGAATATGTCTATCCGATAGGCAAATCGAGTAGAATTCCCAGTGTAGTGTTGGACAAAGCCGGACGTGTCACAGTGCGATTAACGTCCAATACTTTTACCAGCCTGACCATAGTTGACTACTCCTGTTGACTGAACTTTGCAAACCGAACATATCTAGCAGCTCCTACGATGTCCGTTTTATCACGTTCTTAGCGAGTCGTTGGATCAAGCTACATCGAGATGCTCTTCTGCACTGACTTCCATTTAGGGATGTTTAGGGAACGTTTTCAAAAAGTGGAGTCCCCTGATCATGTAGGAAGTATGAGTAGACCCCAGACTGGTAAGAGAGTATGTGGTTAGTTTGGCCACCTTATCAGCCAGGGTAGCAGAATCATTGTAGAAGATCATGGTTGTACCTTCTTGCTGACTAAAGATGATATAGGCACACAAGATCTAGAGGGAAAGGTGGATGGTGGAAGAGGGCATGTTACCCATGGGGATAATGAAGGTGCATGTGACCCATAGATGGTGTAGGTCATGCCAGAGGTGTGAGGGAAAGAGACCTCTGAAGTGTTGTGGCTAAATGAAGGGAAGAAGATCGATGGTATTAGAGGTAACATATTGATAAAGATGTAAGTACAAGTGTGGGTGAATAGTCATGGCCAACATGCTTGGAGATACACCGTTTGAGGTTTGCAGAGTGGTAACGAAAAAAACCAGTAGATACAATAAAATAATACATCTTCTCATACCAATCCCGATGGAGGTTGTCTTGAGACCATGCTAGAGAGACCTTTGAGGTCCTAAGACAAACCAAAAGAAGTAAAGGTGATGAAGGTGTGATCCAGTGAGTTTGGAGTATGAGATTTATGGGGTTGGTTCTTCTATTTGGGTTTCGAAGTAGGTTTGGTATTGGCCTTGGAGGATGTAGCTAAATCTAATTTACATGGCCCCCCCTGTGATGTAGTAAGGATGGAAGTTTAAGGCATGACCCCTAAGGTCCAGTGTTGGGTAATAGGCGAGGAATATGATGTAGGTGTGGGCTTGGGTAATCAGATGCACGTTGGGTTATGGGTAGGGGTGTGGTTTGCAGCCAGATGAGCCTGGTATACGTAGTGTCAATTTTTGATACCATGTAGTATGTATTTGGTTCGATATACCCACTTACACCTAACCATATTCCTTCCTTTAGGAAGAGATACCAAATCCCATGTATGATTCTTCATCAAAGAAGAATACTCAGCTACCATCACATCATCCCACTCTTGTATCTCATGATCCTGTGAAAAAGATTGTGGATCCTAAAAAACTACCTAACAAGAAAGTCTAGAACCAGTAGAATGTGCGTGATAATTCCTAGTGGGTGGAAGATCCTATATGAAAGGTGCTACCTCATAAACTGTAGTACAAGCCCACTTAGGCATAGTGATAACATCAATGGGAATAGGATCCTCAAAGACATCTATAACCTCCTCAAAGAAATGATCCTTAAGATGAGATGAAGAATAAATAGGAGGCATGGAATACAATGAAGAATCATGAGGATTGAAGTGGTCATCAAATTAAACATGTGTTTGAAAAATAACTTCATGAGTATCAGGATCTAAAATTTGATAAGCTCTCATGTCCTCACAATACTCTACGAAGATCAAGGGTTTTCTATTCTTATCCAAATATTTCCTTTGTTTTCTTTGGCACAAAGGCCCAAACATGGCTCCCAAAGACTCGAAAAAATGAGAAATATAGCTTAGTGTTGGACCAAGATTCCTCTGGATTCAAATTCTCAAGTTCTTTGTGTGGTGTGTGATTTTGAATGTAGTTAACATAACTAATTGCTTCTAAATATCTATAATGCATCATATAGTTAGATATTTACTTCAATGTTCTATTATTCCATTTTGCTAAACCATTCTATTGTGGAGTATGAGGAAAATAATACTGGTGAATAATGCCTTGAGTTGCCAAAAATTTAGAAAACTCATTTCTAAAGTAATCCCCCTATTATTAGTGCGAAGGTTTATTATGCAGCTAGAAGATTGTTTCTCAACCAAAGCCTTAAATACTTAGAAGTGTGAAAAAACATCACTTTTGTTCTTTAGAAAATAAACCCAAATACGCCTCAAGAAATTATCAATAAAGGTAAGTGCATACTTATCTCCATTGAAAGAGGGGGTAGGAATAACTATCAAGTCACTATGCACAAGCTCAAGTGATGAAGAAGCTCTCTTTGAAAAGTTATTAGGAAATGGATCTTGGTGTTGTTTCTCTAATGCATAGCCATGACAAAATCCCTCAAGACAAGAAACTCTAGGAAGACCATCAACCATACCATGAGTTCTCAACTCCTTCAAATATTTGTAGTTGAGATGCCCAAATATTTCATGCCAAAGCTTACTCTCTAAATCTGCATGAGAAACCAATCCAGTCCCTATAGAGTAAGTTTCATAAAAACACTCAAAGTGATATAGTTTAGAACTATGATCAATAATACCCTAAGAAATAAGTGAATAAGGTGCCAACAAAGTTCATAATTCTACCCCATGTAGTGTAAAATTCACTATTTTCCCTTGACCAAAATGAAAAATTTGATATATAGAAAGAAAATTTGTAGTGATGTTAGGAACATATAGTGCATCTTGGATACTTCCACCATCAAGTTGTATATCATCTTTTCCTTTAACATAAAGAAAGGAAGAATCTCCAACCTCAATTTTGGAAGTAGAACTCATACCTAGAGAAACAAAAGACTCCTTGGAAAAATTCATGTCATGAGAAGCACCAGAATCTATAACCCAACTGTCTACAAGTAGTGACTAAGATCTCCCAACAACATTAAGTGCTTTTCCATGCTGATTAGAAGGAGATGGAGTGGATATGGTAATTGTGTGTTTCTTGACTACATTCTCTAAAGCTTGCATTCTCTTATAACACCTATGTTCTTCATGACCACTACCCCCACAAAAAGAGCATGAAAGACTAGACTTATTCTTGGATTTAGAAGACTCCTTGGGTTTAGATTTGTTTTCTTTGGGTTTAAGAGCACTTTGAGATGGAGAAGAGGTGGTGGATTTGGTTTTACTTTTTGGTTTTCCCTTGCCCTTAGGATTAGATGCAACTAATGCCTTTTGAGAGGTGAAAGACTCAAGGTTAGAAAATTTAGATTATTCCCTAGTAAGTCTTTCACAAAATGTTTTTAAGTTAGGAATTTTGAATGTGTCACCTAAGGCATCCATGTTAGAGAAAAAGGTAGAAGAAAATATTTGAAATGGCCCTCACAACTTGGATAGAATCAAGTAAACACACTCTTCATCTTTCTTATTTCTTCCACTCCCCTTCAATTGTGTCAACAAATTCTTGAACTCAGTAAGATAGTCTATAATTGTTGAAAAATCTTCAAGATTAAGAGACGTGATCTCAATTTCAAGTTGTATGGCTCTCATATGATCCACCTTACCTAATAAATCCTCTAATTTCTCTCATATTTTGAAAGGAGAGTCACATTTTTCCAAATGAAACAAAAGACTATCACTTACATAAGTTCCTATCAAACTCATACACTCATCAAACTTGCACTGATACTGAAATTTCTCATATTCTCTAATGAACACTGGTTGTTCTAAAGAAATTAAAGCCCATAATCCTTTCCGCCTAATTATTGTTTCCATTTTTGGTTTCCATGTGTGGTAATTATGTGTTGTTAATGGATCAACATGATCTGATGCAGAAGTAGATGCCATTCTAAAAAAATCACCAAAATAAATGCAAGAAACAAGCAATGCAACAAGAGCCCCCCCCAGATTTTGGCACTTTATAATGAGTGTGTGCTATAATACAACAATTTATAATTATAGTTTGATTCTCAAAAAAAAATTCCAATGGAAAGAGAACAAAAAAACAAACACTTTTGTAAAAATGAAACTCAAATCCGAGTTTCCAATCAAAAGATACAAGCTTTACCAATTAATGCTCTATTATTTGTTTTAGTTGCCAATTAAACAGAATAAATGCCAGTTAAGCACCTACTAGTAGGAATAAAAAACTTTAAGCCCTCATACGACCATACCGTATGACCAAGGGCTAAGGATTTTAATGGGTGGGCTATCCACATACATAAGTGGGTGGGGATGAATACAATAAAGGTAGATAAAGTACCTATGTGAACAAGAGCTAAGGTAAATACCTACTCTAACAAACATTATTTTAAGAAATTACTTGCGCATCAGAATAAGAAGCATATGTAAAACAATAGGAAATTGAAGATCATAACTAATGTTTTTGAGAAATTTGAGAAAAATTCAAAAAAAATTACACAATACGCTACTGAATGCACACTAGTGCATGAAGATGAATGCAAACACGTGCACATGGACACTATCTCATGCATCTAAGGAGAAATTGTGTAATGTAGGCATGTGAACTAGGAATCTAGCACGTGAATAAGAAAACTAGTGTAACGCATGCGCATGCACATGGATGCTAATGCATGTAGCAATGAAATAGCGTAATGTAAGTGTAGACACCAAATTTGGGTCACACTCCCCTTGGTCCCCTTCAATTAATTAACGTAACACATTTAACTAATCATGACCCCTTTACCCATATTAATATTCATCCTCACATTATTAATTAATTTAATTATTTTAATTAAGTTAATTTCATCCTCACACCTCCACCTCATCATGACACCTCATCCTAGACCCATTCCAGGTCATTTAACTCACACTGACCAAGTCATCACTCTAAGCACTGAGTCATCACTACAAGTGCTAAGTCACTACTTCACCTAACTAACTAAGATTTATTCCTAAACCTAACTGGATTTCTTTTAATATTTTCCTTCTTTCTCTCACGTTAACTCTACTTCCCTAAGTAGACCCAAAAATATAAATCACACCAAAAATAGCAAAGATTGGGATATTTTTAGTAACTTGGATTATTTCACCCTAACTAATGCTGGTTTATCCTCAGCCGACATCGGTCACCTAAACCGCCATCAGTTCCTTTATATAGAATTTTATAACCCTTTACCCAGGTTGGTAATTTCAAGTTATTGGATCCTTATTGCATAAAAACATGAATATTCAATCCCTCCTACATGAAGATGATGAAAACACACAACTATAGTGCAAGACAAGCATCCAGGTATCCTTCTAGAGCATTGGAATACTCATGGGAGCACACAGGATGTACTTCATGGCACTGGACTCAAGCACCTCTTCGCCGATCAACCATTAACCATCTCAACTCACAAGATCTAAAAAATACCAAGTACTGTGATTTTAATCATTCGTGCTTATCCCATTGTAGATCTCTTGTTCTTTCAGTATTTTATTTCTTCTGTTACCCGTACATCATCTTCTTCCCACCAACCCACTATTCAACCACCCCAAGCCTTTTCACCCTTCTAAACCTCCTTCTTAGTATTCTTGAGTCTTATTAGCCATATTAAGACCCAAACTAAACTACCCTCACTCTCTGTGCAATCACAGAGAGCCTTAAAACCCATTTTTAATAGTTCATTACCTATTTCCCCTATTGATGTCAGTTCCTTCACCATCATCGGTTTCATCTCCATAATGGCATCGGTCACCAGATGATATCGATATTTGTTTTATTTTATATTCTTAGACCAACAAGCTTCCCACTCACCCAAAACCAACCCAGACCTCAACCAATCAACCCTAGACCCTTACCATACCTTTGACAGACCCGTCCAACCTTAAAAAACCATGGTTCTAATTAGATTTAGTGTTATTTTGATATCTATCATAAAATAGTGTATTGTATATATGAGAAATCTAAATCATTACATTACAATAGAAATTATTTATTTCAATTGCTTATTCACATTTAATTATTATTAAACAGTGGATTGACAACCTCTCTAGGAATCACGATGCTTCCTGGATCTAGCATACATTAGGAAGTCCATTGTTATATGTTATTTAATACCCTTTTGTGTTATTTCTTTGCATCTACAAGTAGTCCTTCCCAGAAAAAAAGGATTTATCTATGATAAAATTGGATAACGTCAATAACACACGCATTCTACCTTCCACCTTCGCCCCACAGGTATTCCTCCTTAACCATTTACCTTCTATTTGTTTCATTCTAGAAAGCATAAAATTTTATTGGTGAAATATTTTGGCATGCCCAATGGGACCCATTGGGGGTTCTTTGCATTATTCATTCTTAGCGCATTATTGTGTGTTTATTTCTTTTTAAAAGAAAGTTCACATTAAAATCTTCTCCCTAGGAAACATTCTTCTTCTCCTACTGATCTTAGTGAAACTTGTATTTTGGACTAAAAAGAACACCTTTTTATTTTGTATTACATTAGTGAAAGACATAATTTTTCCTATTCATTATTTCTCTCACAAAATTTCATCTTGGATTTGGGTTTTAAAATCCTTGCATCTCATTGTTGTATGTTGTATTCTAACTCATCTAAATTGTGGGCAACCTATATGCTGGAATTCATGCCTAGGTGATGGTTGACAAACTGAACTGTAGTTCACATTTTGCACACTCTTTATACCAAATCACTGAAAACAAACTACACATTTCTTAAACAACATCTTTCCCAGAAGATGTCAATGATCACACAATCAGAGGATTGACAGTGGGCTCCAGCTAGTTTTCTGGCTAGTTATCATATCAGAGAAGGATCCCCCACACCAAAACTTACCTGAAACAAACCATAGTTGTCAGTTTTCCATAGGGCACCTTTGGTAACCAAAAATATCTATTCTATTCACAAGTCATTCTAAATGGCATAAGCCACAACATAAAATATACATCATAGGATTTTGTGTTTGCTAGCTTTTGCTTGATTTATGTTTTGAGGTGTGATTTCATTTTCTTCCTTTTTTCTCTCCCTACATACTCCACAATCATAGTTGGTGTATTCTGACTATTTTTGAGTGTGTTAGGACTAATCATTGCCATACTCAGTCTCTGAGTTGGTCTTTTTATTTGACCTAAATCACCAAAAATTCACTTTTTTCCATTTTTCACAGATTTCACAGTAACCGGTGTTGGTCCAGTGACCACCATCCATTTCATCATCTCACCACCATCGATTCACTAACCATCATCAGTTTTTTGTTGTTTTGGTCATTTCTACCAAAGTAGCATTCAATATATATTTTTTTCTTTCTGTGACTTCCTTTGTCACTTTATTATATCTCTGAGTCCTTGATATCACCTTCAGAGTCTAGTTCCACTTCATCTTTATCATTTATTGTCAGATTTACAAATCTTTCATTTCTCCATAGTAATCAACATCGGTCTAGTTAACCAGCGGTGGTTACCCCCTCATACTAGAATCAGTTACCCCAACTGACATCAGTCTCTATGTTTTGATTTTCCAATCAAAACAAAAATCAAATCACACATTTTAAACCCATTTTTTCCATTTCTTCTATGTTTTTACATTATCAGGGAAGCTAAGAATACATGTTCTATCATCAGTCACATGGTTTTGACTCATAAACAAGATAAAAATATCATGTTTCACATTAACTGGGAACCACTCCCACCTATCCCATCGCCCCCTTCCATCTCATCACCTATGGACCCCAATCAGGATATTTCCATACCCACTAGTGATGAGGAGTTTGTGATACTCCTTGATCACAACCCCACCTCTCTACAACACTATATTGCTCATTCATCTACCCGTGATTCATCAAGGAAGCATGTATATGGCATGCATGTTTCCATTCCTCTACCCTCACACCCACTTCTACATCATCTACTACTAGCTTGGCATTTACCCTCTTCCACCTTACCACCCATGGTTTCCCATCTTGACCCTACATCATCGATATATTCTACACCTACGACATTTATTCACACCTTTGACGTATGTCACTCCTACGATGTCAACCATGCCTTTATCAACTTCCTTGAGTATAGGTCTATCTGCACCCACCACCTCTCATATACCTATTGCATCTCAGCCACCATTGGTGTCGGTAGCCCATACTCCCTTCCAAAACATCATCCTCTCCATCCTGTAGTCTCTTCCTTTGATTTCTATTAGAGAGTCTTTACGTCCACTCCACCTACCTACACTTATCACCAACAACCCCCTATTTCATCTACCATTTATTCAGGATACTTTCCATCTACATCTATTCCATCCTATGTTCCTTCCTCAAAAATTTTGTACTCAACACCACCACATACTAGGATGCCACCCAAGTCATACCCACCTCATCTACCACCTTATACTACAGGGGGTGCCCAATCATCACAACCTACCAATGATCTTATCAAAATGATGATGGAAAACATGCAAACATTAGAAGCATCTGTCTCTAGCTCACATAACTCTCTGACATACAACAAGATTTGTAATGAGCCCATTCACCCATCCATTCTGATTCATCCATACCCTCCCCATTGGGAAATTCCTAAATTCAACCGATTCAACAACAAAGAAGACCCACAACAACACTTGCAGTCTTTTAAACATGTGTGTTATCTGATCACTCATGATGACGTTTTTCTCTTGGAAAGATTCCCAATGTCCTTGACAAGAATGACTTTAGATTGGTATAGTTCTCTACCCAAGCATTCCATATTTTCATTTAATTAGGTAGCTTAGGATTTTCTAGACCACTTTTCTATCAACATTGTCAAGAAGGTCACCATGACTGACTTGTACATGACATGCCAATATGAAGATGATCTATCATAGATTTTGTCACTCATTGGTAGAGCTTGATCAACTAACTCACATTCCAACTTCCTAAAAATGAGTTAATAGAGTTATTCACCAGATATTGTGCTAGACACATCTCACCAACTCTCAAATTTCAAACCTTCTACATGTTTGACGAGGCATTCACCATGGCCTGGAAACTTTTAATTCATGTCATTAAAGAGAAGAATATACAATTGTGTAATAAGAATGTTGCATTTAAATCAAATGATACCTCTTCTTCTTCCAAACTAAAAATTAATTATTCTAAAGGAAAAGGATCTACCAACATGGAAGTAGTTTTGAAAGTCGTCCCATCTCATCCATCCAACCAATCAAATACTTCTTCCAATCTTTCTCTTGTTCAATATTTTCAGTTCAAGCGGGAGCAACAAAAATATACTCCCATAGGAGAACCCTACTCTTCAGTTTTAGAAAAACTTCTAAAAGCTATAGCAGTCACTCTTCCACCCGTGAAACCACATACTAGTTTTGACCCCTCTCATCATGTGCCTGCATGGTACAAAGAAAATGATTACTACAACTATCATCACGTTAGAGGTCATAACGACAGTAATTGTATAACTTTCAAAAACATTGTCCAAGAAATGTTAGATAATGGAGATCTCATCTTGGATAATCCTAATGCACCGACTAATCAGAACCTTCACATCTTCAAGAAGCCATTACAAAATCACACCACGTTCATCTAACCAAACTAGTGAAACCTTGACCAGTGACAGTAATTTTCATGAGGTTCATGTTGTTTTTGACATCATACAAGTTCTTCCTATTCAATTTCCTCCTACTCCATCTATCGAGGAGATTATTTCACAAGCTCCTTCATCCATAGAGGGACCTATTTCATCTGCTCCTTTACCCACAGAGGAGTCTCCCTTATCTTCTCCTTCACCCATGGAGGAGTCCACCATATCTGTCGATGCAGTTTCCCCACTCACCTCTCAACTTGACAAACAACCCATGGTACTTATTCTTCTACCCATGAGAGAGTCATGTTTACCTTCTTCTTCACCAAAAGATGAGCTTACCTCATCCAACTTGCCATCTCCCCTACCCACAATGGATCCATTAGTAGTGTCCCTTCCTATTGGTGACAATTCTCCATTGGCTTTCAAGGATCCTATTGATTTTCTCTTGTCTCTGTTACCCACTTCTGAAGCCAACCATTTCCTTGTCTCATAGACATTATTTATAGGGATTACTACCAAATCAACATCATCCCCTCCTACATCAGTTTCATTCTCACATTTGGCTGACCACTTGGATTATGTTGACAATTCCATGCTTTGGGGACATCTTTGACTACCTATCTCAACTCAAATGTAGATGTTGTCTGCTGATACTTCCATGATCTATCCAAAGGTGTTTCAGACAACCAAACCCACCATGCCCATGTCAGTTATAGAAGCCCCTTCTTCATCACCCTTTCCCACATCTAAACCTTTACCAATAACCAAATTTTTTCCTATGCCTAAAACCTTACTTGCACCTATACCTTCCTCTGCATCCAGACCCATTACCACATTAGGAGTCATGCCGACATCAAGTCTAGTCCATCCTCCTATCAAACTAGATTTAGCCACATCCTCACAAGTCATCACAAAAAATATTCCCCCACCTAAGAAGAAGACCCAACCTCTTATGCCACATACATAAGCTTTGCCCACTACCCCTCTGTCACCTTCACCACTTCCATCTATCCTAGGTCCCCACCCATCAACCTTGGCCAAGCATCCTCCTACCCAAAGTAAACCAAAAACACAACAACCCACCTCATCATGATCCTCTGTTACACCCAAATTACCTACACAACTTAAGACTTTGATGTCACCTACATCCTTTCTACCTCCTATACCTACACCACTTCCAGTATCCTCATCATTACCCATGACATTCCCTTCCCCTCAACCAGTACCTTCCACATTGCCTCTTACCACAACCTTCACCACACCTCCATTATCGTCTTTGCTAACCCATCCCCTTCCACCATCTGACCTTCCCTTCTACATCATGCACTTCTTCTTCACCTTTACCCAAGAAGGTGCAACCAAATCCCAAGAACCCACTACCTTCCAAAGAGGTAGTTAAACCTACACCACCTTCAACAACTAGTTCACCTGCTACATCTTTACCCAAGAAGGTGCAATCCAAACCTAAAACCATAATATCTACCAAACAAGTGGTCAAACTTACTCAACCTCTGATTCCACCTCTAGTGATGCCTCTCCCACCAAATTCACCCACACTTCCATCCAAACCCACACTTACTTCACATTGTGATCCATTGGTAGGGTCTTACACCAACATCTTAGCTAACCTTTTGGAAACCTCTTGTCATCACATTGCCACCACTTAGACCTTACAACCCACTCAAACCTAAACTAAAAGGGTTTGATGATACCAAAATTTGTGCTTACCATCATGTGTTAGGGCATGATGTGGAAAACTATAAGGCTCTTAAGACTATTCTTCTCCAACTATGTCCTCTCAAAGAAAACTTTAACGATGATGATATTTTAGATGAGGACCCTATTCCACCTACACCTATCACCACACATCCTCATCCCTTACCTATTCAGTGACCTTCATCTCCCCCTCCACAACCCTTTTATCCTCCTCCAACATTTGAGATCAATATGGTTCGCATAAGAGAGCTAGCCAAACCTCCACCAAAATGCCAATGTGTTGCATTGTTTTCACAAAACCAGTATATGCCCTCACCATATTTTTTCCCATCCTGTCACTACACCTATCACAACTCACTTTCTCCTTTACAAAAAATTAATATGGTTCAAATTACCACTCAATCCCATAAGGAAAAAGGAAAGGAGAAAAAAAATAGCTCATCTGCTACTCTTTTACCCAATATTCGATCTGTAGCTACACCTAAAATCACCATCCATGGACCCACATACCCTATTTCTAATGGGGTTTCGTATCGTATAATGCTTAAACAATTACACCAGTCTCCTCTCAAAATGTATTTGTACAACCTCATCCAAACCTCTGAGTCTCATTTTTAGGCCCTCATTGAGGTCCTACAATCTATTGAGGTTATACCTAATGACCCTACGCCTATTGCATCCATTATCACTCCTCACCATGTCGCCACTCTCACCACTTCTTCCCCTTCCTCTACTCCCACTACCACTCATCACATAGCCGCTCTCATTTTCTCTGATGACGAGATTTTACCTCTCCAATTGGATGATCCTAACCCCACCCTATTTATTTCCATCTACGTTGATAATATACATTTCGACACATTATGATTGATGGAGGTGCCAGTATTAACATCATTTCCTCCCATGCATACAACCAAATGTGCATCCCTACCAACTGCATGCATAATAACCCAATTATGTTCCAGTTCATTTAACAATGCCATGACTTCTACCCTCGAAACCATCATTATCCACATTTGTGTGGTCCCCCATACCATTCTTGAATTATTCTATGTCTTAGAGGGGGAATTCTAGTACAACATGTTGCTTGGATGACCTTGGATTCACGACCATGGGTTGTGTTCCTTCAACCTTACACCACTATTTAAAATTTAAACATGAAGGGAACAACTATACCACTTCCAGCCAACCCTTCACCTTTTAAGACCTATAACATGTTGTATCAACCCAATGATGTCCTTATACCAGTTAAGGAATCTACCATTGCTAGAACTTCTTCTTCAGCCACTACCTCATCCACCAATGTTACCGCTACATCTTCCATAACTAACTCCTCTATTCCCATTTCTGCTATAATTTCTGTAGTTGACCCATCAGCCAACCCATCTACTTCTCAAAAATCCAATGTTTCTTCTTCACAGTTGTCTAGTGATTCCACCATTCCTGCTACTCACATACCCACTACTGATCCCTTAGAAGGTGTTTTTCAACACCTCACTCTAGGGGAGTACCTCCTTTATAACATTGACACATTCCTTACTCCTCAAGAATATGGTAACCTTCACCAACATCCCCACTATGATCACCGCATAGGTGAAAATTTTCCCCTATTGTCCTCCCCACCTTCACACCAACTTAATGTATGGGGGGCCTCGATGCTTCTACCTACTCACCCGAGCCACTTTCCCAAACTCATCCATTTTCCTCCAACCTTCTATATCTCACCAATCGCCACTTTATCCACGCACCTTCCTCCATCACTATTCATGGAAGGGCTTTGGCTTTGGTTTCTATGAAAAAGGTTGTCATACTTTCATTCTTTGCACCACTCGTAATCATAAAGAACGCAGTGGTATTGGATTTTTTGAACCACCTTCTAAGAAGGCCCGAGTAGAACTCATTGAGGATGATAAACATTCCCCACCCCATTCGTCTCATTCACCACCTTTACCTATAGATTCTATCGGATCCAGAGTCAATTCCACCTAAATTTATTTTTTCATGAAAATCATTTCTCTAGGACTTATAACTTATCAGCATGATAGCGAGGCTCCCTATTATCTTCCCTTCCTATATCATGACATGATCGATGAATGATACGCCTTCTATTAATGACATTCAATATCATGACGATGAGTCTATTCTCACCTATCCTTAGTGCATGGAAGATTCTTATATTCACCAGTCATTACCTTCTGAGACACAAACCATGTTGAATGAATCGACTACCGAAATCAACATTCACACTCAGGACAACCCGTACATTCTAAAAATAGGCCAATCTTTAGATGCTACTAAATAGGAAGATTTCACTTCTTTTCTCTAGGATCATAACAATGATTTTTCTTGGTCCTATGCTGATATGCCTTGGTATTGACCCAAACATCATGGTCTAGAATATTGTAACCATTCCTGATGCTAAACCCGTGAAATAGAAGCTGTGAAAAATGCATCCTCGCATTACCCTTCTTATCAAATAAGAACTCCAACACCTCCTTTTTGTTTCCTTCATTCTACCCATTGATTATCCCCAATGGATCTCTAACATCGTTCCTATCACAAAAGTGATAGGGGGACTCTGCATTTGCATGGATTTTTGCAAGCTTAACTTGGCTTGCCCCAAAGACGACTTTCCTCTACCTAGTATTGACCAACTAGTTGATCTCACCACCAACCATGAGATGTTATCACTCATGGACGGTTTCTTGGGTTATAACTAAATATTACTTGCCCCAGAAGATCAACATAAAACCACCTTCATCACTCCTTGGGGGACCTTCTGCTATCGTGTCATGCCCTTTGGCCTTAAAAAAATTGGTGCTACATATCAATGGAGCTATGAATTATATCTTTCATGACATCATGCATCACATATTGGAAGATTACGTTGATGATCTTCTTGTACGAAATCCAAACATTGGGCCGAACACCTTGTCACTCCTTAAGGTTGTCTTTGACCGTCTCATCAAATATTGTGTTCTCCTTCAACCTAAGAAGTGTGTCTTCATTTTTCTCTCCGGTAAGATCCTTGGTTTTATCATTTCTTTGCGTGGCATTGAAGTTGATCCCACAAAAATTAAGGCTATTCTCGAGATTCCTCCATGTACTAACCTTTTTCAACTTCGTAGTTTATAAGGCAAGTTATAATCTATTTGTCACTTTATTTCTCAGCTTTCTGACCGCTACCATCCATTTTATCATCTTCTCAAAAAATATGTCTCCTTCAAATGGGATGATGAATTCCATAAAATCCTTCGATGCCTTAAAACAATACCTCTTCCAACCACCATTTCTCAATCTACTTAAGGATGAAAAACCATTTTACCTTTACATTTTTGCTACTGATCATTCCCTGTGTGCCATGCTCGCTCATTGTGACAAGCAACATAGTGAGGAAGTGGTTTATCATATAAGTCATATGCTTTTAGACTATGAACATAAATATACTCATGCTGAAAAACTCTTCCTAGCCTTAGTTTTCTCGCCACTAAACTTTGTCATTACCTACTCAACCAAAAAACCTTCATTGTCATCAATACTGACCCCTTATATTACATGTACGCTAAACCCTACCAACATCAATGTGTTGCACGTTGGTTCATGATTTTTGTAGAACTAGATCTCAAATTCATCCATCAAAAAATTTTCAAAGGAAAAACCATTGTTGATTAACTCATAGACGCACCTCTCTCCAGAAACCAATATTTTAACTTCGACTTCCACTATCCTCTCCCTGGATGATACCTTTTACTAGATGAAATTATTCTTTGATGGTTCCAAATTTAAGTGTGGGCATGGTGCATGAGTTATCCTCATTCCTATTGAATGTGAGCATATGCCATTATATTTCACACTAGATTTTGATTGTACTAAAAATATTGCTGAATATGAAGCACTCATGTTAGGTTTTCAAACCACCATAGCCATAGATGTTAAATCAATTAATATCTTTAGAGACTCTTAACTGGTTGTGAACCAAGTTAATGGTATATACCAGTGTTTTAATAAGATACTTTAAATGTATAAACATCATGTTGACATGCTTATGACTACATTTGACCATTATGAACTTCAAACCACCCCGTATTTCACTAATAAATTTGTGGACACCATGACATGTCTTGCTTCTCAAAATCCCTACTTCGCCCTCCAACTCAAAAATATTTGGCATAGTACAAAGGTTGTAATCACCTTCTTACCTATTTTGAGACATTAACCTTATAGGAAACACTGAAACTGACCCACATGACCTTTGGTATAAGCAGTTTGCTGACTACCTTTCCCTTTCAATTTTACCTCCAAATATTACTTGTAATTGACAATGATCCTTTCTCAAAAGTGTCTCTCACTATGTCATCATGGTTGGTATTCTCTATAAATGTGTCTTTGATGGTATCCTCTTATGATGCCTTACAAGTTCTAAAATTCCATACACCACCAAGGAAGTTCATGATGGGATTTGTGGGGTTCACTTTAGTGGATTAGCTATCGCTAAACACATCCTTCAGCTTGGTTATTACTGGCCAACCCTAAACTGTGATTGTTGTGACTATGTAAATCATTGTGTGAAGTGTCAACAACATGTTAATCTTCATCACACCCCTAGTTACACCTTATAGGTCACACGAGACCTTTGGCATTTCTCTCAATGGGGTTTGGATCTTGACAGAGAGATTAATCCTCATTCTTCCCAAAATCATCAAAGGATTATTACCGTTACTGAATAGTACACTAAATGGGTGGAAGCCATATCTCTCATTTCTAAAAAATCCAAGAAAATATTTGAATTCATCAACCATCACATCATTTTTCATTTTGGTGTTCCTCACCACCTCATCACTGATAACAGAAAACAACTAAAAAAATAAAACCCTACAAAAAATTTGTGATTCCTTCAGCATTCAACTCAGTTTTTCTTCACCTTATTATCCTCAAACAAATGTCCAAGATGAATTGAATAAAAAAACCCTAAATAAAATTCTTATTAAAGTGGTTGATGATATTGGTAAGGATTGGTACACGCACATTCCTTTTACCTTATGGGCTTATTGCACTAGTATTCAAACCTCAACCACTTCCACACCTTTCTCTTTGGTCTATGGTACAACGGTTGTCTTGCCTCTCAAATTCCAAATTTGATCTCTTCAAATCTCACTCAAGGATATTCTCAACAATGATGATTTTCACCAGGACCATTTGGCACAACTTGAGATATTAGATGAACACCATCTAAATGCTCTTGATCACCTAGTCCTTAAGGAAAATCAACATGTAAAAATGTGGAGAAAAGTAAATGCGGAAAGTTTTCTCTTAATTGGCTTGGATACTATATTGTTACTCATGCCTATGGATTGAGTGCTTATCATTTATCTTCACTTTAAGGTAAATCCAAATGTGATCCCCTCAATGCCTTGCATCTTCAAAAATTCTATTGTCGAATCAAGCCATATGTCACCTTTTGTCTATTAAACATTCGTCCCTTGAAAAACATTCACCTTTCACTTACCTATTTTAAGGATCAATGACTAAACAATAATTATGTGATTACCCGTCACCTTTCAACCTTATCTTAAATATGAGTACCACGGCTCTACTCATGGCATGATGCTCATGGATAATTTTCATCCTTTTCAAGATGGAATCCCATGGTCATTTTTCACTTAAAACTTCTATTTCATAGCTAACCTCTGTGTGCTATGGTTTTGTCTTCATACAAGAATTCTATACTCCTTTATAGTCTTGTCCATGACCTAAAAGTCCAAAAAAATTAAAATCAAAATCAAAAGTAATATATATGATTTTCAAAATCAAACTCCTTGAGTTAAACTTCTTGTAAATAGAGGACTCCCTCCAAGAGGACATATATCTTTCCATCTTACTATCATAAATAGACTTCTCCCTTGAAGGAAAACTTTAAAAATCTAGCCATATTATACAAATTCTATCACAAAAAGAAGACTATTTCTACAAAAAATTAAAATTAAAATATTCTGAAGCTTCCCACATCGATCAGCTTCATGAAGACCTCAAGGATATATTCTATTCATCCCACATAGACTTCCTACATCGATCATTCTATTAAAAAAAAGTAAAAAGAAAAAGATAACATTTTCTTCATGGACTTGCCTATTTTGGTTTTGGGTATCTTGTAGAGGAGGCACCTTGTCTCATACCAAGGTTACACTAAAACAACCCGTTTTACCTCACCGTATTTCCTTTCTAATATTCTACCTACTAAAAGGACGTGCTACAAATGTGACATTTCGTGATCATGTGACTTTCTTCACTCTTAGAACAATAAATCATGCAATGCCTTTAGGGTCTTACGTTCATAAGCCAGTCTTTGGTATGATAGACTCATAATGGTTCTTACCAATTAGGTGGATTTTTGTCTCCTCTTACTAGTCACCTCTTTTCTTAATTATTGATCCTCCTTCACAGGACCATACCTTTAACACCTACATTCTAGGAATTTCTCACCCACACCTATTCAACCTAGATGACAACCATGCCTAAAAAATACTGACCCATTTATCTCCCTTATCATATCCTTCACTAGCTTATGGGAGAACTACATCGGCCTAAGGCCCCTTTTCACCAGGGCTATGTAGTTAGCACTCCGAGGGCATGGGGCCCTTGGAGGTTAGCTCAGCCAGTTTTACCCCTAACCATTTTTCTCCCTTTACATTCATATTATACCCTAGTTAGTTTCCATTTACAAAAAAACTTGGAAATTAATATATCATTAAAACATACATACCTACCATTTTATCACCATGACCATATTCTACTTAAATCATTTCATATTTCCATGATATTAATTACTTGGAAATTTAACCACAACATACATACAATACATTATTTCCATAAGATCAATAACTTATAAATTACCTAGATTCCACCATTCCTATACCTGACCAAAACATACCTATACCTGACTCCACAATGCCTGTACCTAACTCCACCATATGTATACCTAACTAGCCCATGCCTAAAATTGACCAAACCATGCCTATACCTAACTCCATCATACCTACAAGACCTCAATGCAATCATGCCTAACTCACCTAGTTCCCATGGTACACAATAACAATGGAAAATAAATATATTACATCATCTATCCAAAACTAATCAACAACTATACAAAGAGGAATATCTATGTATCAATATATATGCACATAGGGATACACGTGTCTCATACACTCTCATATATAGTCTCACAAAATCTTTGGCACGTAGACCGATATATATATATATATATATATATATATAAAATCAACATACAGGGAATCTATGGCACGTAGATGGTCCTAGTAATAGCAGGCCTCATTCAGGGAATCCCTAAACCTCACCATAGATACAGTCTGGGGTGGTGCCATCAGTATAACTGTCACCTGTGAACTATGCCCTACTAATAGAGGACCTTGTCCTAGTGCCAGTGCCTGTACTACAGGACCCTATCCCGATGCCTATGTAGGTACTTGTGTAGTTACCTAGGCCTGTAAGGCCACATATTGTGTTTGCGTGATTGCCAACTGTCC
Organism: Taxus chinensis; assembly: GCA_019776745.2. Lineage (NCBI taxonomy): Eukaryota > Viridiplantae > Streptophyta > Pinopsida > Cupressales > Taxaceae > Taxus > Taxus chinensis. The sequence goes on along the minus strand of CM034146.1, from coordinate 12,473,952 downwards.
CTGTAAACTAGTAACATATTCATGTAGCACTATTACCTATGAACCATCCCTTGCATGAACCTATACTTGTACTTATGCCTATGTCTGGGAAAGAATCAACTAGCCCTGTAATGTAGTCACCTGCCCTGTTAAAGTAACTACTTGAGCCTGTGCCATTGTCAACTAAACTCCTAGAATGGTCACCTATCCCTGTAGGGTATCCCTTTGAACCATCACTGTGTCTAAGTCTGGATGACCTGGCCATAGTGGTGCTACTTGTAACTCCACTTCCCACCACTATTTTTATGCTATAGTGGTCCTTACATTGTCAAATCTAATATCCATTGGTACCTCCTCCTATCCTAGTGGGGTATGTGGGTTAGGGTGGAGACAAAGGTCTCTCCACATCATCCTAGCGGTAATTTGGGAAGGGTAGCGACACATCCTGCTATAATATGAACTGGCATCAGACTCTATCGACTGGAATTATCTCGTGCTCACTGACATGTCTACCTTGTATCCACCGTAACAACTATAAATCCTATAACTCCTGTGCTATCCCTCTAAAATATGGAAAACTAACATAGGGCCACCATACTATGTCCATTTCATACAAGCCTCTAACTCATAATATTATGGTGGCTTCACTACCCTAATATGATCACACACCCAACAGTGTAGTAGGAATGTACAACAAATGTCGTAGCATCACATCCTCTAGTAATCCCACAACTCCCTATATAGCTACAATAAATATGCTAGTGCCCATGTAAAGTAGACCTGATCCTTGATCATATCTCACAATAGTCCCATCATCTATCTATGAAACTGACCACCCTTTGAATCAGGAAGTGTATAGTACCTCACCGCCACCATCATCAACACTGTTAATCACATCTCCTACGGGTGTGTAATATACAAAGCCCCATAAACAAGACTAGTGTTGTGCTATGTCAAGTCACTCGCCATATCTTCAAATACCTCAATCATTGCCTCGAAGGCTCCATCTAATGATACCAAATATGTTGGCTCACCTACAATAGGTAGCCAAAAAATCCCATATACGTCCTCCAGTGTGATGGTCATCTCATCGATTTGGTAGATTAAAGGTGTTGGTTGTTACATCCCATCTATCGATGAGCACAAACATGAGACTATGATCCTATCGAATCCACTTGTAGTGCCTTATGCCCACCAATCCGACATCTCTCATATGTGTCCACTCATCCTCAGTAACTTTGGGACGCATCTTCCCTAATAATGGTGGGACATGGTCCTACATCGTCAACTGATGCCATGCCTACATCCATACCACTCAAAATGTCAAGGATTAAACTAATTTTCCCATTTATTTACAACCTAATTACCCCACCTATCTATTTCATAACTACTTCCCTGACCTATCGTTTACTCTAATTTAGCTTACCAAGTTCCCATACCCATTCCATCACTGTGACCTAATCTTCCTCTATTACCCACCTATGTATACCTATATTTACCCTCACCCACCTACTTCTCTCCCTCATCTCTCTATGTTTCCCCTATTCACTACCTATCTACCCTCAAATTTCATTTTTTGACCCCATTTTGGCCTTCTCAACTTAACCTATTCAAATTAGATCACTTTTCACAATGACCAATGTTGATCACGTTGACCGATAACGATCACCCTGAATCGACATCAGTCGACTATTTTCCCACCGATGCTAGCATGCCAGCCCAACATTAGTCTTGACATGACTGACATTGGTCTCTGGTTTAACTCCAAAGTAGAACCCGCACACCCCCAATTTTCTACAAATTTAAAAACAAGCCTAAAACCTACCCAAAAACCACCCAACCCCACCTATTTCCATTTTACAACCTAATCAATCGACATTGCACCTACCCCATACCTAAATTATTCCATTTTAACTACATTTTGAATTTTGAATTCCCCCTATTTTATTTCATTTTTTCCCTACAAAATTCAATAAAAAAACTAGAAAGGATTGAATCCTACCTCTACATGTTGGTGTCTCCTCAATGAGATCTCTGGTCTCTAAGACGGTGGTCCTCCCATACCTCCTCCTAATACTGCCATGTCTGAATCAAGCCAGTATCTCTCCACCAATCGAATCATGCCGAAATATCTCATAGGCCCACTTCTACACCTCTCCAACCACTCACCTCTCTCCAAATCAGCCTATAATCTAACCCAATTATGATCACTCTCGTTAATGGTATGAAAATTCCTCTCTACTTGTCATTTTCAAAAATGGCAAAGCACAAATGAATCCATAATTCACGGATTTTACATTTTTATCCCAAATCCAACTTGACCGACGTCAGTTTCCCTAAACCTACATCAGCCATGTGCGCTAAGGCACCACACTTGGTTTCTCTTGACCAACATCTATTAGCCATAATCGTGGTCGGTTATCCTTTTTTACCTCATTGCACCATATAACACCAACTCTTCCTGCTTGAAACCTTTTTCTACCTAACCTAAAATTGACCCCGACCTTACACCTCACCCTTATGACCTTATTACCTATCACCCAACCTCAGAATCAGTTGGGGCATGTTTTTTCTCCTACCGTCGCCTTACCTATGACCTTACCTAAATCACCCAACCTAACCTCTCTCATTGTGGCACTCGAATTCGTTTACTCGCTATACCTTGCGATGTTGCTACTCATGTTGTTTAGCCTACTAACCTCACCTTTCCTAATGTCATGTTGTTTATCCCGACCTAACCTTTGGTGCCTTGAAAAAAACCTATTGCTCATTCCAACACCTTTCATAGTTGTGTTTCAGGACCATACCTATACCTTGGATACCTAAACCACTTGAACCTTTTTTAGATAAACCTTTCGACCATTGACAACATAGAGTTTGCAAGCTCTTCAACCTAGTACCTTATCCCATTCTATACGTGTGTGTGCATTAGAATGCCACTACCTATTACCCAATTGAAATCACCTTTACCTACAACCAACCTACCCTCATTTTCTTCACTTACCCATTTATCAAACCACTCACCGACTCTATTTAACATCTCATCAGTTCCTGGTTTAAGGGGGGTCACCTCCACCCACACATGTGGCAACCTAACCTTCACTCATACCTGGAGCACCAAATTTCTATTTTTTTCGGTGTTACTTATCAATATAAGATACATAACAGAAAGGGGAAAATGAAGACACCAAATTTGACTCACATTCCCCTTGGTCCCCTTCAATTAATTAACGTAACACATTTAACTAATAATGACCCCTTCATCCCATATTAATATTCATGCTCACATTATTAATTAATTTAATTATTTTAATTAAGTTAATTTCATACTCACACCTCCACCTCATCATTACACCTCACCCTGAACCCATTCCAGGGGCATTTAACCCACAGTGACCAAGTCATCACTCTCAACACTGAGTCATTACTCCCAATGTTGAGTCTCTACTTTACCTAACTAATTAAGAATTCTTCCTAAACCTAATTGGACCTCTTCTAAGATCTTCCTACCTTCTCTCATGTGAAATCTATTTCACTAAATAGGCCCAAAAATCAAAATCACACCAAAAATAGTAAAGATAAGGCTATTTTTGGTAACTTAGACTATTTCACCCTAACCAACGCCAGTTTATCCTTGACTGACATTGGTCACTTAAAATGCCATCAGTTTCTTTATATAGAATTTTACAGCCCTTTACCTAGGTTGGTCATTCAGTTATTGGAGCCCTATTACATTTAAGTGCAAATATTCAAGCCCTCCTACATCTAGACGACGAACACACAACCACAATGCAAGACAAACAACCAGTTCTCCTTCTAGAGAAGTGGAATACTCATGGGAGCATATAGGTTGTACTTCCACAACACTAGACTCAAGCACCTCTTCATCGATCAACCAAAAACCATCTCAACTCACAGGATCTACAAAATCCCAAGTAAGTACTGTGATTTTAATCATTTGTGCTTATCCCATTGTTGATCTCTTGCTTCTTCCAGTATTTTATTTCTTCTATTATCCATACATCATCTTCTTCCCACCAACCCACTATTCAACCACCCCAAGTCATTTCACCCTTCTAAACCTCCTTCTTAGTATTCCTGAGTCTTCCCATCCATAGTACGACCTAAACCACACTACTCTCACTCTTTGTGCAATCATAGGGAGCCTAAAAAACCATTTTTAATAATTTGTCACATATTACCCCTACCGATGTCAGTTCCTTGACCACCATTGGTTTAGTCCCCATACCGGCATCGATCACCAGACCGATATCAGTCTCTATGTCATTTTATATTCTTAGACCAGAAAAATTTCCACTCACCCAAAAACAACCCAAACCTCAACCAATCAGCCCCCAACCCTTACTAAACCTTTAATAGACCTGTCTGACCTGAAAAAACCTTGGTTCTAATTAGATTTAGTGTTATTTTGATATATAGCATAAAATCTAGTGTATTATGTGTAAGAAGAACCTAAATCATTACATTGCAATAAGACTTATTTATTTCAGTTGTTTATTCACATTGAATTGTTATTAAAGAGTGGATTGACAGCCTCTCTAGGAAGCACCACGCTTCCTAGATGTAGCATATGCTATTCAGTCCACTGTCATATGCTATTTAATAATATTTTATGGTTTTTCTTTTCATCTACAGGTATTCCTTCCTAGAAAAAAGGAGTTCTCTACAATCTTCTTGGATAACATCAACAACGTGCACATTCTATCTTCCACCTTCACCTATTAAGTATTCCTCCTTAACCATTTACCTTCTATCTGTTTCATCATATAAAGTGTAAAACTTATTGGTGAAACAACAAGATCGTGGAATAGTATGCTAACGCATGCAGAAAAAAATAGTATGATGGGAATGTGTTGACTAGAATTCAATATAAAAATAATGAGAAACACTAGCACATCAAAAAGCACGCAAGCACATGGAGTGATACATAAGTGCATACAAGAAGAAAGTAAGTTTAATGAAGGAAAGTGAAGAGATACATAATCACGTTAACCACTACGATAGTGCATTGACTGCTATGCTAGCAATTTTAATGATATGGTAGAATGTAGTTGACGCGCTAGCGCTTAAAGACCTATTACCTACACAAAAAGTTGTCAAAAGCGACCAAAAATTAACAAAACTCATATTTTTCCCACCAAGATACAATTTTGATAGAAATTTTCCTCCTTTATACTTGTAAAGAACACTCAATACTACCAAACTCTAACATATTGCTCAAAAATAAAGAAATTTCAACAACTTGAAAGAACTTGCATGTAAAATGGAAAAATAAAGCTTCAAACTAAAAAAAATGAATGTGCATGAGACAAAGGAGTGTCCCACCAAGCTTTCCATATGTACACATGTTAAACATTGAACTAACATTATTTAAATAACCTACCACCAAGTAGATCCCAACTTAGTTAAATCTAAGCTAATACATCAAGATAAAAAAAAGGAAAGCTAATTAACATGCATAAAACATGAACTCAACATTAAATGAAAACCTCCCTTTGATATCTGGATGTGCTTTGGATTGTACATACTTCCTTAAATGAGTCAAATGTAGAAGACACATGATCAAGGATTTCTCAAGAAAGAGGAATATATCTCATAAAGTATGGATTAATTTCCATTTTTGAATCTTCTCTTACTAATCTTTGGCAAGTAGAAAAGGGGGAGAGTTAACAAGCCTTCCACTAACATGAAATACTCTTCTTAAGTATTATTTTTGTCAAGGGCATGGTGAAATAAAGGCATATATTGGTAGAAAGGTACTATGTTTCTTATATAGCTTTCCATTTTGGGAGAAGCTTGCAATCTAGTGAATGTGGGATACAGGGAATGTGGAATTAGAAATGGATAAGTATGATTAGAAGAGATTAATTAGTGATTAGAAACTCATAGGAGTTTGGGGAGTTTTAATTAATTAAATAAGATTAATTAATAGATCAAGTTAAGCTTATATAATCCATTTGGAGATGATTTAGGGGGAGATTAATAGAATTTGAAGGGTTTGAGAGGGGGATTAAACCAATAAGAAGGTTTATTGATTAAATACAAGATTGAAAGGTTAATTAATTAAAAGAGGAATATAACTAACGAAGTGACGCTAATTGGCATACAATATGAGGGATGAGACTAGTTAATTAATGAAGTGTCAATAATTAACCAAGAAAAAGGGGAATGTTAGCTAATTAGTGTGAAATTCACTAATTATAACAAAATGACAGTAAATAAAATAAGTAGTGCAATTTTAATATTAAAATTATGCAGTTGAATTTAGGTATCTACACACTTAATCTAATTTATTCAACATTTTTCATTGAATATTGGAAAATATGATATTATTTGGAGAAAAATTGCATATGTTAGTATCAGTGCATGAATAATTGGCCTTCTTCAACTTAGTCTCAAGGATTGAGGGGTATCCATTATGTCAAATTCACTTGGGACACAAACCCAACTTCAACCCTTTTTAGGATATAATAAACATTTTCACTAAATTCCCCAACAAGGAATTTTCATATTCTAACATTTTCTTCCTTTTATAACAAGATTGAGAACATCATATGCATCTTCATAAGATATCATAGGAATTTTTAGAAGTAAATTTCTCCTTTCCATATTCATCAATGTTTCATACTGAGATTCCTAATTTTTATTTTGTGCAAGTAATGACCTTATATTTATCTAAACACTCCTACCATTAACGCATTCCCCTTCTAATTCTATAAAAAAATTGAAACAAATATTTAAGGTTACATTGTACTTACTATGATATGTCCTAAGGGATGTTGAGTATCATTCTTATCCAAGTTAGTTTAACTTGATTTTGTTTAACCGTGTCTTCTTACAACCTATTGGTTGGCTTCAACACTGAGAGAGGATTTACTCTTAACATACCATCATCAATGAGGATTTACCTTGCTTGGATTTCTATTTTCTTATCACATAGAATCATAAAATTCTACTTAAATTTTGCATATTCCACTTATCCAAATTTAGTTATAAAAACCATTTTTAGACTTCTTACCTTATTATCAAATTCTAAGGATTTTTTTGGAGGAAAAACCACTATGTTATTTGATTTAGTTAATTATTTGTTCACCCATTATTAGTGTGTTATGGAGGCTATGTATTTATATTGAGTTGGATAAATGTTTGGTTCTACTGCAGATACGATAATTTTATTTGTATGGTTTATAGGAGTGGTGGGAAGAGGAAGAAAATGTGTCCTTTGTGGTTCAATGTCATGGGTACCAATAATACTAGTATGTGTAAAATGTAGAGGTGGTCAGAGATATTCTATAGGTACAATCAAAGAAGGTGGTATACGTGACCCTACTCAAATTATGAATGGAATAGCCTATGGAATTGGGGGGATTCCATTACAAAAATAAGCCATTGATCCTTCCATATATACACCTAAAATTTATCACTTCCTATTGGTCAGTCAAAATATGGCACTTAGCGAAAAACATAGAGAAGGTTCACATGGAAGAACATAGCACATTCAAAGGCACATAAGGGTCAGGAAAGAATCGCATGCGAAGAATAGAGATAGATTTGGGACTTATTCATTTTCACATGTACGAGATATTTTTAGAGATTGTGTTCCAAACACACAAACCGGTTAAAGACTTGCACGACACACATTTACTATTTTTGGAGGATTGGCTACAAAGTGCTTTGCATGGGTACATGATTAGAATATATTTACTACTGACAGTTAATGAGAAGAATTATATTGTTAGTGCCCTTGCATGTGTGGCTATTATTGTAATGCCGTGTGGCTAATAATAGCATGCGACCTATTATAGGGATTAGATAAGTAGTGAAGGGCAAATCCCCACCCTTATAAATATGTAATGGTCTGTGTAGTATGATATATGCAGAGATAGATATAAGTACGAGAGTGTGAGAGAAAAGTTAGTGTGAAGTTATGTTGTCAAGTTCTGTTACGTGCATAAGCATATACTAATATTATTATAAGAAGATTTTGTGTATCAAGGTTATTGGATGAATCAAGGTGTTAATCATGGTTATAGTTTATTACTACATAAATGATTTTTCTATGTTTATCGTGTGATTCATGATTCTTTTAGATCTAGATCTAAATGCATTAAGTCTTCATCATGCTAATCTCATGCAAAAGCAACCCTAAAGAGGGGCCTGGTACCTTTACGTGTTTCAGGTGAGTGCTCAGTCTAGGCCGAGTGATGTGCCAACGTGCCTTGGCTTTTACTGGTGAATTCTAGGCTGTATCATTGGTTCCATTGTCAGGAACTCTTTTTCAGTTGTTATCAGGATGGTTCATGATGAAGACGTAGCTTTTGACCTTAGCAAGTGTTGAGGAGTGGATTAAATATTTGGAAGAAGAATACACACGAAGGTTTAGCACTGGATCTGAGTTCGATGCACGCACATCGGTGGATCAAAATATGTATGAGTGTTTGTACAAGAGATTCTTCACTATATTTCCGGTAGAACTATATGAGTGGTTCATTTTTTATGTGTCTAAATGGAATTGGAGGTATCACACACTTGTCTAGACGTAGTAATTTCATACCATTTATGATGTTGATCTGATTTGGAATCATGTTGTGGGGATGAAAGGACCAAGATTAGTCATAAAACACACACTTTTATTACTTTAATAACATGCACAATTCATCATACATTCAGAAGAGGCAATGGTTTCCATTACAGTCTTGAAGAGGAGGCTTGACAGTTCTCTTAACACACAAGGACAACTTGCAAAAGAGAGAGGACTCTTGAAAAATTGCACTTGCCTAAGACATCTAAATTTCTAACCTATCTGACCTGTTGGAACCCCTTAGAATGAGCCTCCAACTTACATTTATAGAATAATATGTGAGAGAGAAAAGGAAAGGTCATAATTGCATTCCTAAATTGAAGGCACATGATGGTTCATTTATTACAGTTGGTTGAACCACTTTAGAAGGTTCCATCATGTGTCATTAATGTCTGGTTGACCAAGTCTTCTCAATTAATTAAAATAATATTTAAATAATAATAATAAATATTATTATTAAAAATAATTAAATAAAAATATTAAATAAATAGAAATACTGGTGGGCCCCCTGTTGACTAGTTTGCACTGAAGGGAAAATTATGGAAAAAGGCCAAAAAATATCCCAACTCGATGGTTGGCTTGCCGAGCCAACTCACTGAGTTGGGTCCAAGCTCCTTGATTTCAAATCCATATTTGTTGCAACACAAAATGAGCCCTTTGCATCTCTGCATCCAACTAACGAGATCTCGGCATCGAGCCCGCAAAGTGGGTTTTAACCGATCTCCAAACTGAGCTCCATTTTCTTAGCGAGCTACATTCACAAACCGAGCTCTTCATGATTGACTTGCTTGAAACTAACCAAAACCAGATTTTTTGCAAGTACCGTTATTGTAACCACAATGAGCTCGGTATGTCACCTGAGCACTGTGATCACATGCATGAGTTTTCCCATGAGCTCTATACATACAATTACCACCATCACAGTGAATGAACTCCCTCTTTTGATGCCGAGCTGGTTGGCCTCTCTGTGTAGCTCACCATTCGCGAGCTCAGCATGGTGATTCATTCAAATAACTCCCTTTCCTACAAAATTTTTGAATGAGTGATGATGCCTAGCAAGATTGGTTCGAGTTACCATCCTGATTATTCCTCACGAGCCTAACGACTCATCTTCCATGCAAACTTCCTCTGAATTCATTCGGTGAATGGCTCAACTCAGTCAGTTAATTTTTATATGTGAGTTTGATGACACGAGCTCTCCTCAGTCCATATTCAACTCCTACTTGTCTAAAATATTTCCCACATACTCACCATATAGATCAACATATTTACTTTTTTCCAGCTTGTTGCGATTTGATCGAGCCACTCGATCTTTTTGAGCACCTATTATTTTGTGTTCGATAGAACTCGCACTTGGTGAACCCCAATCCATGTATGTTCTTAGAACTACATTGATATTCTCTCCTCATTTCCTGAGCTTGCTATGAGCTCATTACAACCAATCTTTGATGAGCCAAATCGAGCTCCTTTTGTGCATGTGTAGCTCTTGACTTGGCTATGTAAACCCAAAGTGCTTCTTCCAATGAACATATCTCCACCGAGCCTTGTCATATTCTTCCTGGATGGTGAGGTGTGCATGAGTTTTCCTGAGTTCTACAAATTGATAAAACCACTGTGACATGTTTCCATGAGCTCTGTTTGACTTGGCTCAAATGGCAAGCCACTCTCGGTGATCTCCTCCTAGCGTCAAGATATGCGGGCTAACACGTAAATGCCTCATCGATCTCACTTACGCGTTCTTCCACGTGACTCAAATTTGATTTGATTCTCCCGAGTTGGGATTAACCTCTATTTCAATATATATGTAGAACTCTGAACACAAAAGATAGAATGAGCTCACTTCATCCTCCTAGCTCAATGAGTTGGCATCATCCTCCAAAACTTCATCGAGCTCTTTCTATCTATCAAGCTTGTTCCTGCATCAGTTAGTAACCATTGAGATCAACTTGGATCCTCATGAGCCCAGACCAAGATTCCTTGACGAGCTGGTTTTCTTCTTGGGTTCAAGCTATTTACCTTCTATATCATCGACGGTTAAGCTTCATGGCTCTGTCACCTTTATTTTCTTGTTGATCAAATCAGCTCCATTCCCTGATGAGCTTCACCTTTGAATTAACTTCAATTGGTGCAGATCCAACTTTCTATCCCCACAGTAAAACTCAATCTCCTTCTTGCATGTTGATCACAAGTTCCTTCATTTCCATGAACATCGCCAAGGTCTGAGCCTTTAACCTCCTTTGATCTATCCTACACCGCACACCGAGCCAAGCTCCTATATAGACAAAGGCCTCATCAAGCTCACTCACCATGACTACATCCCTGACTCGAGCATGTCACTTTATCCACCCCGATGATGATTTCCTTTCCTTGATGATCTACCAAAATGATCTTTACACCACCGCGACCATGTTCCCACTCTTCATCAAGCTCTAATAATTCGTCAGGTCATCAATGGCTGAGTAACTCAGCATAACCAATGAAAATCATTAATAGGCAAACTGGTTCCCATAAATAAATCATGAAATGACTCTCCACCGATTACTCGGTGAAGGACTCAGACTCTTCACGACTCGTCAACTAACTTAGACCTCAAAAACCACTATTCCCAAACTCACTCCTAGAGCTCGAATTAGTAACTTGATGAACTTGCCTTCAATATGATGATGTGAATCCTTCACCTAAACCATGCTCAAGCTTCATGCACTATGAGATTCCTTTACTGATGACTCACACGAGCCATAATCTAACACTTTGTATGAACTGTCTCCATATCAAACTCGACCATTCATTGAAAGTCACCAAAAACTCTGGAGCTTAGAAAACACTGAGCTCACTTCTGAAAATGGTAAAGTTCGAGTCCTTCCAAAAATTCCACCACAGTGAGCTGTGTCACATCAATCCACCGAGTTCTTACCTAACTCAAACCTCTAAGCTGATTCATCCATTGAACTACGTTCGTATTTGAGATCATTCTTTATCCTTTATCCTTGATCGACTCACTCGAGCTCGTTTAATGGTTACTTCACCAGCATGTCTAAGACTCGTCGAGCTCGTTCCTATCTCAACTAAGCTATTCCTAGAAGAGACTTGTCATGAGGGCCCGAGCTAGCTCCCCAACCCTGTCAAACTCAATTTTCCAATTTCGAGCTCGAGAGCCTATAATAATTTACCTAATTCAAACACAAGCCCACTAAATATGATTTTAATTTTCATTAATGCACTTATATGTTGATTTGGGCTCAACTGAGCTATGTTGGAAGATTCTTCTTCCCATGTGTTTGAAGATCCTTCTAAGGCATCATGAAAGTATAGAAGAACTCTGGAAAATTTTATACACCAATTTTGACAATTTTATCTTGTAGACCCTTGTTGTTTGTTTTTACCCAGGGGGAAAAATGGACAATACTGACGTCTATTAAGGTAGCTAATGCCGGTATGAGGGTAATCTCCATCGGTTGGCTCAGACCAATGTCAATTACTATTAAAAATAAGAGATTCAAAGATCTGGTAATGAAAGGTAAAAATGGGTCAACCTGGACTTTGAAGATGATATCAGAGAGCCAAAAGTGTGATAAAATGGTAGAAACAAACATGAAAAGAACATAAAGGTGAAGAATACTATTTTAGTAAAAATAACTAGAAAGCATAAAACCATCATCGATCAGTTAACCAATGGTGACGAGATGGTGTAACCAATGGTGTTTGTTGGACTGATATCAGTTACTATGAAATCTAGGAAGAGAAGTAAAAATGAAGTTTTTGGTGATTTAGATCAAATAGAAGGGCCAACCTAGAGACTGAGTATGGCTATGAGGAGTCCTAATACACCTAGAATAAAATTAGAATACACCAGTCATGATGTGGGGTGAAAAAGGATGAGAAAGAATGAAGAAATGAAAATCACACCTCAAAAAACAAATAGACAAAAAGAAAAGAAAAATGAAATCCTAAGCTGTAGATTTTATGTTGCGGCTTATGCCATTTAGGACTGACTATAAGCAGGATAAAAATTCTAGTTAACAAAGGTGCCCTATAAAAATCTGACAACTATGGCTGGTTTCAAGTAAGTTTTGGCATAGGAGATCCTTCTTTGAGATGATTACTGGATAGATAAAACAACTAAATCCCACTGTCAATCCTCTAATTGTGTGATTATTGACAACTTATTCCAGGAAATATTTGTTCAAGAACTTTGTAGTTTGTTTTCAATGATTTGGTATAAAGAGTGTGTAAAATGTGAGTTATAGTTCAATTTGTCAACCATCAGCTGTGCATGACTTCTAGCATATAGGTTGCCTACAATTTAGATGAGCTATAATGCAACAAACTAAAAAATGCAATTTCACAAGTTTTAAAATCCAAAACCACAAATTATATTCGATGAGAACAAATTATGAAGATGTTAAGGGCATACCTTTCACTAAGTGCAATGCAAGAAAAGAAAGAAAAGTTCTTTTTAATCCCAAAAAATAAGTGTCACTAAGACAATCAGAAGAAAAGAATATTTCTAGAGAAGAAGCTTAATGTGAACTTGCTTCGAATGAAAATATACACACAAGATTTTCCCTAGGCATGAACAATGCAAATAACCCCATGAGTCCCATCGGGTGTGCCAAAATGTTTCACCTCAAATGTAAATACGATAAAACATATAAGTGGGTAACGGGTGTGGGAGGAATACCTCTGTTATGTGGACAATAGAAGGCATTGTTCACACTCTATAATTTTGATCTATGCTAATTATGTGAACTTCCCTTTGGCTAGGAGGAACAACATATATAAGAAACACAACAAAACCACCAAATAGTATTAAATAGCAAGATTTAGAGGATTTCCTAGCAAGGATAGATCCAACAAGCGTGATGCTTTCTCGAATGGTTTTCAATCCTCTGTTTAATACAATTTAATGTAAGAAATAATAGGTCCTATTATAGTTGATAAGATTTAGGTATTTCCTATTAACATACAACAAGTGAATTTAACTCAACATGTAATGTTTAGATTAAAATCTGGATGATTATTGGGTTAGTTTGGGTTTGTAGGTGAGGTCTAGGTGAAATTAGGCAAGGTTTTGAGCTGTTTTGGGGAAGTTGTTAACTCATTGTTGCAGGTGAAATTGTCACTCAGAGATCGGTATAGGAGATAGACCGACATCGGCTGGCTAACTAGTGTCGGTAGGGGAAATTGGGATCAAATGTTAAAAATGGGAGTTTGAACTTCTCTGTGATTGCATAAAGAGTGAAGGTGGTGTTGATAAGGTCATGATATTATTAATAAGACTTGGGTATGCTGAAAAAGTGGTTGGAAAGGGTGTAAAAGGCTTGGGATGGTTGAATAATGGGTTAGTGAGAAGAGGGTGAGATATGGGTAATGGAAAGAATGAAATACAGAAAGAACGAAAGATCTATACTTGAATAAGCAAAAATTATAAAATCACAATACTTACTGGGTATGTTGCAGATCTTGTGAGTGGAGGTGGTTGGTGGTTGATCAAAGAAGAAATTCCTGGGTCTAGTGTCACAGTAGTACAACCTGTGTGCTCCCATGAGTATTCCCATGCTCTAGAAGGAGAACTGGTTGTTTGTCTTGTGCTATGGTTATGTGTGTTCATCATTTGGATGTAGGAGGGATTGAATATTCGTGCTTGAATGCAATAAGGCTCCGATCTCTAAATGACCAACCTGGGTAAAGGGTTGTAAAATTCTATATAAAGGAACTGATGCAGGTTTAGGTGATCGACATCAGCCGAGGATAAAATGGTATCGGTTAGGGTGAAATAGTCTTAGTTACCAAAAATAGATAGATCTTCCCAGATTTGGCATGTTTTCCTTGTTGGGTCCGCTTAGGGAAGTAGAGTTCTAGAGAAGGAAGGAATAAATTAGAAGTCTAGTTAGGTTTAGGAAAAATTCTTAGTTAGTTAGGTCAAGTAGTGACTCAACAGTAGGAGTGATGACTCATTACTAAGAGTAATGACTTGGTCACTGTGAGTTAAATGCCCCTCGAATGGGTCCAGGATGAGGTGTCATGATGAGGTGGAGGTATGAGGATGAAATTAACTTAATTAATTTAATTGATAATGTGAGGAAGAATATTAATATGGGATGTAGGGGTCATGATTAGTTAAATGTGTTGCATATATTAATTTAAGGGGACAAAGGGGAGTGTGACCTAAATTTGGTGTCTACGGGAAGACCACATGCTTTCAAATCATTACAATAATAAAATGACTGGTTGATGGTGGAATAAGATCTTTGATGTGACTACTATCATGATGGTCAATTTATTACCAGTAGGACACAAGTGCAAGGCATTCAAAGGTTGACCCATACTATATGGACTAATCCAATTAAGGGAAAACATTCCACGTTTACTCCTTTCTAGAATAGTGACATTTTGATTTAGATCAATAGGATATATTTGGTGAAGATGTGTTGGTGGAATGTGTAAGGTAAGAATTTTGAAATCTTAGTAGAAAGGAGTCCCCCTAGCATAATAATGTGGATGGATACAATGTGCACTGAAATGAATAATGTCTTTCAGGTTAGGATGATGGATGTTTTGATGTTGATTAATTGAGTATATGGTAAATTTAAAGGTGCTCTTGACAAAGGATCAATTGATAAATTGGATGGGATATGAGAGGATGGTTGATGAAGAGGTGAAGATGATGAAGCTTTGGTCTTACCTTTTCTTCATGTTTGATGATTCCAGGTTTGCATGGGTGGGAAAAACGTATTGATTTGAGATGAGGGACCTCCAATGGAAGGTGCTAATAAGACATATGAGAAAGGTTTTCTGATATCTAATTAAGGATGACCCCTTCTTTGTCCTACATATATTTGTGAGGACACTATCAGTGACTTAGGTGTAATTGATGACAATATTGAGGGAACTTTAAGGGAAGGTGTGGACATTGATGATATTGAGATACCTTCAATGGAAGGTGCTGACGAGATGTCTGACAAAGGTTTGATAATATGAGATTGAGGATGTCCCCCTTGACATACAAATATCGGTGAGGACACTGATGAGGTTAGAGATGTTGATGATATTGATAATGGCTTAGGATTTTCCTCTTCTGGGAGAATATCATTGATGAGGAAGATTCATTGGATTATGGTTTTAAGCACTTTACAACTCTCTGTGTTGTGACCAAGGCTTCTATGATAGGCACATGTTTTGGTTTCATCATACCAAACTCGTTTCCGAGTTTGTGGGTTGGGTGTTTTAATTGGTTGTAATGGGATGAGAGAATCCTACACAAGCCTCTCGAGGATGTTGATGTAAGTCCTTTCTATAGGATTTGAATTAATGAATTTTTATTTGGATTTTTATTTATGAAAAATGCTTAATAGAATGCATATTATTTTTAGATAGGGGTGGATTCATATATGTTGTATAGTTTTGAAACATCATATGAATGTTGTGAGGTTGATAAGAGGGGATACGATGTGGGATTTATATAATTGGATGATGAATGAGGTCCCAAAATGGATGAGGAGGGATAGATAGGGTATGACTGTGTGTGATATTGAGATAAAGGATGGGGACCCAAAATAGATGGTAAGGGTGGAACTGTAGATATAATAGTTTTGGATTGTGATAAAGGATGGGGTCTTAAAATATATGGTAAGATGGAGGCCCTAGATAATGTTTGTCTTGATTTTTTACTGTTGAGTTTAGGTAAATGAGGGGGTTTTATGATATATGATGAAGATGAGGCGGTGGGTGTGAGAGGTTTTGATTCTGTAATGTTTTCCTTAGATAGAGGAGAATATTTCATGTTAGATGATGAGGGTGAGGCTATGGATGTGGTGGTATTTGATTGTATAGTGTTTGATTCAGGAGACAGTTCTAGGCTAGGAGGTAAGTGAGGAGTCAGGGATAGGATTGGGTCTGATTCGAATGAAGGGAATGTTATTTCGAGACATCATTGAGGTATGTTATATATATGTGAGATATTCAATTCTTTGATTAGTTTAGAAATTGGGTTGATGTAGAGATCTTTGATGATGAATTCCTCCTTAGTAATGGTCTCCAAGGTGGAGTCTAAGGGTTGCAAGGAGGTAATGGATGATTGATTAGTGGACACTAGTGATATCAATTTGTGAGGATCATCGAAAAGAGGAACCAGGGGTTCTAAATTATCAAGGGGAAGCATCAGGTATAAACGAGTCCCCTCATGGGTAAGATCACATGTAATATTGTTGACTATATGAATCAAGGGATGAACAATATTTATATGGAATGAATCTATTGAGGGTGTTGGGTCAATAAGACAAGTAATAAAATCATGCATGGTATTTTTGTCTGACTCATAAGAAGACCTGGGCGAATCAGATGGGACATGTGAAGATTGAGGATCGAGATGGCCATCTTTAAGGGCTTGTATTTCTAATTTCTTGGTCATGGTGAAGGCTTCACTAAAGGTTTGGAATGTGTGGATCTGGAGGATAGATGATATGTAATGTGAACATGATTGAGTAAAAAACTCAATTAGTTTTGATTGTGGCAGTGGGAAGGTCAATTGATTGATAATGCTCTTCCACCTAGTGACAAGTCAACAAGGGATTCATTTTAATATTTTTTGATGGTAGAAATGTTGGAGATAGTGATTTTATGAGCAATGACGATGGAAAAATTATTAAGGAATGACATGGCTAGCTAATTGAAAGAGAACAAGATTTTCGGGGGAGGGAGTAATACCAGTCCAAGGAAAGTCCTGCTAGTGACATAGGAAAGGTTCTAAGCATGAGATCTTGATCGTGGATGATGAGATAACATGAGTTTTTGAAAGATAGTATGTTTGTTGAGGGTCCTCCGTAACATGGAACATAGTAAACTTAGGTAATTCCCAATGTGGAGGATAGGGATTATACGGTATTGATGGATGGATGTGTTCATTACAAACATGATCATAAGTGAGGATGTGTTTGGATCCCTTAGTAGTGGATTCCAAATTGTCTAATTTGTTTAACAGATCTTGCAAGGGATCATTTGTAGGATTAGATGTGAGTGCAGATGAGCATATGATTGATTTAATTAATGAAGATGTGGAGTAGGATGGTTTTGTTGTAGAATGGCTTGATGTGGATTTTGATAAGGAGTAGATTAAGAAGATATCATTTGTAGAAAAGGTTGTGACAAAGGGATGTGGGGATATGTGGAAAAATGTTTATTATGTTGTTTTTGTTGGATGAGAGGAGTTAATTGGGCTTGAGTAGGGATATGTGTATGGGTTTCAGATGTTTGAGGTAGTAAAAATGAGATTGAAGTAGAGATGGATTGATTAGATGAAGGATGGGGGATATTGATATTATGATGGGATTGTGATAAAGGAGAAGATGTGGAAAACACTACTTGATGGGATACATTAGACATGGGCTAAGAAACAATAGTATGGAAATAGCTTGGTTGTAGAGAATTATCATAAGTTTGTTGGATGGGGTTGTTATAATATTGTTGTATTGGATGAAGGGTGGAAGTTCCATAAGGGACATAGGATGGTCTAGATGGATTTGGAAACATGTTAGAGATAAATAAGGTTGAATGAGATGTGATATGTTGATAAATGGGTTATAATGTTGTAATGGCATAGAGAACGTTGTTGATAACGATATAGATAATGGTGGAGATAATGATGTAAACATGTTTTCTTAAGTTTGATTATGAGATTCCCCTCTAGTAGGTATAATAGTAAACAAACACACACTCACCTAGTAATGAAAACAACTAAGTGGGTGGATTACAAACAATAAACAAAAACTTGCAAAATGGATTTTTAGATTTTCTTGATTTAATTATGAAAAAGTAAAATGTGTAAAATGGTTGATGGGTCCTAAGAAATGGAATTCTATGGTTGGCTTCAGGTATGTTTATGGGTGGTGTCCTTGATATACCTGAAGGTACGTGAGGCTCAACTTTTTACTGCTGTCGATATGGGCTTGGTGTTGGGGCCTACCCCCTCACTTCATGGCCTGCAGCAGTAAGGGAGTCAGGTGCTTTGCCAACATACTAATAGACATGTGTTTATACTCAGACAGAACATCGAGTCAGTTTCCCTATTGGGTAAGGAAATCCCAATATTTATCACCTGGGTGGGAATTTTTTAAATTCATTTTTGGTGTTTTAAGTGATTTAGTTGTGTGTGGGAGAAAATAAAGTGAATGCAACTGATTAATTTTCCCTAAATAAAACTATGTGAACAAGAAGATTGCAATGGTTCATTTTAAGACCCAAAACAAAAAAAAATTTGATTAGAGAAAACAATAAAACAATGCAATACAGAAAGAAATGAGAAGGATTAGGACTCACCTCTACTCAAGCTTCCTTTTTTCGTGATTTTAAATTTTTAAGCAACAAGTAAACTAGCAATCTAGCAAGAAAAATTTCCAGAAACAACAACCTACAAAATATGTTAGAAAAAATAGAGAAGAAATAACAAAAAATAGAGATTAGAAGGCTAACTACAAAGTAATCAAAAGGATTCAGAGGAATCATCGGCAATTGACTAAATCGCTGAAAATTACAAAACATAAAACCAAATGTGGAAAAGTATGATATTCTGGATGAATGAAATATTTTGTTTGTAAGAATTTGATAATAAATCATCAGAAACATAAATTTGCAAACCTAACCTAATCAGAAAACAAATAAATGACCAGAAAACAACAACTAGAAGGAAAACTGCAAAGTAAGAAAAAGTATCCGGACAAATCATTGGTGACTAATTGAATCGTTAGTGATTCACTTGATCACTAGCGATTGACTAAATCACTAATGATTACCAAGGAAAGAACTAGAAAATAAAAAACAAATGGTATTTTGATGAAATATAAAATGAATTAAGGAACTTTCTCCTGTTGGGCATGCGAGAATGTTCAGAAATATTTCTCCTTCAACTTGAATTAACTAATAAAAAAATATAAATAAACCAACCTCAGAGGATGTGGGGTTTAGTGATGCCCATGGATGTTGATTGACGATGTTTGACATTGTGCTTTGTGGAAGAATGGTATAAGATCCTCTCCTACGAAGAAATTTGCAATCACATACACTACACAAGACAAGATTAAACAAGTATATGGTGGATTTCTTGGTAAAGGCCAATCCCCAGAAGTCAACGGAATTCCTTGTATGGATACTAATCACATTCAAGAAATTAATTGAATAATGATAAAAAAAATTGATAACAGATGCTATAACCAAAAATGCAAAGGAAAAGGGATTGATGTGGTCTAAGGCTATATGTTGGTCTGATGGTGGTTCTTGATCTAAAGGGAGATTGGAAATCACAGTATGGATCAAAGGAACAAGAATGTAGATGAATAAAAAGGCAAGCAGGATAATGTGTTTGATTGGACAAATGATAAAATGTTGCAGATGTCTTAATGTAACTTGGTATGATTAAAAATACGCTTGGAAGGACTTTCCGTAATAGATTATGTGGTTTGGATGTCTAAAAAGAAATATTATGGGTTAAAATAACTTTTTGACAGGAATCAACAACAATTTGGGAAATCTCTAGTTATTTTGTCAACAAGCCTGGGAATTGCCAGTGATTGGGGGAATCATCAGTGATTCTGTTAACAATCCTAGGTGGAATCACCAACGATTTAGGCAATCACCAATGATTATAGCAGTCGTTAGTGATTCTATCAATCATCATCGACTGCTGTGAAAATGTACAGGTTGATAAAAGGTCAAGACAAAATTTATTTTAAGTTATTAAATGATGAATTATTAAGAAAATAATGTAAAAAACAAGGTACTTACCTGATTCTAGGACTGAGAATAGGATAATACCCGGAGAGAAAGGTTGTAGATGTCAGAGGATCAAACTTGATTACTGGATTTTTAAATGTCTCAAGAGGAAGAAGATGGTTAATACCAAGGACTGCAAAACCAATTCATGAACATGTGATTGACCTCCAAAATTTGAAAGGAAATTTCTGATGCATGAATACATTGATGGCTGAGACTGAGAAGATAATATCATATTGCAAGTGTCAGAGGATTCACTAAGTTGATCTCCAAAACACATGAATGACCTCCAAAAGAAGAAGAATTTTTTTTGTGATGAAGAGGATTATGGACACAATAATATTTCCTTAAGGATGCTTTAAAAAATGTCATGTCGAAGGCCAAGTCTATGTGATCAATGACTATCAGATCTGTTTTTTAATAAACCTTGAATGAAGGTCTAGAACTTGTATTTATAGAGTTTCTTTCAATAGGGGAGAATCTTTGATGATTGGGGGAATCATCGGTGTTCCGGGAAATATAGGAAATTTATTGAAACATCCTCTTAGATTGAGCAATTTGTTTATGAGTGTGTTGGAAAATGATTATGTGGATCAAGGATATTGTTGGATGGTTAGGGAATTAATGATTTTGTTTTAAATTTATCTAATTAGGTTTTTAAGTGGTTAAATAGGTTGGGAATGTTGTTAAATGGTTAAGAGGTTATAGATTTCATTTTTAGCCTTATCTAATTTATTTTGCAAGTGGTTTGTGGTGGAGAATGGTTGAAACTACTTCCAAATAAGGCTAGATATGAATTGATTTGAATAGGTTTATATATCATTTGATTTTGATTTATTTTAGATTTTAGGAAGATTCCAAGTAGTTGAATAAGATATATATGATTTGATTTTGATTTATGTTTGGTTTTAAGAAGATTCTAGGTCATTATGTCTTATTTAGGATGGGGGGAAAATAGGATTTTACGAAGTGTAAGAATGATGTTGCAGTTAAATACATGAAGATAAATGTTAATTGTGGTGTGATTAAATGGTGTGATAAATGTATGATTTTCAAAATAATAATATGACATGGTGAGTGTATGGATTTAAATGAGATAAATATGGTGATGATGTTTATGTTGATGTATTTAATTAGTTAATTGAATAAAGATGAGAGGTGATGAGGGGTGTAGAAGAGTGTCCCAAATCTATCATTTTAGGAGATTTGGATTATCATGTGCATGATGGAATCTTGTATTTGTAGAAACCTAAAATTAACACCACACTCTTCTACATCCCTCATCACCTAAAATTTGCACTGCACTCTTCTACATGTTGCCACAATTTTTCCCAAATCATACAACTCTTTATCATAGCTTTGATAGTTTCTTACCGCACTCATGAAAGTCTCAGAATGGTAACAAACTAGATTTCTATTTTGCATCAAGAAATACCCCATTTCATATTCACTGGAATCTATCTCAATCTCAAATGAATGTTGTAAATATGGAATTACAAAGACAAGAGTAATACTTATTTTCTCTTTCAATGTATCAAAATCTCTTTGATTTTTTCCTCCCCACTGAAAGAATTTTTTAGTGCTAGTCAAAGAATGCAAAGGAGATGCAATAAATGAGAAGTTTTTGGGCCCCAAACTATCAACTAAGTACAAGAAGGCACATGGGTGCACGGGACCTAGTTAAAGAAGGGCACACAGGTTGAAGGCACACATGAAAAGGGTTTTGGCAGGGTTTTGCAAAACACACGGCGTGCACACAAGGAAAAATAGGTTTTGTACTTAGCCGCATTTGGCATCCCAGGAAGCACACGAGAAAAGCATGACCCTTATGGATAAGGTGCCATCATAGCGACTGTGGAT
This sequence comes from Taxus chinensis, assembly GCA_019776745.2. Lineage (NCBI taxonomy): Eukaryota > Viridiplantae > Streptophyta > Pinopsida > Cupressales > Taxaceae > Taxus > Taxus chinensis. The sequence goes on along the minus strand of CM034146.1, from coordinate 12,451,748 downwards.
CAAAAAGGGAATATTTTAGGCATGTGATAGAAGGTTCTAGAATACATCATTGCAAGAAGTGGAGAGCTCGGATCAGAGAAGACATGCTCCCATGGAGGAACACTTTGACACTTGGCAACTGATTTGTAACTTCTAAAAGGAATGGTGGTGGTTGTTGAAGCTATATATTCAAGCACCCGGTAGAAGAAAAGACATGTTGGTGGAAAAGAAGTAGATCAGAGGATGGAGATGAGAGGCAAAGCTTTGTAGAAATATCGTGGAGTGTTCTATGGGTTGGGTTTAGATTATTTATAGGAGTAATATAATAACAAGGGGATGGGCCTATGTTTTCAATGTAATATGAGGGACCTGAGTCCATTTCTGATGTATGACTCTAGTTTGCACTATTATATTTATGTGTGATGGCCTCAATGAATGCAATGTGATTATTAAACATGTTAAATATGAATATATGTGGTTCCCTGTTTATACTTATATCTATATGGGTCCATTCTGTGTATATTATTTATGAATGGATGTAAACCCTTATGAATTTTCTAACTATTATAGTCCAGATCTGTATTCTGTTAATGCTTTCCTTGTCTGAATGGATGCATTAGTCTAGAAAATCAGCATACGCTCTCAACATGAATGCATGGTTCTTTTCCATTCTCTGCATTTAAGTATCTATCATAGATGGTGCATTCTCACACAACTCACACAAATGATGGGATCGGTGCCCACGCATGCCTCGGGTGAGCACCCAATACATATTGGGTGATAGGCCAATGTGCATGGGATTTTCCTGTTCTTTGAAGGGTGTAAAAATGAATACATCTTGGTTTCATTGTCAGGACCTCTTTTCAATTTTTTTGTGAGAAATGACATGCATCTATGTCCCTTTGATGCATGATGATAGAGATCTTGACCTTAGAAAGGGTTGAAACATAGTTCAAGAGCACAGAGGATGAGTTTGCTTAAAGATTAAGCACTGGACCTGAGTTTGATGCACGTAGATGGGTAGAAGAGAACTTATACCATGAGATATATGAGACATTCTTTTGTTGCTTCCTAGTAGAACTATATGAATGGATTTTAGCATATGCATCTAGGTCAAGCTGGTACTATATATCGCACGTGTGGACCTAAGATGACTATTAGAGGCTGTAGGATGCAGATCTGACTTGGAGGTGTGCTATTGATCACTGGTGGAAGAGGGTGCTAGCTAGTTATACCTTAGAATATGCCATTTTGATGTATTCTTGCCCAAAAGTTACTGAGTTCGAGTTTCTAAGGGAGCCTAGAGGATTATTTTTGCATGTTATTCCTTTAGTTATGAAGATATTGGTCATTACTTTGAGTTTAGAAGCATTCCCCGTGGCCAGCCAAATCTTCTTTGAGTGCTAGGAGAGGAAGCTAGGGTGGAGGAAGATAGTGGACATTACGGATGAAAATGAAAGGGAGGAGAGATGACTCAAGTATAGTGAAACTCATGAAAAGGAGATAACTAGACAACGCGAGGTTACAAGTGTGATGGATATATGGAGTTGGATGTTGTGGAAAGGAGTTAAAGCTCACACAAAGGACATGGAGCCTGAGCATTCTGTGTTACCCCATCTTGGAAAGTGCAGGAGAGAGGCTCCTTTAGTTTCTAATGAGAGTTTGTCACATGGAGAGAAGATTTTTTGGCGTGCATCTGAACCCACCTAGTGACCAACCCCTGGCGCTTGGTTTTATAGATAAAGGGAGAAGTATTGTTAACCCATTTGGTATCAGTGGGAGTGATCGATTGGCACCCAGCAGATATAATTTCTCATTTAGAACATATATGGCTACGCAAGCCATTCTTGTATTTAGGGGAATATTTGGACAAGGTACAAGTATGCAAGGGTTAGGTATCATGTATGGGAGTGGCCACATACAATTGGTAGTGGGACAATATCACAAACCATCAACGTGTAATTCAGTGGGATACTGGGAACACTAGGTGCAACCACTTCTGGTCCTTTTCCAAGTGTAAGAGGTGGATCTGGTGGGTCAGGAGGAATAGGACCCAGTGGATCCAGTGGATTCGGTGGAGGAGGAAACACCGAAGGAATCCGAGGCTCTGGATCGGGAGGATAAGGAACCTAACCACCTCCCCAAGAGTTTTTCAAGATGTCTTTGCACTTACCAGAATAAAGGCTTATTGAAGATGCTACAGAGCATGTGCACAAGTGTGAGTTACTATGGCGCGTGAAGGGGATCACTACCCCGGAGCAGAAGGCAAGTCAGTTTGCAACAAAATTACAAGGGCACGCACATAGTTGGTATAGTAAGTATGACCCCCATCAGGCGGCAGTAGACTACACCACATTGAATAACTCCTTAGCAAAGTTCCATATCCCATAGTTTGAGCGGAAAAACATAAACACTCTAAAAGAAATCCAACAGGGAATGACAAAGAGTGTGTGGGAGTATGACGCATGTTTCAAGACTCTTTTGTCAAAAATATCCTATGAAATTCATCCTTCTCAACATGCTCAATGGTTTTTTGGAGGATTTATAACACCATTTAGAAGGGCTCTATCACACAAGAATTTCACCAACCCACGTGAGGCATTGGAAGTTTCCCTACGTGACGAAGCTGTTGGGAGCGTTGACACTGGTGTTAGCCCTTTTCTGGAGACTCAACTTGTTACAAGGTCCAATATGTTGGAGAAGCTATTTACAAACTTAGTGCATGAGATTTGTATTGGGATTTGGTGTACAAAATGTGAAGTAGAGGAGCATGCAAAGGATAGTTACCCTCGGAAGTTGGTGTGCGCTATGGTGGTAGACTATGAGATTTGTCATGGGGATCATGATGCAAGTATATGCCCTCTAATGTAGTGTGCAATCCACAAGAATGTTTCTTGCTATTGCAATATATGTACCTCTACGACCCATGATACCAAGGAGTACAAATTGATTGATCAAATCCATGATGCTATTGATCTAGGTGTGTGTCAGACTAGCCTTGTAAGTAGTTCAAATGATGATGACCATCGTTATGAAGGGCACACAAAGGGAGGAATACGTGGAAGATGTTTTCTTGGAGGATTTTGTGGTCACAGTAACTATGGTAGAGGACAGAGTGAGTTCCCATGTGGAACTTGTTATAATTGTTTATCTATAGAGCATTACAAACAAGAATGTCCTGATCTGTTATAATGCTCATGGTGCAAAAAGAAACGTAAGTACGAAGAGTTTCTATAACTTTATGAGCATATGAACCGGTAGCACAGGAAGGAAAAGGGTTCTAGGATGGTAAACATCAAGAAGGATGATTCACAGTGAATGCCACGAGTGGTTCGTGAGTCAGGACTAGAACCTGTACTGGTGATGATGCGGGTAGAGGCCACGCGTTCCAGGGAGATGCTAAGATCAAAGACACTAGTTTCAAGAGAGGAAGTTGTACATGGAAATTATCTAGACCCTACTCATCAGAAAGATGTGTATCAAGAGACTATGGACGTGATTTAGAGTTTACAAGGAGAGATCCAGTTTTGAAAGGAGCAGTCTAGGTAGCAGGAGTAAAGAAGGAATGCTTGATCAGGGGATATTTTCAGTGCCAAAAGTTTCCTAAACTTACCTAAACCATTCCAGTGTAGTAGATACTTTAGATATCTTTCCAATGACTATAAGAACATGAAAAACAGACACTCTGAGCTTAAGTTATGTCCGGTCAAAGTTCAATCAACAGGGAAGTCGACTTTGGTCAACAGGTCAACAAGTGGACCAATGACAAGGTGACACATGGCAATTGACGACAAGACAAAATTTATGGTCTTATAATTTTTTAAAATACATCTTTATGGCATAGAGCTTTTCGTAATCTTTCTAACGCATTTTGAACGGACCAAATCTGAATTTGTATGCGAAAGATATGCATAGTCAAAGTTGTGGTCAAATGATGATGTCGCACACTTTGACGTGGACAAATGACATATTATGGGTGTGACACTTGGCAGGTTTTTAGTGGCTTTGGATTTAAAATAATAATAATAATATTTAATTTAATCTATTCCATGGGAATAAGCCTAATTCCATGGGATAAGGAGGATTTTGTGGACAAAAATCTATTTAAAGACTTATCATATCCCTTTCCCACCAAATGTGGGGTTAATGGCTAAATTGGGCGCCTAAACCTATGGAAGGGGGATTTGAACCCATCACCTCATCTACAAAGATAAGAGGCCTTAGCAACCCGCCACTCTCTTGTAAGTGGTATAATTAAAGCTCACTTGTATTTGTAATGGACAAGTGCCAGGTTTATGTCAAGGGAATAAGGAGGTAGTTTTGGAAAAGTGCAATTTTGGGGCACTTCTGCTCACTTCCACATCTCAAGTTACATATGAAAGTTGCTCAAAATTTTGAGACTATCCTGATGGTGTGATAATTTATCTAATTTTGAACTTTTATGACAGATTTGTATGCTGTTAAAGTCACACGAAGGCGTAGAACCAAAGGGAGACACTGTTGTAAGTAGATCATGAAGGTGAAGGACATAGGCTGAGCTCCATTAATGTCCTTCAAAGGTCTGAAACATAGTTTTGTAGGTTTTTTATTCATTATTGGTTAATGTAAATGTTATTGTATTTACATTTTTTAACATTATTAATGTATTGGTTCACCACGAACCCGAGGATGTAGGAATTCCGAACCCCATAAACAATCTAGTGGTGTGTTCTAATTTTTATTTTTAGTTTCTGATATTTTCAAGAAATTTGAATTCAGAATATGAATATGGATGCAACTATAATCAGTAATTGATAAAATTGGGAAATCAATTAAATCTAAAACAATGAATTTGGGCTTTGATCAAACAGTGAAATTTTGAGTAAATTGTAAACTTAATTTCAGTTTCAATTCAGTCCTAAATCAGATTCTAATCAATTTTTGGAATTCTAAAATCCTTTTAAGTTGATTAAAATTGAAGATCCTTTGAAACGATTAAAAGTGTTAATTTCAAGCACCCGTTTTAGAATCAATGTTGAGGCTCCGCAGAAGGACCTGGATGAAGTCAAAGAAGTGTGAAAAATGTTAAGACAAGATAATATCATTCCCTTGTTAGGATAATGGTTACGTAAGAAGGTACCCCACACTAGGATGGAGTGCGAGAGGTAGGTGTTACATATAAATGTTCCTCCCCATAGCCTTGACTATGAGAAGGAGATCACATTGAATGAAGTTGAGGATAGTTGGCTGCTGAATAACATATTGATTGACATGGGAGTAGAGTTCAATGTTCTCACATTGGATGCATGACATCAAATGGGAAGGACCACATTACAACCATCTTCAAATGTGTTGTATATGTAAAATAAGACAAAGACAATTCCCATTGGAGTCTTAAAGGATGTAGTTAACACCATTTAAGGGGCCAAGTATAATGGAGACTTCAAAGTATTGGTGCTCACCAAAGAAAACAATTTTCCAGCATTAATTGGGTTCCCATGGTGTTATAAGAACAACGCCGAACTGTGGTTTAACAGGGGTTATATCAGCTTTGAGAAAAAAGAAGAAAGGATGGTCATCACTTTGACAGATGGGAAGTCATCACCCTATACTGAGCCCTTAGGAGAGTAAGTCCTTGATAGAATCTATGTGCCCTCCATCAAAGATGCTGAGATAATTCACCCCACATAGGAAGTTATCTAGTTTGAATATGCTCAGTTGTGAGTGATACAACTAACATAACATGTGACAATTGGGCACATGGTACATATGAGTTAATTGGGAGACAACTAAGAGGATTTGTAACAATATTGACAAAGGTGTGGTCAATTAAGTTCCTAAGAGGGAAGTTTCCCAAATACTCTAGAGGGGCCTACCCTGAGATGTTCTTACAGGAGATAGAGGCTTAGTTGAGGAATGGGAGTGAAAGACGAGGGATGCTGAACTATATCTTACTTGTAACTACAACACGTTGGTGGGATACACACCACTATAATATCTTGGAATGGTGCAAGGTAAGGATTGGGTTTTCATTTAGGCTCTCTAGAATCAATGCGTCCACCACCATACAAGAATATCATGGCAAGGAACTTGCCTCATCCCATGTCCAAGCTTGTGAGAAGGCCTAGATCGGAGGCACAAAATCCTACCACCATAATTATGGGTGCATAAACTATACTCCATATTATAAGGTTTTACATGCACATGGTATATCCACTAAGAAACATGCCACTAGACAAGTATTTCAAAGGAATTGGTGGTTGATCTCATTCAAGCCTTCAAGTATAGGAGTACCAAACCATTAGTGGATAAGGCATTGTAAGTAATCAAGTGCCTTACAATAGGAGATAGTGCTATGATAGAAGATATACTATTGGAGCTACTAAGTGAGCCTTATTTGGAGACGTTCCTCAATGAAGAGGAATCAGAGGAGATGCATCTTGAGCACGCATGCATAGAAAAGGAAAAGGGGAATATGGTTTATGTGATCGATGGTGAGGAGATGGAGAGTCTAGATGTTAACCATTCTGTAGGTACACATGAAGTCATAGATAGCACTGATGAGCGAGCATGTTCCTACCATGAGCCCTTGAAAACAAAGAAGGTTAACATTGGTTCAAAGGAAAAACCTAAGGAAGGTATCATCAGAGATTACTAGTCAGAGAAGGATTTTTCAAGGATCATTGATTTGTTGCGCGAGTTCCAAGATTTTTTCCCTCGTGGGTACTATGAACTCAAATGCGTTCACCATTACGTGGGGGAGATGAAGATCAAGTTGAAGGAAGGTGCATGGCTGATTTGGAAGAGACCTTATCGGGTGAATCCAAACTTGTGCGTACGAGTCAAAGAGGAGATAGATAAAATGATAGCATCAGGCATCATTGAGGTTGTTGAAGAGTCAGAGTGGATAAGCCCACTAGTCATCAGTATCAAGAAGGATAGGAGGATAAGGATCTGTGTTGACTACAGGGACTTGAATGCAGTATGTGTCACCGATCCCTTCCCAACCCCTTTTATTGAAGAAATTTTAGAGGGAATGGTTGGGCGCGAAGTCTACTCCATGGATTAGTGAAAGACCATTGTTATAATTTAGGGTTGATGTTTGAGAGATGTCAGTAATTGAGGATATCCCTCAACATAAAAAAATGTGTCTTTTCTACTCCATTTGGAACCCTATTAGGACACATTATATGCAAAGAAGGCTTATTAGTGGATCCCGCTAAAGTTGCTATTATTGTAGGATTAGGGGATCCTACTAGTCAAAGCGTAGTGTGTGGATTCCTTGGACATACAGGTTATTGCAGGAAGTTCATCAAGGGATATGCCAAGACTTTCGCACCCTTAGAGGAACTGTGAAAACATAAAAGTTCCTGTCATTGGGGAGAGGCGCAGCATAAGACATTTGACACTTTGAAGGATAGGCTTATCACGACACCCATATTACATTTTCCTTCTTGGGATAAGCATTTCCATGTGTATGTTGATGGCTTAGGGAAAGCTATGGGAGCAGTAATAGCACAAACTAGTGAGGTAATTTTTTATTATCCCTTGTGCTTTGCAAGTAGAAAGTTGACACCAGTATAGCAGAATTACACTACTACTGAGCTTGAAGAATTTTCTATGATCTATGTGCTACATAAGTTTAGGTAGTATATGTTGGAGACACCATTTATATTCTACATGGACCACATGGAATTGAAATACTTAGTTAAAAAACCCGTTCTGTAAGGGCGCATATGCCGTTGGGTCTTGTTATTTCAAGAGTTTGAGTTCACCATGGTTGTGAAACTAGTAAAAATCAATTCAAGACCTGACCACTTATCAAGGATTAATTTAGGAGAGGACACATAAAGCATTGATGATACCATGCCATATTCCTAACTATTTAGGTCATGGCACATGCCCTCAAACTTGGAATATATCACATTATTATTAAAAACAGGTGTGGTTTCGAAAGAGATTAAGGAACTAGAAAGAAAACAATCAGAAATACATGTTGCACCTTACATGTTGATTAGTGGAGACCTGTATAATTTAGGTCGTGATGAGGTTTTTCACCGAAGTGTATTGGAGCATGAGTGTGTGGAAATTATGGAGGAAGTGCATGGTGGGATTGCAGGAGGACACTATGAAGGAAATGCTACCATGAGAAATATTTTATTAGCAAGGCTTTGGTGGGAAACCATCTGCAAAGATTGTATTGAGTTTTGCAAGGCCTATGACCATGTCCAGTGCCTTGGAAAACATGGAAAGAGAGATGAAATTCCCTTATGACCAATAGCCAATGCTGAACCATTTTTAAAATGGGCAATTGATTTTGTAGGGCCAATTACGCCAGCTGCGCGATGGACTGGTTCATGGTATATCATCACTTGCACTGATTACTTGACACAATGGGCAGAGGAAGCACCTACAAAGGATTACACCACTGCGACAACTACTATATTTTTATGGGATGATATAATCAGTATGTATGGTTTCCCTTTAAGTTTACCAAGTGATAGGGGTACACACTTTCTCAATGAAACAGTCAAGATTCTATTAGTAGAATTTATGGTGGCCCATCATAAGACTAACCCATATCACCCTCAAGTGAATGGAACTACTAAGGTATTTAACAAGTTACTAAGTCACACGTTAACTAAGATTTGTGATGTTGGTAGACAAGATTGGGTTGACAAAGTATCGGTAGTTCTATGGGCATATAAGATAACCTACAAGAGGTCGAAGAAGGCCACTCCATTTCAATTGGTGTTTGGCGTAGAGGTTATCTTGCCAATGGAATTCATGTTTCCTTCATTGTGTATGGCATGTGGAAGAGGTTTGGCTGATGAACAAGCACTGGAAGAAATAATTGATAAGCTGATGCAGTTAGACGAAAGGAGATCACTTGCTAGATGGAGGCAAAAGATAGAAAAAGAAAGAAAAAAGGCATGGCATGATCATCATATCAAGAACAAGAAGTTTGAGGTTGGATAATTGGTGTTGTTGTATGATTCCAAGTATCTGTGCCATCCTATGAATTTGAAATTCCATTGGTTGATACCTTACATCATTTCATACATTCTTGATTCAGGTGCTTTCCAGTGGCAAGCATTAGATGGGACGAGGTTATCAGGTCACTTCAATGGGAGTAGGCTCAAGCCCTAATATAAATAAGTATTCTTGGTGTTTGTAATAAGGCAATGTTGCCAATTAGTCTAGAATTTCCCTTTATACATTTTCTTTTCCTATGTTTTCCTTTCTTGCTACTTGTTCCTCTCTTTTGTTTTGCACCTTGTGCACCAGTAACCACATTATTTTTTCTCCCAAGTTGTGTATGCGCAAAGGACCGCACATCTATTTTAATGTGGGATGGAGTTATGTGAAGTATAGGCCTATAATACAAGTTTGAACTGGTAGTAGAAGTTGTGGTAAATGGCCCAGTCGAATGATAAAAAGTACATAAGGTTAAGAAGTGCATAGAAGAAAAGGTGGATAGAAATGGTTGGTGTTTAAAAGGCTTTGTGGAAACCATGTATAGAGAGGATGAAGAAGCATAGGAAAAACATGAGATAGGAAAAGGCAAAAATCAGGTAAAGGACAAAAGAAGTGGATTCAGCACTGTGGACCTATGCGTAAGAGTCTTCGGCCAGGTTAGAGTTTTGTGCACTAGAAGGTTTTTAAAAAAAATTCACGTAGGATGTGGCACGTGGGTAAAGGTGCTTAAATATGACTTAGTGGAAAATTATGCATTTAATTTTAAATAACGTTGGTAGGTGGTATAACATTTAATGCTAAAAAGAAGAAAAAACTATAAATACAAGGTTGGGTAAATCATTTGTTACCTTGTGATTACGAAGAAGAATAAGCTCTTGTGAACTAGAAAATCTAGAGATATTTTTGTGCAAAGAAAGGAAAATCCAAGAAATTTGAGAGTACATCTAAAGTAGATCTGCGAACTAGAAGGAGGGAGTACATGGACATGAGAAATGTTTTGTGAAGAAGCATTGTCTTATGGAAGGATTTCTTGGTTAGGGTTTGACAGCTAGCGCATGGAGAGAAAAAAGGATTCAAGATTTGAAGCTTCGGGGTGAGCTTTGAGATTGAGGAGAGTAGTAGAGCAGAGAAAGAGGAAGGATTGTTTAAGTTCAACCCAACCAGAAGAATGGAACCAAAGAAACTAACCATTTCACTAAAGAAAACAAAGGGACAAGGAAAGGGAAATCAAATTACTGCCATCGCGAGAACCAACAAATAATGGTACATGGAAATGCAGTACCCAAATGGGGTATTGCTAGGAAATGAATGAGATTCACACCTATAGAAGATGGTCATGAGTGATTATAATCATCACATGAGCACAACGGAGAAGGAAATGGCACTGAAGTTGGTCCGACCAACTAACAATAGGATGCCAGACATAATGCCAATTTACAATGATGAGGTGAAGGTTAAATTAGAGAAGGATGGATTATTGCAATTTTACTAGTTACTCTACTTTGGAAATCCTGAGTGCCTTTATCAATGGCTGATGTTGCACGTGCATGAGGATCATTTTTATTTTGTGGGGTGCAAGATGCACATCACACCACAACCGATATCCAAGTTCACAGGCCTAAATTATGAAGGAGATAACATTGATGATTATCTAAGTGAAAAGGAGCCTATCAAGGAGACTGTATCCATGTATGACTACAAGAAAGGGTTGCGATACTTTAACATCGCTGAGATACTAGACCTAGTGTTGAGGATGACCACGTGCTTAAACACCAAGCTCAATGACCAGGAACGATGGACACAAGTGAACAAGGCATGGCTGAATATTTTCTGGAAGATATAAAAAAGAATCATCTACAACTTGTCTACTTTCATCACATATGAAATTATAAGTAGCACGCAGGAGGGAGAGAATATACTCTTCGGTAACGTACTCCTCACTATTGTGTTCTCAAAGATTCAATTTCCTGAAGGGCTAGAAAAATTTGTTTGGTAGTATCCAGAAGAATATCCCTCACCCATTGATGTAGCCTAGAATTTACCAGAGAACACCCTAGTCATGCTTGGACATCACTCAACCTTGACTGAGTGCTCACCTGAAGCACACAAAGGTACCAAGTCCCTCTTTAGTGTTGTTGTAGCAGGATGTTAGAATGATGAAGGAAGAAACATATAGATTCATAACTAATCCATAATTCTACAATACATAATAGCCTCAGATCTATGAAAGAACAAGATTAAACAGTAATCATGATTGAATTAATAACATGCACTACTCAATTACACACATAATGACACTTAGATTCAGCCAATATCTTCCATCTATTAATAAATACAGAAGATCCTTACAGTATTGTCAATCTATACCAATGTGCGTATGGATGTGATACAATAATTTAGTCATATTCTTATATCTCTATACCTCCATACATCCATCACACATACATACACACACTCTGTATATTTTCTGTTACATTCATCTACTATGTACCTTACATCATATATATAGGGTGGGGACTTGCCCTTCACCACTTATCTATTCCATAAATAGGATGCATGCTATTGATAACCACACACCGTTTACAGGCATAACCAAACATGCAAGTGTTCTATCTATAGACCTCTTTCAGTTAATTGAAGTGTCAATCTTATTCTTAGCTTGTCTCTATGCAAAATGCTTCGATCCAATCCTCCAAAGATAGACAATGCATGGCACACACGTCTCTATATCGTTGGTGTGTTCCGCATGCCATCTTCTAAAATAATGTCTTCATGCTCAAAATAGGCTAAGTCCTGAAAACTGAACTTGTCTTCCATGCGTGGGTCCTTCTTGTCCTCTCATGCCCTTGGTTCTGGGCGTTCTATCCCACATAGACTCCTTGTGTGATCTTTGACAAGTATTATTCGATCAACATTACCCCACACTAATCTCATTGTCATTCTGACAATGGGTATCTCCAAAAATTGAAGTAAAGAATATAATAATGGAAAGAATAAGAATGAAAGAATGTAGATAAATAAATAATTTCTATGAGGTTATGAGGCAGCCTCCTCTGTATCGGTTTGAAGTATCAACTCTCGGTACTCCTCCTATATTTCAGCCTCCAAAACCTACCATTCAATGAGTGCTTATTCTATTTTTTCTAGGATGTCCATAGCAATGGATTCCAACTCATCCCTCATAATCTCTCCTTTCTCATTTTGCAGAACTAACACAACACTGGACATTGATGTCATTCTCCCTTCTAAAAGATCTATCTTTTGCGTAATTAACTTCCCAAGCTCTTCCAACTAAGTCATGAGTGGCTCTTGTGTTGTTGCTAGGGCCTCGTGATTCTATTTAACCATTGACAATATTTCTGCGTGGCCCAATGTCTCATCCTTCATCACTTTCTAGACCTCATTGTTTTCTTCTAAGGTCTAGGTCTTTATGTTGATAAGAGCCTCTAGAGTTGTGCATATGTTTAAAGCTTGGTTTGCTTTCTTCAATACTTCCTGTAAAGCTTGCAACAACCCTTCATAAGATGCAATCTTTCACATCACTAAGGTTTTATTCCATTAGGCATCTTGCTATTCAAGCTTCTTGGCACTGGAATGCATATAGGTTCATATGCAAGTACCAAGTACACTAAATTTCTAACATAGTGTATCACTGAAGGAAACGTCTGTGGTGCCTTGGCCTCCAAGTGTGGCCTTTCTCTAATGAAATTGTCCCCAATATCCTCTATGACACTAATAAATACCTCATTTTTCTTCTACGCAAAGTCCCTCTCCTATGTTATGTGCACTATCTTTGCATCCTTTGTCTTCAACTCCTCATGCAGTGCTCTGATCGTTGCAACTTTGTCCATGTTTCTTCTAGCCACCTTAGCAGAAACCCTCACCAATCCATTTCTTACTTGCTCATCTGACATGAAAGTAGGATTTACTGTCATGTTTCTAGCTTGGGGTGCCTTCTTCAGTCATCTCAAAACACATGAATCTTCACACACATCAAAGTCAGGCTCATCCATGTGGGTGTGCATTGACCATGATAGTTTCTTTAGAGTGCACACAGTCACCATATCCTCATCCATTAGCTCCTAGCCAAATAAATCCTTTTGTTCTATCATGATCTGGAAGTGGGTATAAATAATTTTTCCTGCATCCTCTGCATACCCCATGGCTGGTGGAATGTTCTCTCTAGTTTTTCTTCTAGACCATTTCTGCCTAGGGGCTTTAGCTTCAAAATTTGGGACTTGTGTCTCCACGTCCTGAACATTCTCTACAGTTATCTCCTCTGGTCTTTTCTCATCCTCTTATTTTTCCTTTGATTCCTCACCCTGTTCTTCTGTGTTCTATGGAAGTGTAGGAGAACTAGGCATTATTTCCTCTGACTCTTCTTCCTCCTCATTTAACTTTAGTTTCCTCCTTTGCATAGTTGCATCCTTTTGTGAAGAGAGTCTGGGTGATTTTTGCATAGTGGTTGGAGTAGCACCTTGGGTCCTTGTTCTCCTAAACACCCTCTTAAACCTGTTCTCCCCTTGGAATGCATTCAAGTCCTCATCAGCCCCCTCTTACAGATGAGGTGGTGTAATGGCATGCTTAGCTTCACCCTTATTTGTAGGATGTCTCCTACCTCTATGATCCAAACCACAATTATCTTCATGCTCCTCCTCCTCATCCTCCACTTCAATTGGCTCTGTGGGCTTAGGCGCTGAGATGTTCTCCATTGTATGTTTTCCCTTTGGTGGTGCTAGAAGTGCAAACTCACCTTCCACATACTTTTTATTCTCCATCTTTGGCTTCAGCTAGAGATACACCAATACTACCCCCATATCTGCTAGAACCATACTTATTGGCTTAGTATTCAACACCTCCGAAATGATCCTCTCTATATAAGCACTTCTGCTAGGATACACATACTTCTTCCTCAACGTATGGTAGTTGTAGTCTACCTTATCTACATTGAATACCAGTCGGTGTGTGTATGTACATCTATTAATAAATGCTTGGAAATACCTTGCAGTGAATGCATAAGGTAATTTACACCAAGGGCTCTAGACTCCATCTTTCATTAGGAAGCATGTGATACAAAAATATTGATATACAACAAACTAGACTTGTTTCCCTACCACTGCTGGTAGGTCCTTTGGAATGCACCACTCTTCTCCAAATGCCACGTGAAGCCTATCATACCATTTCTCTGCCCTTTACTTTACGTCATCTGTCATGGCCCCTTTACATAAATACTTGTTAAACCTCTCATTTGGTGACTTGTTCTCCATGGAGTATTCCCATACTCTTTCCTTTGGTCCGTCTAGTACTCCAATCTCCATGAATACCAATGATAGTAGAATATCCCCAAAGTTGATCTTCCCTCTTGTGCATGCTTCTTTGACTATTTGTTCTGAAATATAGCCTTTAATGTTATAGATTACCCCTTTTGACATCTTACGCACCACGTGTAACCACATAGTATTTACTTGTGACCACCACTCCTGATCATTCAACTTTGTAACAAGGTGTGCTGCAGCTTGCACAATTAGACAGTTCTTCAATTTGTCTATATCCATTCTGCAAAGATCCTTCAGGTACCCCAACTTCTGTCTGGTCTTTAAAAACATGGATTTATCTAAGAGATCAATTTTTATGTCCTCTCTTATGGCCTTCAAAATTGTAACTAATGAGATAAGCGCAGATGAGATTTTAACTCTACATCCTACAAAGTAGAATAAGTCCTCGTGCACCCTGCTCATGAGCCATTGATATAAGGGCTCATACTTTCTGAAATATGGAAGCTCATATAATTGGTAGACCCCAATTCTCTTTAGAAGCTTCTCACCTGCATCATCATAAACTAGCATGTCATTCACCATGCACTTGTTCATCCTAGAAATGAGTAAGGAATCAAGCTCCTTGTTCTCTGAATTCCTATGATTGTATTCACTTACTTTGCTCTTTCTGATGGGTGAATCCCCTTCCTAGATGATGATGACTCCTGGATATTACATTTCTGAAAAATGGATTTTGGGTGCCATCTCTTCCTCCTCGACAACCACCTTCTTCTTTCCTTTTACTGCTACTGTAGATGCCTTCTTAGGTGCCATTTTTACCTTGCAAATGTCTCCTCTTTAACTTTGTAACTTTGTAAATCAGACCCTATCTTGATTCAATCATGCCCTAGGTGGAAACATTGTAACCTAACTCTTTTCTGTCTCCCTACTTCACTCAAATTATTTACCATCAGGGATGCAAGCTTCTTTTCACACAGATTTGGTTATCACGCTTGGTTTCACACCCTTTGCACCTTAACCCAATCACTCAACTCTTGGCACTTGTCTCTTTCGTCAAATACTCTTAGTTGCAATGGTAAAAATGAATCCGCATTCCATCCTTATATAATATCTTGAACTTTTGATGCATTTATTACTCCTTCACCTACCAAATATCCCCTCATTCATTGACCAAATTCATTCGTCCTGCGTGGTACATCTTCGTGCCCCAGCTATAACCTTATAGCACGCCTTCCTACCCTCTGGTCACAGACTTCTCTTCAGTGCTTGCCCTTACACCCGAGTACCTTGTCACTGTACCTTCTCTTGGTAGCTATCATGGCCTCCTCTTACCTCGCGTTATACTATTTTTCATTCATCTCCATCCTTGGTCACTTTTGAGAAGCAATCTTCTTTTGACTTAAAGCACACCCGTAGCAGCTTATTCCTTTCACCTTTCAATTCCCACAGTCTTTTACTTGGATAACTACAACCACCCCACACAAAAGGTATGTGTAGTCCTCTGCGCATAGACATTCTTCATATAGTAATTAGCTTCATGCGCACAAGCGTGCTTATTACACAAAAACAACTAAATTGACAAAGCATAGCTACAATGAAGGAAATACATAATTGAAAACCTAATCTAAATGGCAATAATATCTTATTACAAACACCGAGAAGACTTATTTATAGTAGGGCTCTAGCCTACTCCCGTTAAAGTAACCAAGTAGCTATGTTCCATCAAGTGCTTCTAACTGGAAAGCACCTGATTCAAGTATAGAAGTGATGACATACAACCCCAACCAATGTACTTTAAGCTTTCCTGGATGGTGCAAGAACTTTGAGTCATAAAGAAGTACCATTTGTCCAATCTCAAACTTCTTATCCCTTATGTTTCTGTCATGCCATGCCTTCTACCTAGCCTTTTCCTACTTCTGACTCCATCATGCTATGGCTCAGTGCTCATCTAGTTGAATCATCTTTTCGATACGCTCTTCTAAATCCTTTTCATCAGCTAGACCTCCAGCATGCACAATGCGCAAAGAAGGTAACATAAATTCTATAGGGAGAACAACTTTCACGCCAAACACCAACTGAAACAGTGTGGCTTTGTTAAATCTCTTATAAGTTGTTCTATATGCCAAAAGAATAGCTAACATTTTGTCATCCCAATCCTTTCTTCCAGCATCAAATTTTTTTTTCAAAGTCTGGCTCAAAATCTTGTTTAAAGAACTCAGTAGTTCCATTTTCCTGAGGATGGTATGGTGTAGTTTTATGGTGTGTAACCATAAACTTGTCTAATAGGATTCTAATTGTCTCATTAAAAAAGTGTGTACCTCTATCACTTGTCAAGCTTAAGGGACATCCATATCTTGTAATATCATTCTCCCATAGAAACCTAGCTAGTGTAGTTATTATACAGTCCTTGGTAGGTGCTGCTTCTTCCCACTGTGTGAGATAATCTATGCAAGTAATGATATAGTGCGATACAGTCCTACGCACAGCTGATGAAATAGGTCCTACAAATTCAGTGGTCCATTTCTCGAATGGTTCGACACTAGTAATCAATCTCAAATGAATCTCATCTCTTTTCCCTAGTTTTCCTAGGTGGTGACAATGATCACATGCCTTACAATATTCTTTATAGTCCTTATACAATGTCTCCCACCATAATCCAGCAAGTAGGATCTTCCGGGTAGTTGCATCACCTGCATAATGGCCTCCTACAATACCACCATGAGCTTCTTGCATGATATAATTATGCTCATGCTCTAATACAAAACAACATAATACTTCATCTCTACCTAGCTTGTAAAGGTCACCAATGATTAACATAAATGGTGTCGCTTGTATAGCAAGCTACTTCTTTTCTAATGCTTTCATTCCTTCTGGTGCCATACCTGTTCGTAGAAAGACACCAATGTCTTCTAATTCCATGGGAATGTGTTGTAACATATATAAATTTGCATCTGGCATGGTTTCTTAAATTATCTATGCATCCTCTCCTGAATTGATTCTAGATAAATGGTCTGGTATAGAATTGATTTTCCCTAGCTTCACCACAACTGTGAAGTCAAAATCTTGAAATAAGAGCACCCATTTGTATATGCACCCATGTAAGATGGGATTGTTTACCAATTACTTCAATTCGATGTGATCTGTATAAAAAAAAATGGTTTTGCTAACAAGTACTTTCAAAACTTGTGCAATGCATAAATCATTGACAAAGCTTTGCGCTTTGTAGTTGTATAATTCCATTCAACAGGTGTCAACTTCCTACTAGCAAAATATATTGGATGATCTACAATACCTTCACCAGGTTGAGCTAACACAACACCAATGGCCATGCCAGAAGCATCCACATGCACATGAAATGGTTTATCCCATGAGGGAAAGTGTAAAATGGGCACTGTAGTAAGTTTCTCTTTTAATATCTTGAACACATGTTGTTGTGGTTCTCCCCAATAAAATGTACCTTTTCCCTTCTGTAACTCTTCCAAGGGTGTAGTAATTTTGGCATACCCTTTGATGAATTTTCTATAATATCCTGTATGACCTAAAAATCCGTGCACCTCACTTTGACTGGTAGGCACTTCTAGGCCCAAAATAACTGCAACCCTTGCTGGATCAACCAGCAAACCTTCCTTACAGATTGTATGTCCTAACAGTATCCCAAATTTCATAGAAAATATGCATTTCTTGATGTTTAAAGAGATACTTAATTGTCTAAATGATTCAAACATTAAGCCATATTGTGACAATGATCTTTCACAAGCCCATATACTGTCTAATAATCTAGGTAGACCTATAAGAAGTTGTGAATAAAATATTTGAATGTCTCAACAACTATGCGTGAGAATACAACAAGCACTTTTTTCAATCCAAAAGGCATCGCAATATAGGCAAAACTACCCCATCCAGTAGTAAATTCTTTCTTTTCTTGATCCTCCTGAGCAATCCTAACTTGATGATACCCAGGAGACCCATATGTGAAGGAATATATTTCGCACCCTGTAACTCCTTCTAGTATTTCCTCAATGAATGGTGTAGGGAATGGATCTATGACACATGCAGCATTCAAATCCCTGTAGGCCACACATATTCTAATTCATCCATCCTTCATGATACTAATCACCATTGGGCTAACCCATTCTGACTCATCAAGGGGCTTGATAATTCTAGATTTCAACATTTTATCAATTTCTTCTTTTACCTTTTCGTGTAAATTAGGATTCATTCTGTAAGGTATCTTTCTAACTGGCCGTGCACCATCCTTAAGTTTTATCTTCATTTCCCCAAGTGATTCATGCACACCTGTAAGTTCATGATACCCTCGAGGGAATAGGTCCTAATAATCCCTGAGTAACTCGATGATCTTTGCTACCTTCGAGTCTGACTAGTAGTCTCTAATTATGGCATCCTTAGGCTTAGCCTCCGAACCTATATTCACCTTCTTTTTCTTCATGGGTTCATGATAGGTGCGCGTATCCTTGTTTACAATTTCTAAGACCTCGCACACCCCTTGTGAATGGTCAATATCTAGGTTCTCAACTTCCTCATCATCCACGATGTAAACCATCTTTCCTTTCTCTTTCTCAAGGAAAGTGCATTCAAGTAGTATCGAGTACATTTGTTCTTCCTTTTCAAAACATTCTCCAAACTCTACCTCACCAAATAAATCCTGAATATACTCTTATGCTTTTACACTATCTCCCATTATTAATCACTTGACAAATTTTAATGCCTCTTTTACAGGAGGTTTAGTCAAGAAGTAGTCAAAAGTATGGATCATTCTTACAGTCAAATCTTACCAGTTTCCAGTCTCTCGATGTAGTTATGCATATACATACTAGGAATGTGCACATCCTTGTAGCATAGAATATAGTCGATGCACCCAATGTAAAGGTGGTAATGCTTCTTGTCCTACTATCCAGAGTCTCTCACACTATTGAATGTGATGCTGAATAGGTTGATCACCATGATAAGTGTAGATCTGCGTAGGTGCATTGTTCCTTATAAACCTAGTAGACAAAGTGACTCCAATCACTTCCTATTTTATAAGATTATCTCTATGGACTACTATACATACCCAAAATTATAGGGTACTACACCGCAGGAACAATGTTACACATGTCTCGATGATGATACAGGTCTCTTTATAAGGTGTTCGGAATCCAGAAAGGCTCGCCAAGTATACGGTTGCATCCCACATGCCCTGCTTAGCTTTCACGTGCTTTTTTTTTATCTTTTCCCAATTTTCTTCTTATATTTTGTCTTCAGTGACAAAACTATTTCCCTGCCTGGGTGACGGTCCCGTGACCACCGCCCAGCATAGGGCGGCAGACTAGTAACCGTCACCTTGCATAGGGTAGTGGTCCTGTACACATTTTCTACATCCTTCTGACGATCGTGTCAAACGTAAATCTTGGATTTTACACGCTTTCTTCAACCAATTTGGCTTACATTAATGTTTTTGGTCCCCTAGTAATAGTGTTTTTCCTTTGTTTATAGTAAAAGAGTTCTAATGGGAGTTACCCTCTGGTAAATGCATTGGTTATAAATAGCCAACTTGTTTTCAAGAAAATGGCCCCTCATCCTCTCAATTCTCTTGTTCAGTCTTTCAATTTCTTGCATAGAATTATGTTAGTTTCATATTTTTCTTCCATTTTTGGCAATTTAGAGGTCATATGATCTTCTTGTTTTAGTCTTGTTCCATTGTTGCTGCATACAATCAGTTTAACATAGAATAGCTTCATTTCTAGACTAGAATCCATTAAAGTTGCAGGTTTTGTTTTGTCACAAGGATAGTTTCTGAAACTCTCAGTACACTTGTGTTGTATTCCCATAATAAATCCTGCTAGGAATTACATAGTCAAGCTATGTTCACTTGCGCTATCTCTCTCCTACTCGCATTGTATTCGATCTATATCCAAAAAGCTACCATTTTTCGAATACCATATTCTGTTGATATGATCACATACATAATTTCTAGATTCACAAGGACACGAAGGAACAAGCAAATCACACTGAGGGGATGAAATCACACATAACTCGATTTACCACTGTTCTGTAAATGCCAGGTTTGAGATATCAAAGTTCTAGTTACGATATATCAAATAGAGTAGTGAATCATTTCATTTCAGTTAAAATTTTACTCTCAATATCACTAGGGAAGCTGTGGGGATTGATAGTTTCTGATAAACTATGATTCATTCCTCACTTCTGAGGTAGGATTGAGATTCTTTTCAATTCAAAACATATAACTACTTAGATATTTAGGATAAAATCACAACTGCACAGGCGAATAGCCATACCAGGCTACGTTGCTTTTTTTTATTCTATTATTAGATTAGTTGTTCATTTTATAAATATACTAGAGTAGCTGCTCTTTAATTTCATTAAAATACGTCATTGAAAATACAAAAATAGAAGAATAATTACATAGTTTAATACTTCTTTTGTAATCAGTTTATTAAATGTTAGTTAAAAGTTGAATCATTTTGTATGACAATCACAGGACCTAGAGAGCTTAGAGAGTATATATTTGAACCCGTAGTGCCTCAGCAAAATTTACCCACAACATTAGCTGAGATAGATTAGGACCTTAGGATACAGATATTTTGAGCAATAGAAAATTTACAATAAATTAGTGAGCAACTAAGAGGATTAAACATCGAAGATGACAAAGCTTACACATTCTAGTCAAATCACCATAATTATAGACTACCTTGATAGAACACCCATATGAACGTACAAGGGTTTGAAAGAGAACAAACATTTGGTTGTGATCCTTTAGTTCCATAGCTTGACGCATGAGACCTCCTCATCGACATAGGTACTAGCCTACACATTCAAGTTGCTAGAACACCTGTTAGGTACTCTGAGAAAAGCATACAACTTCTAGTTCTGAATGTAGAGGTTGAAAAGGCATATGATTACTAGATAGTTGGGAGAAGGGATTGATTCTGCACATGACCATAATAGGTCCACAACAACCACAAACTCACGGTTGTGATCCCCAAGTCCCACAACCCAACGGGCCTACAAATCAGTTAAGTATTGACACTGGTTTACGAACGCTGGTATTTAGATCCTCACCACTCCTGCCAGATATCATAGTACAATTCTCCGTATTAAATATAGAAGCCAATCAATCTAATATTTTCTCGGATAGACCATAAAATCACCCATAGTTAATTGTAAACCCACTAAATTACCCATCACCATTTTATGACCTTGTCTGGAGATATATACGAACCTCCCACAGGTCACTTCCCACTTATCCAACAACCAAGAAACAGGATCTCAGCAGAGCTCGACATTGATTGGAGCCTCCGAGCAGCCATTATATCTGGATGGACAATTACACCAATACAGGTTAGGAGGGCCTTCTTCACCTTAGATTCGTAGATTCCATTATTACGTATTGAGGATATAAGACTACCTGATTAGGTTGTCTATTCACATTCAAAATTCACTGACTGTCTCGACACAACCTCGGGAGGTCAGGTATGAGGAAGAGGTACTTGTAGATTCCCATACTCGCACGACACTTTTCCATCGTACACATTTTGTGAACCCGATGTGAACAAATAGTTCTTCCTTTTATTATTTTTCATTTCTCTCATCCACCTTTGCTCTTTCCCTTTATTTTGCGGGTATT
This sequence comes from Taxus chinensis, assembly GCA_019776745.2. Taxonomy (NCBI): domain Eukaryota; kingdom Viridiplantae; phylum Streptophyta; class Pinopsida; order Cupressales; family Taxaceae; genus Taxus; species Taxus chinensis. The sequence goes on along the minus strand of CM034146.1, from coordinate 12,429,890 downwards.
CATATACCCCCCGAATATTTCGGAATACGATGCATATGTCAGACCTCTCTCAGGTCTGGAAGAAAACTATAGTCAAACAAATAGGAAACCATTGCCCTCACTTTCTACATGGGAGGATAACTATTCAAGTAACTACTTGTCATCTCAAACTCCCCCTCAAAGAACTAGCTCAAGTTCTTCATTCCGAATCGAGGAGTTTGATCAGTTTGCATAAACACAATAGCTAGAGCCACTAGGCTCTAACAATATGACATTTACTGGAGAGTCCACTTTATCTCCTCGGGTCTTGTTTAGACCAAAGATCAATAGACAGTCAGATCCACTCCCCTTTTTGGATGAGGAATACTTAGCACGCTTCGCTATAAACAAACAACATTTCCAAAACATGTATCCAACAATAGGGAGTTTGCAAATACAGTATGATACCCTATTCCAGGAAAATACCCCCATTCCTCCACCTATGGGAAATACCCTGGGTGAAGCTTGGCAGGGTAATGACCAATTCATAGCAGGGTATCATACCCCTTTACAACCTCAAGCTATACAACAAAAACCCTTAAGGAAAAGCATTTTGTCTTCACCAATGGAGGTCATTTCAGCCTTAGATGAAAATATTAGAGGGTTGGAACTTGCTCAAGCCAACCAAAATTCCCATTTTGGGAAAGCAGGAATCCCCAACCCTCTGCATCATCCTAGTCAGGTCCGCCGCCTTACAGGACTAGGCACGTTAGGCATGCCTCATCAAAATCCTCATAGTTACCCACATCAAACACCAACTAGGACCGCATTTTCAAATGCCATTCTAGTTGAAAACATGACACCTCCCAGCTTGGCACCAAACAACCCGTACCAGAACAATGATCCTCCTTATTTAAACATTTATTCAAAGTCACCACAAGGAGACATGTTCTCTTCTCCTGGGATTTTCATTCAACCACAAGGATTCCCTTATGTCCCTACAAACACATATGCTATGCCATATCAACAACCCATTCCACCTAAACCCCCTCAGCAAGCCCCATTGATGGTCGAGGCCTACACAGTAGGGACTTATTTAGAATATTTAAGAGCCCCTAGACTTCACCATACGAAGTGATATGCTTCCAAGACCTCTTCCCAATTTACCCAAATACAAAGGGGAAGGAGACCTAAACGCATAGATTAAGGCCTATGCCACAGCCATATGGGAATTACTCCCTTGGGATGGGGTTGTTGCTAAAATATTCTCTAATACCTTAGAAGGTATTACCCTTGATTGGTATTACCGAATACCTGAAGCTTTGATACACTCATTTAAACAACTCGTGTCAGAATTCATCAAAGCTTTCAACATGAACAAATTGTTAAGAACAGGAATCAGGGAATTCTTGCATATTAAGTAAGAACATAATGAATCCACTGCTCATTTTATTTAAAGATGGTGTACAGTTCTCTACTCATCAACAAGTGCTCCAAACATGGATCAAATGGAACTATGCGATTTATTCCTTAATTCTCTCAATAGAGAGATAAAGGAAGAAGTCCCAAAGTTCCCACTAAGAACTTATGATGAAGTACTCGAGAGTGCTCTCTGAATTGACCAAGCAGCGATAGATAGTGGTCGCAAGACATATGGGAAAAACAGGAAATTAACCACTCCCAATAAAAACACTGTGGCCTATTCTAATACATGAAATGTAAATCAAGGACCTAAGATCCTTAACAAGAACCACAGAGTTACAACAGATGGAGTGACTGTTAAAAGGGAAAATGTTGTAAACATTTTTCCACTTGTTAATAGTCAATGAAGTAACAATTTTACTCCAACAATCAACGAGGTGGATTTTAATCATCTACCATGGCAACAACAACAACAACAATAATGACAAATCCAAACACAAAGTCCAAATCGAAACCCAACTGGATATCAGAGTCAAAACCAAAGGCAACAACCTCAAAATTTTAACTCTAACAACCAACAACCTTATCAGAATTTCAGGTCACAACAAATTTTAAATCAACAGCCTCAAAACTATAATCCCAATCTATATTATGGCTTCCACAAATTTCAAGACCACGATACTAGGACTTGTCATGAATATAATAAATTCATGTAGCATTTTCCAGAAGATCAAAAGCAAATCTTTATAGATATGTTTTTAGAAAATTCTATAGTACCCACGCTAAACACTTATGTAGGGGTAGTTTCTCCTCAAAATGCACCCCTCAAGATCTTTAATGATCCACTCCCAAACCACTCTAACAATAACAGGCTAGATCCTAACGGAACAAACAAGGGTGTCATGACAGGAAACAATGATCATGAAGCTTCAACTTCATCAAATCCACCAGTCGCACCCCAATTAGGAACTCGACCTCAAACTAAGATGGTTGGTTTAGTGGAGTTAGACACCGAGCTACCCATAGAAACCATAACAAGAACACGAGATTATTCATCCCAACCTACTCTAATCTATCCATTAGAACCAGATAACAATCAACAAACGTTGGTAAAACCCATAGGCACCTATGATTTAATTAATGATTTAACTAAAACCTTCTCGCACATCTCCTTCTTGGATTTGTTAAAAAACTCTCCCGCCCATAGGGCTGCTCTCTTAGAAGCATTAGGCCTTGGTCATTTAATCAACATCACTCCTCCCCCAGAAACACAAGTAAACCATGTGGACTTTGACATTTATCCTCTGGGGTAGCTAGATAGGGATACAAAATTTATATTCGATATAAGCAAAATGCCAACAGACGCTAAAATTGCATGAAGAGGTGACCCAGCTTTACATTTACAAGTTTGGGTCTACAATAATTATGTTAAACGTGCAATGGTTGATGATGGGGCAGTAGTTAATATAGTCCCCTTCACTTTTCTTCAAAAGTTAGGATATGGAGAGACAAACTGTTCCACAATGCAAAATACGCTAAGAGGTTATGATAGCCTCAAAGCCACTTCGATTGGAACCATAGTTTTACCAGTCACTTTAGGACCCAAGACGGTCCTCACCAAGTTTTATATTATAGATCGGGAAACCAATTATAATATGATCCTTGGTCAGCCATGGATACACCGCATGAAGGCAATCCCTTCCACGCTATTCCAAGAAATAAGATTTCTACACTTAGGGAAAATATTCATGGCACAAGGTGACCCAAAACCCTTCGATATACACCTAGCCGATTTGAAGAAAAGACCAGGTGTTCACTTCGAGTTTGAACTCCCAAAAAATCAACTCATCAAACCTATTAATTCTAAACCAAAAGAATAATTGATACCCACCACGGAGTTGGAGATTATAAATCTAGTTGAGGACATTCCGGCACTCAAGAATGAGACCAATGTTATAAAAATGGTGTCACTAGGGACTACCACCAAAATTGTTGAATTTCTGGAGAAAGACTTACCTATTCTCCTACCATTTGATTCCATGGGTATGGGACACACCCTAGGAATTGCTTCTCTTCCATCAGATGAAGTTTTTATGGTAGAAGTAACTGAAACAAAAGAAATAGATACAACAGATATCCCAACATCCATTTTTCCAAACAAATATTGGACTCTCCACTTCGATGGAGCTAGATGTCACTTTGGAGCTGGGGCGGGAGTGATCTTTACTTCACCTGAGGGAAAGATCCTACCTTTCACCTTTAAATTAAACTTTGAATGTACAAACAACAGGGTTGAGTACGAAGCTCTCCTCCTTGGCCTCATTCTAGCTAAAATAATGGGTGTCGACAACATTAGAGTACTAGGAGACTCGCAATTGGTTGCAAACCAAGTCTCTGAGGTATATGAAACTAGGGCTGAACATTTACAACTCTATAAGATAGCAGTATTAGATCTAAGTAAGGGATTTAGCTTCATATCAAAAGAAGCAATCCCACGAGAGAAGAACCTTCTCACAGACTCGATAGCAACCTCAGCTTCCCGTTTCACCCCAAATAGTGAGTTGGAGGATACAAATTTCACGGTATCACTTCGTACCGAGCCATTAGTGCACAAAATACCAACAAACTCACTCCTAACTCATGGAGAGGCTGAGGATGATTTTTCCATCGTAGATCACTTTGACGATGATAGAGTCACTCTTGAATATCTAAACGCCTATGCAGAGCTACACCTTTCTCACTGTATAGTTGATCTTTCCTTAATACCACATTCCTCTTCCTATTTTGGAAATCCCATGATAGAGTCTCCTCCACAGAAGGATCTCGATATCTATGAGATAAAAGACAAAGAAAGATTAGAACTACCTCTAACCCTACTTGAATTTGAAGAAGGTAATGCTTCTTTAATAGAAGAAACCATTGATATAAACATTGGAATGGAGGAAGAACCAAAAATTTTAAATTTGGGATCCTCGTTAACTCCAGAGGAGATAGAAATACACACCCAAATCCTCAAAGAACATCAAAAGGATTTTGCATTTAATTATAAAGAAATGATGGGCATTACACCACAAGTCGTGGTACATAATCTTGTCACTAAACTAGATGCGAAGCCAATTAAACAGAAGTCAAGACCAATGAAGCCAAAAGTGGCTCTCATGGTAAAAGAGGAAGTAATAAAACTTCTCCAAGTAGGATTCATCAAACCCGTTGACTATTCACAATGGGTGTCTAATATTGTCCCTGTCCTCAAAAAGAATGGGAAGATACGCATTTGCATAGATTTTTGGGATATTAACAAAGCTTGTCCCAAGGATGACTTCCCATTACCGTCCATTGACGTTATCGTTGATGCAACAGCTGGATTTGAACTATTGTCCCTCATGGATGGGTTCTCAGGGTATAATCAGATTAAAATATCTAAACAAGATCAAGCCAAAACTACATTCATAACTCCCTGGGGAACTTATTGCTACGTTGTCATGCCATTTGGTCTTAAGAACACCGGCGTTACGTATCAGCGGGAAATGACATATATATTCCATGATCTTATCCATAAAATTGTGGAATCATATGTGGATGACTTGTTGGCCAAGGCCAAGAAATGTTGTGATCATCCAGAAGTGCTCCGTATCATCCTCTCACGATTAATTGAATATGGCGTCACATTAAATCCAGAGAAGTGCATGTTTGGTGTGATAGGAGGCAAACTTCTGGGCTACATTATATCTTCACGAGGGATTGATGTTGATCCAGCCAAAATACGGGTTGTTCTCAAAATGATCCCACCATCGGACGAGTCTGGAATCAGGTCATTTCTTGGGAAACTCGGTGCAATCCACAGGTTCATCCTAGATCTAAGTTTTTCCATTCATCCAATCAACAATCTATTAAAGAAAGATTATAGCATTGATTGGACTGAAGAATGCAACGAGGCCTTCAAAGTAGTTAAACAGTTCTTGTTGTCCCCACCCACACTAATGCCTCCCAAACTAGATCGTCCTTTGATCCTATACTCATGAGCCACTCATGTCTCGCTAGCCTGCATGCTGGCTCAAGAAGACAATGATAAATGGGAACGTGTGGTCTATTTCATCAGCCGAACGTTGCTCGATTATGAGACACACTACACACAGGCAGAGAGAGAATGCCTTGCCATAGTCTTTGCAACAAAACATTTAAGACATTATATGTTAAACCAGGAAACGAGGGTCATTGTAAAGATAGATCATTTACGAATGTTTCTCACACAAGGGTCTTTATCTAAAAAGGTTGGACGTTTCATAACCTTAATGGGTGAATTCGAGTTGACATTCATAAACCAAAAATCCGTTAAGGGACAAATCATTGCAGATTGGCTAGCTGACAATCCACTAGATGGAGGCAATCTGGTGAATCTGGACTTTCCTGATGAGTGTATATACTTCATCGAAACCAGGCCTCCCATCTCCACATGTCCCTGGTATACTGATATCATCAATTTCATCATAGACCATACATACCCGGAAGGTGCCACATCACAACAAAGAAGGTGGTTACGCATTATTACCGCTAAATATGTTGTCTTAGAATAGGTACTCTATCGTAAAGCCTTCGACGACATGCTTCTAAGATGCATCGATACGGAAGAATCCAAGAAGATTCTTCATGAATCCCACAGTGGGATATGTGGAGGCCACTTCAGTGGTCATGCCACCGCTCGCAAAATACATCAGATGGGCTATTTTTGGCCCACTCTTGAGCATGACGCAGTGGAATTTGTACGTAAGTGCCACAAATGCCAAGAATTCTCTCATGAGATTCACATGCCAGCACAATCCCTGCAACCAATAGTGACTCCATGGCCCTTCTCCACGTGGGGTTTGGACTTGATAGGGAAGTTCTCTCCCTCATCAACTGATGGCCATAATTTTATAATTACAGCCATGGAATATTTTACCAAATGGGTGGAGGCCATGCCTCTCACCACCGTACCAGGTTCGGTAATTGCCAAATTCATTCTGAACCAAATTATCTGTAGGTATGGTGTCCCACAGGTCATTATCTCAGATAATGGCACATCCTTTAAAAATGATGAAGTCCGTGAGTTATGTAGCAAGTTCAAGATAAACCATCACACAGCCTCTCTTTACTACTCTCAAGCCAATGGGTAGGCCGTAGCGACAAACAAAATGTTAAAAGCTATTCTCCTCAAAACAGTCAAGGAGAATAAGTGAGATTGGCATCTAAAACTATATCCAGCCTTGTGGGCCCATCGAACCTCAGTAAGAACACCAACAGGAGCAACTCCTTTCTCACTGGTATTCGGGGCAGAAGTAGTTCTCCCGCTTGAGGTTGAAATACCCAATCTCTGCATCTCATTACAAGGGATTCTGGATGAAGAAGCTTATAGGGAGGCATGCCTCTCTCAACTAGAAAGCCTTGATGAGGTTAGGCTAAACACCGAACAAAGGCATAGAGCCTATACTGACTGGATGTTCCAGTAATATAACAAAAAATTCTATGAGTGAGAAATATATGAAGGAGATCTAGTTCTAAGACTAGATAGCCAGATCGATAAGAAAACCGGTGAAGGAAGAAAGTTCTGGCCCAAATGGTTGGGCCCATACCGAGTCATGAAAGACTACGGAAATGGTGCGTATCTCTTGTGCACACTAGAAGGTGAGGAATTCGGTGAAACTGTCAATTCCTTGCATCTTAAACAGTTTTACGCATAAAACATCAAAATCACCACTTGTACATTATAGTTACCTACATTGCATTAGTCTTTTAGCTGCTTCATTCTGTCCATTTCGTAAAAGTGGTAGTCTAGGAACTTGCTCTTAAAACAATCTGTTACAAATTTCTGAAAATATTGGAAAAATCATTCATATCACATCTCTTCAAACATCATCAACTATTTTCAAATCTTCTCATCAAGTTTGACAGACAAAGCATTGATGAAAACCATACCAAGGCCTGCATACTTGGCTTTGCTCTTTCTTTCTACTAGGTGAAGTTTTCCTTGCCTACGGTCTGTTCTAGAAGCTTCTTGGTGTCACATCTATCCCTCTTAAATCTCTTTGAATGAAAGGATATCCCAAAGTCATAGATCAGAAATGTCAAAATCAAATGAAATCAAAAGCACCAAGCAAACAAAATATTTTATTTTACACACTTATTTGCCCCATCAACCTTCAGTGATAAGCCCACATCTCTTACTAGTGGTGTGAGGTTGGGAAAGGAAAGAAGTTCCCTTACTCGCCTATATCTTGCCTTTGGTGGTAAACCCATGCTTCTTACTAGTGGCATGAGGTAGGGTGTGGGGGGTCCAGTCACACAAATTAACAAATCTTGGTATGCTAAAAACACAAATCAAATTCTATTAAGAGAAAGCGAATATCCAAATATCCAAATTCCAAAGAGATCAAATCCTCAAAACTAGATTTTGTCAACCAAGTTGCCATTTATGAATCTAAGTCTAGATAAACTGGAAAGTAAGTGGCCTTCTAAGCATGGTAGTAGTTCTGAGTAGGGTAGGTGTGTAGGTCCAAATTTGGTTCTTGTTACTAGTTTGTCTGTCTCTCATCATTCCATTCAATCAAACTCATACAACTTGTGCCCTTCCTAACTCTTGGTGTTGAGCCCTCGCATCTTACTAGTTGCGTGGATTTGGGATTGGGGCAAGTTCATCTCTTTATCACTATGCATTCATCACATTTTGCCAACATAAGAAGAAATTACAAACATTTCCCAAAGAGTTCAAAAGTTTAGTACTACCATATGTTAGTATCATCTCATATCAGCATTACAAAAGCATAAAAAGTAAAACATTCTATTTACTATCATTTGTTATCCATTGCATACATTCTGAAAACATGAAAACAAATATTCTAAAAATATCTAAGTACACATGTGGAAACAAGTCACGAAATTCTAGATGCCAAGAGTCTAGATCTAAAAAGATGTGTGTGTGTGTGTGTGTGTGTGTGTGTGTGTGTGTGTGTGTGTGTGTGTGTGTGTGTGTGTGTGTATATATAATCAAGTTTCATATACAATGCCATCATGTACTAGGCATGGTCAAACCGCTCAATGAGCCCAAAAAATACAAAAGCACTCATATGGACATCTGACAAAATGCTACAAAATGGCCTCTCAATCCCTATGGGATCCCTCAGAGGATGTGCGACCACGCCTAGGACTCCAGCTACGCCGGTCCTCTGAATGTACTGAGGGCTTGTGGTCATGACCAGTAGCTATCATCTCACTACGAGAATGACTCCTCCTCATCAAGCGCTCGGCTGTCCTATATCTAGCTACCTCCATGTGGAGAGAAGTCATGATCTTCGCCGCATGCCAGACAGAGGTAAAAACATCAGTATGCCTACCAGCTGCTGAAGGCTCCCCCACGTCCACGGAAAGCTCAACACGATTCTTCTCTAAGGGGAGAAGCAAGGTATTAGTACACACTCAACGAATCAATTCTCACCACTCATCCGTAGTCACTGCAAGAAAAGGAGAAAACAAGTTAGAAAATAATCAATGATAAAACCAAGAATAAATAAAACAAAAAGAAATAATAAACTAAGATAACTCTAACTAAAACAATGTCAAGAAAAGAGTGGCAACTCACTCGGATCACCAGGCCTCCAGGAAGGATCTCTAGGATCCACACCTGCCACTGATGCCACCACTGACTGGTGTCCCTCTCCCACATCTGGGGCAATGTGACGACCTGCAACAGACTCGCCATCTCCACCTAAGTCCTGAGAGAGAAACTCCTCTGAAACCAGAGTCACCCTCTCTGCGCTCTACTCCACCCTCTCAGCCTGTAGGATCTCCTGGGTATCATGCCACTCGGGATCACTATCATCCCCCCACCCGTCTCACTGATCTCCATCTCCTCTGTCTCCTCCTCGGTCTCTCCCCTAGTGAACTCCTCAGACTCGGAGTCCATGTCAATGGGCTCATCACTGCTATGGGTGGGACTGGAAGCAATCCAAAGTAAGGGTGCCTGAGGAGCACCGGCTCTCCCTCATGCATGTACCACCCTCCTGGCTGTAATAGGAACACCAGGAGTAACAATAGTCCAACCCTGGCCTCTAGGACCTCCCTGAGCCTCGTGAATAGATCTATACACTAGCATTACCAGAGGAAGCATGCCATTATAGGGGAGGCCAAACTACTATGGAACTCTATCAAAGGGGTGTATCTCCAACTTCCTCGCCCTCTCTATCAACTAGATGGTAGTTTGGCAAGCAATTAGTGTAACGGTATCATCCCCCCATACCCCTACCATGGCCTGATAAGGGGTGGCCTCCATGTCTGTAGTGGTCAGAGAGGCCACTGGCTGGTGGGATGCTCTAAGAACTGTCATCCCCATCCACCTCGCTGCCCTGATGGCCCCAAGATCCTCCACCTCTACACCTCTCCCATATGGGGTGATATGCTCATACACCCAACTCATGACAAGAGTCAGGTGGCTCAGTGACTACCCCTATAATTGGACTACCCTATATAAGTCATGGTAGGTAGTCCTGAGGATATCTACTCCCCAAGTGTAGACACGTCCATGGCCCTCAATCTGTGTAATAATGGGGGCCCAACAATATACGAGGGTATCCCCTCCCTTATCCCTAATTATTCTAGATGCAAGGATGCCCATGATGGACTTGCATAGCAAGGGAATGTCTGACTCAATAATAGAGTAGATCCTCACACCCTTCTTCGATCCCATTGATACAACTGCATCTCCCATGTAGGTGGCCCACTGAACCACCTGTGATCTAGATATTGTTGTCTTAAGAGACAGCCACCGCCCAAGGATCGGAACCCCCAGTATATGGTAAACATCCTCCAGGGTGATGGACCACTCACCCCTAACTCTTGGAAATCAGAAGGTGTTCCGATCCACGTCCCAGTATGAAAATAAGTCACACAGTATGTGACTGGTAGGTGCAACGTGAGGGACCTGGGCAATCCTCCAAATACCAGCCCTCTGGAGAGTATCTTGCTCTGCCTGGGAGAGTGCCTCTAACACTGCTGGGAGCCAATCACACTCCCTCTCCCGGATCCATCTAATGTACTCCTCCTTCTACATACACCCAAAAAAAACACAAAAATAAGTGAGTTAGTATCAAATCCCAATTAAAAAGACTACTAAAAACATGAGAAAGTGCAAAAAATACAAAACCAGATAAGGTAAAGCATTGTTTTGTCACTCTGTCATGGACTGCCACCTTGTGCAGAGTGGCGGTTCTATAACCACCACCTTCTAAGGTGGCGGTCCTGTAACCGCCACCCTGCATAGGGCGGCGGTCCTGTCCCACAAACCTAAACGGGTCGTAAGCCCTAAAAAATGCTTAAAAAAAAGTAAATACACCATTTTTGCTAAAATGAAAACCTACCCTATGGGCGCCCCCCCTAAAGACACGTTTAAAACTAACATTTTCAAAAATGACCCCCCCAAGAGGAAGATTTCATCATTTCCACATTTTAGGTCTAAAAACAATAAATCAAGAAGAACTAACCTGAGACTTCACGGGTCGATGTTCCACTCTCGGAGGCATGATCGCTATCTCACCACGAATGTTTTGACTATACTCTCATCAAAAACTGTCACCGTGGGTCCCAGAGCTCAAAAATCTATCAAATCAATCCACACAAATGAATAGTAAAATGACTTCGTTTTATATAAATAGCCCCCTTAATTTGATTTTGAATGTCTTTCACAGGGTCGGAGCACCGACGGAGGTAAGTTCTAAACCTCACATAGATGGTAAGTCCTCTTTTCTTATCAATTTAGCCTTATCTCTCCAATTGTTTTATCTATCTACACTTGAGTCCCTTGTTTTTATTTTACAGCTAGCGGAACTTTGGATGGTGACTTTCCAACACACAGGCGTGTCAGCTATAACTCCTAACTCCCCATTTCGGGATCGCCATGCTTGGATCCACCGTTTTATGCCTCTTCATGGCTAAGACACTTCTCTAAGGGGGAAATATGTACGTACCCAAAATTATAGGGTACTACACCACTGGAACAATGTTACACATGCCCCAATGATGATACAGGTCTCCTTGCAAGGTGTTTGGAATCCAGAAAGGCTCGCCAAGTATACACTTATATCCCACATGCCCTACTCAGCCTCTGCATGCTTTGTTTTTCTCTTTTTCCCCTTTTCTTCTTACATTTTGTCTTTAGTGAAGAAACCGCCGCCCTGCCTAGGCAGCGGTCCTGTGACCACCACCCAGGACAGGGTGGTGGTCCCATACCCGCCACCCTGCATAGGGTAGCGGTCTTGTACACATTTCCCAGATCCTTCTGACGATCATGTCAAACATAAATCTTGGATTTTACATGCTTTCTTCAACCACTTTGGCTTGCATTAATGTTTTTGGTCCCCTGGTAATAGTGTTTTTCCTTTGTTTATAGTAAAAGAGTTCTAATGGGAGTTACCCTCTGGTAAATGCATTGGTTATAAATAGCCAGCTTGTTTTCAAGCAAATGGCCCCTCATCCTCTCAATTCTCTTGTTCAGTCTTTCAATTTCTTGCTTAGAATTCTATTAGTTTCATGTTTTTCTTCCATTGTTGGTATTTTAGAGGTCATATGATCTTCTTGTTTCAGTCTTGTTCCATTGTTGTTGCATACAATCAATTTAACATAGAATAGCTTCATTTCTAGACTAGAATCCATTAAAGTTGCAGGTTTTGTTTTGTCACAAGGATAGTTTCTGAAACTCTCAGTACACTTGTGTTGTATTCCCACAATAAATCCCACTAGGAATTGCATAGTCAAGCTCTGTTCACTTGCGCTATCTCTCTCCTACTCGCATTGTATTCGGTCTATATCCAAAGCTGCCATTGTTCAAATACCATCTTCTATTGATACGATCATATACATACTTTCTGGATTCACGAGGACACAAAGGAATGAGGAGATCACACTGAGGGGATGAAATCACACACAACTAGATTTACCACTATTCTGTAAATGCCAGGTTTGAGCTATCAAAGTTCTAGTTACAACATATCAAATAGAGTAGTGAATTATTTCATTTCAATTAAAATTTTGTTCTCGATATCACCAGGGAAGCTATGGGGATTGATAGTTTCTGATAAAATGTGATTCATTCCTCACTTCTGAGGTAGGATCGAGAGTCTTTTCAATTCAAAACATATAGTTGCTTAGATATTTAGGATAAAATCACAACTACACAGGCGAATAGCCATACCAGGCTACGTTGCTTGTTTTTATTCTGTTATTAGATTAGTTGTTCATTTTATAAATATACTAGAGTAGCTGCTCTTTAATTTCATTGAAATACGTCATTGAAAATACAAAAATAGAAGAATGCTTGCATAGTGTAAATACTTCTTTTGTAATCAGTTTATTAAATGTTAGTTAAAAGTTGAATCATTTTGTATGACAATCACAGGACCTAGAGAGCCTAGAGAGTATATATTTGAACCCGTAGTGCCTCAGCCAAATCTACCCACAACATTAGCTGATATAGATCAGGACCTCAAGATACAGGTCTTTCGAGCAATAGAAAATTTACAAGCAATTAGTGAGAAACTAAGAGGATTAAACATCGAAGACGACAAAGCTTACACATTCTGGTCAAACCATCCAAACTATAGATTGCCTTGATAAAACAGCTAGATGACTGTACAAGGGTTTGAAAGAGAATAGACATTTGGTTATGATCCTTTAGTTCCATAGCCTAACGCAGGAGACCTCCTCATCGACATAGATACTAGCCTATGCATTCAAGTTGCCAAAACACCTATTAGGTACTATGAGAAAATCATACAACTTCTAGTTCTAAACGTAGAGGCTGAAAAGGCATACGATTACTGGATAGTTGGGAGAAGGGATTGATTCTTCACATGACCATAACAGGTCCACAACAACCATGAACTCACGGTTGTGATCCCCAAGTCCCACAACCCAATGGGCCTACAAATCAGTTAAGTATTGACACTGGCTTATGAACGCTGGTATTTAGATCCTCACCACTCCCACCAGATATCATAGTACAATTCTCCGTATTAAATATAGAAGCCAATCAATCTAATATTTTCTGGGCTAGACCAGAAAACCACCCATAGTTAACTGTAAACCCACTAAATCACCCATCACCATTTTATGACCTTGTCTGGAGATATATACGAAGCTCCCACAGGTCACTTCCCACGTATCCAACAACCAAGAAACAGGATCTCGGCAGAGCTCGACATTGATTGGAGCCTCCGAGCAGCCATTATATCTAAATGGACCATTACACCAATTCAAGTTAGGAGGGCCTTCTTCACCTTAGATTCACAGATTCCATTATTGCATATTGAGGATATAAGACTACCTGATTATCTTGTCTATTCACATTCAACATTCACCAGTTGTCTTGACATGACCTCGGGAGGTCGGGTATGAGGAAGAGGTACTTGTAGATTCCCATACTCGCATGTCACTTTTCCATTGTACAACTACCCACTGATGCACTGTTGTCCCGTACAAGGCATATAATAACATATCTCTTCTCTTAATTTGATCTGTCCACTGTGTTTCCATGGCCTTAAAAAATGTAGGAAGATCTTCTGCCCTTGTATACCAAGGTATTGTGTTTCTTATCCATCGAATCTAATGAAGTCCATTCTTGCACATAACCACGCTTTTCACCTTGCATCCTTCTAATTCATATGTACCATGAGTCCAATTTTCACAAGCAATACTCGTAGTATCACTAATAGAATGAGAATCCTCCCACTTTAGGATGCATTCTTTTGATGGGTCATTGACCTTTGGGTCTTGACTAACACGCACATAAAATCTATTTAAGTTCTCCTCACTTAGAGGCTCAACATATGGTGTAGAATTCCCATCTGCCAAAGGTATCACAACCCTTTCCTCCTTTTTTTCAAATCTGATATACCCCTTATTAAATCTCAAGTCAGCATTATTCGCATAACACCAAGGGTGTCCAAGCAGGGCTGGAAAATTGTTTGCTTTTGCAGGTGCTAATACCTCAAAATCCCCAGTGAACTTGGCCCCTTAAATAGTTATAGATGCATCTTTAAAAACTCTTATGGGAGTGGCCTTAGTCCGGTTTTCCATAAATAAAACATTAGATTATGGCTGCAATGGAGGCCTCCCCATTTGTACCCATGCATCTAATGTAAGCATATTTACTTCCACACCTATATCAATCAATATGTTTCTCAACAACCACCCATCTACAACAACATTTAGAGTAATTTATTTTTCATATTCAATGCTATCAGGGGGAAGATTTACATGCAGATTCTTCCATCCGATCTCAAGAATTACGTGCAGAGCGTTCCCTTTTAGCCAACTTCCTAATAGTGGAAAAATGTTCTCCTAGTGCAACATCTTGCAAACCTCTCATAGATCATTGATATCAGTTTAGACTATCTCTGATGCTTTCTTCTGCTCCTTTAGGTACTGTATATCACCCTGAAGATTCCTTAGCACTTCTATGGTATCCTATTAAAACTCCTTCTAATGAGTCAGATCTGGGTACCTTGCATGCAAAACCTCCTCCTTGGTGATCATAGGCTTCTGGTGCAATGCCTCTCTTGCGCGTGCCACTTTAGTACATGTAGTAATGTTCACTATCAATGCCTCAAGTCCTTCTACTAACTTGGGCATCCACTGATCTTCTACCGCGTGCTGGATTCTAACCATCTTGTCGCCTTTGTTTTCTTGCTTATGCTACTTACTCAAATGCTCATATATGTTCGAGCACTCTTCATAGCTATAGTTATTTCCAAAAAAAGAACATGCAATATTCTGAGGACATTCATGCCTATAGTGGTCAGGAGATCCACACATATAACATGTTCTATGAGGTAACTCACCTCTTCCTCCATCACGGCCTCGTCCTCCATATCCACCATGATATCCACATCCCCTTCCATGACCTCCTTCAAAATACCCCTCATTTTTGTCATAGCACATTTGATTATGATCCCGATCCTGGTGCTCATTCTTACCCTTAGAATTATCTGTTATACTTGTCTGTCGTACCCCAATGTCTATAGTATCCTAGATCTGACCAATCAACCAACAATCCTCAATATCATGGGTTATGGACCTACAAATCTTGCAAAAGCAAGATACATTATTCCTTATTGTGTATTATAACAAAGGACAATGACTAGCATCACGATTTAAATGGAAAATCTCACATTCCAACAGTAACGAGCGTACAGATTTGCAAGATCAACTATCCTTGCTATGACCTTCCACTTCACAATCTGTACACCAAATTCCTAAGCACGTTTCATGGGCTGAATTTTCTGATAGCTTCTGTAACTACTTTACCATAGCTGTAATATGTGCCTCTAGGAATGGACTAATGCCAGTGTCAATGCTCCCAACTGCCTCAGCATGCAAATTTACTTCTAGTGCTTCATGCAGATTAGTGTATGTCTTATGTGACAGTGCCCTTCTAAAAGGTGTAATCAATCCTAAAACAAACCATTGTGCATGCTGGCTAGCGTGAATATCATAAGATAGCTTAGATAGAAGTGTCTTAAAATGAGCATATACTCATATACACTCTCATTAGTGCCTTGCTTAATATCCTTGAGTGCACTTATCCTCTTATGCTCAAACTCAGGGATATGGAACTCTTTCAAGAAAGCATCCCTCAGTGCTACATAATCCACACAAGTTTGATTAGGGTCAAACTTCCTATACTAGCTATGTGCACACCCCTGTAATGTAGTGGAAAATTGACTTGTCTTATGCTCAGCAGCCGTGATCCCTTTAGCGTGCCACAATATTTCACACATATGCACATGTTCAGAAACATCCTCTATACCTCTATATTCTAGGAGATGAAGATACATCTCCATATAGATATTCAGTAGTTGTTGCAAACCTTGACCACCTGATCCAGAACCTCCTATGTTCCCTCTGCCTCCAGAACCACCTTGATACTCCACCTGTATTTGGAATAGGACCTATAGATGTAGTCCCATGTGCTCCGACAATAGTACTATACTAAACCCCAATAGTTTGTGAGGTAGTTCCACTTCCAAAGGTGAATCCAACATTCTGCACACTCACATTTTGTGTGGATGATGCACCTAAGAATGTTGCTCCAAATAACATTGAAGTTGTCTATCCTGCCATCGATGTATTTGATCCCTAACTTACTCCTTCTCTCCTACTTCCCAAGTTAGTTTGCTGGTTACTTGTCGTACTAGATACTGAAAAAACAAGCACAAGGGCTAGGTCACCAGGTGGATTAAGATGTGTGCCCACAGTCCAGGTAGTCTTTGCTGGCACACTTCTGTGTGAGGTTGAGGGGGATCTCTATCATGCTTTCCAAGAGGGGGGAGTTCCTGATGCTCTGGATCCACGTCTTCTATGTGAGCTGCAAATCCTTCATGAGCCATCTCTCTCCTCAACGCCATCCTTTCTGTAATGGAATGTTGCTTCTCTATCTCCCTCTCATGTGCCTTATTATACTTAAGCCACCTTTCCTATCTTTATCTCTCTTCCACTAGGTCTGCTATCTTAAACCAAACCTGTTCCTTCCCTCGGGCGTGGTGAAGTTTAGTTAGCCATCGGTTTACTCTCTAGGTTCAAAGTTACCATGAATATCTTGATCACTAATGGAATACCTTGCAAATATGTTCCTCTTGGATACCGCAAAAATTGGAATTTAGCTACCTCCAGGAAAGAGTACGTCAAAATTGAATATTTCAGAATATAACTATTTAGAACACCATAAAACCACGTATCCACAGCGTGAGTCCAGATCGGATCAGCATCATAAAGTGCCTAAAATTCTTCCTATGTCTAAACAAGTGTGCAATACCTCCAGTTCTGCTGAGATGCATAAGCAGTAAGCCACTTGTATAGTTCTACTGGAAAGATAACAAAAAATCTCTCATATAATTTGTCATATAGATTATGTTCTACCCAAGTGTGTGCATTAAACTCAGATCCACTACTGAACCATCATGCATATTCTTCCTCAACATCTTGTATACATTCATCAAGACTTGCTAGAGTTAACTGGTACGTCTTCATCGCGAACCATCCTGAAAACAACTGAAAAAGAGGTCCTGGCAATGGAACCAATGATGCAGCCTAGAATTTACTAGATAAAACTCTAGTCACGTTGGCACATCACTCAACCTTAACTGAGCACTCACCCAAAGCATACAAAGGTACCAGGTCCCTCTTTAGGGTTGTTATAATAGGATGATAACATGATAAAGGAAGAAACATATATATTCATAACTAATCCATCATTCTACAATACATACTACCCTCATATCTATGAAAGAACAAGCTTAAACAGTAATCATGATTGAATTAATAACATGCACTACTCAATTACACACAAAATGACACTTAGATTCAGCCAATATCTTCCATCTATTAATAAATATAGAATCTCCTTACAATATTGTCAATCTATATCGATGTGCTTATAGATCTAATACAATAATTCATTCATATGTATATATCTCTATACCTCCATACATTCATCACACATACATACAGACACTCTGTATATCCTCTATTACGCTCATCTACTATGTACCTAACATCATATATATAGGGTGGGGACTTTCCTTCACTGCTTATCTAGTCTAGAAATAGGCCACATTCTATTGATAGCCACACATACAAGTGTGCTATCTATAGACCTCTTGTAGTTAACTGAAGTTTCAATCCTATTATTAGCTCATCTCCATGCAAAATGCTTCGATCCGATCCTCTAAAGATAGACAATGCATGGTGCACATGTCTCTACATCATTGGTGTGTTCCACACACCATCTTCTAAAAATAGGTCTTCATGCTCAAAATCAGCTAAGTCCTAAAATTTGAACTTGTCTTCCATGTACGGGTCCTTCCTGTCCTTCTGCGCCCTTGGTTCCGGGCTTCTATCCCACGTGGACTCCTTGTGTGATCTTTGACAAGTATTCTTTGATCAACACTCGTAAAGAGGTTTACAAAGTATACTTGTGAAACCATGACGACCACTCATAAGGCACACTTGGAGAAGTGGTATAAGAGAATGTGTGATGTATTTGAGGTTGAGTGGAGGATCCTAGAGTAGTTTCTTGCACTCGTAAGTGGAGAGGAAGAATTTGCAGTAAGAAACACTTTTGCATTGGCAGATTTATGATGACAGATGATAACATGAGTCCCTGGTGCACGCTACCCTTCTACTTCACCACACTATACTTCCAAGCCGGATTTATTCAGTTCAAGGAGGCCAAAAGACTAAGGTTTAACCTTAGTGATCTAGATATAGACCACCACGAGCTATGCTGGAAACTAGTCTACCTAAAGAATCATGTGTACGTGGAGAGATATATCTCTCACGAGATACAAATGATGAATCCTTTAATGCTATCAATTACAAGAAGGACCGTATAAAGGGTGTATCTATGCATAAGGGCAAAAATTGAAAAAAGTGCTTACTTGGAGAATGATGTCTCCATCCCTAAAGACCCTAAAGGAAGGAAGAAGGCCACGCCTAGAAAGAGAGAAAGAGAAGAGGTGCAGAAGGTACCAAGTGTTCAAACTACACATATAGTAAGCACGTCAGGGACAAGCACTAATCCTAGTACTTACACGTGGAGGAAGAAGTCTCCAGTCAAAGAAAATACCCCAGAAGTAGAAGTTATAGAGCATGAGGAGCCCCTCACCCAGAAGGAATCACTAAGGAAGACATCTCTTTTTGAAGAAAAAGAAAGAGAAGAATCCCCTGTACTAGAATCCCCAGTAAGGAAGAAGCAAAAGGTGACGAATGAGGGAAATTCAGAAGAAATAGAAGACCTAGATTCCTACATTGGTGACAAAGATGATGATGATGATGAGATAGAAGGAGGTGAATACCATCCTATCTATGAGATACATGATTCTATAGAATAAGGAGATGAGTATAACGAAGGAGATGAGGAGAAGGATGATGAAGAAAAATACGAGACCTAAGGTAAGGGGGTAGGCAGGGAAGAAGTTACAAAAGGTCAAAGGACCCCAAGCGTCACAAAGGAATAGGAAGAAGAAAATTCAAAGAAAGAAGTGGAAAAAATCATCAAGGACCTGATGGAACAAGAAGTGGAACACAATGTATATGTGGTGATGAAGGAAGCTGAGAAGGAAAGCATAGGAAAAGAATATGGTAGCATGGGAGGAGATCCCAATTTTATTGTAAGCTTTCCAATGGATGCACACACATGGATGAAGAGCATAGAAGCATAAAAATTTCAAGGAATTGGCTACATTGATAATCTAAAAAAAGTGTTGCACACGCGCTTCCAGAGCACCATGCCAACAGAACAAATTTTAGCCATGACTTCATTTGATGAGGAAGGTGCATACCCTTGGACATGAAAATGGTTTTCATGGGCATTTGAGTCCCACATTAATGAGCCATAATTTTAGGTAAGCCAAGGAGCATTGATGAAAGTGCCAAAAACAAAAGGGATAAAACCCTTGGTGAATGCTCAGAGGCTATCAAGTGAGAAAATCTGTAATGCGCTCAACAAAGTCTCAGTTGAGGTTGAAGCCAGAATCTTCGAGAGAAATGACAATGTAAAGTTCCTAGAGGAAGAGTTGGAGAAAAGGGAGGAGGATCTCCTGGAGAAAAGAAATAACCTAAAGTAGGAGGAACTAATCATCTCTCAGTTAATGGGTGTGTTAAAAGATGAGAAGGAAAGTGTGCGCAAAGGAATACAAGAAGATAGAGATGATCATGGATGTCATTTTCCTAAAGCATCCAAACTTAACACTACCCACACAAAAGTATGGATCATCCTTGCAATGTCTAGAGGACTTGACCCAAATACTCACTATGGAGAGGCAACCACTTGCCCTAATATCAAAAGAGGAGGCATTGGCATGCCAAGAGAAAGAAAATAAGATGAATGTTATGGAGATTGTTTCTCAGTACAACAAGATCCTCACTGATGTAAAGGCCTCTATGTAAGCTGCTGAGGCTGCCTATGATAACTGCATGGACAGAGATAGAGTGGCAAGTATCTTAGTTGCCACCCATGAAGTAGAACTCAAGGAGTTCTAGGAAAAGAACAAATGGAACATGATGGAGTGAGACAAGATCCTAGCTGAGGTAGAAAAGAAATCAGAGGCCATTGAGACCTTGCGGGGCTCAATCAAGAACCAACTAAAATAATTGTACCCTCAAATAACTTGGAGGATGGATGCGCTTGAGGTTTTAGGTAAGAAGTTGGAGGATATTGTGGAGATAATGAGTGCGAAGGGAGAGGAGCTTAGTTTTGAAGAAGTGAGTGCCCTGGTGGGTGACCTTTTTTAATAAGCGCAGAACGAGGTCGACGCTTGGGGGAAGTTAGAAGTTGATTTAAGGAAGGATTTCCCTATCCTTCTCTAGAAGTAAATAAAGTTCCTCATTCTTTCATTATTTTCCCCATTTCTTCATGCCCTCATTCTTCCATTCCAATCATTTTTAAGGATCCACCATTATTTAATTCTTTATTGAAGAGTGTTTATGAGGATGGAGAACAGACTTAGTGTGGGGTGATGTTGGGCCCCAAAATATTAACTAAGTACAAGAATACCATTGGGCATGTAAGACCTAGTTGAAGAAGGGCATGTGGGTTAAAGGCACATAGGAAAAGGGTTCTGGTAGGGTTTTGCAGAATACACGACGTGCGTGTATAAGGCAAAATAGGTTTTGTACTTAGCCACATTTGGCATCCCCAGAAGCGTGTATGAGGCAAACATGAGAAAATGACCCTTGTGATTAAGGCAAAATAGGCTAGCCTTTGCGACTGTAGGATCAAAAAGGGAATGAGAAAATCATGACCCTTGTGATTAAGGTGCTAGCCTGGCGACTGTGGATCAAAAAGGGAATATTCTAGGCATGTGATATAAGGTTTCAGAAGACATCATTACAAGAAGTGGAGAGCTCGGATTGGAGAAGGCATGTTCCCATAAAGGACCACTTCAACACTTGGTAACCGATCTGTAACTTCTAAAAGGCATGATGGTGGTTGTTGAGGCTATATATTCAATTTCCTGGTACAAGAAAATATACGTTGGTGGAAAATAGGTATAACAGAGGATAGAGATGAGAAGTGAAGCTCTGTAGAAATATCATGGAGAGTTCTATGGTTTGGGTTTAGATTATCTGTAGGAGTAATGGAATAACAAGGGGATGGGATTGTGTTTTCTATGTAATATGAGGGACCTAATTCTAGTTCTGATGTATGACTCTGGTCTGCACTATTATATTGATGTGTGATGGCCTCAATGAATGCAATGTGATTATCAAACATGCTAAATATGAATATATGTGGTTCACTGTTTATACTTATATCTATATGGATCTATTATGTGTATATTATTTGTGAATGGATGTAAACCCTTATGCATTTTCTAACTATTATGGTCCAAATATGTATTCTGTTAATGTTTTCCTTGTCTGAATGGATGCATTAGTCTAAAAACTCATCATATGCTCTCAATATGAATGCATGGTTATTTTCCATTCTTTGCATTTAAGTATCTTTCATAGATGATGCATTCTCACACAACTCACACAAAGGAGGGGCTTGGTGCCTGTGTGTGCCTCAGGTGAGTGCCCAACATCCGTTGGGTGATAGGATGACATGCAAGGGATTTTTCTGTTCTTTGAAGGGTACAAAAATGACTACATAAGTTAGTAATAAATTTTCTTCAGTACTGAACTGCACGAAGAAAGATTCTAACCTCTTTTACATCATTGGGTTTAGGCCAGTTAACAATGAACTCAAATTTTGTAGGACCAATTTTCAATTTACCATGTTCCATAACATAACCCAAATAAAAAAAAGATGTTTTCCCAAATTCACATTGTGTCATCTTTAGAAATACTTTCTCCTTTCTCAAAGCATCTCAAAATTTCTAAATATGAATGACAAGATCATCCCATGATTTACTGAAAATAAAAATATCATATAAGTAGACTATTGAAAATTCATCAGTGAATGACCTAAAAATATCATTCATTACATGCATGAATGTATCCGGTGCATTGCAGAATCCAAAAGGCATAACAATCCATTAAAAAAACCTATTTTGTTTTAAAAGTAGTTTTCCAAATATCACATTCACTTATTCTAACCTGATGATAACCACTTATCAAGTTTAACTTAGGGGAAAAAACAAAAAATTTCAACTGATCCAATAAATCATCAATGTGAGGAACAAGGTAACAATTTTTCACTGTGATCTTATTCAAGGAATGAAAAATTAAAACACATCCGCCATGTGCCCTCTTTTCTTAGGAACCAAAATGATAGGTGAACTACAAGGAGATGAAATTGGACAGATAATTTCTTTTTCCAATAGTTCTATCACCTGTTTATTGATTTCCTTGTTTTTAACCCACAGAAAATCTATACATACCAATGTTAGGAAGAGGTGCATTCTGTAATAATTTTATCTAACGTTGAACCCCTCTTATTATCCAAAATACCCCCAGGTTATGTTGATAACTTACATGGCTGTTTTGGATTTTTATATGGAAGTTTGATGAAGATTGTGCAAAATCAAAGGTGGGAAGAGAAAAAAGAGTTGGGTGAACTGGGTGAAGCATGCACTGCATGAAAGGTTGGAATGTTCTCACATTCTAACAATTCACTGAACGACTAAGTCAGATGACTAAGTAGTAGGAGAAGCATGGTGTGAACAATGCAGCGAGTCAGGTAAGTGGGTCCCATGAGCACACATATAATTATTCTCTCCTTCCTTAGGTACTTTGACTAGCTAGTTCATCCACACCCAACACAAAATGCATTAAAGTGAACTATAGTAACCCACGGGGAACCCTATCATGACCCTATCGACATCTTGAACTTCAAATGGCCAAACATTTAACTCTATAACTCCAAATTTCATTAAACTATACTTTTTGGAAAGGCCTCGTCATGTAATACACCATTAAAATGGAAAAATTAAATTTGGTGAGGTTAGCTGGTAGGAAAAGAGGAAAAAATATCCCACCATTAAAGATGCATTTCTAGGTGTCTCAACTACCAACTTTGATAAGGTATGGTGCCCATTCCTTCTCCTACAAACAAAGTATCATGGGGAAATGGCCTTAGTAGGGTACCCATGCTTAATTTAAGACATTCAATGTATGATGTGGTGGTTGAATGTGGAATTTTGAGTTTCCCTCTCTTTTCTCTCCTCTCTCTTTCCCATTTTATGTTTATTATAAAATGATTCCCATTTGTAAAGTTTGGACCCTCTTGGAATGTTTGTGCATCATTCTACAAGTGTTGCATGTGTATTTTGAGTTTCATGCCTCAGATATGGACCTCTTTAGGGTGATTTTTTCGTTTCTCCTTCATTATAATGGACTGTGCATCCCTTTAAATCTGTGTTTTGTGGCTATTTTCTTCCCTAGCTGGTATTTTTTTGTAATTCCTTACCTCTTCATTTACTTGTAGGTATGTTGTGTATGTTTCTTCACCTATTTCAAGGTTTAATTCTATTATTCTCCATGGAAATGAGAGTTTAAATGTTATTTTGGACTATGGCACTCATTTCTACCCTTTTCTCCTTCATCTTCATCCCATTTTCACTAATATGATAGTTTATTTCCCCCATTTCTTAGTTTTATCACCTCTATTAGCCTAGGATTTCCCCTTAAATGCATCCATCTCTTCCCTTGGTCCTTTAGAGTGGTTTATTAGGATTAGTTAGTTACATTTCCTACAGTAAGATTAGTTTAACGTTAGGAATAGGTAGAGGAACAATACTTCTCTGGAGGTTTTTCTCAAGTAGCAAGTTCAACAACTTGGAGACAATCCCATGTTTCCCAAAAACACTGATTTCTAAATAATAATAAATTAGTGGGTGTTATTTTTCGGTGATAACACCTCTTTTAGGAGGTAGACCTTGTGGACCCTAAAAAACATCATCATAGTTAGAAACAATTTTAACCAATTCATTATGATTTTTAGGATCACAATCCTCAAAATTATTTTCATCATCTTTCTCTTTATCTTTGATCACCATGAGTATAATTTTTTTTCTTGAATTTACAAGTCTTTTTATCTTCCCTACAGTAACCAAAGAAAGACTTGTTTTCACATGATGAGCTCTAACAATATATTCATTCCCATATTTAACAAGTGATTATTTATTCTCTTCCCTATAGAAGATTTCTTTACAATCATAAAGATAAGGGCTTCCTAAAACCTCACCAAAAATATCTAATGGAAAAACATCCATATCAACCTCATTAATGAACTTATCGATAATGGAAAATCTAAATCTAAAATTTTTCATTACCTGCAATTTTACATCATCACAAACCCAACCCAAAGTATAAGGCTTAGGATTTGGTTTGGTTTTGAGTCCTATTTTCTTCACAACCTCCTCTGAAATTAGAGTAGCTTGAGATCCACTATCAAATAGTGTGTATTTTTGTATGCTTAGAAAAAACTCTAAGGTGGAAAATATCATTTATTTTCTTCTCATCATGCATATATTTTTATTTATAAGAAGATGCAACATTACATGAACTAGTGCTATAAGAATAGGAATAATTAAAACCTTATAAACCAATGACCGTGATCTTAGTTTCATCCCTAGAATTGGATCTAAGATCTTGCACCATAACATTGGTTTTCTTCTCTTTTTCTTTATTATTGTTAAACCATTTAGGATTTAATTCCAAATGTAACTTCTAACACTTAGATTCATCATGATTAATTTTATAATGATTGAAAAATGGTTTATCATCTTCTTTCTTAACATAAGAATTATTATTTTGCTTACCCTTTCCTTTACCTTGTTTTTTCGAACCTTTTTCCTTTCCTTTAAATTGTTTTTTATTTTGTTTTGAGGAGGAAGACTCTTTGGTCATTTTCCCTTTTTCTTCCAAGTGATTAGATTGCAAACACATTAAGTATGAGAATTATATGTTTCAAATAATTATGTAGTCCACTAATATATTTCAGTAGTGTTTCTTGTGTATGGAGAGAAATACCAAGAATGAGAGCCCCTTTTTATAAAATATTGTGTATAATCCTGAACACTTTGTCCCCTTATTTACCTTAAAATTTTCCAATCCATCATGGCTTGTTACATATAACCCAAAATATAAAATTATTGTCTTAGATCAAAAACAAAATCATTCCAAGAAGAGATTGCTTAACCTTTTTTCTCATCTACTTTCTGAAGCTTACTCTCTCACCAAATGAATGTTGTGCTATCCATTCGAAGAGTTTCAAAATGAATTTTTCCTTCATCATCAACTATTTTCTAAACCGTGCAATATACTTCAATCTTCTTGATCATGTTATCCAACTTTTCTGCAATAAGCTCTCCATTATACATTGACAATTCAAATTTAATATCCAGTTTTAATGAAGGAATAAAATCATATTTTTGTTTACCACTTTTTGAAGATGGAGAATCAGATTCAGATGAAGAATAATAGTCTTATTTATGTTTACCTTTCTTCACTTCTCTCTTTATCTTTCTTCCTTGATCTTGATATAATTCCCCCACCATCTCTTTTATTTACATGAAGGAGTGTCAAAATTATTATTCTCTTTCCTCAACCATATTTTTTCTTTGAGACCATCTTGAACCAATTTCTAGATCAAAACCTAATTACCCTTCACATTTTCTAGAATAGTACCTTATCAACATTCAACAAAAAACTTACAATCCAAAGCAACTGCTAAACTGATCATAGACCAGCGTGGATACCAAATAATCCCTAGTATTCATAAATTTAAAATCACACACCAAAAATTTCTTTTAAAATGATTATTTTTTAGATAAAATTTAACATTAAAATTTTTCCATATTTTTAATAATTTTAAAAAATATACTATTTTATTGTGGAATCAAAAAAACCATAAGCAAAATGCAAGAACAATGACAAAATCCATTATTAATAGAGTTTATTGTAAATCCTACATCTCTGGGTCCATTTTTATTGGAAGCACAATGGATTGAGAGGGGGGATGAATCAATCCTTCAATAACCTTAGCCAATTCAAATTAACTTGCACAAACCATTTAACATTCAACCATGAATTAATGAGATCTTAACAATAAATAACAACCACCCACAAGAGAATAACCATGAGAGAGTACACAAGAACACAAGATATGAGTGGAAAAACCTCAAGGGGAAGAAAAACCACTGAATATTTATTATATTACAAAAATCAAAATAATCTAGTGAATCACCAACTTCACAAGGAGCTCCAACCCCTAGTTTAGTAGAGCACCAACCCTACAAGGACCACCAACCTCTATTTTAGTGAGGAACCAACCCCACAAGGAGGCTATAACCCCCTAAGGTGATCAAGTTCCAACTCAACCACCTTCATATGAATACCTCAAATGAATTTTTTTAGCTACAACTAATAGAGATAAAAAATTCAGCTCGCAAACCTTCAAACCCTCTTCAAATTCACCTTCTTACTTCACTCAAGCTTGCTCTTTCATGGACTGATTTGGAAAATAACCCTTGCAAAAATATCTTCAACATTCTTAAAAAATTCACACACTCTCTCATCTTTTTCTCTATTCCCTTGAACAAATTTCACACTCTCACCTAGCTCGCGCTTTTCCCCTCTCATAACACTAGTTCAAAATGAATGCTTACATGCACTTTTATACATGACTCAATTAAAAAACATAACAAAAGTCAGCCATGACCTAAGAGGTATGTCATACCAACATAAAATGACATCTAAAACATCATATAAAATCATTATAAGGACCCATGTAGGTCAGAAATGCACCAAGACAGAAGACAAACCCAACTAGGCTAAAAAATAAACAATTCTCCTTCACCGAACTCATCAAGTACTTAAAACACTTCATCAAGATTTTTCACGTCTCCAAAGGGTTCAAACATGTCCATAATACCCTTATAATATCATCCATTAGCTCACAATATTCTGCACCATCCATTTCATTCACTTCACCACCTTGTAGAACTGTTTCCTACTCAAATCAGGCACTTACAGGAACCAATCACCAAAAAAGAAGCTCAAGATCAGTGCTTATTCAAAATTGTATAGACAATTCAATTTCCTTAACTTTGTTACAATGAGAACACAAAATCATACTCAAGAAATAAACACAAGAGCATACACAGAGACATGAGATTTAATGTGGGAAACCATCCAAGGGAGAAAAACCCATTGAAACCAAAGAACTAGCTTGGACTCAAAGGTCCTATAATATTTATAATGATTTCATGTTGAGCATCCACTCAACTTGGAGTTCTAACTCCAAAATTTAGTCAAGCTGCCACTTGACCTTTTTCAAGCTTCAAATTACATAGAAGCTTCAACTCCCAACACTTCAACCAAGCTTCAAGTTGATCTTTTGTAAGCTGCTACTTACAAAGAAGCATCAACTCCTTGTGTGCTAATAATCCACTAAGACTTCTTCTATTGTTTTGATCACTTTTCTTGTTTTGTCTCCTGTAATTGATTATGATCACTTCTCCAACTCAATTCCTTATTTTCTCACTCTCCTTCATCTGCTAAAAGCACCATATCTCAAGGCCTCTCACATACACACACTTTTTTCATGTTTCTCAAATCAATTATATCTCTTAAACATAAGCTATTTCATGTCCTCACTTGTGGAAAAATCCCATTCCTCCATGTACTAAATCATTCTCCAAGTTTTCCTCACCTTCCACTATATCTTCAATATCATATCCATCAACATATCCCTAAATACAAAATAAGATATTTTAAAATATTCAAATCAGACATCTTGAAGGTCTCTTCCACTTCACCTTACACAAAAAAACTCTACAACTTCACACACCAACTCGAATTAGGAGAAGAAAAGACTTCAAAAGAAATTGTCATGTTTACATCTAAACTTGACATCGACAATTATGTCAATTTCATACATTGAATTCCTCTGACCAAACATGAAATAACTTAAGCTTAGGAAGACCAACCAAAAAATTTGTAACTCCTTATTAATTTATGACATCTTTGACCTCTTTACTAACTGAATTGTAATTGTCATAATAGTTATGACTTCTTTGACCTCTTTACTAACTGAATTGTAATTGTCATAATAGTTATGACTTCTTTCTTTTGGAAAGAAGACATGTCATATAACTACTGAGATAATCAACACTAAGTGTCCTTCACATGCACATGCATTTCATAACTCTCCTTTTTCATCACATCTTCTCCATATCTCTCCATTTCATTTTCAGTACTTCATTTAGTCCCATGTTCCCAACTAGGTGCACATGCTTCAAAAATATAGTCTTTTGCAATGGTGTATGGATAAACCATTCATATAATTTCATGAAATGAATACCAAGATAGAAAAATCTTCTATAGGACTCCTGTAACACCTTAGACTTGGATGCTCATATTCTGGACAAGATTACTTCATGCAATCTCCTCATTTTAGTAGGGAACACAATCTTGAAAGCTCCCAAGAATTTGTCACAGAGTATCTTGATTTTACATGAATATATGCACATTAAAACCATTCTAACACTTGGAGTAGGTCATATAATACATAAGGTTGATCTTCAAAGGCAATGAAGCCTTGATCTTGGACAACAAATAGACTTTCAAACTCAAAAATTTTACCTTCAAAAAGTAAACAGTTTCATACACTCAATCACACATTCATGGCTTCCAAATAACTTTTATACATGTTAATCATAATTATTCAAATCATCATGCTAACAAAAGTCTTCATCTCAAGCTATATGGGCCAAATAACCTTACATTTTAGAGACATACAAAACTATTTTCAAAACACCCAAAAACTAGTCTTGATTTGCATGAATTCAAACAATTTCAAGATAAACCAATGCATGAAAAACTTGTAAAAGTAACTATAATTAACTTCCAAACCATCACTTACAAGAATTATTAGGAGAAAAACACGTTTACGTTTCAAACACAAAGACTGGTTTTTACCTTCATAGCATTCTCAAGTGGTACGACTGAAAATGCACCTATATCATAACATTTCTCCAAATGAATAACTAAGATTAATTCATTAACATCAAGTACAAATCCCCAACATAATCAACAAAATATTTGAACATGGGTTCCTTTATATATTTTTCTGTGCACTAAAATCTTTATAAAAAAGTTGATTTGTTGCGGGGTCCATGTACGTACCCGAAATTGTAAGGTACTGTACTGCCAGAATAGTGTAACAAGTGCCCCAATGATGATACAAGTCTCTTCACAAGGTGTTTGGGATCTGGAAAATCTCTCGGAGTATGCGTTAACATCCTGCATGCCCCACCTAGCCCCTGCACCCTTTGTTTTCCCCTTTTTCCCTCTTTCCTTGGCCTTTTGATCTTCAGTGACGAAACCGCCGCCCTAATCAGGGCGGTGGTCCTGTAACCACCATGCTGAGCAGGGCGACAGTCCTTTGCGCGTTTTCTAGAATGTTCTTTTGACGTGACTCACGTGAAATATCACGTTTCACTAGCTTTCCTTGCCCTCTTGAGCATGCATTTATGTTTTTGGTCCCCTGGAATAGTGTTTTTCCTTTGTTTATTGTTTAGGAGTTCAGTTTGGTTTTGATCTTTAGGGGATTGAATTCCTATAAATGCATGGCTTGTGCTCAAACAAAAGGGACTGATCTTTTTCTCTCATTTCCTCATTTTTAGTAGTCCAACTTGTTATCTTGTTTAGAAGCCATAGTTTTAATTCACTTGCATGTTTAGTTAGTATTGTTCAGCTGTTGGTAAGCCACATATCCAGCTTATGCAAACAGTGTTGTTGTTTTATCCAATCTATTGGAATATAATAGCTTAGGAAGCCATTAAGGTTGCAGGTTTTTCTCTTCAAACAGGATAGTTTCATGTCCTGGTCACTTCATATTGCATGACTTGCAGTAAAATCCCGCTAGGAACTGCATAAGCCAAGCTCTGTACTCTTGCGCTATCCCTCTCCTACTCGCATTTTCAGTCTGCATTCTGAGCTGTCCTTGTCCCAATATCTATTCTTATTGATGCTAGCATTACACGCTTTTCTGGATCCACATGAACACGAAAGAACGAGGAGATCACACTGAGGGGACAAGATCGCACACGCCATCGGATTCGCCACTGTTCTGCGGAATCCAAGTTTTAACTTTCAAAGTTCTAGTTAGAACCATATCAAATAGAGTAGATAATTACTTCATTTAAGTGAATTCTATTCTCGATATTACTAGGGAAGCTATGAGGATTGATAGTTTCTGAGAAACTATGATTCACTCCTCACTTCTGAGGTAGGATCGAGAATCTTACAGATAGATTAGATGAGCTATTTTATTTAGAATAAATCTACAAATTACACAGGCTGATAAATACACTTGGTTATTTTGTCTGTTTTAAATTATTGTTTAGTTGTTACTCCTAGATACATTTAAATAGCTTGCTTTCATTATATTCTTGAAAGGTTTCTTAGAAGAACAGAACTTATTTATGTTTTAGGTTTATTCCACGTAGTTAGAGTTTGCTTAGTTACAGTTAGATTTACATTTCATTTCGTATGACAATCACGGGACCTCAGGAGCCCAGGGAATATATATTCGATCCAATTGTGCCTCAACCAAACCTCGTCACAGCAATAGTTGACATAGACCAAAATCTCAGAATACAAGTATTCCGAACAACAACAGATTTACAACTGATCAGTTCTCAGTTGAGAGGGTTAAACATAGAAGACGACCAAGCACACACATTTTGGTCAAACCAACCAAATTATAGATTTCCCTAGGTAAACACTCACATGACTGTAGAAGGGTTCGAAAGAGAACAAACCTTTGGTTGTGATCCTTTGGTCCCACATCCAGGTGCAGGAGACACTCTCACAGATATAGATACCAGTCTAAGGATGTAGGTTGCACGAATGCCTGTGAGATATTTTGAGAAAATCACACAGTTGTTGGTCCTAAAAATAGAAGCTGAGAAAGCATACGATTACTGGATACTATGGATTAGAACTTGATTTCGCGTATGACCATAACAGGACCGCAACATCCAAGAGTCCATGGTTGTGACCCACAGATCTCACAGCCCAAGGAATCCATAAGTCAATCAGATATAGACACTGGCTTACGCACACTAGTATTCCAATCCACTCCAATTCCACCCATCATCATCGAACAATTGTCCTTACTGGATATAGCGGCTAACGAAGCTAGAGAATTCTGGACTAGGCTAGAAAATTGTCCGTAAAGTCAATTGTTTTCACCATCCACCCTATGACCTTATCTGGAGACATACACGAAACTATCCCAGGTCATTTTCCACGTATTCCACAACCCATAGATCGAATCATGCCAGAGCTCGATATTGATTGGAGCCTTCGAGAAGTCATCCTTGCCGATCGATCTATCACACCAGTCCAAGTTAGAAGGGCCTTCTTTGCCTTAGATTCGCAAGTTCCACTAGTGCGTGTCGAAGACATTAGACTGCCTAACTAGTTTGTCTGAATCCAACGCATATTCTACCCCCACCGGCTTTCTCGGCACGACCTCAAGAGTTCGGGTACGCGGAAGAGTCACTTGTAGATTCTCACGCTCGCCTGTCACTTTTTCGGCGTACAAAACTGGTGAACCCGACGTGAAACAAACGAAATTAGTGAAGCTGACATAAAACTTCCTACTTTCTCACCTGAAGTCATAGTCTCACGTATCCCCATTATTCTGCAGGTATCCATATACCCCCCAAATATGTTAGGATTCGATGAATATGGCAGACCCCTCTTGGGTCTCGAGGCATACTACACCCAAGATAATAGGCAATCATCACCCTTACTCTTAGTATGGGGCGATAACTATTTAACTAATCAGTTGTCAAAACAAACCCCAAGAATCAGATATAATTTGTCTTTTCAAACTGAGGAGTTAGATCAACCCCCTTGAACACAACAAATAGAGCCTTCAGGCTCGAACAATATGACGTTTACCAGAGAATCTGGTTCGTCTCCTCAAATGCTACTTAGACCACAAATCAGTAGACAGTCAGACCCATACCTAGTCTTAGATGATGATTGGTCAATACGTTATCCTAGGAGTGAACAACATTCTCAGGGTATGTACCCACCTATAGGAGGTTTACAAATACAACCCAAGGTCTCTTTTCAAGAAAATACCTCTATGCCACTGCATATAGGAAATACTCTTGGAGAAACTTGGCAGGATAGCAATCAGTTCATGACAGGCTATCTCATGCCTATACAACACCAGGGTATACAAAAAAATCAGCTCAGGAAAAGCACCGTGACTTCACCAAATGAAGTCATTTCAACGTTAGTAGAAAAAGTGAGAGGGTTAGAACTTGCTCAAGCAAGTCAAAATTCTCCGTTCATACAAGAAGGAAGTTCCAATCCTCCATACCACTTTGGCCAAGTAGATCTCCTCACAGGCGTAGGCACGTTAGGTATGCCTCCTCACTATCCACAACAAACGCCAACAAGGCCCATCATCTCTAACACTATTCCTCCCGGTCTAGTATCAAACAATCCATTCCTAGACAATACCCTGTCATACTTAAACATGTACTCCAAATCACCACAAGGAGATATGTTCTCCTCTCCCGGCATGTTTGCTCAAATGCAGGGACTTCCCTATGCCCCTACTAATGCATACTCTTCACCATATCAACAACCCATCCCACCACCACTCCCTCAGCAACCACCATCAATGGTCGAAAACTATGTGATAGGGACTTATTCAGAATATCTGAAGGAGCCCTTAGACTTCGCCATACGAAGTGTCATGCTCCCAAGACCGCTTCCTGATTTACCCAAGTACAAAGGTGAGGGAGATCCAAATGCACATAGCAAGGCTTACGCTACAGCCATATGAGAATTACTCCCTTGGGATGGGTTTATTGCTAAAATATTCCCCAAAACCTTAGAAGGCATTGCTCTCGACTGGTATTATAGAATACCTGAAGCCTCCATCCATTCATTTAAATAGTTCGTATCAAAATTCATTAAGGCATTCGACATGAACAAATTGTTGAGAACAAGAATCAGGGAATTCTTACACATCGAACAAGAACACAACGAATCTGTTGCCCATTTCATCCAAAGGTGGCGTACAGACCTTTATTCCTCAGAAAGTGCTCCAAACATGGATCAGATGGAACTATGTGATTTATTCCTTCATTCTCTCAGCAAAGAGGTGAAGGAAGAAGTCCAGAAGTTCCCACTAAGAACTTACGATGAAGTAATTGAGAGTGCTCTCCGAATAGACCAAGCAGCGATAGATAGTGGTCGTAAGACATATGGAACAAATGGGAGGTTAATCACCTCTACTCAGAACACTACAACTATCACAAATGTCAATCAAGGACCCAAAATCCTTAACAAAAATCATGGGGTAACAATGGATGGAGTAACCGACCAGCCCAAGAGGGTAAATGTTTTTAATGCTCCGTCACAAACAAATAACCAACGAAACAACAACTTTACCCCGACGATCAATACAGTGGATTTTAATCATCCACAACAACAACAACAACGGCGAAATACCATACAAGGGCCAAGCCAAAACTCATTTGGTTATCAAAACCAAAGTCAAAACTAGAAACAACAGATGCAAAACTTTAATCCTAATAGGCAACAGTTTGATCAGAATTTTAGGCCACAATACACACCTAACCAACAAAATAGGAATTATAACCCCAATTCTTATTGTGGTTTCCACAAAATTCGGGGTCACGATACTAGAATGTGTCGTGACTACAATAAATTTATGCAACATTTGCCAGAAGAACAAAGACAGTTCTTCACAGATTTGTTTTTGGCAGATCCCGTGTCATCACAACCAAATACACTCACAGGAGTAGTTTCCCCTCAGAATGCTCCCCTCAAGATCTTTAACGATCCGCTTCCAAATCATGATAGCAATAGATTGAATCCAACTGGAACAAACAAAAGTGCAATGACAGG
This sequence comes from Taxus chinensis, assembly GCA_019776745.2. Lineage (NCBI taxonomy): Eukaryota > Viridiplantae > Streptophyta > Pinopsida > Cupressales > Taxaceae > Taxus > Taxus chinensis. The sequence goes on along the minus strand of CM034146.1, from coordinate 12,395,570 downwards.
AAACAATGATCAGGAAGCCTCGACTTCACTAAATCCGTTAGTTACACCACAGTTAGGAAGTCAACCAAGACCCAAGATAGTCAGTTTGGTAGAATTAGACGCTGAACTACCTATCGAAGCTATAACAAGAACGCGAGAATATTTCTCTCAATCGAGCCCAAGTCATCTGCCAAAAACAGATAAGAGTCAACAAATAGTAGAAAAACCCGTAGGTGTCTATGATTTAATTAGTGACCTAACAAAGACCTCACACATTTCATTCTTGGATTTACTAAAGAACTCTCCTCCTCATAGAGCTTCTCTTTTAGAAGCATTAGGTCTAGGTTATCTAATTAAGATCACTCCACCTCCTTAAACACAAGTAAATCACGTAGATTTTGATATCCACCCTCCGAGGCAGCTGGACAAGGATGTCAAATTCATATTCAAAATAAGTAAAATGCCCACAGATATTGAGATCGCACCCCGAGGTGATCCAACCTTACACTTACAAGTATGGGTTTATAATAACTATGTAAAACGGGCAATGGTTGATGATGGGGCCGCAGTTCACATAGTACCTTTCTCTTTCCTCCAAAAACTTGGATATGGGGAAACAAACTGTTCCACTACTCGAAATACATTGAGAGGCTATGATAGCCTTAAAGCCACTTCGATAGGAACTATAATACTGTCGGTCACCTTAGGGCCCAAAACAATCCTGACTGAGTTTTATATTATAGATCGGGAAACTAATTATAATATGATACTCGGCCGACCATGGATACACCGAATGAAGGCAATCCCTTCTACTTTATTTCAAGAAGTAAGATTCTTACATCTAGGAAAGGTATTTATAGCCAAAGGTGATCCAAAACCTTTCGATTTACACCTAGCTGATTTAAAGAAAAGACCAGGGGTGCACTCAGAATTTGAACTTCCAACAAACCAACTTAATAAACCCACTGACCCAAAACCAGACGAAAAGTTGGTACCTACAACAGATCTTAAAACTATCAACATAGCCAAAACAATTCCAACCCCCAAAGATAAAACTAAAGAAACAGTATCATTAGGGACTACTGCGAAAATCGTTGAGTTGATAGAACAATATTCACCAATGTTCTTACCATTTGATTCAGTAGGCATATGATATTCCCTAGGTGTTGGTTCCCTTCCAGCAGAGGACCTCTGTATAGTAGAAGTAGAGGGTGTAAACGCAGCAAATGCCCCAACATCTATACTCCCGACTAAGTATTGGACTCTCCATTTCGATGGAGCTAAATGCCGTTATGGAGCGGGCACAGGTATAATTCTTACTTCTCCTGAGGAGAAATTCCTCCCATTCACTTTTAAGTTAAAATTTGAATGCACAAAAAACGGAGCTAAGTACGAATCCCTCCTTGGCCTCACTTTAGCCAAGAGAATTGGTGTTGATATCATCAGAGTCTTAGGAGACTCGCAATTAGTGGCAAATCAAGTTTCTGAAGTATATGAAACCAAAGCCGAACACTTGCAGCTTTACAAAGATGCTGTATTAAATTTAAGCAAGGCATTTAACTTCATATCCATTGAAGCAATCCCGCGAGAGAAAAATCTTCTCATCGATTCAATAACAACTTCAGCATCACGTTTTACTCCAAGTAATGAGTTAGAAGATACCCAGTTCACGGTGTCCATTCGTGATGAGCCATTGATAAAAATAATGACAAATCCCATTTCAAGTGGAAGTGAATCTCCCACCCCAAACCATGTTGATAATAATATGGCCACTTTGGAATACTTAAGCGCCTATGCGGCATTACATCTCTCCTATCATATGCTAGATTTATCCTTAATTCCACATTCGTCTTCCTATTTCGGGAATCCCATGATGGATTTCCCCTCACAAATCGAACCTAGCATATACGCAGTAGACAATGGGGAGGGTTTGGATTTACCTCCAGCACCACCTGAGTTTGAAGAGGGTAACGCCTCTTTGATCGAAGAAACAATCGATGTCAACATCGGGACAGAAGATGAACCAAGAATATTGAAATTAGGATCATCCTTAACCCCAGAAGAAGTGGAAATACATACTTATATTCTCAAAGAACATCAGAAGGCATTTGCATTTAATTATAAGGAGATGATAGGAGTCGCACCACACATTTCGGTGCACAACCTCATCACTAAATCAGATGCAAAGCCAATTAAACAAAAATGAAGACCCATGAAGCCCAAAGTAGCTCTCATGGTAAAAGAGGAGGTAATAAAACTCCTCCAGGTAGGGTTCATCAAACCAGTCAACTACTCCCAATGGGTATCTAATATCGTCCCATTCTCAAGAAGAATGGAAAGATACGCATCTGCATAGATTTCCGAGATATCAACAAAGCATGTCTTAAGGATGACTTCCCATTACCATCCATAGATGTTATTGTTGAAGCAACGACTGGTTTTGAACTTTTTTCTCTCATGGATGGATTCTCGGGATACAATCAAATTAGAATATCTGAGCAAGATCAAGCTAAAACCACGTTTATAACTCCTTGGGGAACCTATTGCTACGCTGTTATGCCATTCGGTCTCAAAAACACCGGTCCTACGTACCAGTGGGCCATGACATACATATTTCACGATCTAATTCATAAAATCATGGAATCTTACGTAGATGACTTATTGGCTAAGGCCAAGAAGCGTTGTGACCATCCCGAAGTACTCCGCATCATTCTTTCACGTCTAATAGAATACGGAGTCACATTAAACCCAGAGAAATGAGTCTTTGGTGTAACAGAAGGGAAGCTCCTAGGTTATATCATATCGTCACGAGGGATAGATGTTGACCCAACCAAGATTCGGGCTGTCCTCGAAATGGTTCCACCTTCAGATGAATATGGAATCAGATCATTTCTCAGAAAGCTGGGTGCAATCCGGAGATTTATGTTGGACTTGAGCTTCACCGTTCATCCAATCAACAATTTACTCAAGAAGGACTATAGCATTGATTGGACCGAAGACTGTAATGAAGCCTTTGAAGCAGTTAAGTGTTTTCTATTATCACCACCTACGCTAATGCCACCTAAGCTAGATCACCTGTTAATTCTATATTCACGAGCTACCAATGTCTCGCTGGCCTGTATGTTGGCCCAAGAAGACGATAACAAGAGAGAACGTGCGATTTATTTCATCAGCCGAACGCTGCTCGGCTATGAAACACGCTATACACAGGAAGAACGAGAATGCCTTGCCATAGTCTTTGCTACTAAACGCCTAAGACATTATATGCTGAATCAAGAAATGAAGGTCATGGTAAAAACGGACCATCTACGGAATTTCCTCACATAAGGGTCATTGTCTAAAAAGGTTGGACATTTTATAACCTTAATGGGAGAATTCGAATTAACATTTGTAAATCAGAAGTTAGTTAAAGGGAAAATCATCGCGGATTGGTTAGCTGACAACCCATTAGATGGAGATGATTTGGTAGATTTAGACTTTCCAGACGAATGCGTATACTACATCGAAGCCCGACCCTCTATCTCTAAGTGTCTTTGGTACACTGATATCATTAACTATTTCATGGACCATACGTACCCAGAAGGAGTCACACCGCAACAAAGAAGGCAGTTACGCATTATCGTAGCTAAATACGTCATTATAGAGCAGGTGCTCTATCAAAAAGCATTCGATGGAATGCTCCTAAGGTGTGTCGACACAGAAGAGTCCAAGAGAATTCTCCATGAATCCCACAGCGGTATATGTGGAGGCCACTTCGGTGGCCATGCCACCGCTCGAAAAATACATCGAATGGGCTATTTCTGGCCCACTCTAGAACATGACGCGATAGAGTTTGCACGCAGGTGTCATAAGTGCCAAGAATTCTCCCACGAGATCCACATGCCAGCACAAGCTCTATAACCAATCGCAACTCCATGGCCCTTTTCTACATGGGGTGTAGACTTAATAGGGAAATTCTCTCCCTCATCCATAGACGTCCATAATTTTATAATCACAGCCACTGAATATTTTAGCAAATGGGTGGAGGCCATGCCTCTTACTACTGTACCTGGTTCTGTGATCGCTAAGTTCATTTTGAACCAAATCATTTGCAGGTACGGTATCTCTCAAATCACTATCTCCGATAATGGAACTTCTTTTAAAATGAAGAGGTTTGTGAACTATGCAATAAATTTAAGATAAGCCATTATACAGCTTCCTTGTATTACCCTCAAGCCAACGGATAGGCTGAAGCGGCAAACAAGACACTGAAATCCATTCTCCTTAAAACAGTGAAAGAAAACAAACGAGATTGGCATTTGACATTATATCTAGCCTTGTGGGCCCACTGAACCTCAATAAGAACACCAACGGGAGTAACTCCTTTCTCGCTAGTATTTGGGGCAGAAGTAGTTCTCCCACTTGAGGTCGAAATACCCAGTCTCTGCATTTCATTACAAGGGATTCTGGATGAAGACGCTTACAGAGAAGCACATCTTTCACAACTAGAAATCCTAGATGAAACTAGGTTAGATGCTGAGCAGCGGCATAGAGCTTATGCTGACCGAATGTGCCGGCAGTATAACAAGAAGGTCTATGAACGCGATATATACGAAGGTGATCTAGTTTTAAGACTAGACAGCTGGATCGACAAGAAGACCGGCGAAGGAAGGAAATTCCAGCCCAAATGGTTGGGCCCATACCGAGTCATGAAGGACTACGGAAATGGTGCTTACCTCTTATGTACGCTAGAAGGTGAGGAATTTGGTGAAACAGTCAATTCCCTGCACCTCAAGGGATTCTACGCATAAGCAACTAGCACTACTTGTGTAATTATCTACATTGCATCTTTATATAGATTTAGATCATTTTGTCCACTTGTTTCTTACATAAATTGTGATCAAGGAATCTATTCTCAAAGCAATTCATTACAAACTCATGATGTTTTTGGCATTAATCTCTTTAATCATACCTCTGCATCTTCATATATCATCGAATCATCTCAGAATCTTTTATCAAACAAATCAAACATGACAAAGTCTTAACGGTAACCATACCAAGATCTGCAAGTTTGTTCTCATTTTGATTTCTTCTTAGGATAGGTGTCTTGCCTATGGTCTGTTCTAGAAGCTTCATGGTGTCACATCTATCCCATATATACATCTCTTTGGAAATAAGCATATACTGACATTTTACTCAAATAAGCAAGTCAAAAGGTGATTAAACAGAAAATTTTATTTTTACACATTTCCTTGCCCCACCAACCTTCGGTGATGAGCTTGCCTCTCTTACTAGTGATGTAGGGTTGGGAAAGGATGGAAATTCCCTTACTCTCCTATGCTTTGCCCACGGTGATAAACCCACGCTTTTTACTAGTAGCATGGGGAAAAGTATAGGGGGTCCTCTTGACATAGCAAACGTTAAAAGGTCATAAACAAACAATTCAAACTTTGAGCCAAAAACAAATGAATAAGATGTTCAAAATTCATTAAGGCATTCGACATGAAAAAATTGTTGAGAACAGGATTCAGGGAATTCTTACACATCAAACAAGAACACAACGAATGTGTCGCCCATTTCATCCAAAGGTGGCGTACAGTCCTTTATTCCTCAGCAAGTGCTCTAAACATGGATCAGATGGAACTATGTGATTTATTCCTTCATTCTCTCAGCAAAGAGGTGAAGGAAGAAGTCCAGAAGTTCCCACTAAGAACTTACGATGAAGTACTTGAGAGTGCTCTCCGAATAGACCAAGCAGCGATAGATAGTGGTCGTAAGACATATGGAACAAATGGGAGGTTAATCACCTCTACTCAGAACACTACAACTATCACAAATGTCAATCAAGGATGCAAAATCCTTAACAAAAATCATGGGGTAACAATGGATGGAGTAACCGACTAGCCCAAGAGGGTAAATGTTGTTAATACTCTGTCACAAAAAAATAACCAATGAAACAACTTTACCCCGACGATCAATACAGTGGATTTTAATCATCCACAACAACAACAACAACGGCGAAATCCCATACAAGGGCCAAGCCAAAACTCATTTGGTTATCAAAACCAAAGTCAAAACCAGAAACAACAGATGCAAAACTTTAATCCTAATAGGCAACAGTTTGATCAGAATTTTAGGCCACAATACACACCTAACCAACAAAACAGGAATTACAACCCCAATTCTTATTGTGGTTTCCACAAAATTTGGGGTCACGATACTAGAATGTGTCGTGACTACAATAAATTTATGCAACGTTTGCCATAAGAAAAAAGACAGTTCTTCAAAAATTTGTTTTTGGCAGATCCCGTGTCATCACAACCAAATACTCTCGCAGGAGTAGTTTCCCCTTAGAGTGCTCCCCTCAAGATCTTTAATGATCCGCTCCCAAATCATGATAGTAATAGACTGAATCCAACTGGAACAAACAAAAGTGCAATGACAGGAAACAATGATCAGGAAGCCTCGACTTCACTAAATCTGTCAGTTGCGCCACAGTTAGGAAGTCAACTAAGACCCAAGATAGTTGGTTTGGTAGAATTAGACGCTGGACTACCTATCGAAGCTATAACAAGAATGCGAGAATATTTCTCTCAACCGAGCCCAATTCATCTTCTAGAAATAGATAAGAGTCAACAAATAGTAGAAAAACCCATAGGTGTCTATGATTTAATTAGTGACCTAACAAATACCTCGCACATTTCATTCTTGGATTTACTAAGGAACTCTCCTCCTCATAGAGCTACTCTTTTAGAAGCATTAGGTCTAGGTCATCTAATTAACATCACTCCACCTCCTGAAACACAAGTAAATCACGTAGATTTTGATATCCACCCTCCGAGGCAGCTGGACAAGGATGTCGAATTCATATTCAAAATAAGTAAAATGCCCACAGATACTAAGATCGCACGCCGAGGTGATCCAGCCTTACACTTACAAGTATGGGTTTATAATAACTATGTAAAACGGACAATGGTTGACGATGGGGCCGCAGTTCACATGGTACCTTTCTCTTTCCTCCAAAAACTTGGATATGGGGAAACAAACTGTTCCATTACTCGAAATACATTGAGAGGCTATGATAGCCTTAAAGCCACTTCGATAGGAACTATAATACTGCCGGTCACCTTAGGGCCCAAAACAATCCTGACTGAGTTTTATATCATAGATCGGGAAACTATTTATAATATGATACTCCGCCGACCATGGATACACCGAATGAAGGCAATCCCTTCTACTTTATTTCAAGAAGTAAGATTCTTACATCTAGGAAAGGTATTTATAGCCAAAGGCGATCCAAAACCTTTCAATTTACACCTAGCTAATTTAAAGAAAAGACCAGGGGTGCACTCAGAATTTGAGCTTCCAAAAAACCAACTTAATAAACCCACTGACCCAAAACCAGAGGAAAAGTTGGTACCTAGAATAGATCTTGAAACTATCAGCATAGCGAAAACAATTCCAACCCCCAAAGATAAAACTAAAGAAACAGTATCATTAGGGACTACTGCGAAAATCGTTGAGTTGATAGAACAAGATTCACCAATGTTCTTACCATTTGATTTAGTAGGCATAGGATATTCCCTAGGTTTTTGTTCCCTTCCAGCAGAGGACCTTTGTATGGTAGAAGTAGAGTGCGCAAACGCAGCAAATGCCCCAACATCTATACTCCCGACTAAGTATTGGACTCTCCATTTCGATGGAGCTAAATGTCGTTATGGAGCGGGCACATGTATAATTCTTACTTCGCCCTAGGAGTAAGTCCTCCCATTCGCTTTTAAGTTAAACTTTGAATGCACAAACAACGGCGCTAAGTACGAAGCCCTCCTCCTTGGCCTCACTTTAGCCAAGAGAATTGGTGTTGATAACATCAGAGTCTTAGGAGACTCGCAATTAGTGGAAAATCAAGTTTCTGAAGTATATGAAACTAAAGCCAAACACTTGCAGCTTTACAAAGATGCTGTATTAAATTTAAGCAAGGCATTTAACTTCATATCCATTGAAGCAATCCCGCGAGAGAAAAATCTTCTCGCCGATTCAATAACAACTTCAGCATCACATTTTACTCCAAGTAATGAGTTAGAAGATACCCAGTTCACGGTGTCCATTCATGATGAGCCATTGATAAAAATAATGACAAATCCCCTTTCAAGCGGAAGTGAATCTACCACCCCAGACCATGTCGATAATAATATGGCCACTTTGGAATACTTAAACGCCTATGCGGCATTACATCTCTCCTATCATATGCTAGATTTATCCTTAATTCCACATTCGTCTTCCTATTTCGGAAATCCCATGATGGATTTCCCCTCACAAATGGAACCTAGCATATACGCAGTAGACAATGGGGAGGGTTTGGATTTACCTCCAGCACCACCTGAGTTCGAAGAGGGTAACGCCTCTTTGATCGAAGAAACAATCGATGTCAACATCGGGACAGAAGATGAACCAAGAATATTGAAATTAGGATCATCCTTAACCCCAGAAGAAGTGGAAATACATACTCAGATTCTCAAAGAACATCAGAAGGAATTTGCATTTAATTATAAGGAGATGACAGGAGTCGCACCCCACATTTTGGTGCACAACCTCGTCACTAAATCAGATGCAAAGCCAATTAAACAAAAATGAAGACCCATGAAGCCCAAAGTAGCTCTCATGGTAAAAGAGGAGGTAATAAAACTCCTCTAGGTAGGGTTCATCAAACCAGTCGACTACTCCCAATGGGTATCTAATATCGTCCCCGTTCTCAAGAAGAATGGAAAGATACGCATCTGCATAGATTTCCGAGATATCAACAAAGCATGTCCTAAGGATGACTTCCCATTACCATCCATAGATGTTATTATTGATGCAACAGATGGTTTTGAAATTTTATCTCTCATGGATGGATTCTCGGGATACAATCAAATCAGAATATCTGAGCAAGATCAAGCTAAAACCATGTTTATAACTCCTTGGGGAACCTATTGCTACGTTGTTATGCCATTCGGTCTCAAGAATGCCGGTGCTACGTACCAGCGGGCCATGACATACATATTTAACCATCTAATTCATAAAATCGTGGAATCTTACGTAGATGACTTATTGGCTAAGGCCAAGAAGCGTTGTGACCATCCCGAAGTACTCCACGTCATTCTTTCATGTCTAATAGAATACGGAGTCACATTAAACCCAGAGAAATGAGTCTTTGGTGTAACAGGAGGGAAGCTCCTAGGTTATATCACATCGTCACGAGGGATAAATGTTGACCCAACCAAGATTCGGGCTGTCCTCGAAATGGTTCCACCTTCAGATGAATCTGGAATCAGATCATTTCTCAGAAAGCTGGGCGCAATCCGGAGATTTATCCCAGACTTGAGCTTCACTGTTCATCCAATCAACAATTTACTCAAGAAGGACTATAGCATTGATTGGACCGAAGACTATAATGAAGCCTTTGAAGCAGTTAAGTGTTTTCTATTATCACCACCTACGCTAATGCCACCTAAGCTAGATCACCCGTTAATTCTATATTCATGAGCTACCAATGTCTCGCTGGCCTATATGTTGGCCCAAGAAGACGATAACAAGAGAGAACGTGTGATTTATTTCATTAGCCGAACGCTGCTCGGCTATGAAACATGCTATACACAGGCAGAACGAGAATGCCTTGCCATAGTCTTTGCTACTAAATGCCTAAGACATTATATGCTGAATCAAGAAACGAAGGTCATGGTAAAAACGGACCATCTACGGACTTTCCTCACACAAGGGTCATTGTCTAAAAATGCTGGACATTTTATAACCTTAATGGGAGAATTCGAATTAACATTTGTAAATCAGAAGTCAGTTAAAGGGAAAATCATCGTGGATTGGTTAGCTGACAACCCATTAGACGGAGGTGATTTGGTAGATTTAGACTTTCCAGACGAATGCGTATACTACATCAAAGCCTGACCCTCTATCTCTAAGTGTCTTTGGTACACTGATATCATTAACTATATCATGGACCATACGTACCCAGAAGGAGTCACACCGCAACAAAGAAGGCAGTTACGCATTATCATAGCTAAATACGTCATTATAGAGTAGGTGCTCTATCGAAAAGCATTCGATGGAATGCTCCTAAGGTGTGTTGACATAGAAGAGTCCAAGAGAATTCTCCATGAATCCCACAACGGTATATGTGGAGGCCACTTTGGCGGCCATGCCACCGCTCGAAAAATACATCGAATGGGATATTTCTGGCCCACTCTAGAACATGACGTGATAGAGTTTGCACGCAGGTGTCATAAGTGCCAAGAATTCTCCCACGAGATCCACATGCCAGCACAAGCTCTACAACCAATCGCAACTCCATGGCCCTTTTCTACATGGGGTCTAGACTTAATAGGGAAATTCTCTCCCTCATCCACAGACGGCCATAATTTTATAATCACGGCCACTGAATATTTTAGCAAATGGGTGGAGGCCATGCCTCTTACTACTGTACCTGTTTCTGTGATCGCCAAGTTCAGTTTGAACCAAATCATTTGCAAGTACGGTATCCCGCAAATCATTATCTCCGATAATGAAACTTCTTTTAAAAATGAAGAGGTTCACGAACTATGCAATAAATTTAAGATAAGCCATCATATGGCTTCCTTGTATTACCCTCAAGCCAACGGACAGGCTGAAGCGACAAACAAGACACTGAAAGCCATTCTCCTTAAAATGGTGAAAGAAAACAAATGAGATTGGAATTTGAAGTTATATGCGGCCTTGTGGGCCCACCGAACATCAATAAGAAAACCAAGGGGAGTAACTACTTTCTCGCTATTATTTGGGGCATAAGTAGTTCTCCCACTTGAGGTCGAAATACCCAGTCTCCGCATTTCATTACAAGGGATTCTGGATGAAGACGCTTACAGAGAAGCACGTCTTTCACAACTAGAAAGCCTAGATGAAACTAGGTTAGATGCTGAGTAGTGGCATAGAGCTTATGCTGACCGAATGTGCCGGAAGTATAATAAAAAGGTCTATGAATGCGATACATACGAAGGTGATCTAGTTTTAAGACTAGACAGCCGGATCGACAAGAAGACCGGTGAAGGAAGGAAATTCCGGCCCAAATGGTTGGGCCCATACCGAGTCATGAAGGACTATGGAAATGGTGCTTACCTCTTATGTATGCTAGAAGGTGAGGAATTTGGTGAAACAGTCAATTCCCTGCACCTCAAGCGATTCCATGCATAAGCAACTAGCACTACTTGTGTAATTATCTACATTGCATCTTCATATAGATTTAGATCATTTTGTCCACTTGTTTCTTACATAAATTGTGATCAAGGAATCTATTCTCAAAGCAATTCATTACAAACTCGTGATGTTTTTGGCATTAAGCTCTTTAATCATACCTCTCCATCTTCATATATCATCGAATAATCTCATAATCTTTTATCAAATAAATCAAACATGACAAAGTCTTAACGGTAACCATACCAAGATCTGCAAGTTTGTTCTCATTTTGATTTCTTCTTAGGATAGGTGTCTTACCTATGGTCTATTCTAGAAGCTTCATGGTGTCACATCTATCCCATATATACATCTCTTTAGAAATAAGCATATACTGACATTTTACTCAAATAAGCAAGTCAAAAGGTGATTAAACAGAAAATTTTATTTTTACACATTTCCTTGCCCCACCAACCTTCGGTGATGAGCTTGCATCTCTTACTAGTGACGTAGGGTTGGGAAAGGATGGAAATGCCCTTACTCACCTATGCCTTTCCCACGGTGATAAACCCACGCTTCTTACTAGTAGCATGGGGAAAAGTATAGGGGGTCCTCTTGACATAGCAAACGTTAAAAGGTCATAAACAAACAATTCAAACTTTGAGCCAAAAACAAATGAATCAAATGTTCAAAATTCCAAGAGAGTTAAAATCCTAAAAACCCAGATCTTGTCTACTATGTGGCCATCTACGGGTCTAAGTCTAGATAAACCACAAAGCAAGTGCATTCTAAACTATGAAGTCATTCGGGTAGAGTAAGCTTGTAGCTTCCAATTTGGTTCCACCAAAGCTTTGTTTGTCTTTCATCACTACCATTTCACCACATTTCATAACTTGCGCCCTTCTTGGCTCTTGGTGATAAGCCCTCGCATCTTACTAGTTGTGTGGAGTTAGGAGTGGGGCAAGTTAATCTGTTCATCATACTGGTTATATTCATCACTTTGCTAAAACAAACATGAGGTATCCAAATTGCTCACAGAAGCTAGGATTCGAAATCACAATATATCTGCAATATCATGTATCAGCATCATGAAACAAAAAAAGAAAGTAAACATTTGCATAATCTGTTATCCATTGCATACATTCTAAAAAGCATACAAACATACATCGTAGTATACACAAAGAAGCTAGAAATAGAAAAGAAGCCATGAGTGCCAATATTTTGATCCAAAACGAATGTATATATATAAATAATCAATGTTTATATACAATGCCATCATGCACTAGGCATGATCAAAATGCTCAAAGAGCCCGTGATACACAATAGTACAAAATACACAAGGGCTAAATGGCCTCTCAACCCCTACGTGACCCCTCCAAATGTGCACGCCCTCGCCTAGGACTCCGGCTATGCCAACGCTCTAAATGTATAGAGGGCTCAGGGTCCCGAGGGGTAGCTGTGGTCTCACCACAAGAATGGCTCCTCATAAGGCACTCAGCCATGTTGTAGCCCGCTAACTCTGTGCGCAGGGTCGACACCATCCTGGCCACTTGCCAAATGGGAGCGAAGACATCAGTATGTCTACCAGCTGCTGAGGGCTCCTCGGCATCTACGGATAGCTCCGCACGGGTCCTATCCATGGGGATGATCAGGGAATCGGTACATACCCTTCGGATCAGATCTTGCCACTCATCAACAGTCTCTGTAAACAAAGGAGAAAAATGAATCAAAAACCAAGCAAGAGGCTAAAAGATACACGATAAAAACACAAGGAGAGATAGCAATTAAAACAAATCCTAAATTAAACAAACGTTAAAGAAGGAAGAAAGGATAAACTTACTCGTATCACTGGGCCTCCAAGATGGATGCTGGGGCCAGCACCCACCGCAGATGCCACAGCTGACTGAGGGGCTGCTCCTATGGCAGGGGCAACATGTCGGCTTGCAACTGACTCATCCTCTCCATCATGGCCCTGAGAGAGTGGCTCCTCTGAAACTATAGTGTCCTTCTCTGCGCTCTGCTCAGCCCTCTCTACCTGCATAATGTCTTGAGTGTCATGCCACTCAGGATCACTGTCATCAGTCTGCTCCTCCGACCCTCCCTCTGTAAGCTCTTCAAAGTCGGAGTCAATATCTATGGGGTCATTGCTACTATGAGCAGGACCCGCAGCAATTTGAAGTAAAGGTGCCCGAGGCACACCAGCTCTCCCTCTAGCATGAACTATCCTCCTGGCTGCAATGGGAATGCAAGGAGTGATCACTGTCCAACCACGGCCTCTAGGCCCCCCTCTGGCCTCGCGAACTGATCTGTAAACTGGTGCCACTGGGGGAAGCATGCCTATATACGGTAGGCCAAACTGCTGAGGAAATCTGCCAAAAGGATGCACCTCCACTCACCCCACTCGATCATTGAGCCACCCTGTGGTGGAGCAAGAGATCAAGGTAAGAGTCTCCTCTCCCCATATGCCGGCCATAAGCTGGTACGGTGTCACCTCCATGTCTGCAGTAGTAAGGGAGGCAACTGGCTGGTGTGGTGCTCTGAGCACCGACATATCTGTCCATCTGGCTGCCCTCACTGCCCTAGGATCTGCCACCTCCACGCCTCTGCCATAAGGGATAAAATGCTCATACACCTAACTCATGACTAAAGTCGAGTGGCTCAATGACTGTCCCTGTAAACGGACCACCCTGTATAAATCATGGTAGGTGGTCCCCAGAATATCTACACCTAGGCGTATATCCGTCCATGCCCCTCTATCTGCGCAATGATGGGGGCCCAGCAGTATAACAATGTATCCCCTCCTTTGTCCCCGATCAGTCTCGAGGCAAGGATCCCCATGACGGCCTGTCGAAGTACAGGGATAGGCAAAGAAGGAATGGATCGAACTCTCACTCCCTTCTTTGACCCCGTGGAGATAACTGCATCTCCCATAAATGCTGCCCACTGTGCAATCTGTGCCTGTGAGCCTGCTGTCTCCAATGTAAGTCTCCTCCCGATGATCGGGACCCCCAAAATATGGTAGACATCCTCGAGTGTGATGGTCCACTCACCACGGACCCCTAGCAGTCAGAAGGTGTTCCGATCTGCATCCTAATAAGAGAATAAGTCACAAAGGATGGTGCAACATGAGGCACATGCGATATACGCAGTATACCAGCCCTCTGAAGTGTGTCCTCCTCGTCCTGCGAGAGAGCATCCAGTACTCCTGAGAGCCAATCACACTCTCTCTCTTTCTGCTCTATCTAATATACTCCTCTCTCGCCTACATACACCCAAAAAAACACAAAACAGAGCAAGTTAATATCTGAACAATACCAAGAAGGTCATAAAAACGTGTAGAAGTGCAAAAAAATACAAACACAATCTCAAATATAAGTTCTTTTACATTTTGTGCAGAACCGCCGCCCTGAGCAGGGAGACGGTTTTGTAACCTCCGCCTTAAGGGCAGCGGTCGTGTAACCGCCACCTTGAACAGGGTGGCGGTCGTGTAACCGCCTCCCTGTCTAGGGCGGCGGTCGTGGACCGAAAACCCACGCAGGTTTTTAATCTTAAAAAGCCTAAAACTAGCAAAAAATGACCATTTGACCTAAAAATGGAGCCTTCCCAGTAGGCGGCCCCCCTAGGTGGACCTTTTGAACCTAATATTTTCAAAAATAACCCCCCCATTACGACAAATTTAGCATTTCAAATTTAAGGGGAGAAAAACACAAAATTGAAGAAAACCAACCTGTGATCTAACAGGGCGGTGTTCCGCACGTGGAGGCATGATCACGATCTCGCTGCGGATGTTTTGACTCTACTTGCACAAGACACTATCACCGTGGGTCCCAGAGCTCAAAATCAATCAAATCAACTCACGCAAATGAATAGGAAAATGGGCCCACTTTCATATATATAGCACCCTAATTCGTTTTAAAAGACTTTTTCACATGTTTGGAGTGCTGATGGAGGTAAGTCCCTATCCCCGCGTGAATGGTACGTTCTCATTCCCTATTTATTTTAGCATTTATTTTCCAAGTTATTGTATCTATCTGCACTTGAGTTCTCTTTTCATTTTGCAGGTAGCGGGAATTTTGGATGGCGTAATTTCAACACACGGATGAGTAAGTTATAACTTCCAACTCCCCATTTCGGGACTGCCATACTTGGACCCACAGTTTTATGCCTCTTCATGGCTAAAACGCTTCTTCGAGGGGGCAATATGTACATACCCGAAATTGTAAGGTACTGTACTGCCAAAATAGTGTAACAAGTGCCCCAATGATGATACAGGTCTCTTCGCAAGGTGTTTGGGATCCAGAAAAGCTCTCGGAGTATGCGTTAACATCCCGCATGCCCCACCTAGCTCCAGCACCCTTTGTTTTCCCCTTTTTCCCTCTTTCCTTGGCCTTTTGATCTTCAGTGACGAAACCGCCGCCCTGCAGGGCGGCGGTCCTTTGCACATTTGCCAGAACATTCTTTTGACATGACTCACGTGAAATATCATGTTTCACCAGCTTTCCTTGCCGACATGAGCATGCATTTATGTTTTTGGTGTCCTGGAATAGTGCTTTTCCTTTACTTATTGTTTAGGAGTTTATTTTGGTTTTGATCTTTGGGGGATTGAATTCCTATAAATGCATGGCTTGTGCTCAATCAAAAGGGACTGATCTTTTGCTCTCATTTCCTCATTTTCAGTATTCCAGCTTGTTATCTTGTTTAGAAGCCATAGTTTCAATTCACTTGCATGTTTAGTTAGTATTGTTCAGCTGTTGGTAAGCCACATATCCAGCTTGTGCAAATAGTGTTGTCGTTTTATCTAATCTATTGGAATAGAACAGCTTAGCAAGCCATTAAAGTTACAGGTTTTTCTCTTCAAACAGGATAGTTTCAGGTTCTGGTCACTTCATATTGCATGACTTGTAGTAAAATCCCGCTAGGAACTGCATAAGCCAAGCTCTATACTCTTGCGCTATCCCTCTCCTACTCACATTTTCAGTCTGCACTCTGAGCTGTCCTTATCCCAATATCTATTCCTGTCGACGCTAGCATTACACACTTTTCTAGATCCACGTGAACATGAAAGAACGAGGAGATCACACTGAGGGGACAAGATCGCACACGCCATCAGATTCGCCACTGTTCTGCGGAATCTAGGTTTTAACTTTCAAAGTTCTAGTTAGAACCATATCAAATAGAGTAGATAATTGCTTCATTTCATTGAATTCTATTCTCGATATTACCAGGGAAGCTGTGAGGATTGATAGTTTCTGAGAAACTATGATTCACTCCTCACTTCTGAGGTAGGATCGAGAATCTTACAGATAGATTAGATGAGCTATTTTATTTAGAATAAATCTACAAATTGCACAGGCTGATAACTACACTTGGTTATTTTGTCTATTTTAAATTATTGTTTAGTTGTTATTCCTAGATACATTTAAATAGCTTGCTTTCATTATATTCTTGAAAGGTTTCTTAGAAGAATAGAACTTATTTATGTTTTAGGTTTATTCCACGTAGTTAGAGTTTGCTTAGTTACAATTAGATTTACATTTCATTTCGTATGACAATCACAGGACCTCAGGAGCCCAGGGAATATATATTCGAGCCAATCATGCCTCACCCAAACCTCGTCATAGCAATAGTTGACATAGACCAAAATCTCAGAATACAAGTATTCCGAACAACAACAGATTTACAACTGATCAGTTCTCAGTTGAGAGGGTTAAACATAGAAGATGACCAAGCACACACGTTTTGGTCAAACCAACCAAATTATAGATTTCCCTAAGTAAACACTCACATGACTGTAGAAGGGTTCGAAAGAGAAAAAACCTTTGGTTGTGATCCTTTGGTCCCACAACCAGGTGCAGGAGACACTCTCACAGATATAGATACCATTCTAAGGATCCAGGTTGCACGAATGCCTATGAGATATTCTGAGAAAATCACACAGTTTTTGGTCTTAAACATAGAAGCTGAGAAAGCATACGATTACTAGATACTAGGGATTAGAACTTGATTTCATGTATGACCATAACAGGACCGCAACATCCAAGAGTCCATGGTTGTGATCCATAGATCTCACAGCTCAGCAAATCCATAAGTCAATTAGATATAGACGCTGGCTTACGCACACTAGTATTCCAATCCACTCCAATTCCACCCATCATCATCAAACAATTGTCCTTACTAGATATAGCGGCTAACGAAGCTAGAGAATTCTAGAGTAGGCCAGAAAATCATCCGTAAAGTCAATTGTTTTCACCATCCACCCTATGACCTTATCTGGAGACATACATGAAACTATCCCAGGTCATTTTCCACGTATTCCACAACCCATAGATCGAATCATGCCAGAGCTCAATATTGATTGGAGCCTTCGAGCAGTCATCCTTGCCGATCGATCTATCACACCAGTCCAAGTTAGAAGGGCCTTCTTTGCCTTAGATTCACAAGTTCCACTAGTTCGTGTCAAAGACATTAGACTGCCTAACTAGTTTGTCTGAATCCAATGCATATTCTACCCCCACCGGCTGTCTCGGCACGACCTCGAGAGGTCGGGTACGCGGAAGAGTCACATGTAGATTCTCACACTCGCCTGTCGCTTTTCTGGCATACAAAACTGGTGAACCGGACGTGAAACAAACAAAATTAGTGAAGCTGACGTAAAACTTCCTACTTTCTCACCTGGAGTCATAGTCTCACGTATCCTTTCACAAATCACCTTCGTTCCTTCCCATTATTCTGCGGGTATCCATATACCCCCCGAATATGTCGGGATTCGATGAATATGGTAGACCCCTCTTGGGTCTCGAGGCATACTACGCCCAACAGAATAGGTAATCATCACCCTCGCTCTCAGTATGGGGCGACAACTATTCAACTAATCAGTTGTCAACACAAACCCCAAGAATCAGATATAATTCATCTTTTCAAACTGAGGAGTTAGATCAACCCCCTCGAACACAAAAAACAGAGCCTTCAGGCTCAAACAATATTATGTTTACCGGAGAATCTGGTTCATCTCCTCAAATGCTACTTAGACCAAAAATCAGTAGACAGTCAGACCCATACCTGGTCTTAGATGATGAATGGTCAATATGTTATCCTAGGAGTGAACAGCATTCTTGGGGTATGTACCCACCTATAGGAGGTTTACAAATACAACCCGAGGTCTCTTTTCAAGAAAATACCTCTATGCCACTGCATATAGGAAATACTCTCAAAGAAACTTGGCAGGATAGCAATCAGTTCATGACAGGCTATCTCATGCCTATACAACACCATGGTATACAACAAACGCCACTCAGTCAAAGCACCGTGACTTCACCAAATGAAGTCATTTCAACGTTAGTAGAAAAAGTGAGAGGGTTAGAACTTGCTCAAGCAAGTCAAAATTCTCCGTTCATACAAGCAGGAAGTTCCAATCCTCCATACCACTCTAGCCAAGTAGATCTCCTCACAGGCATAGGCACGTTAGGTATGCCTCCTCACTATCCACAACAAACACCAACAAGGCCCATCATCTCTAACACTATTCCTCCCGGTCTAGTATCAAACAATCCATTCCTAGACAATACCCCGTCATACTTAAACATGTACTCCAAATCACCACAAGGAGATATGTTCTCCTCTCCCGTCATGTTTGCTCAAACGCATGGACTTCCCTATGCCCCTACTAACGCATACTATGCACCATATCAACAACCCATCCCACCACCACTCCCTCAGCAACCACCATCAATGGTCGAAAACTATGCGATAGGGACTTATTCAGAATATCTGAAGGAGCCCTTAGACTTCGCCATATGAAGCGTCATGCTCCCAAGACCCCTTCTTGATTTACCCAAGTACAAAGGTGAGGGAGATCCAAATGCACATATCAAGGCTTATGCTACAGCCATACGAGAATTACTCCCTTGGGATGGGGTTGTTGCTAAAATATTCCCCAAAACCTTGGAAGGCATTGCTCTCGACTAGTATTATAGAATACCTGAAGCCTCCATCCATTCATTTAAACAAATCGTATCAGAATTCATTAAGGCATTTGACATGAACAAATTGTTGAGAACAGGAATCAGGGAATTCTTACACATCAAACAAGAACACAACGAATCTGTCACCCATTTCATCCAAAGGTGGCGTACAGTCCTTTATTCCTCAGCAAGTGCTCCAAATATGGATCAGATGGAACTATGTGATTTATTCCTTCATTCTCTCAGCAAAGAGGTGAAGGAAGAAGTCCAGAAGTTCCCACTAAGAACTTACGATGAAGTACTTAAGAGCGCTCTCCGAATAGACCAAGCAGCGATAGATAGTGGTCGTAAGACATATGGAACAAACGGGAGGTTAATCATCTTGAATTGAGATAGTCTACAAAATTCATATCATGTTCCCATCTATTCATCATTATGGCCATGTTTCCACATCATATACATGTTATAAAATGAATAAAATCATCCTAGTGTGCTCTCACATCTTCAACATTCCTATACATGCCACTATTTTCTCAAGAAGTCAGTGCTTAGTCAAGTGTTGTCAAGCTTTTAACATGTCCTGACTTGTCAAACCCATTCCAAGCACCATTTATCTCTCATGCATCTTGATTTTTCATTAATATACCTTCGAAATAAATGAAAAATTAGCATCCACATTCAAACACAAGACCATTAAACTCCATCACCATGCCTAAAAGTTCTCAAGCACTTCCATTCTCCAAGACTACTAAAACTTCCCTTTTAGCCCGAAACTAGTCAACCTCTTTTAACCTGTGAAAGTCATAAAAACACCTCAAAAACATATTAATTTTATTCAAACATGTATCTTATCTCCCATAAATTTTAGGACACTAAATTGGACATAGGGTCTAATGGAAAACATGAGAGAAAATCCTTCTTTCCTAAAAATTAGGCTTTTTGAGTGGGCTCCACTAAGCGCCATGACCTGAAACCACCACCATATAAAATATGGGAGATTAATATACATCATATAATCATCACATTTTATGATCCAATATATTATATGCTAATACCATCAAGTTTTCTTCCATTGCTAGCAAACTAGGGTTTTTGGAGAGTTTTGACCTTCTTACCTTCTTAACATTCGTTCATAAAGAATAGATCCTCATTTAATGTCATTCAAAATATGAAACCTTATTAATTACATGATTCAATATATTTCAAAGGATCAGGGGCCCGTGTAAATGTTACATGTTCCAACCAAACAAATTTCTCTCGTATCGAGCTAGAAAACATGCTTTCTAGCACCCTGTTTTGGTCTAAACCCCATATCTTAAAACAATTCATCATGACAACCTGAAAATTTTCCCACAACACTAAGACACCTATGATAACATCTCTAATGCTCACTTAGTCAAAAATATCTCTACATATTCACCACCACTAGGACTTGCATGACTAGGCCTTGGGGTTTTACATGTTTTAGGTCAAAACCATGTGAATTAACACCAAAACAAAGCATGAAACATATTCTAAATGTTTATACATGCTGAAAAATATTTGAAATACCTACATGAGTTTATTAAAGATCTCACACTCACATGTAAGTGACTATCATGCCTTATTAGGCCTCCATGCACTAGGATTAGGTCTAGTTTAGACCTAAATCAAGTAGGAAAACACCATGCCTCTACTTCCAAACTCTCCAAAAGCACCTAAAACAATTGAGAAAACATGTCTCACATCCTTGCATGCTTCCATGAGCTTACATAGCTTTAAAATTAATTTCCACGACTCATTAAGCCTCCATGCACCTAGAATAGGTCTAGATGAACACCTAAAATTGTGTCCACAATTTTTACATACACTATGAAACTCATGTGAGTGCCTCAACACACTCCAATCATGAACTCCATGACTATACCATGTTCCTCAATCCATCATGCAAATATTTCCATCATGCTCTATAACCTAGGCTAACTAGGTCACCTGATTAGGCCCATTAGGTCAAGCCATTCTAATTGTTTCCAATATTTTCACCATGCCACAACCTAGTTGACCATTTCATCATCATATTAAACATTCTATAGAACTCCTATATCATACTCTTTTCCATTAATGATCTTTTACATCAATGAAAACACTCTAACTCACAGATGTCAATATGTTGACCATTTTTTCTAGTAGTATTCATTGATGTCAAAGGTCGTTGATGGAAAAGGGTTTCATGGTGTCATGTGAGTGTCCATGAGGTGTCATGATGATGTATTACATTGGTAGTGTCTTGTTTTGGTCAAGTTATTATGGTGTCTAAGCATGGTATAATAGGTATAGTCAGGGTATGAGATCTCCAAAGTTGTTTGAAGGATTTCATGAGGTCAAGCAAGGTCCAAGAGGTTTGTAAGAGGTTTCCAAGTGTCTGCATGTGGTCATCATGGTCATCTCATGAAGATTCATAGTTGAGTCAAGTCATTTTAGGCCTATTCGTAGACCTTGAGCATGTGATTTGGTATGGTTTCTTAAGAAATAAATCAAGGAAGTCTCTTTGAATCATAGTATGAGCATTGTGGTACTACATATGATATGTATGAGGAGTTTCAAGTCATTACTCAGAGATTTGATGAGGTTTCTAGGTCCTTTGAAGCAAGAACAATGAGAACAAGGCTAATAGACACAGGTAAGTTATTGTGGCTAGAAATATTAATAATTCTTTTATATTATATGATACTTGGGATAGTTAGAGGATGTTTTCATGATGCTTCATGACAAGTTTCATGTCACTATGATGATATTTTTCAAGATATGGAGTTTTTACTAAAATCAGGTTTCCAAAGGTGTGTTTTTGTGCTAAAAGTTGACCTTATAATGTTTGCTTTGGACTGTATGATTTTCATGGGGACCTAAGATCTTTTTCATAGCAACTTATGTCAGCTATGATTTTTTAAAAAGAACAAGGTGGTTTGATCATCAATTTTTTATGAATGATAGTTAAGAAGGTAAACATGTTTGAAACCCTCCCAAAACCCTAGGTTGAAAGTGACTTGGAGAAAAATTCTTGTACTGATACAGAATTGATTGTTTTTAAAAAATTGATGATTTCATGTTGTAGAGTACTCCTCCAACTATCTCTAGGTGTGATTTAAATTTTTTGATAGTATGTGGGGCCCACTCAAAAATTATTATTTTTGAAAAGATTCAGTTTGTTTAAAAGTTATCCATAGGAAACATAGTATAATTTACCATTTACGGAATCATGGGAGTTTTAATACATTTATATGATGATTTTAGATCATGGTTGAGGTGTTAAAATAATTTTTTTTCCTATTTATGAAGACTGGTCTTTAGGTAGTTTTGGGGTAGTTTGGAGTAGTCTAAGACAAATGTGGTTTTTTAGCAGATACATGTGTAATTAATAATTGGTTTGAATTTTTTCATTATCCTAGTTCCAATGTAGTTCCAATGAAATATCAAACTCATTTTTTTTCTAAGGGATGAGCAAATTATGACTTGTTCTTTGAAGGTCAATTTTGAGGGTGTTTGTGTTTCGCACTTTTTTTTCCAGAATAGAGTTATTTCTATCTTTTCATTCTCTTGAGAAATAGATAAGGGTTAGGGCTAGGAGGAATACCTGTGGAGTGTTGGGAAGGTGTGCGTGTACTGTCGAGAGATCAGAATGATTGTGAAGAGCTCCTTTTTGTCTAGGAAGGACTACCTATGAATAAGAATGCAAGACCACCAGATTTTCGTTAAACAATAAGTGAGGGAACTGCCTTAGGCCTAGGAAATATTAAACTTCCTTTTGAAGGTGGTCAGTTCCCTTTTAATAAAAATTAATGCAAATGATAATAAAGAAGCTATTGCGAAATCACGATTTTGGTATCTCATTACTAAAAGCAATAGAGACTAAACTACTAATAATAAAATGTCATGTTGTTTGTTTGGTCACTGGTTATTGATACATTCAGATCGAGTCACAGGGATTGATAAGGCTAGATATGAGATTGTTTGGAGGTAAATGGGTGAAAGGTTGGTTTTTGGTATAAGTCACAGTGACCAATGCCGGCCACTGGATAACTGACCGCGTTTATAAAACTGATACCGGTAGGGGATGACTGATATCGATAGGGGCAGTGATTTAGGGGCTTTTAAATGGAGGTTGGTTATAAGGTGGTTATGGAGTTTAGAAGGTTGGTAGATGGTTGAGGGGAGTTGTAGGGTGATAGAGAAGACTCAGAGAGTGAGAAATCTGTCTTTGGGGCAATATAGGGATGGATGAATGGAGGTTAGGTGCAGGGTACTGCCGGGTGGTAGATCTAGGAGTGAGATTATAATCACTATGAATAAAAATTCCACAAAGCAGTGTCTAGGAGCATACAAGGTAATAAAAGAGACTACTTACTAGTTTCTGATGTGAATGTAGGTCCAAGGAATGTAGTGGCAAAGACAAGGCTCAGTTGGGATGATCCGGTAATTGAAAGTGAGCTGATGAAGCTGTCCTCCAACTCTCCCAATGTTTGGATGAGTGCGACGGTGATCTAGTTGCTCAGCTACAATCTTGGGCTCAATACCCTTCTCTGCAATCTCTTCTCTCTTTCTCACTTGTCTCTCTCCTTCCAATCAATTCCGATCCTTTGGATTTGGTTGGGGGAGGTTATTTACAGGGAACTGATGGTGGTTGCCTAACCGACACCGGTCGAGTAGGGACCGGCATCAGTTAAGTCAAAGTTGGCTATTTTTAGTAAAATAGCCAACTTTCCCTCCTTTTCTCCTGAGGGGTCAGTTGTGGGCTTGGTAAAGTCATTATTAGGTTCGTTTTGGTGCGGGTGAGGGGCGATGAGTCATGGGTGTGGGTCTAGACCAAGTTATAGGTCTTAATTAGGTTAGTTTAGGGTTAGGGCTAGGTCATGGTGAGGTGGCAAGGTGAGGTGGAAGGGTTGGAGATGTGGATTTATTAATTATAAGGTAATTAATAAATAATTAAGTGTGTAAGGTTTAGGTGGTGAGGTAAGGTTAGATTGCGAGACAAGATGCGGGGCACAGGGTGTCGTAAGACCCAAATTTGGTGTCTACATTTGCCCCTTGTTTTCATGTAGCTTGTTGTGTAAAGCTGCACTAACAATAATAAGAAGTGGTTGCCCCAGTTAAGGGTATAGGTAATCCCCCTCAAATCTATCACAGATTGAGGTGACGTGAAATCAGGGATAGGGTTGATAAAGGGTGAATGAAGATGAGATGATGGTAAGATGGTGGGGTAAGCTCAAGGAAGCAGATGCACATTGAAATGCAGTAGTGTGACTAGGGTACATGATTTGAAGAGAAAACAAGCAATTCATAGGAAAAGGTCAATAGTTTATCCAAAAAAGGTTGCTATAATCCTGGTATCCAAGGCATAGGAAGTAGCTCCAGGGGATATAACGGGTAAGGTACCAAAACGTTTAGGCATGTTTGGCACTACCAAATGGTTGGTTTGGTTGAGATAAAAATCACGGTCTCGGTCTAGGAAAAGCTGGTTGGCTGATCAATTCAAGTATCCTAGTTATGCTAAAACACAAACAGGTGAGCTTGATTGAACAAAAAGCCACATGATGGGTGGATAGAATCGTAATTTGCGGGCCTCGGTCAAGGTACTTAATTGGTGCGGCCTTGGGTCAGGCCGATTAGTTGGGTGCGGCTGTGGGTCGGGCCGATTGGTTGGTTGCGGCCTTGGGTCAGGCTGATTGATTGGTTACGGCCTTGGGTCAGGCCGATTGGTTGGTTGCGGCCTTGGGTCAGGCCGATTGGTTGGTTGTGGCCTTGGGTCGGGCTGGTGGATTGGTTGCGGCCTTGGGTCGGGCCGGTTGAATTCAAAATAAGGCTATTTAGCAAAGCCGGGGGTAGGTGATGTGGTGAAAAATGGAGATTGGTGGATAAGGGAAGGAGTTAGGTGAATATAAGTAGGTAACCGATATCGGTCTTCTAGGGTGCACCCTAACTGATATCGATTAGAGGTCAAAACCTATAAAAAGAAAAAATGCGGCATGTCATTTTTCACATTGTGAAGTTAAGTGCCAAAATATCTCTTATTGAGTTTTGAATTGATTGGGGCGAGTGTTTGGGCTGAGTTGGCACTAATTGTGTGGGTGAGTGAGTTATTAGTAGGCCCCAGAGATCGGGAGGCAGAGCTTGATTTGTTGAGTACCCTACTGAGGAGATTTGGAGCCATGGCATAGGCTGGAGGAGTAGGAGGTGCTGGAGGTGCTGGACCACCACCACCTACCCCACCATGATGATGTGTAGTCGTACCGGTAGGCTCTGAACCCCTATTTCTATCAATTTTATGAATTTAGCTGGGATTTGGGTATTGGGGTAGGAACCCAAAATTTGATAAAATAATGAATAAATGAAGGTAAACAGTAAAATGGATTGGGTAGATATGTTAGGTAGGTAAAAACGTCATGGTAGGTAAGGTTTTAGGCAATTGTGGTGGGTAAATTGGGAGAAATAGGAAAAAAGGGGGTTTGGGGGCCATTTTGGGTTCGGCCCCTAAACCCCATAGTGACCGATGTCAGTCACTAGTCGAATGACATCGGTCATAGTTTTTAGGTGTAGATTACTAGGTGCAGAGACCGGCATCGGTCATGTAGGGACCGATGGCGGTCGAAGGTGACCGATAGTGGTCACCGGGGGGAGGAGGTAGGTTTTGTAAAATTGCTTGGTTTTAGGTGTTGTTTTAGGCAATTATGATAGATTATAGGGTTGAGGGGGGAGAAGGTAGATTGGCTGGGTGAGGTGGGTGAATTGGGAACGAGGATTAGGTGGAATAAGTTGATTGGGGTAGGAAAGGTTATTGGGGTGGGAGGTAATTGGGTGGTTGGGGTCGGTTTGGGTAGGATAGGTTATGGGTTGTGTATGGATTGGGAGGGGTTAAATTGGTTGGGGTATATTTAAAGGGTGAGAGTAGAGCGGGTGGAGTATTGTTGGGATGGTTGGTAGGGTGTGGGATAGGTGAAGGGGATAGTTTAGATTTTTTTTGGGTGGGATTATTGATGCTGAGGGAGATTAGGTGAGATAGGTTTGATTGGAGTGGGTGGGATATTTAAAGATGGATGGTAAGAGTGAGAGGGATTTATAGATGGATAGGGTAAGATAGGTGGGTGTAGATGTGTTTATAGAGTTGGGTTGTGATTGGGTGCGTAAGTATAGAGGGTTAGATTGGTTGTTTTGTTAAGGGTAGGCCTGACAGAGTGGGTTGTTTTTACAGGCATGCCAGCAGTTGACCATGCGAGATCGGATGCCACCCCTATTGGAGCGGATGCATCCACATGTGACCACAGAGTAGTGGGAAGTTATGCGGGAGGTTGGACTTGGTGGAGTCCAAAGGTATAGGGCTGTGGATAGGGACCACAACCTGATGGTTGCCCTCATCGAGAGATGGGATCCGACAACCAATGCCTTCCATCTCCCTACTGGAGAGATGACAGTCACCTTAGAGGATGTGTATCGCATCCTGAGATTACCAATCATAGGTGAGGAGGTGTTCCAGGTGGATGCTGAGACAACAATGGATAACATCCTACAGGTATTCGGGGATGCGACCCCATTTATTACGTATCATAGTGCGAGCATCGGTTATGGTAAGATGTATCGTGCTCATCGATGGGAGACACGACTTGCCGTGTTGATGATGGTCGGTATCAGTTGCTTCGCCCTCCCCAACTCAGAGGGAGGCCACTTACCATGGGATCTGATGGGAGTTTCACATGAGATGGTGGAGGAGCACACCTACTATGCTTGGGCACCAATGTATCTGGTGCAGCTATATAGAGAGCTCTGGGGCTATCACCGTATGAGGCGATTCGGTATATGTTTGACATTCTTGTTACACTACTGGGCATATGAGAACATCATGTGTATATGACTAGTAGGGTTGCCCCAGTAGCCAGGGCCACATGTAGTCTACAGATATGGGTTTCAGAGGTGTTTGGGGGTCGTGGGTCAGCCACGAGTAGTGGTCGCAGGGTGCGATGTCACTTTTTATAGGCATATGTTAGAGGGTCTGACTACAGTAGATATTATATAGAGGCCATACAGAGGCCATCAGCCCCATGGAGGAACCCGAACACAGCTGCAATGGATCTAGTACATCTTGTAGATAGCTAGACAGAGACCCGAGGAGTATGAGCAGATTCCCCTAGAGAGGGTACGATGACAGCTAGGACTACAACAGGATGTGCCACCTCCCTTCCCACAGTATCAGAGGGAGGATGTAGAGGCACCACTTCCTCTATTGTAGCCATTTGACCTTGTCTGGGTAGCAGAGAGACCGAGAGATGATACAGTGGATGATGCCAGGGTTACAGGCTCATTTTTGGTTTGGTGGGTAGGGCAGAGGGTGGCCGTGAGAGCACAGCCAGCACAACCAGATTTAGCGGCTGTTACAGCGGAGAGGGACCATCTCCTAGGGTAGGTGCAGTTACTAAGGGGCAGCTTGCTGCTGCACAGGCACAGATTGGGGTGTTACAAGGGCAGTTAGCCCAGGCACAGGCACAGGCACAGCCTCAGGTCCTTGTTCAGGCTCTGATGGCAGCTCCACCGCCACCACAAGTACCAGCTCAGGGTCAGGGCATACAGGCAGGGCAAGGCCCACTTCTATTAGGAGCCGGGGACCAGCCCCACCAACCATGGTTGCACGGGCCCATGTTACATGGAGGCTAGAGCGGAGGCCCGTTACTATCAGGATGTACTAGATGGTATCGGTGCAGATTATCAGCCATATGCGGCTCATAGAGCTGAGACTTCCTGGAGTCTCAGGTCACAGGTGGCCGCAGCCACAGCCGGTGGGTCAGTTACAGGTAGGAGGCGAGATCCGGCACAGGGGCCAGCTGAGGGACGGGCCGAGGGAGGGGGAGAGAGCTGAGTCACCCAAGGAGCAGAGACATTTTTGGTCAAGTTGGATAGATGATTTTTGATAGAGACACCGGTCTGCGAACCGAGTGTGCATATAGGGGCCTGCGTGCCCATATGGGATTTACATATTCATTTTTTTGTATAGACCGGTCTGCGAGCTGAGTACATTTTGTAGAGTTGATACCGGCCTGTGAGCTGAGTCAAGATTTTTGACAGAGACAGTGGCCTACGTGCCGACTTTGTATTTTGTATTACAGAGGCCCCATGTAGGACAAGTTGTATATTTCGACATTGATTTGACGATATATAGATGATGAGTTTGATCCATATGATGTGTATAATTTGTGATTTGATGCATATATTATAATGTTTCATGTGTTGTGTCGATGGTATTGGAATTTGATGTATATAGATGATGTTGATGATGTTTTGATGATATGCATATATATATTTTTTGTGAAATGTTGATGTGATTATGATGATGGATGGTGATAGTGATGTCGTTATGTAGGGAAAAGAGGTGGGTTGCACCAAAAATTTGCAAAAACAAAGAAAAGGCCTAGGTATAAGCAAAAGGAGACAGGTGGCCGATATCGGTTAGATAACCAATGTCGGTCACTATGTGACTAATACCGGTTAGGTAACCGATATCAGTTATGTTAAAACGTGCTTTTCTAAAAATAGAAAATCTTGGGAGGCAACTTAAATTCTTATTTTTAGAGTCATGCAACATGTTAAATACGAGGATGCGAGGTTGTTGACATCCATACAGGTTAGTTGCATGGGATAATTGAGTGATAAGGAGGAAAGAGATAGGTAAAGTGATCATGGGCTTGGATTAAGAAGGTGTAAAGGCAAGTTATAGTGAAGAGGGTGGTGAACATGGCTGAACAAGGAGAAGCATCCAGCGGGTAGAGAGAAGAGGGAAGACAGGTTCCACCTCAAGCTGCTGTATCCCAAGAGGTATAAGTTTTGGTTGGAATTAGATTTTGCATGGTTATGAATAGGATGTGGTAAGGTAAGTGGGGAGAGATAAAAAGAAAGGTGATAGGCAAGGGTTTGGGATGGGGTGAGTGTTATGGGGTAGGTAATCAAGTGTTTTGGATATGTTTTTAGGTATAGAGAGGGGTAAACAAGTGAATAAGTTATCATAGGTGGTGTTTTTGAGTAGGGTGGATAGAATTGACAGTGACCGATATCGGTTTAGGCCTAACCGATATCGGTTAGATAACCGATATCGGTTACTGTGTAAAGTTACAGATTTTGATAAAAAAACACTTGGGGATTGATTTGTTGTTTGTTGGTTTGATGCGTGTAGGCAGAGGTAGGGTTCAGGATGAATGATAGGGTTCCAGCTTTGTTGTCACGGGTCCGAGCGGATGTAACACCCGCTGAGTGGGCATTAATAAACCATGTGGGGTTAAGCGGAATCCACTATTATTCACGAATCACACGTAATCATGCTATGTTGTAGGCACTGATTGAAAGATAGATTCCAGAAAAGAATACCTTCCATCTGCCAACAGGGGAGATGACAGTGACGTTAGAAGATGTGTTTCAAATTTTTAGACTTCCAATTATAGGAAGACCAGTGTCTCAGGCAGGGCCCAACGCTGTGCGGGCAGCGATAATAGTAGTTTTTGGTCCAGCCACACGAGATTTGACACAGCGAGACTTGACATTTACTTATGGTATAATGTTTGCGGCACACCCTGAGGCAACAAGGTTGGCTATGGTATTAATGATAGCGGTGGGGTATTATGCATTACCTAGAGCAGACGGGGGAAGATTTCCAAAATCATTGATGTGTATTATTCGTGAGATGATAGAAGGTAGTGTTACTTTTGCATGGGCACCCGCATATCTAGCAGAGCTATACAGGGGTTTATGGGCATGCAGGTGAAATCACAGGACTACACTGGATTGTGCATACTTATTACATTGTTGGGCTTATGAGCACATTGTGTGTGTGCGACCAATAGGCCGACCAATCCAGGCAGGAGAGACAGGATTGCAGAGGTTGGGATTCAGGCGATGGGTCCAGACAGAGTAAGAGGCAAGAGCCAAGACCGTGACAGATGACGCCGAGTATTATAGGCAGATGTTGGAGATGGTGACGATTGCAGATATCCGTTGGAGGCCTGACGGGAACTACATGGTGACGGTGAACATAGCCGAGGATTTGAGGGGTGTAGAGTGATTGAGGTGGATCATAGGACACAGGCCAGGTGAGTATGAGAGGATTCCTCTAGATCGTGTGTGGCGCCAATTTGGATTTTTTCAGGATATACCCATGGATCATAGACCATACAGGAGGATTGACACCGAGGCACCATTCTCACCTCCACAGCCAACACTTCTAGAAGGACTAGAAGAGATAGCAGCCGATCGCAGGGTAATGGATGCAGGAGTGACAGAGTCTTATAGATTATGGTGGGCAGTAGAGCTATGAGGTACACATGAGAGGGCTGATCATCCTGACATAGCTGTGATTACAGCGGAGAGAGACCGCCTGCAGGGTTTAGTTCACCAGCTTCAAACACAGGTGAATGAGACTACGGGATTGTTAGAGGCTTCGCAGTCATGAGTGGAGAGACTAGAGGTAAGACTCCGCCACGCGAGAGGGCATATTCGTATGTTACAGGAGAGATTGGTGGATCAGTGGGAGGAACCAATAGCAGTGGTACCTTTGAGGATGGAGAGGCCAGGTGAGTGGCGTCGATGATCACCATCGCTACCTAGTTCGGGATGAGGCGTGGGGGCCTAAGTGAGTTTCATATAGAGGAGTAGAAGAATAAATAAGGACTCCGACCTGCGCGTCGATAATAGAGAAGATGTATTTGTTTAACATCTAAATAAAACTGAATATGTATGTTGATTTGAGTTATGATAATAATAAGAATATTTGTGTTTTGAATGTTTGGATTTGATAAAGGACAAAGGTGAGTGTTATCAATATAAATACGTGAAAATATTTATATTTTTAAGGAAAGCACAACACATGATAGGTTATGGTAGGGGATGGTCGAGCTAACCTTGGGAGACTCCATGTCTCCTAAGTGCTGCCTACATAGCCCATTGCACAAAGCAAGGAGGGGCCTCAGACCGATGTAGTTCTCCCTTAGGACTAGGGAGGGGTGAATTCAGGTAATTTGGTTGTGGTTAGACAATTTTTTGGTTGGTAAAAATTTGATGTTGTTAGGGTAATGTTGTTGGTTTTGGTGTGGGTATAGGTGAAGCGAGGGTTAGCCTACCCAAGCATAGGAAACCGTGTCCTGATTAAGGTCAACACATAATCCTAGATTCGGGTAAAAGAGGCAAAAGTGTCCCATAGTTGGAAAGAGCTAAACAAACCACACATTATCGTAGGATGAGCTTGAATCCCTAGGTACCTTGCATAGGTGAGAAGTCGACAGGTGACAAGAGTTGTATAATCACAATATATCAGATATACGTCACGTCCCTTGAGTTTTGTTGTTTTGAAGAATGGTGAGGTGAGGTGGATGGTATAGCTGGGGCATAGAGAACTTGTTATAAGGTGATTATTCTGACGAAAGAGAACCAAACCTAAATAGACAAGTCCATGACTCAAAAGTGCTTTTGAATACTGCTTTTATTTTTCTGGATATAGACTGATCGATGCGGGAAGTCTATATGGGATATGCATTTTGTTGTTCTTGAGGTCTTCACGAAGCTGATCAATGCGAGAAGCTTCTGATAGAGGCTAACTTTGTATAGCTGTCCTTCAAGGGAGCAGTCTACTTATAGTAGCAGATGCGGCTTTGCACATAGCTATCCTTTGAGGGAGCAGTCTATGTATAGTAGTAGATGCGGCTTTGCACATAGCTGTCCTTCGAGGGAGCAATCTAGTTTATAGCTTAGAGGTCTAGATGTCCGTTTGGCATGAAGCATCTAGTTTTGTAGGAAGTTTGACTCAAGAATATCCCAGAATTGTATAATTGAGAACTTGTCATTTTGATACTTTTAAGTCATGGACCAGACTAAAAAGGGAAGGCATCTTTAAGAGGAGGTGATGATCAAACCACGTGAGTTTGATTTAACTTTGAGATGCATGAAACAAGGTGTATGAGGTGGTAAATGAGCTCAAGGGACGAGCACAAGGTAGATAAGAAGTGATGTAACACTAAATTCAATAGTAGAATGGTTAGATATGTAAGGCATTAAGGGGTTAAGGCTCAGGTTTACCATTAAGTGAAGCTAAACGATAAGTACCTGAGCCATAAGTGTGAGTGATAATGTAAGGCCCGATCCAATTAGGAGCAAATTTTCCACGTTTGCTCTTTTCTAGTTTAGTTACGTGTTGATTCTCTCTGAGGACAAGATCACCAATCTTAAAGGTACGCTCATGAATTCACTTATCATAAGCACGCTTGATGCACTTTTGATAAAGTTGAAGGTGGTCAAGAGCTGTAAGATGACGTTCGTCAAGAAGCTTCAATTGGGCTAACCGTTCTTGGCGGAAGTCATCATTGGTGAGAATATCCTAGAGAGATATTCTGAGGGAAGGGATTTGTATTTCGAGAGGCAAGACAGCCTCGGTACCATACACCAAAGAAAATGGTGTGGCATTAGTGGAAGTATGAATGCTGGTACGATAAGCCCAAAGGGCAAAGGGGATGTGATCATGCCAGTTTTTCCTAGAATCGTTAATGACTTTCATGAGAATTTTGGTTAAGGTTTTGTTAGAAGATTCAGCTTGACCATTTGCTTGTGGATAGTAGGGTGACGAGAAGCTAAGTTTGATACCAAAGTTGTCACAAAGGGCTCGTAACAACTTATTTTTGAAATATTTTCCATTATCTGTTATCAGGCGATGAGGAACACCAAAACGACAGATAATGTGATGATTGATGAACTCAACGATTTTCTCTTTTTTGGTTGAAATGAGTGGAACGGCCTCCACCCATTTAGTGTAATATTTGGTGGCCATGATGATCCAATGGTGACGCTGTGAAGAAGGCAGGTGAATCTCACCAATAAGGTCTAAACCCCATTGTGAGAAAGGCCAAAGATCTCGTGCGACCTGTAGCGGGTGGCTGGGAGTATGTTGAAGGTTGGCATGTTGTTGACACATAACACAATGCTTAACATATTCACAGTAGTCTTTATTAAGAGTAGGCCAATAATATCCTAGGTGAAGGATCCGCTTGGCCACGGCAAGGCCACTAAAGTGCCCACCACAAATTCCTGTCATGGACTTGTTGGATGGTATGGGTGACGTCAACACTAGTTAGACATCGAAGGAGGATACCATCGAAGCCACGTTTATAGAGGAGTCCCCCCATGATGACATAACGAGAAACACTTTTAAGAAAAGTGTGTTTGCCATTACTAGTAAGGTCAGGTGGGAGAACAGAGTTTGTAAGGTAGTCGTGAAATTGGTGATACTAGGTATCCTACGAATCAGCAGATACATTATTCACCATACAAACATCTGGGACTAAGTAAGATGGGGCAAAGAGTTGTTGGACCAAGAAAAATATGTCAGAGTCAGTTGGTGAAGCAGGAATTTGTGAGGCCAAGCAAGCCATAGTATCCGCAAATTTATTAGTTGAGCGTGGAACGGTTTGGATAGAATAATGAGTAAATAAGGTCAAAAGTGAATCCACGTAACATTTGTACTTTTGAAGTTCCTCATTTTTACATTGGTAGATGCCAGTAATTTGATTTACTACCAATTGAGAGTCACCAAAAATGTTAATAGACTTCACACCTAAGTGTAACGCAACGTGGAGACCCAAAACAAGGGCCTCGTATTCCGCTATATTGTTAGTGTAGGGGAAATCGAGCTTGAATGAAAGAGGCATTGGTTCACCATCAAGAGGAATGAGAACAACGCCCGCCCCTTCGCCGCGCTGACATTTAGATCCATCGAAGAAGAGGGTCATTGGATAAGATGCATCACTGAGCGAAAGGGTTGCGATGAGTTCATCAGGGAAAGTAAAATTGGTAAATTGTTCCCCAGGTAAAGGGGCTTCCGCGAGTTGATCCGCGATAGTTTGTCCTTTGACTGATTTCTGGTGTACAAACTCAAGGTCGAGGTCGGCGAGGAGCATAAGCCATCGGGTGATGCGTTGGTTTAGATGAGGTTTGGCGTACATATAATGTATGGGGTCAGCATTGGTGATGAAAAATGTTTTGTGATTTAGGAGGTAATGTCAGAGTTTGGTGGCCACGAATGATAGGGCTAGGCACAACTTTTCTACATGTGTATACCTAGTCTCGTAATCCACAAGAGTACGGCTTATGTAATAAACTGCTTGCTCTCGATGCTCGGAGTCACGATGTGCGAGCATGGCTCCTACAACATGGTCGGTGGCAGAAAGGTAAAGGTAGAAAGGGTGATCGTCCTGAGGTGGGATAAGCACGGGTGGCTGCAAGAGATAAGCTTTAAGAGCCTCAAAGGCTTGGTGGCACTCCTCGCTCCATTGAAAGACAATGTCCTTTTTAAGGAGATGATGGAAAGGTTGACATCGATCTGAGAGTTGTGAGATGAAACGCTGGATAGATTGGAGTTTTCCCTGCAAACTACGCAATTGTTTTAGGTTAGTGGGTGGGGGCATTTCTAAGATAGCTTTGACTTTAGCTGGGTCGACCTCAATGCCACGCAAAGAGATGATAAAGCCAAGGAGTTTTCTTGAAAGGATGCCAAAGACACATTTCTTTGGTTGAAGACGAACACAGTATTGTAACAGGTGATCGAAAATAATGGTTAAAACATCGAGATGTTCACTGCGATGTTTGGATTTTCCAAGAAGATCATCGACATAATCCTCGAGGATAGTGTGCATAATGTCATGAAAAATGTAAGTCATAGCCCGCTGATAGGTCACACTAGCATTCTTAAGGCCAAATGGCATGACACGATAGCAGAAGGTCCCCCAGGGGGTAATGAAGGTGGTTTTATGTTGATCGGCCGGGGCTACTAAAATTTGATTGTATCCCGAGAAACCATCCATGAGAGAAAGCATCTCATGGCCCGCAGTGAGATCAACAAGTTGATCAATGCTAGGTAGGGGGAAGTCATCCTTTGGGAAAGTGAGGTTAAGGTCCCAGAAATCCGTACATATCCGAAGTCCCCCCGTCACTTTAGTGACAGGTATGACATTAGAAATCCATTGAGGATAGTCAATAGGTAAGATGAAAGAAACAGAAAGGAGTCATTGAAGCTCTTCTTTAACCAAGAGGGCAATGCGTGGATGCATTTTTCTTAGTTTCTGTTTAACTGGTTTGGAGTCTGGTTTCAGAGTGATGTTATGAACAACAATGTCAGGATCGATTCCTGGCATGTCAGCGTAGGACCAAGCGAAAGCTTGATTGCGTGCACGGAGGAAGGTAGTGAAGGCAGCTTGTTCTGATGCGTCAAGGGATTGTCTGATCT
Source organism: Taxus chinensis (assembly GCA_019776745.2). NCBI lineage: Eukaryota > Viridiplantae > Streptophyta > Pinopsida > Cupressales > Taxaceae > Taxus > Taxus chinensis. The sequence continues at coordinate 12,360,182 of CM034146.1, read as the reverse complement.
TTACAATGTGAGGATCATCCTCCATGTGGATGTTGATTTCTATAGTCGACTCATTCAACATGGTTTGGGTTTCAGATGGTAAGGCGCGTTGAATATAAGAGTCGTCCGCACCAAGGTAGGTGAGGATGGAGTCGTCATCCTGGCACTCCACAACATTAATCAAAGGCGAGTATTCTTCGATCATGTCTGGATACAAAAAGGGGAGAGAAGATGGGTCTTCACCATCGCGTTGATAAGTGAGAGGACCTAGGAAAATAGCATTCACGAAAAAAAAAAGTTAGGAGGGATAGATTCTGGGTCTATCGACTCCGTGGGTGAAGATGGAAAAATGGGCGATGATGGTTCGGAAGGGGTGACTTCGTCGTCTTCCTGGTTACAATTGACATGAGGTTTCTTCAGTGTAGGTGGTTCAGAAAATCCAAGACCACTACGATCTTTGTGTTTGCGTGTAGTCATGGGAATGATCGTATGTCGGCCTTGTTCATAGAGACCAAAACCAAAACCTTTCCAAGCACAGCGAGTCAGGAAAGTGAGGGTGAAACGACGGTTGGTTAGATATTGAAAATCAGATTGGAAGGGAACCACACCAAGGGGAGGTTCAGGGGTGACAGAGGATGCATCGACACCCCCATACGTTAGGTTGGTGTGGCAATTAGGTGGTCCGTAGGAGATCACCTCCCCCACACGATGGTCATAGGTAGGATGTGCATGTAACTGTCCATACTCTTGTGGGGTATGGAAGGTGCTAACATTGTATAGGTGGTACTCCCCCAGCGTAAGGCATTGAAAAACACCTACCAAGGGATCCGAGGTTGGGATGTTGTCCATGGGGAAGGAAGAGGTATTTGCATTGGTGGTTTCATTGGTCGAAGGTGTGGGTGTGGCTAAGGTGGATGGTTGAGGCATGGTTGAAGTAGATGGTTGGGTCGGATCAATGGGTGCCTTGACTGGTACAAGCACATCATTAGGGCGGTATAACATATTGCAGGTTTTGAAGGGGGAAGCATCAGCTGTGATGGTATATGACTTCCCCTCATACTCAAATTTTATGCATCTATGTAAGGTGGAGGGAACGCATCCCATAGCCTAGATCCAAGGGTGGCCTAACAACATGTTGTATTGGAACTCTCCCTCAAGGACATAGAAGATTTCGGGCAAGGTACGTGGCCCTACACGAATGTTAAGGATCACGGTGCCTAGGGTAGAAGTAATAGCATCGTTGAATGAACGTAACATGGTGGGGTTGGCACACATACAGCTAGGAGGGATATTCATCTATTGGAAGGCTTTGGAAGAGACGATGTTTAGGCTAGCACCCCCGTCGATCATAACACGACATACCTGGATGTCCCAGACGTAAGCCGAGATGAAAAGAACGGGGTCAGGATCCTCTGCACCAAAGACGACAATTTCTTCTTCAAAAAACTGACAGCAGTGGCTTGCTGTACAGGGACAGAGGTGGTTGTGGAGGTAGGTTGTTTGGTGAGAGAAGCGACGTGGTTGGGTGTTAAGATGGAGGCGACGGGTAGGGTTTCATTAGGTAGGACCTCTATCCCTTGGAGGATCTCAATTAGAGCTTGTCGATGAGATTCAGATGTTTGAATGAGATCATAGAGTGTCATTTTTATAGGAGATTGGTGAAGTTGTTTGATCATGGTGCGATGGGTAACTCCATCAGAGACTGGATAGGCAGGTCCACGAATAACCACTTTAGGCGGTGGTGCGATCGGGATGGCAGAAGGAGAAAGAGAGGCCACAGGTGTGCTCTCTTTAGCTTTTCCATTGTTTTTCTGACCTCGAGTAGCAATGCTAATCATGTTGATCTCGTAAATACGAGATGAGGAAGATGGCAGGGATAAGTCATTGTTCTCGAGAGGTGGGGTTGCAATGATGATAGATTTTGGTGAGGCGGGGACAGGTGGTATAGGAGAAGGGATCGGAGCTAAGGGATTTTCCCTCCGTAAGTTGTCTTTTTTAGATTTTCCATCTGAGATAGGCAACTGGCGAAGGATGGCTTTCAAAGCTTTGCATCCTTCTACATTGTGTCCTGGTGTGCAGTGGTAGGCACATATTTTAGATTCATCATAACCTATAGGTCGAGGTTTAGATGGATCATAGGGTCTGAGTGGGGGTAAGGAAATGGTCACATCCCCTACCAACATATCCAGGATCTTGGCGTAAGATCCTTTGAGGGGGTCAAATTCAGATGAAGATGAGGCTATTGATTGAGTGGGTGAGATAATTGATTGTTTTGGTAATGGTTGGGTACGAGTGGTTCGTATGGGTGGTGGCTTAGGCAAGGGATTTTGATGATTGGGTTTAACTAGGTGTGGCTTCTTCTGCGCAGAAGTCATGTTTAGTTGGTTAGATGATGAGGCCACAGATGAAACAACCATGGGGAAAGAGGAGCGATAGAAAACAAGTCCTTCGATGATTGAGTTTTCTTAGGGTTGGTAGGTAGGCAGGATACGTGGGGTGATGGTGTTGAGACGCCCATGGATTTCTGTATGGGTGCAGAAGGTACAGGTCATGTTAAAGAAGACGTGGGAGGCATGGTGTATTGAGGCAAGGTGGAGGGGTGAGGACCCAATATAGAAGGTAGGTGTGACGGTGAGGGTTGAAACCGTGTCTGTTGTACCGGTGTGATTGGGGGCGAGGGTTTTAATTGTGGCGGAGGCATAGATTGGACTCGAGGAGATTGGGTATGTCTCCTAGGTGGATTGACAGCTTTAGTTTTGGATAAATCTAATTGTTTAGGTGGGTGTGTCAGACTGGGTATTGGTGAAGTCCCAAGCGTAGGGGAAGGTTTGGTTATGTTGATAGAGGTGGATGAGGTATTTGGTAGAGATGAGGGGGGTGAAGGTGAGGACATAGGCATTTTGAGCTTTTGTAAAAACTTCGGGTATATGGTAGAGGTATCTGGATTAGTCATCTGCATTTGAGTAGAGCATGGTGTATTCAAACGTTCCCATAAGACTCATCTATCTTCTAGGGGATGACAATCATCACGTGTGGATGGGAATTTTGGTATGGAAGAGAAGTGGGCTGTGATTCCGGTCCACTGTGGGTGTGATATAGGGGGTGAATGAGGTGCTGTATTAATGGGTGTTAAGAGGTCAACCAGTTCACTGGAAAGATTTAGGCGATGAAGAACTGATAGGGAGGAGGGCATGTTCTAAAGGATCCGTCATGGTTAAGGAGTTTGGTGAAGTAGGCTCGAGGGGTTTCTCTTCTAAGGACGACAGAAAAAGTGGCGATCCTTCTTCTTTTGCAGCAAGAGTGGTGGAAGGAGATGTTTGGGAAATAGATAGGTTGGATAACATCCGCTCACAGTCTTGTAGGGATGTGGTGTAAGAAGGCTCTTCTGTGAGAAGAGAACTCTAGGTGGTTGATTCCTTTATGGGTAAAGGAATAGCGGGGCTGTCCTCTTGTCCTGATGAAGGAGAAGGGGGCGAGGACCCCTGCGTTGGTGAAGAGGCTCGATTCAGAATTTCCTCGATGGAAGCCCTTGGTTGGGAGTTGAAAACCGCATGGATCTCATGCACACTCTTCTCCTCAGCAAAGGTTTCTTGGTTTGTGTTACAAATAGATGAATGGTTTGGAAATGGTTTGTTGAAGATTTGTAAATTTTGATTAGCAGGGGCATTAGGATTATTAAGGGTTATATCCCCTGCATCAACCATTTCCTGCACTATGTTTTTCAACATCTTGCAGTTTTCGTGGCTGTGTCCCTTCACGCGATGGAAGTTACAGAAGTCATTTTCTTTATACCAAGAAGGTATAGCACGGGCGGAATCAAACCCGGAGTGAGGTTTAACAGGAGGCAAGGTGATAGCTCCTGCTTTAAGCAATTTTTCCAAGATCACATCATAAGTTTCTCCCAAGGGAGTGTACTTGATGGGCTCGGCTTTATACTTATAGGTTGATTTTGGTTGGGTATTAGACAGTGCTTGATATTTGACCGTCACCGCGTGTACGGCTCCTTTTGATTTCGAAGCAGCCGAGGCATGAGAGTTGGTGGTGTTGGGTTTATTGGTGGAGTCTTGGGTTCAGAAAATTTGAGTTTTTGTTGCGCAACTTCAATTTCTCCTCCTCTAAGGCTCGAATCTCTAGTTTTCGAGCCATAGTAAAGGCCTCATCAAAGGTGCGGAAAGTTTGAATTTGGAGGGTGGGAGAAATGTGTTTAGCGCAGGCCCGCGTAAAGAGTTCAATGAGCTCAGCCTGAGGTAAGGCATAAGTAAATTGGTTGATGAGGCCCCGCCATCATCCAACGAAATCTGCGATAGACTCGTCTTCAAATTGTCGGATGGCATAGAGGTCGGTAATGGATACTTTCTTGGTAATATTGATGGAGAAGTGATCCAAGCAAGATTGGGCTAATTGGTTAAAGGAGAAGATTGAGTGCTGGGCTAAAGCACTGTACCACTCCAAGGTAGGTCCTGATAAGGACATGGGGAAGGTACGGAGTAGTGAGGCATCATCATGAGCAATCAGATAGCAGGCATGTCTAAACGATCACAAGTGTTGTTGAGGGTCCTCCTTACTACTAAAGTGAGTAAATTTCGGTAATTCCCATTGAGGAGGATATGTATGTAGGGGGACAAAAGGATGAATAGGCTCCTAAAAAACTTTCTCGTATGTTAGGGTGTTACAGCTTTCTGAAACATAAGCCTCAAGATTTTGCATTTTGTCCATCATCTGTTTGATTAAATCATTGGTTGGGTTAGATGATGGTGCTTTCATCGTAAATGGAGGAGGATTGGGCCGAGAGTCGCTACTAGACAATGGTGGGGTTAAATTTTGATAAGGTATCAATGATGAATGTGTTGGGGCGGAGCCGAATAAGGATGCCCTATATAAGATGTCGAGGCCACCGGATGAGTTTGTGGAAATGAAAAGGTGGGAGGATCCTGAGAGGGAAAGCTCGTGTGGATAGCTGGTAGAGAACAAGTTATGAAAGAGGAATCTGTGAGAGAGATGAGGTAGGGGCAGTGGATGGTAGTGATATGTGGGGCCCTAGATTAACCAAAGGAAGGCCAATTGGTGCAGTATGAACCACCGAAGCCGCTGAGCTGGGAGACGGGGCTAAGGATGAAGACAGTGAGGCGGAGTTATTAGGTGGGGAAGGAGCTAAGTGAGCGGCTATACTAATAGGCATACCAAAGAGGAGCTGACCGTCGGGTGTACGGTCAGGGGTATGAGACAAATAATACTGTACGGTGCCAAGATTAGCATCCAAAAATTTAGCAAAATTCGGATCTCCTACAGAGATCTTGGGAAAAGCATTGGTGTCCGTAGGATTCCCCATAGGATGCGAAGGGGGTGACTCAGGAAAAGACATAGAACAAGCATGTGAAACCATGGCTGTGGCTTGTTTCACAGTGATAACAACCATGGACAAGAGGATACAACAGGGAATTAGTCAATTAGGAACAGAAACAACAACAAAATGTTGGAATTGATAGGTTGTTGGTTTGTCAGGAACTGTGAAACACAGTAACCGATATCGGTCTGGTAACCGATGTCGGTCAGATGGTAGCCGGCGTCGGTTAGTGTAACTGATGTCGGTAGAAGAGGACCGGTGTCGGTCACTGTGAAGGCAAAGAGGGAATGTAAGAGGCTGCTGGTTTAGGGATAACAAGGCTTAGTATATCCACCAAACTGTCTGAAGTGATCACTGAGACAGGGTATAACAGAGAAACAGAACTGAAAGAAAAAAAAAAAAACAAGCAAGATACACAAGCAAATCAAGAGACTAACCCTAGGATTAGTTTTAATCACTTTGGGCTTATGCCTTAGATGCAAGATGATGTCAATCCTAAATAAAAGACCTAAGGGAGATGTCAAGTTTGTTTTGGCTTGTAAGGCTACCTCAGTCGGGCGGAGGAATACCGCGGAAAGGAGGGATGTTTGAGATGTTGTGTAGATTATGATGTGATTTGGTATGTGTTGTGCAGTGAGAGTAAGATTAATTTCTTGTCAATACCGTGGATATCACCCCCACGTGTACGACCTGTTACTTAATCTACGTTCACTAGAATTAAAAACAACAGGCAAGAATGTGATGCACGTGTTTTAAACCCAAATCGAAAATGATATTCGATGAAGCAAAGAAAGAGAAGAGGTCAAGAAGATGACTTTCACTAATGCAAAGATGCGAAAGAAAGACAAGTTCTTTTACCAAAATGACAAAATATTTTGTGAATATTTAGAAGAAAGAAACAGCAAGTGTGCTCCCTACATGAAAACAAGCAAGAAAGAAAGAAACCCGAGAAGGGTCCCACCGGGTGTGCCAAAATGTTTCCCAGGTTCACAAAATTTTCACACAGAATTTTTGTTCTAGAATAGAGTTATTTCTATCTTTTCATTCTCTTGAGAAACAGATAAGGGTTAGGGCTAGGAGGAATACCTGTTGAGTGTTGGGAAGGTGTGCGCGTACCGTCGAGAGATCAGACCGATTGTGAAGAGATCCTTTTTGTCTAGGAAGGACTACCTGTGAATAAGAAATTAGAATGCAAGACCACCAGATTTTCGTAAAATAGTAAGTGAGGGAACTGCCTTGGGCCCAGGAAATATTAGACTTCCTTTCGAAGGTGGTCAGTTCCCTTTTAATACAAATTAATGCAAATGATAATAAAGAAGCTATTGCGAAATCACGATTTAGGTACCTCGTTACTAAAAGCAATAGAGACTAAACTACCAATAATAAAATGTCATGTTGTTTGTTTGGTCACTGGTTATTGATACGTTCAGATCGAGTCACAGGGATTGACAAGGCTGGATATGAGATTGTTTGGAGGTAAATGGGTGAAAGGTTGGTTTTTTTTATAAGTCACAGTGACTGACGTCGACCACTGGATAACCGATCGCGGTTATAAAATTGATACCGGTAGGGGATGACCGATATCGGTAGGGGCAGTGATTTAGGGGCTTTTAAATGGAGGTTGGTTATAAGGTGGTTATGGAGTTTAGAAGGTTGGTAGATGGTTGAGGGGAGTTGTAGGGTGATAGAGAAGACTCAGAGAGTGAGAAAGCTATCTTTGGGGAAATATAGGGATGGATGAATGGAGGTTAGGTGTAGGGTACTGCCGAGTGGTAGATCCAGGAGTGAGCTTATAATCACTATGAATCAAAAGTTCACAAAGCAGTGTCTAGGAGCATACAAGGTAATAAAAGAGACTACTTACTAGTTTCTGATGTGAATGTAGGTCCAAGGAATGCAGTGGCGAAGGCAAGGCTCAGTTGGGATGATCTAGCAATCAGAAGTGAGCTAATGAAGCTATCCTCTGGCTCTCCCAATGTTTGGATGAGTGCGAAAGTGATCTAGTTACTCAGCTACAGTCTTAGGCTCAATACCCTTCTCTGTAATCTCTTCTCTCTTTCTCACTTGTCTCTCTCCTGCCAATCAATTCCGATCCTTTGGCTTTGGTTGGGGGAGGTCATTTACAGGGAACCGATGGCGGTTGCCTAACCGACGCTGGTCGAGTAGGGACCGGCGTCGGTTAAGTCAAAGTTGGCTATTTTTAGTAAAATAGCCAACTTTCCCTCCTTTTCTCCCGAGGGGTCAGTTGTGGGCTTGGTTAAGTCATTATTAGGTTCGTTTTGGTGCGGGTGAGGGGTGATGAGTCATGGGTGTGGGTCTAGACCAAGTTATAGGTCTTAATTAGGTTAGTTTAGGGTTAGGGCTAGGTCATGGTGAGGTGGTGAGGTGAGGTGGCAGGGTTGGAGATGTGGATTTATTAATTATAAGGTAATTAATAAATAATTAAGTGTGTAAGGTTTAGGTGGTGAGGTAGGGTTAGATTGCGAGACGAGATGCGGGGCACAGGGTGTCGTAAGACCCAAATTTGGTGTCTACAGTTTGGTTGAGCATGATCTTGAGTGGATTCATGAGGATTTTTTATTGTTCTAAGTTATTTCATTCTTTATGGAGATTTAGGAGTGCTTATAAAAAAATTTTAAGTATGTTCCATGTCTTGGCTGAGCTTGTAAGAGTCCTTAGAAATGTTTGGAGCTTATTTCCTCAAGACTGGTTCTTCAATCCTATTTGGCAATTTAGAGCAGTTTCAAACATTGGCTTGGTTAAAGGCCTTCCACTATGATTTGGAAGATAAAGTGAGATTTTATGGAAATTACATTCATATACCTTTCCAATGATAAATGGTTTGTGTCTTGGTGAGGTTATTTTACATGTGAATCATCATAATTTTAAAGACCTAGTTTTAGGGTCTTGAAGCTAGTTTGGAGCAATTGCAGAGTTTTAATTATTTGGAAGTTTTTCACTATGATTTAGATGAAAATGTGATTTTTTCCAAAAATACGATTCAAAGACATTTTCTTTGATATATGAATTGAGTCATGATGATGAATTTACATATGTGAACTCATTCATTTTTTAGGACTTTTTTCTAAGTGCTTGAAGAACTAGTGGGGTTTGCTTTCTTTTTAGCATACTTCATTATGTTTGGAAATGATGCAGATGTTATTTGGATTTCCAAACATCTTTAGAGGATGTATTGAATTGTTTCAAGATGTTGGAGCCATGAAAAATATTCCTTGTTCCTTTAAATATTAGGTTGGATTTACTAGATCTTGGAGTTCTTGTTTTGGGCTTGTTTGAGAATCCTTGTACTTGTTCATGGTGTCTTGACCATTGCCAACCTACTTGGGTAATTTTAGTTGTTTTATATGATTTTATTCTTATTTTTTTGAGTTGGGATGACTGATATACTTTTTCATGGCCTACCCATGGGTGTTATAAGCTAGTTTTGGGTATATAAACAAGTGTACTGAGTCATTTGTGACTAGCTGAGCTAAGGAGGAAAATTATTACGTAGAGGGGATTGAAAAGGTGTGTTTGAGAAGGGTTTTTAAGATGTAGGTGATTAATTTTGATCACTATAATTTGTGTGAGCAACATATATTCAGTGATTAACCATTTTCAGGTGGCTAATTTGGTGCGTAGTCACCTTACAGGGTTGTAGCCTCCCTGTGGGGTTAGTGCTCCTTGTAGGGTTGGTACTCCTTGTAGGGTTGGTGCCTTACTAAAATATGTGTTGTTACTCCTTGTGAAGTTGGTGATTCACTAAATTTATTTTCTTTGAGTAATATAAGTAGAGTTTCAATGGGTTTTTTCCCCTTAAGGGTTTCCCACTTACATCTTGTGTACTCTCTTGCATCTTGTTATTTTGTATGGTTGATTCAATGTTTGATAAACAAACATATGGTTAAAGGAATATGAATGGTTCACATAAATCAAAGTAATTAATGTAAATGTTTTGAAGGAATAATTCACCTCCTCTTAGTCCATTGTTCTTCTAACAAGTTCCATTGAATATAGGACCTTGATATGGAAAAATATCTTCTCCCATTTTGATCAAACAACGTGTGCTTCAAGAGGATATTTTTCAATTAGAAAAACTTATTTCACAAGGACCTGTTATGATACTAATTATTATAAGAAAAATGGACTATGGGGTTGAATCATTCCTTCAAAACATTTACATTAATTACTTTTATTTGTGTGTAACATTCAAACAAACCTTTCATCATCCTTTAAGCATATGTGTGCTTATCAAACATTAAATCAACCATACACAATAAATAGATACAAGAGAGTACACAAAAACATAAGATGTAAGTGGGAAACCCTTGAGGGGAAGAAAAAAAAATAAAACTCTTCTTATATTAATTAAATCAAAGGACTTTAGTGAAGCAAAAAATTCACAAGAAGCACTAACCCCTAATTTAGTAGGGCACCAACCCTACAATGACCACCAACCCCTATTTTAGTGAGGCTACAACCCCCTAAGGTGACTAACCACTAACTCAACAACATGAAAATGTTTTATCACTGAAGATATGTTATTCACACAACTAATAATGATCCAAATTTATCCCCTCTCTCTTCAAAAGCCTCCTCAAACACACCTTCTTCTTCAATCCCCTTTAGGTCGCACTTTTCCTCCTTAGCTCAACTAGTCACAAATGACTCATTACACTTGCTTATACACCCAAAACTAGATTATAACACCCCTGGGTCAGACATGAACAAGTATCTTGATCATCCCAACTCAAAAAATAAGAATACCATCATATAAAACAAATCAAATGACCCAAGTACATTTGAAGGTGTCAATACACCATGAACAAACGCAAGGCTTCTCAAACAAGCACTCCAGGCTCTAGTGAATCCAAGCTGATACTAAAAGGAAAAAGGAATATTTATCATGGCTCCAAAAACTCCACACAAGTCAGTAAAATCCTCTAACAAAATTCAGAAATCTTAAAAACCTCTGTATCATCTCCAAACATCATGAAGTATGCCAAGAAACAAGTAAACCCCATTAGGTCTTCAAGCACTCAGAAAAAACAAAATTCACATAGATAAACTCATAACCATGACTTAATTCATATATCAAAGGAAATTTCTTTGAATAATATTTCTAGAACGTCTCACATTTTCATCCAAATCATATAGAAAGACTTCCAAATAGTTCAAACTCTGCAATTACTCTAAACTGGTTTCATGACCCTAAAACTAGGTCTTCAAAAATAGGATGGTTCACATATAAAATAACCTCATCAATCCAAAAAAAAAAAAATTATTGTAAATTTATATGAATGTCATTTCCATTAAATCTCACTTTATCTTCTAACTCATAGTGGAAGGACTTCAACCAAGCTAATCTTTAAAACTGCTCCAAATTGCCAAATAGGACTTAAGAACTAGTCTTGAGAAAATATGCTCCAAACATTACTAAAGAAACTTCCAAGCTCAAAAAATACATTTAACATACTTATACATGTTTTATAAAAACTTTAAAATATCCATAAATCAAGAAACAACTTAAAACAATCAGCAAGCCTCATGAAGCCACACAAGAGCATGTACAACCAGACAACCTCAAAATTGACCTTCAAAGAACAAATCATAAATTGCTCATCCCTTCGTAAAAAATAAAATGTGATATTTCATTGGAAATATCTTGGGACCAGGATAATGGAAAAATTCAAACCAACTCTTAATTCCACCTGTAGCTCCCAAAAAAACACTTTTATCTTAGATTGCTCCAAACTACCCCAAAACTACCTAAAGACCAATCTTCATAAATAGGGCACACTTTTAATTTTAACACCTCAACCATGATCTGAAATAATCATTAACATGTAGTAAAAATCCCATGCTTCCATAAATGGTAAATTAGATAATGTTTCCAATGGAGAAATTTTCCACAAACTGAAATTTTCCAGAAATAATCATTTTTTAGTAGGGCCCGCATACTATCAAAAAATATAAATCACTCCTAGAGATATTTTGAGGATTTATCTACAACATCCAATCATCAATTTTTCCAAAATAATCAATTTTTTATCAGTACAAGCATTTTTCTCCAAGTCTCTTTCAACCTAGGGTTTTGGGAGGGTTTCAAACCTATTTACCTTTTTAACAATCGTTCATAAATACATGACAATCAAACCACATCATAATTTTTGGAAAATATTCATATATGAACTAATTATTTATTCCAAATCCATCAGGTCCCATGTAAATCATAAAGTCCAAAATGAGCATCAAAAGGTCAAATTGTAGCACAAAAACACACCTTTGGAAACCCGGTTTTGATAAAAACTCCATATCTTGAGAAAATATCATCATACTAACCTGAAATGTGTCATGAAGCATCATGACAACATCCTCTAACCGTTCCAAGTATCATCCAAGATCAAATAATTTTTAATCTTCCCATCCATGGTGACTTACATGTGTCTACTAGCCTTGTTATCATTGTTCTTTCTTCAAAGGACCTAGAAACCTAATCAAACCTTTGAGTAATGACCTAAAAATCCTCATATATGTTATATTTAGTGTCAAAATGCTACCACCATTATTCAAAAATAATTCCTTTATCAATTTATCAAGCCAACATACCATACCACATGTTTTAGGTCTAGGAATAGGCCTAGAATGACCTAAACCAATTATGAATCTTCATGAGATGACCATGATGACCACATGCAGACAATTATAAACATATTACACACCTCTTGTACCTTTCTTGACCTCATGAAATCCTTCAAAAAAATTTGGAGATATCATTCCATGACCATACCTACTAGTCCATGCTTAGATACCATAACAACTTGACTAAAACATGACACTACCAATGCAATACATCTTCATGACACCTCATGGATAATCACATGACACCATGACACCCTTTTCTATAATTTTCCTTTGAAATAAATGATAACTACTAGACATAATGACCAACAATCTCCCCCTTTTCATTGATGGTAACCATAAGACAAAACACACCTACTAGACCTCTTTTCCATGTTTTTGATGCTACTCTCCCCTTTGAAATATATGAAAAAGGATGAAATGATTACAAAACATGACAAAATTAAAATAAAAGAAAATTCATGACTTACATGCTTCATTAGCTCCCCCTTGGATTATATTTTCTCCTTTTGTCGTCAAATAATAGCAATAAATGATCCATTGACCTATTATGAGCCCTTAAATAACTCCCCCTGAGTGTATTCTCTCTAAATTAATCTTCATTCATGTTAAACATCACCTTATAGGTTTTTATCATGTAAGAAACCAATGTTTTCCTCCAAGAACTAACAAGATCACCTTTAGGACCAAGTTCCCTAAACCACACTTTTAGTCTATTTTTGCCAATATTCTCAATGCAATAGGACCAACCAAAACACATAAAAATTTCTGTTGTAGCTCCCCTTGTCTTCATACTACCATACACTAACTGTCAATGCTAAATTTTGGGTGATGACCTTGATAAAATGTCATGAATATGAATGTACTCAATAGTCATGGTCCTGAAGCACTAATTTAGTGCTCTCTACCTTTTTGCATGCTAACTCAGTTGATTGAGATTATGGCAAGATCCCCCTACAAATATACTTGCTTAAAATCAATAACTTTTCCAAGGTATCCTTATAAACACCTTAGATGCCTAATTAAATGAATGCACTAAGTTATTCTACACATATGAGGTATTCACATCTTTATTACTCTCCATTTCAGTACTCAACAACATATTGTACCTAATCATATAATCTTTTACCTTCTTGGAGAAAATTTAGCCTTCTTCAACCAGTGAGATCAAGATAAGACCCTAAGGTACACACATTTAGTTCCAATCTTCATACAATATACCTTGACACATAACTTAGAAAAGACATTCAAGGATGACACCACTGAAATACATTAGACTTAGGAAATTCATGATAATCAAACTGTTTATGCACATATTCAAGCATACTATGATTATAATTAAATACATCCCTCTAAATTATGCATGAGAAAATGCACACAAGTAGTAAAAAACCCTCTTTAACATTCAAACTTCATCTTGACCTTATACATAGAACTTGTATTAATTCCCATGAACTCATCATACACAGTCAATAACTTATCAGACCAGATTTGACATACATTCAATTCATTCATATACTTCTTGACCAATACTGTGCATATTCAAATTTGATTTCAACCCTACAATAGATATTCAACATATCATATCATACACATTCCTTGAAGTATATTCTTAGAGAAAACATAGATTATCATCAACCATGCTTTGGATTTATTTACAACAGAACATATCCCCCCTTGCTTCTACATCTTTGTCATGTGATTACATGCTTGCACAACTATTATGAACCATTTTGTAGACTTGGTATTTCACATAGCTATACTGGAGATTCAAGAAAATCTTATGGTTAAATTTTTTCATATACATTCAACCATATGCATATATTTCCATCCTTTTATTGCACTATAGGTGTCAAAAATGATCATACCTCTTCCATACCTTGTGGTTATGATTTAGCCTAATAATCAACTCTATTGAATGTATCAAGCCTTTAAGAGCACCTTTATTGATTCAAAATTTTCTATTTGCATATTTAGGAAGATCTTCTTAAATAAATACAACATGCTTACTGAATGTATACAAGACCAAACTACCTTCCTAGGGTTTATAGATCCTAAAACAATGTTTGTAGAGATAAGTAATCAAACTCATTCAAACCATTATGTCATGTCAACATATTAAGCATGATAATCCTTACATGACCTTAAGTCATGATTAAAAATAATTGGAATACAATAAAAAATCACATAGAGGAATCAACACCCCACCATTTCTTTGCTTACATAAGTTTTGTCTATCAAGAACACAATCATACTTTTTAGACTTTTTCATCATGTACAAAACTTCTTAACATTAGATTTTTCATAAACAACCATGAAATCCTATTTTTATAGCATCACACACTAAAAATGATTTCACACAGTATTCATAACATTATTGTTGCCATGCAAATATGCAACATTGAAATTTTAAACTTTCAAGCATGACAACTTAGGTAAAATTGAAAATTCCCCCTGAGTCTTCATGAAACCCTCCCAAAACCTCCTATGTATCAGTTCACCCCTTGTGTCAGGAATATCCCCATCCTAAAATTTCTCATATGTTTTTTAATGAACTTGACCATGTGTTGGAAAGATAAAAAACAAGTTCATAATTTTCTTCCGAGACAGTGTCTCTTAGGGTGGATTTTCAGTGGACTTATAAATGATGTTTTTAGCCTTTCTAAGGTGGGTGTACATCCTTTGGAGTAGAATTGAAGACCCAATATCATTAGGGAGTGGTATTAAATAGCTAATAATTTTTTGAAAGTTATTTAGGTAAGTTTAGGAAAAATTTAGAGGTTTAGGAGTAAGTTCAGCAAAAATGGGTTTTTGAAGGTGAAGGAGCTTGCATTGCAAAAAAACACCTGAGCTTCAGAAGATCTGCCAATGATTGACATTATCCTAAACACTCGGCATAAAAACCATCTTGAAATAAAGTCACTTTTTCCTTGTTGAAGAATGGGTGTGGGGTTATAAGAGAGGATGAGACTGTAAGAGAATCAAATTTCTCGTTTTTCTCATGGGGAATAGCTTAAATTAAGAAAACATCAAAAAAATTGATGTAATCCCATACTCTGTTCTAGTAATGCTTGAGCATTGGGTTCTTGACTTGATATTCATTTCTAAATTTTATGACAATCAATTCAACATCTTCAAGACATTTTAACTTCTTGATACCCATATATTCAGCTACGTCCATTCCTAGAAGAAGGGATTCATATTCCATAGTATTATTGGTGTTTTCAAATTGTAATTTATAGGAAAAAGGAAAAAAATCACTTGACAGAGAATTTATAACAACACCTGCTCTAGATCTAGAACTATAATTACTGACATCGTATTCCATTATCTATAGCTGATTTTCATCATCCTCTGTGAGAAAAGGCAAGCTTACATCTATTTCATAAGTCAAGAAGTAGTTACCAAGTCCATTGTCTTGAAAGTATATATCAACCTTTAGATCCTCTAATTTTTAGACAATGTACTTCATATTTTGCATGGGAAATAAATTCTTCATCTTACAATTCACTGGAATGGTTGTTGAGGACCAACCCATCTGAATCTCACCTCCCAAATCTCTACAAAATATTCTCCTTAACAACATTCCAAAATATGTTGGGATGTCTGCTACCAAGATGGTCAATAAGACTTTCTTGTCTGGGAAGTTGGCAAGACCTACTTGTGCATCTTTGATTCTCCCCACCAGTGGAACTTCTTTAAAATCTAAGAATAACAAGATCTAGTTTCTCATGTCAAGGTAATCCCAAGTGCGCCGGTAAATTTTATTGGCATTACATTATCAGAAGCACTCGAGTCTATTATCTAATCATTCAATTGGTGGTATTTGATCGGGAGAGACAGATAGAATGGCTCAATTTTGTGAGTATTGGGTGTGATCATGGAAAGCACGTTTTGTGAAGGATTAGGAAATTTTTAAGTATCCCTTTAGAACATGATTGGGATTTGAACTACCACCCTTTTTGTAGTGAACAAGTCTTTTGAATTTCTCTGGATGTGTTTGTAATAATTTATATTCGGAAATCTAAACCTTATATTTGTTCACATGCTCAATGATATCAAACGGATAAAAATTAGATGAGGTTTGTACTCCGGAGCAGTGGGTGCTTTGGAAGGCGGAGAACGTTAAGGATTTCAAGTTCATATCACAGGTTGGATGAAGAATGAAACTTGTGGATACGTTGTTTGGATAGGATTAGCACCAATGTTTCGATTCACATACCAGAACCATCATCATGGTGAGCATTTTATTGATAGCGGAGATGAAAAAAGAACTAGTATGAATAATTAATTTGACTAGAAGAAATGATGTTCTAGAAAATATGCAAAAAATTACAAAAGTAAAAAGATAAAATAAACAATTAATAAGAAAATTAAATTAAATTAAGATGGAAAACTAAGAAAGAGGGGGAGTTAAAGTGAAGAATGATAAAAACAGGGGGAAGATAGAGCCTAAAAAGGTGAAAGAGTAAGACATAAAAAATGGACAACAAAGAGAAGAAAAACACCAAAAAAATATAACAAACAAGGTCGGGGGGAGCAGAGGTAGAAAACTTATGCAAAAGGGGTTTCCAAGACTAATTGATCCTCAACCCATCATCGTGATTAAGGTTGTTTAGGTGTTTCTCAATCTTGATAGCTTCATGAAATTTTGTGTTTGCATAACACAATTCTATGGATATTAATTTTGTGTTGTTAATGCATATGGTATGTTTTATAATATCTTTGTGTTCTACCATAGCAGATTTACTAAACCGCATAAATTCTAAATCTTTACAATGCTCACGAAGTATAGTTTTTAGTGATCTTCCTATTTCACCAATGCATGTTTTTGCACACACATGGTGTGGAGTAAACCCCTTTTCTTTAATTTAGGACAAACCAGATATTTAGGGTTTTTAAGCTTGTTTCTAAGGTTTTTAATTGGTTTAAAACATGTTTTAATACCCTTTCTTTTTAAAATCCTGGTAATTTTGTTAGTAGTCCCAAAAATGTAAGGAAGGATTTATTGTTATTCCCAAAGCATAAAGATGAAGACCGAGTCGACCTAAATACACCCACCTTAGCTCTTTTGGTGGAAGCTCTTATTTTCCATTTCTTGTAACCATTCCTCATGAGAACTTTGGTGATATATTTCTCTTTTGATTGTAAATGAGTATTATCCAAAATTATTATGGCTCTTATAAATAGAGTATTTAATACCCCTTCCTTCTAATATGGGTGATGGTGTAAGTTGGCCTAGATATATATGTCAGTTTGAGTATTTTTCATTTAAAATTGTCTTGCAAGATAGCCATCCTCATTATGTTTTATTAGAACATCAAGAAACAAGAGTATTCCACTTTCTTCAACTTCCATAGTGAATTGTATGTGTGGAGAATGCATATTTAAATGTTACAGGAATCTTTGCAGTTGATCCATGTCATGTTTCTAGTTTACATTTGTATCATCAACAAATTTGTACCATCACTCCAGTTTTAGGGGTGCAGATCTAAGTACTTTCACTACAAATCTTTCCATGAATAGGTTTACAACAATGGGTGACAAAGGAGAACCCATAGCAACCCCGTAATTTTGTTCACAGAATTTACCATCAAAGGTGAAGAAATTGGAATGCGAAGAAGGTAATGCTTTAGAATTTTGGATAGCTTTAGCAATGGGAGTATCTGGTTGGGAAGAAGTAGTTGATTTTGTATGAGAATTTGAATCTTTGAAAGAATTGACCTTTGTACAAGTAGAAATGGAATTAGAAGAAGCATTTTGAGACTTACTTGGCACGAAATATTGATTTTTGTTCACCATTAGGTCTATTTTATCTTTAGATAACTCCATAGAGGTTGGAATCAGAGATCATTTGTGTTGTTTTGCAAATGTGCAACAAAGAAATTGACAATTTCCAAGCACGACAACAATACCCATGTACCAATTTTTTTAAGTCCTATCATTCAAAGAAACCCTAGGTCTTCCAATTCACTCCAGTAACCTCACGATCGGTATTAATTAATTCCCCTAGGTGATTTAGGAAATTCAAATCAACACCCCCTAGGTGATTTTAGGAGTTCATTGAAAATGCAAATTTTGGGCAGTCACGGGAAGGGCTATCGCTAGCCTTCCTAGGATTGGAAAAACCCCATGAAGCAAATAAAAAAAGAAAAAAATAGATTTAGAAGTAATTAAAAGGCCTAGGAACATCATGAAGGTGATTTTGGAAGGCTTAAGGAAGATTTGGAGCAGTTGGGAAAGTTTCATCAAGGTTGGGGATTCATAGGCCTAGGCAGCACACACGCTAAAATAAGTTGTGGAGCTCTAGATGGATTTAGGAGCTAAAAAAATATATTCAGAAAGTTAATTCCAGAACCTACATTATGGTCAATTCAAATATTTCACAAAACCTTGGCACAATAGGTCTACATGCAGGTTTTATCAGGCATTGATGGAGTACCAAATCAAAACCCCAATTTTTTAGGGAGAAAATGATATAATAAATACATGATACCCACACCATTGTATGTAAAAGGAAATTTCTAGTCAGGATCATATACAATGTTTTCAAAAAAGTCCATCGGAAGCTCAAGTTATCATCGTCACAAGTTGTCATCTAAGATCAAGTTCAAGACTTAGCCAGATTTTGGGAGGACATGTGTCAGCTCCAAGATCCTGACAAGATTTTATGTCCCTGAAATCCCTAAGTTTCAAGTACATCAACCTTGGAAAAATGCGCCCAACCCCCATGTGACCTCTAGAACCCCATATGACCATCAACATTGCCAATTCAACCCCTAGGTACATTTTGGAGCTCAAATTCCTTGCCGTCGGATCAAGGACACATGTCTTCTCTAGGATTACCATGGAAATTGATGTCCCTCATGTCCTTTTTAGGTGAGGGATGTCAGGGGAAAAAAATGCACCCAAATCAAATTCAAAAATTTGAAAAAAATTCTAACTGTTAGTTGCTTCTTGGTGTTTCTCATTGCCAAAAGAAAAGTTGTAGAGAACACCTCAGTCCACCATTGATGAACCTTGAACCAAATCAAAAACATAAACCACATCCTCAAAAAAATAGAAACACATAGGTCTTTGAAGAATTATTTATTAGGAGAGCTCAAGGATCAAATAACGGAAAGAGAAAAACAGAGAAATCATCTAAAAATCCTCATTACCGTAAAACAAAGATTTAAAGATATCTTACAAATCGGTACAAGAAACGAAGATCTATTTATTGTTGAGTTCTTCACTCTCAAAGGACATTAAAAAATCAGCTTCAAAACTACCATTTTCAGCAAGGAATTTTCAAATCAAATAAATTTCATTTCCACCTGCATAAAGAACAAAGTTCAAATTCCTGTCAAATCGACAACCGGATTAAAGAGAAATTTCACTAGTGATACAAGAAGCAAAAAACAACCACATAAAGAACATATGTGAAAAAGGAAGAAAGCTACCTCTTCACTTCTCAGGGTTCAAGTGGGAAAAATCGTGTGAAAATTGGAGGGAATGATCGTTGAAAAATTTAGTTTCACATGAACTAGTTTTTCTGCCATGAAGCCCCTATTTTTTAGGGATATGGAGGGATGGGTTTTTTAACAGTATTTTTCCCATGCCATGAAAATCTCATTTTATCACTTGTTTAGATGAAGGAGTTACTCAAACGTAGAATGTGGAACCCTGAAATAAAACCCAAAAGTTTTAAGACTTGTTTTGTCGCATCCTGACATCTGCAACACACTAAAAATAGCATGCCTTCCTATGTAGGGTTATTTTACTTCATCTAATCCACCTTTTGAAGAGGATACAAAAAAGGAAGTGAACATGGAGGGAGTATCACAGGAAAATTCATCGAAAAGGTCATCTCCGCTTAAAATTAACACTTACTAAAAATAGTAAGTGGTTCTGCAAGCCACTGTTATAAATAGTTGGTTGGTTTGAAAGGTGAGATGAACATGGTAAGAAGAAATAATTCAAGCTACAATAGCCATCATAGGTTGGGAAAATCTAACTATGACACTTACAAAAAATAGTAAGTTTCCTGAGGTGTACTTATTAAAAATAGCAAGTTGTTCTCAAAGGGCAAGTTTGGCACAATAGGACATTGAGGGAGTTTCATAATATTTTCACATCATATCTTTCCATCAACAAGGATCATTGGCCTTCATCAAGGGAAACATCTTCTCCTCTTCTCTCTCTTCCCTCTCCCCCAAATTTCTCTCCCTTCAAATGTTCTAATTCTTCGTTGGGGTTTGTACTTTTTGGTATGCCTTTAAGTCACCTAAAATTGACTTTAGAAACATAATGTAAATTAAGTCACCTTGATTTTATAAAAGGGACTTAAATATTTTGTAGGAATATGAATATTCTAAAGTTAGAAATAAGGCATATGGAGGGTCATGAAGAAAAAGATAATTCGAGTCTACTCTATAAATTGTAAAGCCATTCCCATCTCAAAAGGTTGGCAATTGATCTTATAAACTCAAGAGTGCATTGTACTTAGATAAATAAAAGGAGATAGCCATTTTCTTCTACTTTCCTCCACTCTCAAATTTCTTCCATTCCCACTCTATTTACAACTTTGGTTTAAGTAATAAATACAAGAAGAAGGATTTTATAGCTTTCTTTGACTAAGGGGTTTCTTAATATTTTGCAATCGATAAATTCTATTTGGTCTTGTTGTTATTTACAGATTTGTTTCTTCTCATGAATGCATGTGTTGAAGTTTCGGACTAGTGTGTGTAGGAATATGATTTTCTACCTACAACATTAGTTCTCCTACCTCTTTTCTCACTCTTCTTTCCCACTCTTTAGAAAAATTCTTCCCTAGAAAGAGATTTCTAGCTTTGTCATAAGGTTAGTGGAGTGCTCCTATTAGATCCCTAGCCACAAGGCCACTAGGAAAAACCACCTTTACTCATGCATGTATATACAAAAACTACACCAGTTAAGTAGAGGGACTTAGATTCCCAAAGTGTTGGCAAGAAATCCACAAGTTTTTCCACCTGACAAATTTTCTCGCCAACACTTTGTTAATTATTTTGTTTTTTAGATTCACCACATGAGGATATTATTTATTCTTCTTCTTTGGAGTGGTGGAGGAGAAAGCTCCCTTTTTGGATTGGGAGTGGGTGAATACCACACATGAGAAGCTAGGGGCATATTCATCATCATCATATTCTCCTAAGAATACTCGATGAAATTTACTTATGTAGCGTCTTCTACTTCATAAATATCAATAATGTTACCATCCTCATTTTATTCTTTCGGCTCTTCAATTTCTTCTTCTTCCTCCTCAATGTCACAAGTTGCATTTATTGGAGGAACCTCAAGAGCAAGTATTTGGGGTGGAAAACCAATCCTTTTCCTATTTGGAAATTTCTTCTTGGGATAATCTTTGCTCATGGAAACTTGATCCAACTACTTCTTGAGGTAGAGGACATCATTAACCAACTTCTTTACTAATGAGGTCGTTGTTCCTGTATTTGAAATTTGTCATTTTTCTTTGTTTAGGCATCTTTTAATCTTTCCTGACATGATCAAGTCATCTTCAACTTAAAAATCAAGCCTTTATGCCTCATCCAAGTCATTTGGTTGAGTTCTTATCAATATGAAACTTACCTTACGAAGCTGATTATTTGTGAAAAATCTCAACTTTTTGTCCTCTGTAGGTCAGGAAACTTCAGGGATCTTGTATAACATTATGTTTAATTTGGAAATAGACTCCCTCCTTAGATCATATGGATCCCTATTGAGTTATAACCATTGTGCAAGAAGGGCATTGGAATCCTCAGTATGTTTGAAAATAGATTCAAACTTTGTCTTCATATCATTCTAGTTAGTTATAGACCTCCTTGGCAAATGGTAAAACCAATATGAAGCTCCATCTTGAAAATATTATACAAATAAATAGAATGGTACATCCTCATAGCCAACTCCTAGCACTCCACAAGCAGTGATGAAATTTGCAGTGTGGTCATTTGGGTGTTGCTTCTAATCACTATAGAACTTGGGAAAAAAAATTTATGACCCTCTAGGCAAATCATGTAATGGCAGGTTGAGAGTTAATGGACCTGTGTTTTTCCCCCAGGGAAATGGTGCTTGTTAAGCAATTGGTGTTTCCTCTTCTTCGAATTCTTCTTCTTCTTCTTTGAATTTTTCAACAACTTCTTCAGAAACTTTTTCTTTTGGAGTGATTTATTTTAATGGTTCGACTGCAAATACATCAACAGATTTCTCAAGATAAAAAGTAGGATCAAATTTAGGGAAGTATTACTAGTTTGTTCTCCTTATAATTTAACTAATAGAAAGTATGAAATCTTCTTACAAATGTTCTTCAAAATAAGGATAGATCACACCACCAGCTCTTAAGGATCTTGTATAACATCTTTCTACTAGCTTGAATGCATAATTCAAAAAAAATTCTTTTAGGCTCTCCTTTACTAATTTTGAGCTTGTATCACAAAATGTAGGGCTTATACACATTCCTCTTCAAGGTATAAGATTCTTGAAGCGGTGTGATAATTATTGAAGCTCTCTCTATTTCTCCAAATGCAATTCCTTAGATCAGCTAAGAGGTCCTCTTGGGTATATTCTAAAAACAAGATATTGTGATGCAATACTGGAGGATTATTAGGGATAGCCATAGGTGAAACAAATTTGAACATACATGGAGGATTTGACAGCTTTTAAAAGATGAGTTTTTTCTTTTTTAGATATTTAATTTTTAGGATTTTTTTTGTTTTTGATATGGCACAAAGAACAAAATCTACACCATGTGGGTGCCAAAAAAAATTTCTGAAATAATTTTTCGGGTGGGAAACTTGGGTTTCTCTCACCAATAGTGTGTGGGAATAGGTCCCTCTACTTGAATAGGGCAACTCTATTTATTGAAAATAATAAATATTTAGACTATTATAATTTATTTGGACTTGGTCTTTCGACCGGGGATCACATAGGAGTACTTCCCTATGCCTATGGAAAAGTGCTTGTAGGTTGTTATAAGGAAGGAAAAAGTAGCTTTAGGGAGAAAGAGAGGGAAGGTATGAGAATAATAGAAAGAAGAGGATTTTACAAAATAAATAGCTATAGACACCAAATTTGTGTCTTACGACCCCTTGTGACCCGCATCTCATCTCGCAACCTAACCTCATCACCTAAACCTTACACAATTATTTATTAATTACCTTGTAATTGACAAATCCACATCATCTCACCTGCCACCTCATTTTTCCACTTCATCATGACCTAGCCCTAACCCTAAACTAACCTAATTAAGACCTATAACTTGGTCTACACCTACACCCATGACTAATGACCCCTTTGTCGCACCCAAAACTGACCTTCTAGTCATTTGACCAAGCCCGCAACTAATCTCTTGAGAGAAAAGCAGGGAAGGTGGGCTATTTTACTAAAAAGAGCCTACTTTTTCCTTACCGATGCCGGTTCCTACTCGACCACCGTCGGTTACGTAACCGCCATTGGTTCCCTGTAAATGGGCTCCCCGAACCAAAATCAAAGGGGGAAGGATTTTAGGAATCAAGAGAGATCATTTGGGAGTGAAAAAGAGAGTCCAGATCTTCACTTGACGGAGCAGAGACGAGTGAAGAAGCCAGAAGTGTTGCAGCAAAAGGAGATCAAGCCCAAAACTGCAACAGAACAGCCAGAGTTCTCAGATACTCAGCTGATCATCGGGAGGGAGATATTTCATCTTCTGTTTGTCCAACCATCCTACCTAGAGTTCTGCCTTTGTCATTAGAGTTCTTGGACCTGCATCTTCGTCAATAACCAGTAAGTTACATCTTGCATGTCCTCTTTAATAACATTTCTTAGACTTTTTGAAGCACAATCCTCACAAATCCATTCCTAGATCCACTACCCAGCGTGCTATTGCATCTAACTATCATTCATCTACCTCTCATCACCTTATTTCCTAATATCACCTATATACAGCCTTACAAATAACACAACTACCAAACAACACAACCACCCCACAAAACAACCAACCTTCAGATCTTAGACCATACCGATATCGGTTATCAGCAACCGGTATCAGTTATCCTGACTATAACCAAAAACCAACCTTTCCCCTTCCCAGTTCAACGAAGCAATTTAAATGATATCTTACAGTCTTTTGTGTTAATTCATATTAGCAGGGGAACTGACCACCTTCGAAAGGAAGTTTTATATTTCCTGGGCCCAAGGCAGTTCCCTCATTTATTGTCTAATCAAAATCTTGTGGTCTTGTGTTCTTATTTGCAGGTAGTCCTTCCAAGACAAAAAGGAGTTCTTCACATTCAACCTGATCTTTCTCTACGGTACGCGCACACCATCTCGACGTTCAACAGGTATTCCTCCTAGCCCTAACCTTATCTGTTTCTAAAAGGAATGAAACATTCCGAGTGAAACATTTTGGCATGCCCGGTGGGACCCATTTTGGGTTTCTTTCTTTCTTGCTTGCTTTCATATAGGGAGTATACTTGTTGTTTTCTTCTTCTAAAAGATATTCACAAGGTTTTGTATTATTTTGATAAAAGAACTTTCTTTGCTTTTACATCTCGCATTAGTGAAAGTCATCTCTTTTGCTTCATCGAATATCATTTTCGATTTGGGTTTAAAACACGTGCATTGCATTACTGCTTGATGTTTTCAATTCTAGTGAACATAGATTAAGTAACAGGTCGTACACATGGGGGTGATATCCATGGTATTGACAAGAAATTAATCTTACTTTCACTACACAACACATACCGAATCACTTCACAATTAACACAACAGCTCAAACATCCCCCCTTTTCCGCGGTATTCCTCCGCACGATTGAGGTAACCTTATAAGCCAAAACAACTTGACATTTCCCCTAAGTCTTTTGTTTAGGATTGACATCATTCCGCGTCTAAAGGTATAAGCCCACAATAATTAAAATTAACCCTAGGGTTAGTCTCTGGATTTGTGTGTGCATCTTGCTTGTTTTTAGTTCTGTTTTCTTTCTCATACCCTGTCTTCTGTGATCAATAATTGGACAAGTATACTAAACGTTGTTAAAAATCAAATTAGCATCCTTTTATATCTTGTTAGCCCAGACTTCTTACACCGACATCGGTTACTTGACCGACATCGGCTATAGTATAACCGACATTGGTTACGAGACCGATATCGGTTACTGTCTTTCCCAATTCCTGACAAACCAGCAACCTACCAATTTCACCAGTCTGAGTTTGTTTCTGTTCCTGATAGATTGAAACCCTACTGTGAACTCCTGTCCATGGTTTTTATCACTCAAAAGCAAGCCGCCGACATGGTTTCACATGCTTTCTCTGTTTCTTTGCCTGAATCACCCCCTTCACATTCTGTGGGGAATCCTATGGATACCAGCGAGGTTCCTAAAATTCTTGTGGGAGATAAGGACTTTGCCAAGTTTCTGGATTCTAATTCTAGCGCTATACAATACTATTTGTCTCATACCCCTGACCGTACGCCTGATGGTCAGCTCCTTGTTAGTATGCCTATTAGTATAGCTGCTCATTTAGCTCCCACTCTGCCTGATAACACCGCCTTGCTTCCTGCATCTCTAGCCCCGTCTCCCAATCCAACGGCTTCAGAGGTTCATACGACTCAGATTGGCTTTTCGCTGGTTAATCTTGGACCCCACATATCATTACTGCCGACTGCCCCTACCTCATCTCTCTTGCAGACTGCTCCATTCACGACTTGCTCTCTGCCACCTATCCACACTAGCTTTCCTTCTCAAGCTCCGCATACCTTTTCATTCCCATACACGTATCCAGTGACCTCAACATCTTATATGGGACATCCTTATTCGGTCGCCTCAACATATTCATCCTCCATACCTTATCAACACTTAACCCCACCATTGTCCAGTGGAGGCCCTTGGCCCAATTTGCCTCCGTTTACCACAATCACACCATCATCTCATCCAACCACGGATTTCATTAAACAAATGATGGACAAAATGAAAAACCTGGAGGCTTCTGTTTCAGGAAGTCGTAGCGCCTTGACATACGAGAAAGTTTGTCGGGAGCCTAGTCACCCGTCTGTCCCCCTTCATTTGTATCCTCCTCAATGGGAATTACCAAAATTTACCTGTTTTAACAATAAAGAGGACCCTCAACAACACTTGCGATCATTTAGACATGCTTGTTATTTGATTGCTCATGATGATGCCTTGTTACTCCGCACCTTTCCCATGTCCTTATCAGGACCCGCCTTGGAGTGGTACAGTGCTTTAATCCAGCACTCAATCTTCTCTTTTAACCAACTAGCCCAATCTTTCTTGGATCATTTCTCCATTAACATTGCCAAGAAAGTATCTATCACTGACCTTTATGCCATCCGACAATTCGAAGACGAATCTATCACAGATTTCGTTGGACGATGGCGGGGCCTTATCAACCAACTTACATATGCCTTGCCTCAGGCTGAACTTATTGAACTTTTTACGCGGGCATGTGCTAAGCACATTTCTCCTACTCTTCAAATTCAAACTTTCCGCACATTTGATGAGGCCTTTACCATGGCTCGGAAACTAGAAATTCGAGCCTTAGAAGAAGAGAAATTGTGGTTGTGCAACAAAAACCCCAATTTTCGAACTCCAGATTCCACCAACAAACCTAACACCACCAATCCTCACCCATCGACCGCTTCAAAATCAAAAGGGGCCATGCACGCGGTGATGGTCAAATCCCAACCACCGTCTAATACCCCTCCAAAAACCACTTATAAGTATAAAGCAGAACCCATCAACTACACTCCCTTGGGAGAAACATATGGTGTGATTTTGGAAAAATTGCTCAAATCAGGAGCCATTACCTTACCTCCTGTTAAACCTCACTCCGGGTTTGATTCTACCAGCGCTATACCTTCCTGGTACAAAGAAAATGACTTCTGTAACTTTCACCGCGTAAAAGGACATAGTCATGAAAACTGCAAAATGTTGAAAAACATAGTGCAGGAAATGGTTGACGTAGGTGATATAACCCTCGATAATCCTAATGCCCCTACCAACCGAAATTTGAAAATCTTCAACAAACCATTCCCAAATCACTCATCCAACAGTAACGTAAACCAAGATATCTTAGCTGAGGAGAGTGTTCATGAGATCCATGTAGTCTTCGACTCCCAACCAAAAGCCTCTATCGAGAAAATTTTGAATCAAGCCTCTCCACTAACACAGGAGTCCGAACCTACTTCACCACCATCAAGCCAAAGTGAAATCATTCCTTTACCCATAAAAGAGTTAACTGCCCAGACTTCTCTTCTCATCAATGAGTCTACTTACACCACATCCCTACAAGACTGCAAACGGATGTTATCTAATCTATCTATGTCCCCTTCTACTGCTCTTGCTGCACAAGAGGAAGGCTCACCACTCCTTTTGACATCCTTAGACGAGAAATCTCTTGCACCAACATCACCAAATTCTTTAACCATAACAGACCATCTCAAACATGCCCTCCTGCCTATTAGTCCTTCATCGCCTAAATATTTTCAACAACTGGTCTACCTCTTAATATCTATTGATACAGTACCTCATCTACCCCCTGTATCACACCCACAGTGGACTGGAATCACAACCCGTCTTTCTTCCGTACCAAATTTACAATTCATGCTTGAAGATTGTCATTCTCCAAAAGATAGATGAGTCCTATGGGAACGTTTGAGTACCCCCTATTCTACTCAAATGCAGGTGACCGATCCAGACACCTCTACTATATATCCTAAGTGTTTACAGAAACTCAAAATGCCTATGTCCTCAGTCTCATCCCCCGTATCTATACCAAGTAGCCAATCCACCTCTATTAACCTAACCAAATCTTCCCCTACACTTGGGACCTCACCAATGCCCAGTCTAATGAACCCGCCTAAGCCACTTGATTTATCCAAAAATAAAGCCGCCCCCCCACCTAGGAGACAAACTCAATCCGTGCCTCTATCACAATCAAAACCATCATCGTCACACCTACCTTCCATATTGGGACCTCATCCCTCCACCTTGCATCAATATATCATACCTCCTGCGTTTTCTTCAAAACGACCTACGCCTTCTGCACCTATATAGAGATCAAAGGGTATATCAACATTGTCACCCCACATATCCTGTCCACCCATCAACCCTAAATGAACTCCATCATCAAAGGATTTATTTTCTGTCACTCCCCTTTCTCCGTGGTTGTTTCCCGCTACCACGTCATCTGTAGCCTCATCATCTAACCAGCTGAATATAGCTTCTGTGCCAAAGAAACCACGTGTCAACTTCCCTCGGCTAAACCACCACCCGTACGAATGAACCACGCCCAAACATTACCAAAACCCGTAAAACCAATACCCTCATCCTCCTCCGATTTTGACCCACTCAAAGGATCTTACGCCAAAATCCTTGCTATGTTGGTGGAGAATGCGACCATTTCCCTACCCCCACTTAGACCTTATGACCCGTCTAAACCTCGACCTATAGGTTATGATGAGTCTAAAATCTGTGCCTATCACCGCACACCAGGACAAGATGTGGAGAGATGCAAAGCTTTAAAAACCATCCTTCGTCAGTCACCTCTCCCAGATACAAAGGTTAAGAAAGACAACTTACGAAGGGAGAGACCTTTAGCTTCAATTCCCTCTACTATACCATCTATCCCCACCTCACCAAGATCTATCATTATTACAACCCCACCTCTTGAAGACCATGATTTATCCCAACCATCTTCCTCATCTCAGTTCTACGAGATTAATATGATTAGTGTTGCTACTCGAGCGCAGAAAAACAACGAGAAAGCAAAAGAAAGCACACATGCGTCCTCTCTTTCTCCATCCAGCATCCCGATTACACCACCACCCAAAGTGGTTATTCATGGACCCGCTTACCCCGTCTCTAATGGAGTTTCCCATCGAGCCATGATCAAACAGCTTCACCAATCACACGTAAAAATGACACTATATGATCTCATTTAGACTTCTGAATCCCATCAACAAGCTCTCTTTGAAATTATTCAAGGGATCAAGGTCTTACCTAATGAAACCCTGCCTGTTGCCTCCATTCTAACACCCAATCACGTTGCTTCTCTCACCAAACAACCCACTGCCCCAACCACTTCTGTACAACAACAAGCTGCGGCAGTCAGTTTCTCTGAAGATGAAATTGTTGACTTTGGTACAGAAGATCCTAACCCTACCCTTTTCATCTCAGCTTACGTCTGGGACATTCAGGTACGTCGTGTTATGATTGACGGGGGCGCTAGCCTAGACATCATCTCTTCAAAAGCCTTCCAACAAATGAATATCCCTTCTAGCTAAATGTGTGCCAATCCCATCATGTTACGGTCATTCAATGACGCTATTACCTCTACCTTAGGCACCGTGATCCTCAACATTCAGGTAGGACCACGTACTTTACCTGAACTCTTCTATGTCCTTGAAGGAGAGTTCCAATATAACATATTGCTAGGTCGCCCTTGGATCCAGGCTATGGGATGCGTTCCCTCAACATTACATAGATGCATAAAATTTGAGTACGAGGGGAAGTCCTACACCGTAAAAGCTGATCCTCCCCCCTTTAAAACCTGCAATATGTTATACCGCCCTAACGATGTGCTTATACCAATCAAGACACCCATACATTCAACCCAACCGTCCTCTTCAAATGTACCTCAACCATCCACCTCAACCGCACCTACGCCTTTAACTGATGAAACCACCGTCGTAAAAACCACTTCCCTTCCCACAGCTAACATCCCAACCGCAGACCCCTTAGTAGATGTTTTTCAACGCCTTATGCTGGGGGAGTATTGCCTATATAACGTTAGTTCTTTCCATACCCCACAGGAATACGGACAGGTACATGCACATCCTACCTATGATCGTCGTGTGGGGGAAGTAATCTCTTACGGACCACCCCATTGCCGCACCAACCTAACGTATGGGGGTGTTGACACATCCTGCCAGCCTCAGAGTAGTGCTAGGATGGGTGACCTCCTGGGAAATTCCTGGTGTCACTGCCTCCTAATGTTATTGGTCCTAATTGGGTGTATACCCGGCTCCATCATGCGGGAGGGTATTTGTGTAGCAACTGATTAACACGATGAGATACCTCTCCACCATTAGTTCAAGCTTTTGGTGTGACGAAAAGTCATGCAACTCTGAAACCAGGTAGTTAAGTGCGCCAGCCCGAGAGTAGTGCTGGGAAATTCCCAGTGTCACTACCTCCTAATGTTGTTAAGCCTGATTGGGTGTATACCCAGCTCCATCATATAGGAGGGTGTTTGCGTAGCAACTGAATAACACAATGAGATCCCTCTCCACCATCAGTTTGAGCTTTTAGTGTGACAACAAGTTGTGCAACTCTGATACCATGAAAGAGTTAACAGATCATATCGGAAACTGTATACCACAATCAAGTTGCACTCTGGTTGAATTGTAATGGATCCAATGAAATCACAAGAATAATCGATCAATAACTGAGCAATCTTGCATAACAGAACAAATCTTGCACATAGATAAAGACAACAAAGTGTCTTGGCATGCTCATAAATGAATAGTAAAAGGGTACATATAGGGTGTTGAGTAACCTTAGTGCATGACTCAATAGCAAACCCTAAACCTAACCCATGTGAGATGACCCTCTAATATGTGAGGAGGACACATAGGATAACTCACACCAATAAGAAACTTGAGAACTATGGTTTCCACTGAGATGGTACAACTTGAGGAGTGGGGGAAGAGTTGTAGGATGACGATTCTGGGGTCTCCCATTGATAGGATTGACTGACATTGTCCACAGAAGCTCCTAACTCCTGGATATACTTCGTGAGCCTTGGAAACATCTCAAAAATAAATTAGAACTTCTCATGTGGGTTATAATAGCTTGGAATAGGGCCAACCCATGGACAATGGGCCCTAAAACCAATCTTGCATGCTTGTAAATGAGTCACAACCCTTTGATGCACCATTTTCCCCTCCAATTCTTGGAATTTTTTCTATAGGTCAATCTCTTCAGGTGTAGGATAATAGCCTCCATAATCCACGTACCCTTGCTCCTCAACAACCACATATTCTGGCATATAACCAAACTAATATGTATCTTTCTCATAGGAGTGTGAATAATGTTGATATTCATTGTTTTATGCATTTGGAGGTGGTTTATAGTACCCTAAGAATATGTGCTGCAAATGTGGAGGGATGTTTGAATGGCATTACTACTATTGTAAGTGTGAATTCCATGTAAAGAATGAAGTCATGATTGCACAACTTCATGGAATGGAAGAAAATGAGAGGGATGGAAAGAAAAGGGAAATGGATGGAATGGAGGAAGGTCTTCAACTTAGAGAAGAGGGTTGTTGACTAGATAGAGTCACTAGATGTGTTTGAGCATGTACCTCAAAAGGCTAAAATTCTAGCAAGAACACATCAACTCATTGAAATGAAATCTACTCTGGGTGTTGAATTGCACACCTTCAAAAGGTAGTCTGACTAAGATCTGTAATGAAACACTTGTGAAATGGAGATCTTTCACCTATTTTTCCCACCAAGCATGCCAAAAATTTTAATGCAAAATTACAGCACCCACCTGAATGGCCTGATTATGAATGGGGCATTCGGTGTAATCTACATAACATGGGTCCATATCTCAAGTTGTGGGACTTGTGAACCTGAGATGGAAATTTGGAGAAGGCTAAATTCCTCTACATAACCCTAATGCTAAACTACTCCTAATGCATAAAACATGCCTAACTACACCTATCCTGACAATGCTAAGGAGATAAAAAGAGAGAAAGTGCATGAAATGAGAAATCCTACACTAATGGGGTGATAACACCAGAAAAGAGGGGGTTGAGATAATTTATTAAGGGAGGATGAAACAGGGAAAAAGGGGGCTAAGGGAGGCCAGACAAATGTGACATAGATCTAGATCCTAATCTGCCATCAAAACTCCATGGAACATAACATCATAAACTTGTAAGTGAAAGAACATGCACAAAATATAAAATAATAATGGAGAGGCACGAAAATAAAATAAAAAATGAGCTAGGGTTGAAGAAACACAACAAAAAAAAAATTGCTTGAAAGTATGCAAAAACCATTACATTTTATGCACAAAGGCATAATTACATTACTAGGCCAAAGAGAAGGCTCACAACTCAAATAGAGTTGAGGAAATTTTTTGTAAGAGTTTCCCCAGCTCCCAAAATGTCTTCGTTAAAAATGAGGGGTTCAAATTCTTTTAATAGCCAATTTTCACCCACCCTCATTAAAGAGGTATGGGCACCCATACAATTTTGCTTCCCAAGGGTACTTTTGTTAGAAAAAGACATGGGTGCCATATTACATTAAATACATTTTTTGGGTTGTCATTCGTTCAACTACCTTTTCCTTCCTATGAATCGTGGGTTTCCTAACCATGTAACCCATCCAAACACTTTGTACCACCTCCCAAGTGTCCAAATTCATGACCCATCTAACCATGTGTCACTTGACTTCGAATGTCCAACCCTGGGGGGTTGGATGTTGTCCAACTATGTGGGTCATACATTACTGTGGTTGCCATCTCTACATCGTAGTTCATCCAAACTGAGGGAGGTTGGATGACTATCTATTTTTGTTTGTATAATTAGCTACACGACTAACCTGATGGTCTTCCATCTACTGGGCTGACCAACCTTGATACCCATCCAACTTGGTGACCCATCCAACCTGACATCCGTATGAGTACTGGGAAGACCAACCTGGTGATTTGACCCACCTGGAGAGCCATCCAACTTGATGACCTATCCAACTTGATGTGTCTCCCATACGCTTCATTACACATCCAACCAGGTGACCTGACCATCTCAACTGACCAACTCGGAAAACAAACCTATCCTACCAACCCGACTGACCAACCTTTATCGGTACAATGCTTCATCCATCTGACCTAGGTGTTTGACCCATATTTCTAACCTGATTAACCAAACTGGCCGTCTAACTGTGCCGACCAACCCAGCTGATCAATGAATCAAAAATTCACCACAGCTCGCCAACTCTCCGTAAGTAAAGACCAAATCGGTTTAGCAAAAACATGGGATTTCTAATGGGATTTGAATTTTACAGTCATTTTCACATCCAAGAATATGAATGGCTAAGTCCATTTATGATGATTTATCCTAATTAGCCTAAGGGGGTGAATTTGAGATAATAGCTCTCAAAGTTATTGGTGATAAATTTCTATTAATCTAAGTAATAAAAAAATTGGTAAGAATTGGTATCTCCAAACTATGCAAACTGCATGCTCAAAATTTTTTGTTGAGAATATTTAGGTGAGTAAATGACTACCTATGAATGATATTAGAGAAAGTGGATAGGCTAAGAGATTAAGAAGATTAAATTCACTCTGCAAGTGGAAACAAGACACTAAGTAATGAATAAATGTCAGGGAGGCAGAGATCAAGAAATTGGAAGAGGGCATTCACCACTATGAGAAAAGTGTCTAAGACAGAAATCCACAACATACAAGATGAAATATAGCCTTATCAAAATCATATGGAAAAGGAGATCTTAGTTCCAGTAAAGCACATCATGTAACAAAAAAGTGTTTTAAACATCTAAAACCACAACATAATCCAAGGGGGAGCTACAAGTGATCAAGCAGATTAGTTATTTTACTGATGGGAGTCAGAAAAGATGGAACACAATCCTAGGGGGAACATTCTCAAGAATTATCAGCTTTAAATAAGTGCCAAATTCAAGGGGGAGCTAGTTTACTATCTTATGATTAAAAATTGATATCAGAGTAGTGGTTCTCCCATGTAAAGCTTAACAAATTGGAGTTGATCCTAGAGAAAGATAAGCATGGAAAAATCTACTTACATAAAGTATAAGGATGAAGCTCACAAGGAAAGGTTGATGATGGCAATGGAAAGTTACAACAACTCCAGAAATAATTTAGATGATGAAGAAACAAAGGTAAATCTAAAAGTTGAGTTGGAAAGTTCTCTAGATGAATTGGAAAAATCAAGGAAGAAGAAAAATAAGCTAAAAGCCTACATCAACACCTATGAGAAGAATATCACTCTCCTTGAAAATAAGTTGAGAAAACAAGAACAATAGTATGCTCAATAATGCACATAATTAGAAAAAGTTTTGAACTCTCTCAAGCTCAAGGAAGAAGATATCACCAATCTAAAAACATCTGTGATGGAGCGAGAAGAGAAAATCATACTTCATGAAGTGACAATGATCCAAATGGAGAAAGAACATGAAGAAAAGACAAAGTAACTTGAGGAGAAAATAAATCTGATGTCTAAATCTCTCGAGGATAAAATTGAAGAATGTGACAAATTCATCTCAGCCATGAAGATATTCGATAAATATCTAGACTAGGCTAAGAAAGTAAATGTAAAGATCATAAATGATAAAGAAGATGCCTACAGAAAGCTTGAAGATGATCTAAAGATCCTCAGATAAGAAATGGAGCAAGTAAAGTAAAGAGAATTGAAAGTTGAATCAGGACAAACATGTTGTCATATCACATCAAGTCGATCAGAATCATGAGTCTAGGAGGAGCTTCTTAAGCTAACAACGTAATGTATCTTACTTACCAGTATTTTCAGCCTCACATGGCATAGTTGGTACTTTTTCATTGTTGTCAAAGGGGAGAGAGACTGAAGTTAGAAACCAACTATACATATGTCAAATGGGGAGAACATAAACCATGATTGTCAATGTTTTTTCCATCAATAGTTATAGGTTTATGTGTGTTTTGTCATCAATGACAAAGGGGAATATTGTTGGACCTTTTTCATGTGTCATATGTGTTTCCATTGATGTTAAGATGCGTTGATCAAAAAATGAGTGAATTGGTAGAGTGAGCAAGCTGACAAGATGAAGGTTGATTGGCAGTGTTAGCTCAAAGAGAAAGCATCTCATAAAAACAAACAGTGAAGAATTTCTTCCCCAAGTAGTAATAGAGGAAATATAGTATATGTGTCTCAAGCATACAATCAGGAAATGAGGACTCAAGTAATGAGTTAGTGATACAAAATAATATATCTAGAGAGAATCGTGCAAGAGAACAAGGACCATGAAAAATAGAAATAATTCATCATGTTGTTTTGATGACTTCGTGATGTTCTAACCATACCTAAGAAGAACATGATATACCTCTCTAAGCTTCTAGAAGGTATACCAAGTCTGAAGGAAGCATAGTTTATAATTCATCATAATGAATTTGAATGAGAAAGTGAAGAATGTTGGTTGGTGCCTATAGTATTTTTGTAATGTTTTGAGCAAGATGTCAAGGTATGCCATATGTGATTTTCTCTATGATGTTTAGTGTTGTATGTATAGATGTCATTTTGTATCTAGATGAGCCAACATAGGAAGAGAAAATTTTCAATTGCCTCCCAATCATGTATTTTTCCCCTTAACCTTTTCATCAGGATACTCAAGAGAGAATTTTTTCCATGAGAAAATCTTTTATCAATGAACAAGATGATTGTATAGTAAAATCTGAATCAGACCAGTTCTAATATTTTGTGAGAGTGTTCATGTCATGGTTAAGTCATTTAGTGGCTGGTTGTTATTAGTAGCATGTGGCAATGGTTGAAAATGATTCATGTGGTGAAAAATACTTGTGCTTTGAATCATGAAAGAAATGTCTATTCAATGTCAAAATCTGATTTTAAAATGTATTATTGGTCATATGTGCATTCTAATGCATGAAAAGTATGGTCATAAGTGTCAAGTCTACTCTCATGATCCCTCAAAATGTAATATGAGTGAAGCAATGCAATACCTTCATAGTCTGCAAGTGTGAGAAAAAGGTGACAAGATGTGTATAAGTAATCTTTAATGAGAAAGTAATTACATACTACAGGTATGGAAGAGGTCGTCATTGTCAAATGCATACGATAAGCTCCCAAAGTTGTTGGTGAAAAATTTCTGTTGATCTAAGTAATGTAACAATTGGTAACAATTGGTATCTCTAAACTATTCAAACTGCATGCTCAGAAGTTGTTGTTGAGCAGATTAAGGTGAGTTAATGACTACCGATGGATGATATTAGAGAAAATAGATAGGCTACAATACTATGAAGATTATATGTACACCACAAGTGGAAACAAGACACTAAGTAATGAATAAGTTTCAGGGAGGTAGAGATCAAGAATTGTGAAGAGGGCATTCACCACTATGAGGAAAGTGTTTGAGATATAAATTTGCAACATACAAGTTGAAAAACAACCTTCACAAAAGCATATAGACAAAGAGATCTTAGTGCCAGTAAAGCACAACATGCATCAAAAAAGTGTTTTAAACAGTTAGAACCAAAACATAATCCAAGGGGGAGCTACAAGTGATCAAGGGGATCAGTTCTACTAATAATGGGAGTTAGAAAAGATGGAACACAATAATAGGAGGAGCATTCTCAAGAATTATCAGCTTCAAATAAGTGCCAAATTCAAGGGGGAGCTATTTTAATAATTGGTATAAGAGAAGTGGCTCTCCCGTGTAAAGCTTAACAACTTGGAGTTGATCCTAGAGAAAGATAAACATGGAAAAATCTACTTACAAAAATTATCATGATGAATCTTACATGGAAAGGCTGACGATGGTAATGGAAAGTTGCAGTAGCTCCAGAAAAAATTCAGATGATGAAGAAGAAGAGGTAAATCTAGAAGCTGAGATGGAAAGTGCTCTAGAGAAATTAGAAAAATCAAGGAAGAAGAACAAGAAGCTGAAATCCTACATCAATTCCTATGAGAAGCACATCGCTCTCCTTGAAAATAAGTTGAGCAAGCAAGAACAAGAGGATGCTCAAGAATGCACAGAATTAGAAAAAGTGTTGAACTCTCTCAAGCTTAAGGAAGAAGAGATCACCAATCTGAAAACATATGTGATGGAATGAGAAGAGAACATCATACTTCATGAAGTGGTAACAATCCAAATGGAGAAATAACATGAAGAAAATACAAAGGAACTTGAGGAACAAATAAATTTGATTTCTAAATCTCTCAAGGATAAAATTGAAGAATGTGACAAATTCAGTTCAGCCATGGAAATATTAGAGAAATATCTAGACCATGCTAAGAAAACAAATGTAAAGATCATAAATGATAAAGAAGATGCTTGCAGAAAGATTGAAGATGGTTTAAAGATCCTTAGAGAAGAAATGAAGCAAGTAAAGCAAAGAGAATTGACAGTTGAATCAGGAAAATATACTGTAAAAAATGCTTAGAGAATAAGAAGGAAGAGAAGGTTAGTTCTAGTATGCAACTAAAGAAGAATACCAAGGTGAATAACACTGGGAAAATCAAGTCAATCAAACAACCCAATGCATCCAGGTATGAAATAAAATTTAATGGATTTTTCTATTCATGTTATAGTTTTGGTTATAAGGTCGCAGTGTGTAAAAGGGTCAAAACTGACAAAGAACATTCATGGTAGGATTGGAGATCTAAGTTTGAGAAGAATAGGATGTTTTTTATTTGTTAAGAAAAAGGGAACATTGCTAGGTATTTCTTATAAAAATCTTTAAGAAAATATGACAATGACCATTCACATTCAGACATAAGGAAAAATCATGTAAAATGTTATACTTGTCATAGAGTTGGGCATTATTCAAAGCACTGCTATCAGAATGAACAACATAAATGTAGCGGTACGATCTACACCATCATTTGGCAAAAAAATAAGGCTTTCATCATGAAAATAATTCTTAAGAATCATACAAAAACCACCAAGACTTAAACATCTCCTGAAGAGAAGAAGATGAGATGAATATACAGGGTCAAGAAAGAAAAACCACAAGTCAAAGAAAAGGAAAATAAATTTTCATGGGCAGATGAAGTAGAAAATCAAAAGTACAACACAGATCAGGAAACAACAAATGATGAAAAAGGAAAGAAGAAGGATATAAATATGCATAAGACAAGAGAAGCCACAAGTAAGGAGAAATGCTGCGAATAAATAAGGAATGAAGATAGCCATGGAAGACTACAAAAGCCATGGAATAAGGGAAGTCAGGAGGAAGCCACACATAAGGTAAAAGCCACATAGAACAAGAAAAGTCACTAAGGAAGAAAGCCACATAAATGAAAAAGCCGTAGATGAAAGGATGGATTTGTGGATGTGAAACAAATTTATTGGAAATAATCGAGATCCGCATACAAGGAACGAGCTACTAAAAGGTGAAGGACAAGTATTAAAGTTGCGAGACATTGTGAATGTTGCAAGAAGCATATAAGATCCATGAATAACTGGAAAGCCACCAAGAAAAAATAAATGCCGCAGGACAAAGAAAAGATCCGTGATGCAAGGAAACAGGTCCAAGAAGTCAAGATAATCCACGAATCGAGAAATATGAACTGGAAATGAATCAAGGATAATCAGATAGAGTTTAAATTGGAAGAAGTAAGAATTTACATATGAATCAATGGTGATTTGATTGTTTGAAGATTGTGGCTACGTTTATAACTAGAAATCCACATTGAGTGATGAAAACTACTATTTCAGCTACTAGTATTTAATGTTCTTTGAATTGATGAAGCTCAATTGTATTTTTAATACAAACTCTTGATTCCAAGGTGAAATAAAATATTGGAGAAGAAAGGAGCTCGTTTATTCTAGATCATGAGGAAATCCTAAAAATACAAGAAATCTATTTTTAGGAGTCGGATCATAAATGATTTCTGGTAGATGCATAAAAGAAGGTGTAATTAGGTCGGATATAGAGAAGTAAAATTTGGAGATAGTGGCATACATTTAATGCACTAGATTTCCAGGAAACTAGGTAGGAGAGATTACATGACACACAAAAGGAAGTGCAAATGGGTCGATTGGATATATAGAGGAATTTCAATGTCATTGAAAAGAGTTTATCAAGGATGAAATAATAAAATATAGTTGAGAGAGCGACATAAGGAAGGGCTTATTGATAGAGAAAACGATGCATTCAAGTTGAAGAAGCAACCAGAGAGATAGGAGGAAGGAGTAATGTAGAGATGAGAGAATATTCTAAAAGTTTTATATGATGCATTACAAGAGAACTCTCATGAGATTTAGAGATGAAGAAATGAAGATATGAAAAGAGAGAGAGAGTCGAGCTGAGATCATAGCAGAGAAAGAAGAGATAGCTGCATGATGCAGATACACTAAAGAGAAGAGAAAAGAGGAGCTAAGGATAGAGTTATTGTAGAGAGGAAGGAAGAAGATGTGTCATAATAACAAGGATCTAGTGTAGAGAGAGAAAGCGAAGAGATGTCTGTAGAAGAAGACATAACTATTGGATGAAGAACTGATGTGCAGAGAAAAGAAGAAAGTTTGATGAGTCGAATGAGAGGAGATACCAGAAAATAGGTAAAGAAAACATTGCATATCTAAGTTTGTAGAGTGAATGTAAACGAGTAAAACAACAAGGTGATCATAAATTGTTGTATGTGAAACATGGAATCTAGATGATCAAATGTGTATGAACATAAGTCTAAGTTGTATCTTAGTATTCTTAGGGGGTTGTAGCCTCTTTGTAGGTGAGTGCCTGCAAAAGATCAGTTGTAGCTGATTAAATTAGGGTTTGGTGCCTTACTAAAAAAATCTCTTATGATGTGTAATAATCAATTGAGTACTTTAATGTGGGTAATATCAACATAAGTGTATGGGTTGGATTTCCTTGTGGGATTGGTGTCTCACTAAACAAATCTTGTAAGATGTGTTATATTCTTCTGAGTCCTTGCTTTGTGTAATATAAGCAATAGTTTCAGTGGGTTTTTGTCTCAAAAGGGTTTCCCATATTATATCTCGTCTCCTCATGTGAATGTGTGTATGATTTTCATTCTTATAGTCTCATGATTAATATTGTATGCTCATAACAATCAGTGATAGTTAACAACAACAAACACATGAAAGAAAAAGGAAATTGATTGTAAGATTTAATCAACACTAATTCAACTTGCATGCAATCTCTAACTTATACCTCATCTTATTCTTTGGTAGAAATCTTTCCATGTCACCCTTAACTGAAATGGTTTCAGAAGATCAATTCATATATTTTACCTCCCAACTATTGGTAGAAACTTCTACTTAGCAACATTCCAAACGAGGCTGGAACGTCTGCTACAAAAATCATCATTGAGACCTTTTGGTATGGAAATTTGGAAAAGGCCACCTGTACATATTTTCCCTTTCCAAAAAGTGGGACTTTATTGGACTCCATGGAGTAACAAGATCCATTGAGTGAATTCATGGTGAGTTTAAGATCTTTGGAAAAATTCATAGGCATCACATTGTCTGAGGCACCTGAATCTATTATGCAATTATTCAATACATATTCTCCAATGAGAAATGAGACATAGAAATGATCAAACTTGTCTGTATTGGATGCACTCAAAGAAATCATGTTATATTATGGGGGAATAAGTGATCTTGGTAGTATTCCTTTAGAAATAGGAGTTATAGTATTGGGTGTTAAACTACCACTCTTGATATATCAGACAAATCTCTCAAATTTTTCAGGGTGGGTCCGCAAATATTCAGTTTTAGTAATCTACACTTTGGTTTTGTTTGCATGTTCAATGATGTTAAAAGGGGAAGATGTGGACAAGGGAGGTGAAGAAATTTCTTTTGGAGTCAGGATAGGTTTGGAAAGAGGGGTAGATGTTTGGGAACAGAGGGTATTTTTAAAGGCACACTGGGAACTTTTATAGCACTAGATTTTATAGGAGTAGATTTAGATTTAGAACTGGACGAAACACTAGAAGAATTACTTGGAATAGTGGGTGACCTTGTGCTTGCTACAGGATTAGGTTTCTCCAATGTAGACTCCATGCAAGGTAGAAGAGGATACGCTCAAGTAATTTTTTTTTTGTAGAGTCACTACATGAGGATATTCAGTCTTCTTTTTCTTTGAAGCAGTAGTGGAAGAGGCTACCTTTTCAAACTGACAATGAGTGAATACCGTGCATGATAAATTGGGTGCATCTTCTTCATCATCTTCATCACCTCTAGAATGCTCATAGAATATGATTTGTGTATCATTCTCAAGTTCACCAACTTCTAGGAAATCATCACCTTCACTTTCTTGTTCAATTTTTTCTTCATTTTCTTAAATCCTACAACTTGCATTAATGGGTGGGACCTCCAAGGAAAGCCTTCGGGGTGCTCCTACAATCTGATTTTAGTTGTTTCTTTGAGAAGACACTCATTAAATTTTTTCCCTTTTTAATGATGCCATTTCATTTGTCAATTTCTGCAAGACTGGATCCATTCTCTCATCCTTAGGATTTTGGGCCTTTCCCTTTGAGGGACTCTTGATCTTTCCAAATAGGATGAGATCATCATCAAGGTCAATGACCATTCTTTTCACTTATGTTAGATTCCTTATTTGAAACATTCACAAGAATAATCCTACCTTTGGTTATTAAGCATTAATGAATAATCTCTTGACATTATTTTTAGTCAATGAATCTTCTTTTGGTATCCTACGACACAACTGATCAAAATGAGCCATGAAGTCTCTCATAGTTTCATTTTATCCTTTCTTCATTTGTGCTAGTTGAACAAGGAGATCTTGACACTCAGTAAGTTTGAATATTTCTTCAAACTTGGACTTAATATCATTGCAACGAGTGATTGATCTAGTGGGCAAGAGGTAGAACCATTCTACTACTTTTTCTTGGAGAGATTCCATGAACAACCTTACTGTAACGTATTCATGTGTAACTCCAAGAATCCCGCATGATGTGGTGAAAGTGGTGATGTGTTCTTCAGGATGTCGTGTTTCATCTCCTTTGAAATTCAGAAATTTCTTATGGGAACATGTTGGTAGATCATTAAGAGGTGGTTCAAGAGTGATAAGACTTGTATTTATTCCTCACAGAACAATGGGTTGAGGTTTTCTTGCTTCGTCTGCCACTGTTGTTTATATTTCTTCTTCAGCTCTTGCTTCTACAAATTCTTATTTAAATTATTCTTCTATTTTTTCTTCTTCCTCCGGGAACTCAATGCTCAACGGTGGTTAAAAAATGGGAGAATTTGAAGGGGGAGTGTCAACAAGAGTTTGGATGGGATTTCTAGGCGAACTTCTTGATGACCCGGATGGGGATGAGGATTGAGAAAAATAGTAGGGATTATCTCTGATTTTTTATTTTTGGTTTTGTAAAGCTTTGATAGTGGGGTTGACAACCCCTCTTGATCTATTCAACCTAGTGTATCTCCTTTAGCCAGATTTTGGAAACTCTTGGAGTGGGAATACGAAAGGATAGTGTGGAATGTGAAAGGTAAAGTGCAAGAATAAACAGTGTTTCTTTCAACAATGGGATTCCAACAATCCTTTTTACTATGGATTTTTTCAATTTTTGATTTTATTGAATTTTTGGAATATTTTACTATTTTTTTTGGAATTTGGATCTTGTGGTCATATTTTGGGTGCAAATTATTTCCAATTCTGCCCCACGGTGGGCACCAAAAATTGTTGGTGAGAAAATTTGTCATGGTACAAATTTTTGGGTTTCTAGCTAATGTCTCTAGGACTCTATGTACCTCTTCTTGGGTGGTGCAGTTCCACTTATTATGCATGCATGAAATAAAATTTGTTGGTGGCCTGATGGTAGGGGATCCAACAAGGGCACTCCACTAACCTTTCTGTAAAAAGCATACGGTTACCTACAAGAGAGGAATTTTATAGGAGAGTAGGAAAGGGAGTGATAAAAAGATAGGGGGATCAACATTGCAGGTAGAAAATTAGATTCATACAACCGTTAGCTAGAAAATTCCAGTGCATATATACTTAGAAGAAAATAATCTCACAAGTGGCAACAAGATGAGTTAATATTGAGAACTCAAATTTTCTAAAACATCCTCATCAAAAAAGGCATGAAAATCCTTATTTATTTA
Organism: Taxus chinensis; assembly: GCA_019776745.2. NCBI lineage: Eukaryota > Viridiplantae > Streptophyta > Pinopsida > Cupressales > Taxaceae > Taxus > Taxus chinensis. Next base: position 12,317,364 of record CM034146.1, on the reverse strand, counting down.
TAAATTATTTGACAAAATTGTGTATAGTTAGAAGTAGAAGAACATAGAGAAAGGACCTAGAAGAAATAACTATCTCCTTTGTTTCGTCATGTAACATCCCCATTTTATACCTTAGAACAAGTAATTTTTTTTTTTTGATAATTGCATCCTGGTTCTAAATACATAATTTAGAACTCACAAATCAAATAACCATTCATATAACAGACAACCATATGCAGCTGTAATGACTCGGAGTACTTCCGATCTATTCATTCCATGACTCGGTAATCTACCGATCTATTCATGAGTAATAAGAGTTGGTGTTTTTAGTTAACACTTTACTCTTGCGGTTCTCTTCCCTACTCTGGGATTCAGAATGCTCTGTCCAAGGAACCTAACTGAATAATTGTTACTATTATTCATCGGCATCTCATCCCTTAGACTAGGTGAATTAGGACAACGCAATCAGCAGCTTGCGATACTTTGGCCAAAGATTTGAAACATACTGTTTATGTCTCGTATTCCTTAACGGCATACTCGTCAATCTGGAATACGCCCTTCACCCCATTCTTATGTTATATAGAATGTCCTACACTGACTACTGTCAGTCCTTCCTTTCACAACTTAATCACTCGGAGATAGATTAACAAGGTGATAATGTTATATGGATGCCCATGAGGATTAGGGATACGGTGACATACTGGTTTAACCCTGCAGTTAGACCAATGTGTCAAGATACCCCGAACCTCCTAGGCAGCCTTATAACCTGACCACATTCCTAATCGGTCCCTGAGTAACTAATCCGATCACAAGTGTAAATCTTAGTGATCAATGCAAAGGGTGTCGCCATAAGTCACCTGCATTGTTGTAACTTCGAGAAGATCCTAATCTTCTCGGAGGTACAACCCTGCAGTTGTCTTGTGCCGTCAACCTTTAAATCCGCCTCGAAAAGATCTACTTATTAATATGCGTTATGCACTTTGAGTATTAAATTACTTTTAAGACCTCCCCCATAGGTTAGCCTTCCCAAATCCCTGGATTCTTCGCCTTAAGACGACCTTTCTCAATAAAACCCATTACATGGTGGAGTTATTAAGGTCATGGTCTCATCAAGGAGTCATTAGAATATCCATGATTCTAAAACAACAGAATTGGACAATATCTCATAACCTTTACTTGAGATTGCCATCTGAACCCCATTTGATTTATATCAGTTCTCTTAACTGAATTTATATCATACTTATTAGTATAAGGATATAAATGATTAAGAATCCAAATAAGTGATGTCCTGTCATAATCAAGACTAGGGATCAGTAATTTAATTCAGCTTGTTTAGCATTCTGCTTAGGTTCATTTTTAACCCATCTTTTAGAAAGAAAATTATTTAAATTCAATATTGCTTTCGCTAGAACAATAAGATCTGCTAAACACTCATATAAATTCAATCACATTTTCTTTAAGCTTTCATTGTCAATCACAAAAGCATCCAAATCACACAAAGATAACATTGCCATTCTGGTATAAAAACCGAAGAAGGTCAACTATCAGAAATAGAATACAACACATAAGTAACAACCACTTATTTCCATTCCTTTCAAAACTATACAATTACATTTTATGCAAGCAACATACTTGTTACAATACTAACGGAAAAGAACATCTTTCCACATTTAGTACACTTATAAATTCCAGCAGTAATTCATTATAAAACAAATTAAATAATCTGATCAGCCTGTCAGATCTGCATTGCTTTTACCTCTTACGGCAACCATCTGCAAAAATAGTCAACATGAGTCAGTTCAATGAACTGAGCATGATAAGCACTAACTCTTAAAACAATTGCAATCCATCAATTGTTTTCATTAAACACCCTGTTTAAATGAGATCAATTATCCAACAAGTAAACATGATTCCACCAATAAGGTACAAGAACAATTCTAATTGATTCCACCAATAGGCAAATATCAACAAGTATTAGATTAATAAAAGAGAAAGAACCAAATCTTTCATACTTCCCTTCGCACAAGTTCACTACTGTACCGTCTACACATATGAGATGCATTCATCCAGTATGTATACGAACAAGTCCGTCAAACCACAAGAAGAATTACTGTCAATATAAAAATCGAACACAACAAGGCTTTACGACCCAAGTTCGAAATCAAAGAACCTCTAGAATTGCGGTCAACAATAGACTACATTGCATTAGGCTATTGGATGTTTCCCTAAGACTAAGCCAAGACAATCACACAAAATTTCCGAACATGCCCAGTCTCAGTCAGACAGGAGTAAACGGAAAAGAATATAGCAAATCTATTCTAACCTTGGCGCATGCAAGTCTAAAGTATGGTATTCGCGACTCATTTCAACAGAGCCAAAACACGAAATAATTTTCCATACTCAAGGAAATCAAACAATGACAAACGACAGTGTCCAAATATCAGGTTCAATAAGAGACAGAAATACAGGTTACCTTCCAAGAATTCAAATGATTCCAAACAGTGGTAACAAGGCAAATAATTGCATATGATTCCAACTGAGCTCATCAACGGAGCATAATAAAAATCAGGCAAGCAAATTTAATTACTGATTTCAAAACAAGGAATCCGACTGCACCCTTGCCAATCTTTTACACAAATTTGCATAGACTGAAGACGTAAAAATATACCAAAAGAATCTGTACCACAAAATCTTTGCGACACGATGGTATTCTTACGAAATAACAGAGATCAAAATACATGTTATTCCCTTAAGTCGCTGGAACAACCATTTCCAATATTCATCTATTTTCAACCATGAACAGTGATTTAAACATATAAATCATTCAATAGACTCCACGGAGTCATTCTGATTAAAACGAATATGAATCTATATTTACATTGCATACTGTTAACGGGTTATTATCCATAACCACGGAACCCAACAACAGTATAAGATAAAATAGATAAAGAATCAATCTATGCCAATTAAGGTAAGCATTCGACAAAAACCAAGTGTAAGCAATTCAAATACCGATTTTCATAACAAAGAATTCAACTGAATCTCGTCAAAATTCTTGAACAGGCTTACACCTAAGGAGACATAAATGTAAACCCTGGGAATCAGTACTAAATTCCATTACAAATAATAGAGGTCGCATGACCTACTACTTCTACAAGATTCCAACGGAATTCAAGTTAACAAAACTCAAGGAGGTATCTATATCCTCAGCAGTGGATCATAGTATACGATTTGTTCAGAGGACTCCACAGAGCCGTTCTAATATAATACACATATCCAACATTCAAATATAAATATGTATAACTTCCTCAGTGATCCATTTATACAAATCATTCACTAAACTCTACAGAGTCATTCCAATGTATAATATACATACATCCATAATGCATTCTGTAACGGTTAAATCTCGTTACCCCAATGAAAAAGGAAACAATTCCAAAAGAGTTGCAATAAGATACTGTCACACCGAAAGATGTTATTCACAAACAACCTTCAAGACAGAAACGAAACCCAACAGTATCAATAACTACCATCATCAAAACCCACGACAGAGCTTACAAAGATTCCAAAACACTGAACAATAAAACAGGTACATCAGTATCCTTCCCGACTGTTTCCACAACAAAATTGACGACCAAAAATCGACAAACATAACAATGGTCTATATCCATTACAGGAATGATTAATGGGCTCACGCCGAACAGGCCGAGCATTCCCACATTTCATATGTTTCGCATATTTAAGCCAGAATGCAAACACAAAGAAATAATGCCACAGTTCGAATTTAATAAACACCCATCAAAGGATAAATGAAAATTCGAACCAGAAGAGATACTGTACCAAGAAAATCACACAAGACATCCATAGATAAACATCTAATTCCTTAAATCATTTGAACAGAGTTGTTCTAATGAAATCACTTGAAAGACAACAAGATTTTTAAAGGTTAGGGCCTAACATGCCTGGATTTTTGCTCAAAATTCCGAAGCAGACCACTGGAAGAGCTCAGACTTCCTTTTCCTTTTCCAAGTTAGAGCGATCAACAAAATTTTGTTATCTCCATGGCATATATATTCTCCTTGCCAGAGAAAAGAGCTAGATACCCTCATACTCGCCATGCAACTCCAAGAAGACTGGTGCGAAGAACCAGTGAACAGGCAGAGAGAAAACCGAAAATCGCGATAAGCCAAACAAACCAACAACTTCCCAGTTTGCATGCCTTCACGCGAGTTCCGAGCTCGACTAACGAGCGCATTGAATGCATTTACACCAACTTTCCCGCTCAAACTCCACTGCCACCGACCGCCAAAGTTGGCGACAGACAAATGAAATCTCAAGTCCATTTCCAGTTTTGGCGAATTGCCACGTCGGCACAAGTTAGCCGTTCCCAAAACCTCCGCCAAGACCTGTCCTTCATCCTTATCCCATGCATTTAATAACATAGAAAACGCCGCCCATGGTTCGCACCCCTCCATAGGCCCCTTTACATTCTTGATCATAGTTAGGTTAGTATCTTAGGTTAGAATTTAGGATAATACATATTCTAACCATATTACACATAGATACTAACTTAGGACATTAACACTTAGCCTAGGTCTAGGTTAGATTAACACTAATCTAACCCCTAGGTTAGGTTTAGTCTTAAGTTACTAATCATTAATAATTCCTGTTAGGTCTACATTCTGTATACTCAGAAAAAGACCTACATCATACCTTCCTGAACAGGGTTAGCTCCTGTTCTGCCTTAGGCTGCAGAATCGTATGTAACCGAATTATTACCTGGTCCACAATCGAGACCTTCCAGATATACTTCCATATCGGGAACCATTTCATTTCACTTGATCAGCCTGAGTCATACTCCTGACTAGCTTATTAAATGCTTCTAGACCTTGCAACCTGTTCAAGGTCTGTAATTTTTAATTCATCACGAACAGACTTAGAGCAATACTTGGATCAATTCCACTGATCCAAGATTAGATCTTAAAGATGGATAACTCTATAATTCATTCCGAGATCAGATTAAACTCAGATGCAAAATGAAATAGATAAAAGAGTCTAAACATATTCTGACTCAGTCAAAGATCTGCAAAGAAATTACAGTACATATCAAGCATGATTTCTAAATCGAGGAACACATCCTTTTACAAGAAATCACATATCAACACTTGTATGCTCAGGAGGAAGTAACAACAGTTCAGGTTGTTACACGTCACAAGTACTAATCTCTCATGAGTATACAAAATTGACAACCCTTAAGAATGAGGGTTTCATTACATTATATAGAATTTCAAAAGACTCCTCATCTTCCCCTCATGTGATTTTTTATATGTCCTATGAAACATATGACCTTTCAAGTTCCTAGGAAAGAACATTAAGTTCCCTTTTATCAATTGAGGTTGACTTATTACAATGTTTACTAAAGCCACATTTAAATGAATAGGGTGAACGTCATGATTTCTCACAATGAATAATTAGAAAGGGGGTAGATAAGAAGAGGAATAATGAGAGAAGAGAAGGAAGAAGGGGTGCTAACAAAGATGAGAAAAGATCTTATTTCAAAGAATAACTTGCTGATGATGGTGATGCACGGGCATACCGAACCATGAAAAGAGTGTTTAGAAACACTGTTTCAAGATCTCCTGATATGAGCTTAGGATAAAAATGAGAAGTACTCCTGAAGATTATCCTTGATTAATTGATTGAGGAATATCCTTAAATCATTGATCTCACCCTTAATAACTCGCCTTGGCTCCCCCAACTCACTAAGAGATGGTGATGGATCCATCCACTACACCTTACGATGCTCTACTTTGCTCTTGAACACGATTGAACTCAAGATGATGCTTCCATGACCTCTGTGAAGTTCTCATTCCTCTGTTTGAACCATGAAACCATCTTACAACCCTGTTCAGAATCTAAAAAGCATAAATATGAGTGAGATTGATACCATCTGCAACTTTCTGCCCTCAATAGTGAAACTTTCTATTTTTGGAATACAATATCATGACCTCCCATTTTGGAACTTATCACCACATTTTACCCCAATTTACCATTTTGAACCTTTCTAGAACAATTCATCCTCTCTTGTTGGCAAGGCATTACTAATTTAAGCATCTTTCTATTTTTAGCATGTTACTTTTTGGGGACTTGGTATTTTGGGAAAAATTTGTTTTCTATCTTACATTCCATTTTACTCTTTTTCTAATTGTTCCAAGTGATTAAACTTGCAATTCAGGGGTACTTTCCAATTATAGCATGTGTGGAAGCATAGAATATGCTATTTTTAGTAAGTGGTGAAAACAACCTTGTTTTGTGATGGGAATAAATTTTTTAGATTTGGCTCTTCATCACGAACTCGTGCTCCAATTTTCATCATGATTTTCTCACCAGAAGGCTCAAAAATAAAAACTAAAAATTTACGCTTGGTAAGAGCTTCAGGCACAGAGCTACCAGGGAAGCCATTAATGGAGTCACAAATATTTTTTGAAGGTTTTCTTCCCCACCTCTAATTGATGAAAAATCAACTTCTTTGTGATGGTTTTTTTCTCTAGATGCTTCGTACAAATTTGTAACTCTACCCACTTATCAAATCAACTTCAAATCGAGGAAAAGGAAGCTAGGACACAAAATTTGATTTTGCTGCCATTAATGGTCTGATGTTCCTTTGCAATTTATATTTTTTGCAGAATTTAGATGTTTGGGATAAGATAATTTTCCCAAATTTTTATGAATATTTGACCACCGGTTTGCGAGTTATGAGTGATTCTTCGTTTTTCTACATGAGAGTTTTTGGTAGCATATGATCATGGTTTTTGCTCAAAAATATTGATTTTTCTTGTTTCCACAGTGAAGAATGATGAAAATATGATGATGAATATTTTTGAGGTGCTTTAGAATGTTTTTTAGCAGCATCCATGGAGGATTGGAGGGAGAATCCAGCAGTTGGAGAAAACGTGTGCGTGTGTGAAGGAAGCAACTAGTGGCAACTCGATAGTTAGAATTTTTGCATAATTTTTATGTTTTGGAATGGGTCACAATTTATTTCACCTATTAAACCAATTTTTTTTTGAAATTTTTGCAAAAACATGCACCGTAACCCTATTGGGCCACTTAACATTGCATGATTTGTAGTTGAGCTTGAGAGGAGGGATTAAAAACAACACTATTTTGGTCTTCCAGGGTCACATGTTGAACTGGGGGATTAGGAAGATGGGGGAGAATTTTATTGCACATATTGCACCATGTTTTATTACAATTTTTTCAAAAAAAAAATCCCTATACTGATTGAGCCATGTGGCGTAGCGTGGTTGGTCGGAGTGGGGGCTGGGAAATAAAGCTTGGGGGGTTTATTTTGCGAAAAGGAGCTAAAAATTGGTCATATGGAGGTCCAGGAGCTCAAATTTGGTTGGGGAAAATTTTATTACACCTTTTTCACAAAAAATTTGGTGCACTTGGTGCAAAAAAGTGTGCCACATTTTGATTGGTTGAGTTTTCCACTCAGAAATTGGCTAATTTGGAGAGCGATTTTTCAGGACCATAACTTGAGCTCCAAGAGAAGTTTTTTCATGAAATTTTATATAATATTGACTTAAAATGTTATTATGAATCCAATGGTGGGGCTCAAAAATATTTATTCCACTATTTACCCCCTAAAATGTAAGGTTTTGTTTCTATCTGTAAGAATGTGCATGAGGAAAACTGAATGGGGACATATTGTAAAAAGGAGTTGTGAAGATTATGATTCCACCATATTGTATATATTTTAATTACCTTTTCAATGATATCTTGTTTGACACTTAAATCCTTTCAGATCTCTCATAATCACTTTCTGAAGCTCAGTAGTTGTTTTGGCCATGTTTACTACTTAGGCCTCTAAGACTCACTTTTGCTGAACTTACTCCAAAAATTGTGAAAATTCCCAAAACCTTCCAAAAATTATTTAAAAATGTAGTTAAATATTTTATATTAATCCCTGATGAATTTATTCCTTTCATTCCACTTCAGAGGGTGTGCACCAACTTCAAGAAAATCAGAAAATGGTCTTTCCTAAGCTTTCCAAAAGGCTTGTCTTGATGGATCTTGATTGGGAAGCTATTGAAATGACTAGGTATCCCTAGATCACCTATGAACACATTGAAATAATGCTTGAGAATGATTTAGAGAGATGGGAGAGGACTGAATTTTTGGTTAGGGTGATATGAAGGAGGACTCAGGTTAACTTTTGATCAAAAAATTCGAGTAGGGTATGGTTGTCATGCCTGAAAATTGAGAATTCTCTTGTTGTACATTTGCATGAAAAAATATATTAGGCCAAATATTTGGATGCAAGAAGATTACAATAATATTTTTGATGCAAATGTGGAGTGGAATAGAGATGTAGATTGTTAGTGGGCTAGAGTGTTACACAATTATATATTGGAGTACGTTATATATATGTATCTGTGTCTAGAGGAGGTTGAGTTTCAGTTATTTCATGAGTCTAGAGGATCTTACTTCAACACTATATCTTTATCGATCAAGATTTTGATTAAATAACTAGATTTAGAACTCCCTATGGCTAGTTAAACCCCCACAACGTGCAGAGGCAGGAGTAATTGTGGAGAAGGATGAAGGACTTGAAGGTAGAAAGATAAAGAGAGGAAAGATGACTCAAGTTTAATGAAGCACGAGAGAAGGAAATGAAACATGCATGACACATTGAGGAGTCACTTTTATTGAGGGAAATGATGGTTTGTGAAGGTTTTGAAGATATCATGGAAGACGAGGAGCCACAACATTATATTCTCTCGATGTTGGGAAAGAATAGTAAATAATTACCTTTGGCTTCAGATTAGAGCGCATCAGAGGAAATAATGAGGACTGTTATTGCACATTTGATCCCACCTAGCCACCTAGCCCTTGTCCATGGCATTCCAGATCTAGAGGTATTCATTGAGAAGAAGGCTAGTCTAGGTAAGTGAGAAGATATAGGTAGATATCATTTTGCGTTGAATTCTGAAGGGAATCAAGTTAGTAGCGCGGCCATTACAACACAGTCAACACCAGTGTTTAAGAGTACCTGTGAAGGATATTTTTAAAGTGTTTCATTAAGAAATATTGTTGGCACACAGACCACTGGAAGAACTTCAGTAGTAGTTTCAACTATGCAGACCATTGGTGTCTAGTTCAGTACTACAATTGGAACACAAAGAATTTCATCAACTGGACCACTACCCATAGTAGGGGGTGCAGGAAGATATGGAGGATTAGGTCAGCCACCTGGAGGAAACACTAATGGAATTTCTAGTTCTAGATCTAGAGGACAAGGTCCACATCCATAACAACCACCATAACAGCCACCACTTCAGCAACTTGTGTAGCCAACACCTCGAGGTTTCTTTGAGATATCTCTCAGTTTACCAGAGTATCTAGGATGCAACAAACATGTGCATAAGTGTGAATTACTATGGTGTGTTAAGGGAATTATAGCTCCAGATAGAAAGGAAAGTGAGTTTTCCTCTAAATTGTAAGGGTGTGTACATAATTAGTATCAGAAATATGATCCACATCAGAGTGTGGTGTAATACAATGCTTTGTGCACTACATTTTTGGAAGATTTTGACATTATGAAGTTTGAGAAACAGAGCATGACCGCACTTAAGGATATCAAGTAGGGTTTGTCTGAAAGCCTGAGGGAGTATGATGCACATTTTAAGACTCTATTGTCTAAATTGTCTTATGACATTCATCCTAGTCAGCATGCATAGTGATTCATTAGAGGATTGTAGAATCTATTCTGAAGAGCACTCTCTCATAAAACATATGTGGATTTGTGTGAGGATTTGGAAGCCACTCTGCACACTGAGGTGGTTGGAAGTGTTAATACTAGGCCAAGTCCATTATTAGAGGTGAATATCACATCCATGGTGAAACAATTGGAGAAACTCTCTGCTAAATTACCACATGAGACATGCAGTGGTATATGGTGCATTGATTGTGAGGTTGAGGGACATACTAAATATAGTTTCCTACATAAGTTTGTGCATGTGTTGTTGCAGTCCTATGATATTTTCCACTTAGACCATGATGTTCAAAAATTTATTTTCTTGTAACACATGATCTAAAATAATGTGTCCATGTATTGCAATATTTTCCATGACCATACCCACTATATCGCTGATTGTTGATTGATTATTCATATCCATGAGGCCATTAAAACAAGAGTGCGCCAAACTAGTATGGAAAGTTGGTTAAAAGAGTAGGAAGGAAAAATAATGAAGGGCACAACAATGGGGATAACATGAATGGAGGCTTCCGAGTAGGATATTGAGGCCAAGGCCACAATGGTGGTAGAGGAAAGTTCACTCAAGGAACTTGTTACACCTATGGGTCCCCTGATCATTATCAACAAGATTTTCCTCAGAATATAACTTGCTCATGGTGTGGGAAGCAACATAAGTTATAGGATTTCTTAGACCTATATGAGCACATGAGTAAAATAAATAACAAGGACAAGGACGTAGGGATGATTAAGTTGCAATGCATGAATGCTGATAAATGGATGCCTAAGAAGATGTTTGATCCAAAAATTACAACCCATTCTAGTTACAATGGACGCCGAGGTAGCACACACGCGTAAGCTTTAGAAGGCCAAGTCAATCATCACAAGGGAGAAAGTAATACATGATAAGTACCCAGACGCAACACATCAAAAGTAAGTATATAAAGAGAATATGGGATTCATTGTTGGTTGTGGAGCCTGATAGCGATGGGGGTTTGGGGGCAGTAGCCTAGTAAGCCACATTTTAATGTATTTATGCATTGTGAAATTTGGACTGCTCCTTATTAGGTCACAGATGTAACGGGTGGTTTTCTATGTTTTCCTAAAATGATAAAAACCCTAATATGTTTAAAGGGTCGTGATGTAAGAGGCTCATCGTATCAGTGGTGACATTGTGTGAGAGAGTTTTAGCTAGACAAAATAAAAGGATTGGCTGTTTCTGGTGGACGTAGCCCATTTTGGGTGAACCACGTTAAATCTATGTCTCTACTTTATTGCATTATTTTATGTTTTACATTTTTTCTACGTTATTCATTGCATGCTTGTTTATCTGTACAACTGGTATAATCCTAACAACTAGTATTAGAGTACGTTTGAGATTTATTTGTTGGTAGTACACTCACAGAGGGATTTCTATTTGAGTGGGAGAAGTGGTAATGACAAGGATAATAAGTTTAGAGTTGATAAGTTTGACGGCTGAAGTTGCCAGCTATAGAAAATGTAGGGGAAGATTACATGTATCAAAAGGATCTATACCTACCGTTGGGAGGTGAAGGAGTGAATCCCCCATTCATGTTTGATGAGGAGTGGAAGGTTCCAGATAGGAAGGCTCTCAGTGTGATTTGATTTAGTTTGGCATCGTATGTAGCTTCAAATATCTCATAGGCAAAGAGTATGGTAGAGTTGATGAAAACCCTAGCTAATTTATATGAAACATCTAGTACATCCAATAAAGTTTATTTGATGAAAATATTGTTTAATCTACAAATGTAAGAAGGTGTATCTGTATCTAACTATCTTAATGATTTCCATACTATTGTAAATCAGTTATATTAAGTTAATATATCATATGATGAGGAGGTTAGAGCATTATTATTCCTATGTTCTTTGCCAAAAAGTTGGGACCACTTAGTAATGGTAGTTAGTAATACATTATCTACTTCTCTTAAATTTTAAGATGTAGTAAGTGTCATTTTAAATGAGGAAATGCGTAGGAAAAGTACAAGGGAAAATTATTCTTCTGGAAATGCGTTGAATATGGAGAGTAGAGGGAGGAGCAAGGAGAAATAAAAGAGTAAGGCTCGTGGGAGATTTAAATCGAATATGGGCAGATCCAAATCTAGGAGTAGAGGCATTACTTGTTGGAAATGTGAAAAGAGAGGACATACTAAAATGGATTTTTGGTTTAAAGGAAACAAAGAAAACCAACCTGAAGGTATTAAAGAGGAAAATCTGACAGGTAATATTGTTCAGGATGCTCTTATACTTTCTCTTGATACTAGAGTAGAATCTTGGGTAATAAATTCAGGTGCCTCTTTCCATGTAACCCCAGATAAGGGCTATTTTAAAGAGTATGTCTAGGGAAATTTTGAACAGGTTTATTTAGGTGATGATGAGCTGTGTAACATTTTCGGGAAGGGCAATGTACACCTGAAATTACAGAACGGAACTACATGGATATTGAGAGACATGAGGCATGTACCTAGTCTCAAGAGAAATCTCATCTCTACAAGATAGTTGGGTGGTGAAGGTTGCACAATCACATTCACTTCAGATGCTTGGAAGGTTTCCAAGGGTTCCCTGGTAGTGGCACGGGGTAAGAAAGTAGGCACTCTTTATTTGTCTACTTGTATATCTAATTCTTCTACCATATTGTCTACTTCAGATGAGGATGCCAACATGTGGCATAGTAGATTAGGACATATGAGTGAGAAGGGCATGAACATTCTACAGGAAAAAGGTAATATTTCAATTTTGAAGCATTTGAACTTAGAGTTTGTGAGCATTTCATTTTTGGGAAACAGAAAAGAATTAGATTTCTCAAGGCAGGGAGTACCAAGAAAGAGCAAAGGTAGGATCTAGTTCATACAGATGTGTGGGGACCAGCCCATGTTGCATCTCATGGTGGTTCTCTGTACTATGTCACATTCATAGATGATGCCACAAGGAAGGTATGGGTATATTGCATTAAGCGTAAGTCTGATGTCTTTGATACATTTAAGCAATGGAAATCACTTGTTGAGAATGAGTGTGGTTTTAAATTGAAATGTTTGAGATCTGATAATGGTGGTGATTATTGTAGTAAGAAATTTGATGATTATTGTTCCTCGAATGGTATTTATAGAGAGAAAATAGTTCCCAGGACTCTGCAACAAAATGGTGTTAGTGAGAGGATGAATAGAACAATAATGGAGCATACACAGTCAATGCGATTGCATGCGGGGCCGCCTCTTTAGTTTTGGGTAGAGGCCATAGATACTGCTATGTACTTAATCAACCATGGGCCTTTGAGTGCATTAGATGGAGGAATTCCCAAAGAATCATGGACCGGGAAAGAGGTAGACCTTCCATTTTAACGATTATTTTCTTCAGAGGCATTTGTACATGTTAATAAAGAAAATAGAAAAAATTGGATTCGAAATCCAAACGTTGTACATTCATAGGCTATGGCTCCAATGGTGATTATGGATTTTGGTTTTGGGATCTAGATGAATCTAAGATAATTAGGAGTCTTGATATTATTTTGCATGAAAATAGAATGTAGAGGGATCGGGTACAAGATGACAAAAATCCCAAGGAAGATTTGGTTGAGGATATAACTCCTAAAAATGAACTCTCGGATGGAAAATATCCACCTACAGGTACCGAGGTTGACAATTTTATAGGCTGAGCATGACAACGAGTTTCAGCATTGGCACCTCTGTCAGAAATTCAAGAAAATGAGTAGCAAGAAAATAATGATCCCGAGACACCCCCATCTTTGGTAAGAAGGTCACAACGTATTAGTAGACCTCCAGAAATATTTTCCCCTGCTTCGTATTATTTGTTACTAATAGATAGTGGTGAGCGATAGAGATTTGATGAGGCAATGCAGGTGGAGTCCACTAAGGAGTGGGAGCATAACATGAATGAGGAAATGGACTCCTTGGAGAATAACCAAACATGGGATTTAGTCAAATTTCTAGCTGGGAAGAGAGTACTACAAAACAAATGGGTCTACCATGTGAAAGAAGAAGAAGGTGGACATAAAAGGTAAAAGGAAAGGCTTGTAGTGAAGGGGTATGAACAAAAGAAAGGTATCGATTTTGATGAAATTTTCTCCCCTGTTGTAAAGATGTCTTCTATTTGTACTATATTAAGTTTATTTTTTGTTAAAGATTTACACTTAGAGAAACTTGATGTCAAGATGACATTTCTCCATGGTGACTTGGAGGAGGAGATTTATATGCAGCAACCACTTGGATATGAGGTGAAGGGTAAGGAGAAATTGGTTTGCAGGTTGAAGAAGAGCCTTTACGGGCTCAAGAAAGCTCCCTGGAAATGGTATCTAAAGTTTGATAGTTTTATGCATGAGCATGGTTTTACTAGATGTCAATCAGATCATTGTGTATACTTTAAATGGATGGATAGTGGGAGCTACATTATTCTTCTGCTATATGTAGAAGATATGCTTGTAGCAGGGTCTAATATGTAGGAAATTGTAAAGCTTAAGGAAAATCTTGTGTAAACATTTTCAATGAAGGATTTGGGTGCAGCAAAGAAAATCCTCGGTATGCAAATCAAGAGGGACAAAAAAATAAGAAATTGGTGTTGTCCTAGGAGGACTATGTAGAAAAGGTGTTAGAGATGTTTTAGATGCATAATGTGAAATAGTTAGTACACCATTGGCTGGGCATTTTAGATTAAGTAAAGAGGAATGCCCAACAAAACAAGAGGAAAACTATTATATGGCACCGGTTCTATATTCTTTAGCAGTTTGGAGCCTTATGTATGCCATGGTTTGTACGAGGCTAGACATTTCCCAAGAAGTGGGAGTTGTTAGCAGGTATATGGAAAATCCAGGTAAAGCACACTGGAAGGAATTCCAGTGGATTCTCAGGTATTTGAGAGGGACCACTAGTAGACACTTGTGCTTCAGAGGGTCAGATTATAATTTATAGGGATTTTTGGATTTATATATGGCAGGAGATATGGATAATAGGAGGAGCACTACTGCATACGTGTTTACAGTTGGTGGTGCGGTAGTGAGTTATATCTCAAAGTTACAGAAGGTAGTTTCCCTATCTACTATAGAGGCAGAATATGTTGTAGCGATTGAGGCAAGTAAGGAAATGTTATGGATGAGTAGGTTCATGGAGGAGTTGGGTAAGGATCAAGGGGGTTGTAAGTTACATAGTGATAGTCAAAGTGTAATTCACCTGGCAAAGAACTCAACCTTTCATTTAAGAAGAAAACACATTTAGCTAAGATATCACTTCATACAACAAGTGTTGGAGGATGGGAAACTTGAGTTAGTAAAGATTCATATAGATGATAATCCTACTGATATGTTTGCTAAGCCAATGAAAAATGAGAAGTTGGATTTGAATTCAACTTCTGTGGGTCTTCAAGATTGATCTTAAAGTGGAAGAAACAAGCCAAGAAGAAAATTCCAAGTAGGAGTTGTAGTGGTGGAGTTACAACAATCAGTCTCCAAGTGGGAGATTGTTGGTCGTGGAGCTTGATAGTGATGGGGGTTCAGGGGTAGCACCCCTGTAATCTAATTTTTATATGTATTTATGCATTGTAAAATTTGGACCGTTCCTTATCATGTCACAGATCTAATGGGTGGTTTTATATGTTTTCCTGAAATGATAAAAACCCTAATATGTTTAAAGGGTCGTAATGTAAGAGGCTCATCATATAAGTGGTGACACTGTGTGGGAGAGTTTTAGCTAGATGTAACAAAAGGATTGGTTGTTTCTAGTGGACGTAGCCCATTTTGGGTGAACCACGTTAAATTTTTGTCTCTACTTTATTGCATTCTTTTCTATTTTACGTTTTTTCTGCGTTATTCATTGCATGCTTGTTTATCCATACAACTGGTAATATTCTAACATTCATTAGATACTTACAAGGTGAGATACAATGCTTGAGAGAGAGAGAGGGGGAGAGAGAGAGAGACAGAAGATGTGAATAATGTTGAGCTCCTACAAAAGGATGTGGATGACCTGAAAGAAGTGTGTGAGATGTTGTGCTAGGAGACTATCATTCCTCTATAGGGGAATGGCTATGTGAAAAGGTACCATATTTTGAAGTTGATCATGATAGGAAGATACTTCATGAAAATATCCCACCTCAGAATATTGAATTTGACAAAGAAATCACACTTTATGTAATCATTAATGGGTGGTTAGTAAGTAATATCTTGATAGATACAGGCTCTGAGGTAAATGTGTCGACTCTAGAGACATGGAATCAGATAGGAAGACCTACATTGTATCTATCTTGGAATGTGTTGTATATGGAAAACAAAACTAAGTCAATGTCTATTGGGGTACTAAAGGATGCATTCATTTCTATTCAGGGAGCCAAGTTTATTGGAGACTTTGAGGTGTTGGATCTTGCTGAAGAAGACAACTTTCTAGGATTACTTGGGTGACCCTAGTGTTATGTGAACAATGTTTATTTACACTTTAAAAAAAGATATATCAGTTTTCATAGAACAAATATGAGTGCTGCGATCATACCTCTTCATATGATAAGAAGGAATATCCTTGTGTAGATCCTTTGAATGAAGATGAGATTAATCAAATTTATGCACATACGGTGTCCGATCCAGAGAAATGTAGAACCATCAAAGGAAGGTGTACTTTAGTGGGAAGATGCATAGTCTATAAGTGACACTAATAGTGCTTCTTGTGATAACTGGTTTCATGGCACATACAAGATGGTTGGGTGTGAATTTAAGGAATGATTCACCAAGATGATAAGGCCGCACATGGTTAAGTGGTTAGGATCAGCTTAGGTACCGAGGTATACTGGTGAGGAAATTCCCGATACATTATTTTGCACCATGGAAACTTAGTGGTTGAATGAACGAGATAGAAGAAATATAATGGTCTATAACTTGTGCAGGATAATAGTGTGTTGGTGGGCTACACATAGGAATAACCTTTTAGAATGGAAAGAAGTGAGAATCAAATTTTTCACCAGTTTTATTTAGAACAATGTAACTACGTACATATGTGAATTTCATGGGAAGACTCTAGCTTCCCATCACATCCATACTGGTGAGAGACTATGGGTCCAAGACCAAGAGGATTTACCACCATCCCTATGGGTACATAGCTTCTACTCCACACTGCGCGGATGCACACATGCCTGATATGTCCATGCTGAGCTAAAAAGGGAGACTGTAAACTGGAAAGAGATGATTACAGGTATGATTCAAACTTTTGATTACTTTTCTACCAAGTCTCTGGTCTATGAAGCATTTTATATCATTAAGTGCATCAGATTGGGGGATAGTGTGAAGGTATAAGAGCTTGTCCTAGAGATGCTAGGTGAAGATGATTCTAAGGTGTGCCTTGACCCTGAGGAGACAAAAGAAGTATAAATGGGTTGTGCCTAGAACGAGAAAGAAAAAGGAAAGCTAAGTCTACATGATTTATGATGAGGAAGTTGAGAACTCCTAGATGTCTAGCCACACTGATAGGTGCATAAGAGGTAATGGATTACGTATCCATGAGAAGGCATGCACATACCATGCACCGCATGAAAATGAATAAAGGTGAATATTGGCATAGAAGATGCACCTAAGGAAGATAATCATTGGGGATTATTGGTAAGAACAATAAGTAGCTAATGATCATTGAAGCTTTTGTATGAATTTTAGGATATCTTTCCATGAGACTAACATGAATTAAAATGTGTGCATCCTTCTTTAGGTGAGATGAAAATAAGTTTGAAAGAAGGTCACGTGCACCTGAGTTATGAAGAGGCCTTACAAGATGAATCCTAACTTGCGCGTGAAAATTGAAAGAGGAAATTGATCAAATGATAAAGTCTGGAATGATTGAGCCAATTGAAGAATCTGAGTGGGTTAGTCCCATGGTTATAAGCATTAAGAAGGATGGGAGGATCAGATATGTGTGGAATACAAAGAGTTGAATTCTTTATGTGTTATAGATCCTTTTACCATGCCATTTACTAGAAGAAATCCTTGGAAGAATTGTTGGGTGCGAGATATATTATTTTACAAATGGGTTTTTAGGTTATCACCAAGTGTGCTTCATGAAATAAGATCAAGAGAAGACAACTTTCACCACTGAATGGGGAATCTTTGCAT
The DNA here is from genome assembly GCA_019776745.2 of Taxus chinensis. NCBI lineage: Eukaryota > Viridiplantae > Streptophyta > Pinopsida > Cupressales > Taxaceae > Taxus > Taxus chinensis. Next base: position 12,299,515 of record CM034146.1, on the reverse strand, counting down.
ATGCATTTATGCCTTTTGGATTGAAAAATTTATGCCTTTTGGATGAAGAATTCTTAGTGCATTTTCATTGTGCAAGCACTTCAGGATTTTATTCACAACTTCTTGCAAGTATATTTGGATTATTGAACAATATATGGTTTGGTAAAATATCACTGTGACAATTGAGGCTCATGTTTGAGAGGTGTAGGAAGTTAAGCATCTATCTCTTAACATTAAGAAGTGTATATTTTGCTACACCATTTTGATACTTTACTTGGGCACATCATTTGCAAGGAAGGATTATTGGTAGACCCAGCAAAGATAGTTGTGATTTTGGGTTTGGAAGAACCTACCAATCAAAGTGAAGTACATGGATTTCTGGGACATACTAGATACTACAGGAAGTTTATTAAGGGTTATGCAAATATTTACATGCCCCTTGGAAGGAGTTGCTCAAAGCTAAAGGAAAATTTTATTGGGGTGATGCGCAATAGCAAGCATTTGAGATATTGAAGGAAAGACTTACCACTGCACCTAGTCTACGTTTTCCTTCATGGGATAAACCATTTCATGTACATGTTGATGCCTTTGGCATGGTAATTGGTGCATGTTCTTGGAAAAAACCAAGAGAAGGTATTGTGGATCATCCCATTTTCTTTACAAGTAGGAATTTGACACCCATAGAGTAGAATTATTGCTACTACTGAGTGCGAAGCTTTGTCTATGATTTATGTGCTTCATAAATTTCAGACATTACTTGTTGGCTACCCTATTTATCTTCTATACAGATCATATGACATTGAAATATTTAGTCAACTAGCTTGTTTTACAAGGTCACATCTGTTGGTGGATACTTCTCTTTTAAAAGTTTGATTTCATAGTTTTTATCAAGCCACGAAAGAGTAATTTAGGGCCTTGACCATTTATCAAGGATTAATTTTGGTGAGGACGTGTAGAGCATTGAAGAGACTATGCTTGATGCGTACAATGTTTAGGTTGAATTGTGCGTCCACATATTTGGAAGACATACTTGTATTTTTGCACACTAGATTGGTGCTCAGAGGAATGAAGACACTGGATGAAAAAGTAGCTTGTTATATGAGCATGTGCCTTATCAGGTTGGAGAGATTTATACAAAATGGGCAAGAGATGAGGTCTTGCACCAATGTGTTCTAGAGCATAAGTGTGAAGCCATTGTGGAAGAGGCTCTTGGTGGTATAACAGGAGGACATTATGCAGGTGATGCAACCATGCAAAAAATCCTCGTGGTTGGAATTTTTTGGGAGACTTTGTACAAGGATACCAGGGAATATGTTAAAGCATGTGATCATTGTCAGTGTCTTGGAAAAGACCTAGACATAGAGATGAGATGCCCCTTAGACCTATTGCAAGCACAAAACCTTTTGAGAAGTGGGCTATTGACTTTGTAGGACCTATTGCACCACCCGTGCGCAAGTACTAAAGCACATGCTACATTATAACTTGTACAGACTATCTGACAAAGGTGGGAAGAGGTTGCACCTACAAAGGATTATACAATAATTACAACAACAATATTTCTTTGGGAAAACATTATTAGTAGGTATGGATTTTCCTATTAAGCTTGACAAGTGATAGGGAACTCATTTCTTGAATGAGACAATCAAAATTTTATTAGAAAAGTTTATGGTAGCACACCATAAAACCACCCCTTATCACCCTCAAGCTAATGGAACAACAAAGGCTTTCAACAAGATCTTGGGACAAACATTAACAAAAATATCGTGATGTTGGAAGAAAAATATTGGGATGATAAAGTATCAGTAGTACTTTGGGCTTACAGGACTACATATAAAATATTGAACAAGGCCACACCTTTTCAAGTTGGTGTTTGGCACAGAATTAGTAACTCCCAGTTGAATTCATGTTACCATCCCTACGTATTGCATCACATAGGTGGATTGGATGATGAACAAGCTATTCAAGAGTGTGTGAACAAACTAATGTAATTAGATGAGTGGCATGTCATTGCGACATTGGAGCCAAGAAGACTAAGAAGGAAAGAAATAAAGGCCTAGCATGATAGGCACTTTAAGAACAAGACATTTGTAATTGGCAAGATGTTCCTTCTCTATGACTCCAAGTTTTTGCACCCCATCCATGAAAATTGAAGGTGCATTGGTTGGGACCTTTTGTAGTAACCAAGATACTTGAAACAAGCACATGTCAATTGTAGGCATTGGATGGCACCATGTTGCCCGGTTACTTCAATGGGAGTATGTTGAATCCCTACTATAAATAAAGCTTCTTGGTGTTTGTAATAAGGTAGTATTACCACTTAGATTAGATTTCCTTTTCACGTGTTTCTTTCTAGTTGTTGATTTTTCTTTTATGTTTTGTTTCTTGTTTTTTTGTAATAAGTGCACTTGCATACAGGAATATGATTAATATATATTGAGTTCATGTGCATAGAGGACCACACATACTTTTAGTGTGGGGTGAACCAGGTACAAGTGCGTGAATGAGAAATCCATTGGTGTCACAGATTCATAAACAAGATGAAGCACATTGGGAGAAGGATGACACAAGTTCATATGTGAAGGTATGAAGAAAGGATTCTCTCTAGAAGATGCACACAAGAAAAAGGTGCTACATGTGCTAAGAATGATGGTGCTCATATGGAAATTTCTCAGGATGAAGACCACGTATGGAATAAGGGACTGCATGGTGTAATGTGAACTATGGAAACAACAATGATGAAATAATTAGTATATGGTGTAGAGGATTATGTACTACAGTGCATGAAAGTGAGTGCATGAGGAGGTCTATGGCATGGGGAGTAGTGAGTGCACTAGAAGGTTACGTATGTAGCGTGTGAAAGGGAGAAAAGGGATAAAGAAAAAAATGAAAAAGATGTTTTAAAGTGGGAGAATGCTCTAAAAATATTGAAAATCAGGAAATAAGTGTGTTAAAAGGAAAAAAATTAAGTCATTAGGTGTAAAGCCCAAAAGGTTATAAAAGGGAGAAAATCGGGTCATTTACTACCTTGCATCCTAGAAGACTTTGAGCAATTGAGTTTATCTGAGTGACTTAGTGTGATAGATCGAGATAAGTGATGAGAAAACTAGAGTAGCAAGCGTAAGGTGTTTTCTTGCATATCCTTTTTGGGAAGAAATAATTTTGAGCTATGAAGGTTGAGTATAAAACTAGGGCATGGAAAGGGTTTGTTGAGTTAAGGGTTAAATAAATAGGGTTCACAATTCTCAGGTATTGAGGATAAATTGAAAGGTTATGAATCAGGATATTTAGGGCACATAGGTTTAGGAAGGATAACGGTGCCAAAGATAGTGACTACTTCATCACCAAGGGGGAGAAACAAGGCTCTAAACAAAGAGGTTTGAGGTCAAGGACCCACTGGAGGGCATATAATAAGAGATGAAATGACCACCTCATGTAATTAGGGCATAAATATGAAAATCCTAGATCTCGAAGTGTAAAATTAGTGAATTCAGTCATAGGGCTTCAGGAATGAAGTGATGTTAAAGGGCGACATGTTATGAGAGAGCTGTCAGATAAGAATGAAGAAGGGTAGGTGTTAGTTGATGACTTTGTAAGGAGGTTGTTGGAGAAAGTAGGGGGTTGTTGTTCAAGCTACCTTTCTTCACAAAAACCATGCATCTATTCCAGTGGCTCATGTCTAGGGTACATGAGGATTACTTCTACTTCACGGGCTGTAGAATGAGAATTATGTCCCTCTTATTGAGCAGGTTATAAGGTTACGTGATACATGAGAGGATATGGACTTAGACCTATGTGGATGACAAAAAAGTTGATGAGATGACCATAAAGATTATAGTTTGAGAAGAGAGGAAGAGCCATGAGTATATACAAACTTATATGACCCCGTGACTAGGGTTGTAGCTAGGATGGTAAGATATAAGTTGGGTGCTTCGGAGAGATGGAATGATGTAAATAAGAAGTTTTTATACATCAGGCATAGAATGGCCCACAAAACCCAATATAACATAGCACAATACATTACCAATGGAATTATTAAGGAGGCTAAGGCATCAAATGAAGAAGGGGTGAAGATTACATGGGGCTCCATCCTCCTACTCATTGTATTTTGGGAAATTGACATTCTAGATGGACCAGATGAGGATATGTGAGTTTACCCACCAGCTAATAAATCCATTGTGGTTCAGCTTGTTTAGGATACACATGTGGTGATGTAATCAAAAATACATACAAGGTCAGGTTAGATAAGTTGTATGCAAAAATGCATACAGCCTTTGAAAACAAATGGTGCATCCCACGAGATGCTACATGAGGAGGTTAGAGATAAAGAAAATTTTGTTGTAATGCAACACTACAGTCGTGCATGGTTTAAAGATGGTAGATGGAGAGATGAGCCCATGATGTAATATTTCCTATGCAATTCACTGTGAGATATTTTAAGTGCGCACTGAACAGGATCAAGGATGTACAAAATATGGTATTTAATGTAGACAAGGTGGAATCAACTGTACATACTCTGCGCGCGACACCTACAGTTATGAATCCATGGCAATGTACTTAGAAAATTCAGAGCCGAATACTTTCTAGACCTTGAATCCACACTTGAATGTCACGATCAAATGCATGATATGTAGGGTTATTTGTAGTTATTAAGACCAAAAATATCAAGATGGGGTGGAGATGGAGGTGACTAATACTTCTCCCACGGTAAAAGTAGACTAATGTGCCACCACCTGAAGAGGATGCACAAGGAGTCTCCTACAGAAGGAGGAGGAGGAGGAGGATAGGAAGGAGGACTGGATCACATGCACCAAAAGGAGATGTACTACAAGATAAGAAGGCATAGTGATGGTGCAGGACCTTCTTAGCCAATGAAGGAGAGCCTAGAGAATACCAAGACCAAGCGCAGAGGCTCCAAGGTAGTTTGAAGTGACGAGGAATTCAAGTGATCAGGAGAAGAAAATATTCTCAAGGATTTGGAGCATGAGTGGGCTGAGAAACTGAGGAAAGGAAGGCGATGCATACATACGAAGGGTCCAACCTAACGAAGGAAGCTCCTATAAAGTCAACTGTGCATAAGGATAAGTCACCTATGCATAAGGAGGCGTGAGAGGAAGAGAAAGAGGTAGATGATTCCTATGTCATAAGAGAGGATAAGGGCACAAAAGGTAGAACTATCACAAACACATTCAACTAAAAAGAAGATAGATTACAAAGACCAAGGAAGTTAGGAAGAGATGGACTCCTAGGTCCCCACATATGGACTTTTTGGATGACCCTACCAAGGTGCTAAGGGAAAGATTCCAAAGCACAATAACTACAGATAAACTATACAATTGGGAGTTAATGGATAAACAAGGAGGGGTCTCATGTACCAGGAAGTTTTTATCCTAGTATAAAAATGCAGAGGATCCTAAATTTAAAGTAAGTAATAAGTCCCTTAGTGTGATTGAGATGAAAAAGGATCACTAGGAAGAAGAGTATACAACAAGTAGACCACATGTACCTAACAGATGAGCAGGTATGTAATTCCTTGAATAAGATGGTCACGAATGTTACTCATAGAAATCTAGATACAGGGGCCACCTTACGAGTAATGGTAGTGGATAATAAGAATAAAGAGTGTGAGATTGAGAATCTTAAAGAAATATGTCCAAGGAGAGTAAGAAGTGCACCAAGGAAGCTTATGACAGGGCAGGTGCATTGGTGAAACAAATTTTAGGTCAATGCCCGACCTTGGTGAGCTAGGAAAGGAGATTATAAGGATGAGATGGAGTAATTTTAGGACCTATTAGGGATGCTATCTGGAAAATATTAAAAGTGGGGTAGGTCCTACAAATGAGGAAGTTAGCTAGGGAAAAGGAAACAAATAAGATAGTTGGTAAGGACAAAATAACCAAAGTTGAGGATCTTGTTCACGAGCTTCAAGGAGGGCAAGTAGTAAAGTTCGACTTGGATTTTTACAGGTGTCAGAAGTGTGACCCTATCCTTAGCGTGAGGGTAAGTAATGAGGAAGTAGAACTCAGAGATATATAGAAAAATACGCCAACAAGATAAGTGTACTAAGGTTATGGCAGAATTTTCAGAACAAAAAGAGTTGATTAAGGGGAAAAAGGAGAAGCTAGAGCTCTGGATCAAAACAATTCAAAACATGGTGATGGAGTGAATGGATATGATAACAAGGAGTGCTCACAGAATTAACTATGGTCATCCAGGAACTCAAGGGTATAGTAGAAGAGTTCGCACCTGGCCAATTATTAGGGATTATAGAAGTGGTGCTCAGGAAAGCATTATAAGAACTCAATTAATGGAAGAGGTTGGAGGGTGAGTTAAATGTTGAATTCCTAGAGCTTCTTCAACAGCCTATGGCCTAATATGAACTTATGTATAGTTGAAATGATTCTTTTTGGGAATTGAATTCTTTATTATTTTACATGGTTCATTTATTCATACATTCTTTGGAGGAACAAGTTGGGAGTACACCATTTTCGAGGATGACAATGCACTTAGTGTGGGGTAATGTTTCACGACTAAGTTGAAAAGGTACATACCACACACGAAAGATCTAGGATGCATGCAAAGTAGGCATGAAAGGGGCATGAATAGGTAATAGGGGACAACACGCTAATGTTGTGCCTGAAACAGGGTAACTTTTCAAGACTTATCCGCTTTTGTGAACCTTGGGCTAAAAATAGAAAAACCAAGTTAGAGTGCTGACCAAGCAATGATTTAGAACCAAAGAGAAATCAAGGAGAACTTGACGGTCAAGGAAGGTCTATTTTTGGATAAAGGCACATGTGGATATATGAAGATATATGCATGGATCGGGATTATTAATAGGATTAAAGCAAGTTCTATTTATAGGATATGTATGATATTAGTTGTTTTAGAACATGCATGTAGTTTATTTTTGGGCATGCCTATTAGTAGAGAGAGTGCATAGAAGATGAAGGGAAAGTCCCCACCCCTATATATATTTGTTGTACATCATATGTTTTGGTATCATTATTATGTCTATCAGTTATGAGAGGGTTCTTTATGTAGTTATGGTCTAGGGTTTGATACTTGTGCATGTTCCAACACCTTGGTATACTGATGTATTCAGGTTCTGTTATGTAATACTTTAATATAATGGATTATGGAGGATGGATTATGATCATAGACATGTCTAAGTATGGAGATTTCTTGGTGCAATTGATATTGGTGATTTTATGATCTATTATGTTTCTTTATTACACATAGTTTCTAAGTAAATGTATGCAATGGTTTAGTGGGTTTGAATACGTTCTTGGTTAATTTTCATCATGAATATGCATGATAACATCTTGAAAAACAATAAAAAAGGATGGATTTGGTAGTTGTGTGTGCTTTGGGTGAGCATTTAGTTCTACTGAATGAAGTGCCAACATGTATAGCGGTGAATTAAAATACTAAATTTTGGTTCTTTTTTCAGGACCTCTTTTCAAACTGACTCTTAGGATGTTGCTTGCAGATGGCATATCGATTAACTCTAGAGAGCATTGAAATTTCGATAGAGGATGGTTAAGATCATTTTTCACAAAGATATAATATTGGACTTGATTTCAATGCACAAAAGTGGGTGGAAGACAATATTTATCATGAGCTCTATGAGACATTCTTCATCTTCTTTGCTGTAGAAATGTACGAGTGGTAGACAAATTATGCACCAAAGAATCATTGGGGTATTGGGCCAAATATTTAGACACTGGAAGATTACAAGAATCTTTTTAATGTAGATGTGGAGTGGACTAGAGTTGTAGATCACTAGTGGGCTAGAGTGTTACACAATTATACATTGGAGTACATTATTTCTATGTATTTATATCTAGTGGAGGCTGAGTTTTAGTTCTTATGCGATCCCAAAGGATCTTACTTACACACTATACCTTTATCGATCAATATTTTGATTATAGAACTAGATTTAGAAAGCCTCCCTATGGCTAGCTAAACACCCACTATACACAGGAGCAAGAGTAGGAGCAGGTGTGGAGGATGGAGGAAATGACAAAAGAAGTACAGAGAGGAAAGATGAATCAAGTTTAATGAAGTGCGAGAGAGGGATATGAAACATGCGTGTGACATCGAGGAGTCATTTGCATTAACAAAAATGATGGCTCATGAAGGTTTTAAATAACTCGTGGAAGATAAGGAGCCAAAGCATCATGTTCTACTGACATTGGGAAAACACAATATATAATCCCCTTCAGCTTCGGATGAGAGCAAGTTAGAGGAAAGAATAAGGACTATGGATGCGCATCTGATACCACCTAGACACCAATCCCATGTACATAGTGTTCTAGATCTAGAGGTAGTCATTGAGAAGTAAGCTAGTGCAGGTAAAACAGTATATATGGGTAGATATCATTTTGTGTTTAATTCAGAAGGGAATTAGGTTAGTAGTGCGCTCATGGAAACAGAGTTGGCACCAGTGTTCAGGAGTACCTATGCAGGATTATTTTCAAGCATGTCGTAAAACAACTTGTTGGCATACAGACCATTGGAAGTACTTCAATAGAAGATGTGACCACATAGACCATTGAGGTCTAGTTCAGTACTACAACTGGGACACAAGGAAGTTCATAGACTAGACTGTAGTAGGGGGCATGGGAGGATATGGAGGATTAGGTCAGCCACCTGGAGGAAAAACTAGTGGAAGTTCTGGTTCTAGATCTAGAGTACGAGGTCCACATCCATAACAACCATCATAACATTCACCACCTTAGAATCCCATATAGCTGACACCTCAAGTTTTCTTTGATATTTCTCTCCATTTACCATAGTATATAAGAATAGAGGATGCAACAAAGCATGTGCATAAGTGCGAATTAATATGGCGCGCTAAGGGAATTACAACTCTAAATAGAAAGGAAAGTTATTTTTTCACTAAAATGCAAGGGCGCACACATATTTGGTATCAAAAATATGATCCACATTAGACTGTGGTGGACTACAATGCTTTGCACTCTACATTTTTTTATTTAGTTTCACATTCCATATTTTGAGAAATAGAGCATCTACATGCTCAAGGATATCAAACAAGGTTTGTCTGAAAGTGTGAGGGAGTATGACACATGTTTTAAGAATATTTTTTCTAAATTGTCTTATGAAATTCATCCTAGTCATCATGCATAGTGGTTCGTTGGAAGATTGTTGACTCCATTCCAATGAGCACTCTCTCATAAGACATATGTGGATCCGTGTAAGGATTTGGAAGCCTCTCTACATGTTGAGGTGGTTACAAGTGTTAATACTAGAGTAAGTTTGTTTTAAGAGGCTTAGATCATATCCATAGTGAAACAATTGGAGAAAATCTATGCTAACTCAACACATGAGACACACAGTGGTATATGGTACATTTATTGTGAGGTTGAGGGATATACTAAAGATACTTACCTACGTAATTATGTGCACACATTGTTGCAGTCTTGTGAGATTTTCCACTTACACCATGATGTTCGGAACTATCCTCTCTTACAGCGTGCAATCCAGAAGAATGTGTCCATGTATTGCAAGATTTTCCATGCCCATACCCATGATACTATTGATTATAGATTTATTGATTTTCATGAAAGGACAACCAAGAAGAAATATTAGTCTGTATGAAGAAAATGGAATTGAAATTTTGGACCCAAAACATGTCAGTCCTAAACCATACAATAGGGTCACATTATACATTTGGAAAAACAAACCCAAACTGGCTGTTTTGACTTGAAGGGAAAAAACACAATTTATCTTTCTGGGTCAGAGGATGGATGTTTTTAGATGCATTTTATGCTATAAAACCTCAAGAACTGAAAAAATAAAGGTGTGTAAAGATAATAAATAATTCAAAGAGATATTAGACCGTGCTAAGCAAGAGTGAGGAGAGTGTATTTGTGCATACAAGTGTGAAATATTAAGACCAACAATGTCAAAGGATAGATTGACAAATTTGAGTGCCTATAGTTTCTTGCTCTTAGTCAAGACCATGTATATGGTCTTGGAACGACATGTATTCTATCTACAATTTCAAATTGGAATATTTCATTGGGTCATATACTTCATTTGGGTCACCCTCTCTTAGAATAATCATATATAGAACCCTATATAAAAAATAAACACTATTACATTTTCTCACATGGAATCCGTAAGGTAATGCACTAGAGCACTCACTTCATAAACTTGTAAAATACATCTAAAGATCCCTAAATATTGGAACTACACATCTACAATCATTAAGGAAACAACCAAATCAGGTATAAATCTATAAATCAGGTCAAGGCATTCATATCTCTCATCTATAAGAATCCAAACATCCTCTCTCTAAGGGGTTTAACAAGAGCAAAGTCAAAGAAAATATGGTTAAAGTAAATGCAAAATCTAATTGATCTATCTAGATATCACATGCTATGTGGATAATGACGTGTGCTTTGAGGCCTCTTTAGAGTAGTGCTAATGTTTGATGTACATGTGGTTGTGCATAACCATTCTAATGTTTTTTTTTATAGGACTCTTCACATGGTTAAGGTTTGAGATGATGATCATTCTAATCAAAGAGCCTCGTTGCATGTGTGATAATTAGGGGTTAAAAGTGATATAAAAAATAAGAAAAGTGAGAAAACCATAAAGTTGTTGAGGAAGATTAAGAGAAGCTCCAAGACCATATAGAAGGGGACATACCATACGGTATAGTCCTAACCTAATGGTACAATCCTAACCCAACATAATTTATAGTTTCAATTCTAGTTGTAAAGGTTAGCTTGGTTCAAATCTCTTAATTTCTTTATTGCATAGTACCAAATCTCTTCAGAGATCGTCAAGAATCAGCTAAGTGCCTTCATACTTCCCTTTTTTGCTTTACATTTGTTTTCATGCAAAATTATTAGCATGAAAAGTTCAAATTTTTTATGACGCAGTGACTTAAGCCACCCTTGAAAATCCTTCTCCCAGTTACTGTGTACCTGTTGTCTAACAGCCTTAGTCAATGTGTTATCATCATTATCAGCTAGAGGGATGCAATAATGTGATTTTCAAGTTTTTTTAATTTTTAGGGGATGTTATCCAACTTGATTAATGAATATTTGGATCCAGGCAAGGGAAAGTTCTTTCGGAGTCCCCGAAAGGCCTATTTTTAGGATTTTCTATAGGTAATGAGCAACCTCTGGGAATGAAAAAATAAGAGATGAAGCATCTGAGAAGTGAATTTCAGAGCTAAGAGATCATTAGAAGTATTTTAGTAAATTTTTGTAAGGAAAACAAGGTTTAGGAACAAGTTGTGAAACATTGGACTACTTATGGCTTGGTGTAAGGAAATGAAGGTAGTAAAAATGCTAGTGGGCTTGTTTTGAATGGTTAAGGAGCCTCAGGATTAATGAAAATAAATTGGAAAATTATTATAAATATAACGATACATACTTCACATTGCAAAAGGTTTTAGGAGATTCTATGGTGTAAATTTTGAGATATATGTTCGAAAGTGTAAACAAAGATCTCTGATCCTGGTAAAGACGAAACTAGATATTTTTGGAGTTCTAAGGAGATTTGGAACCTCATTCAAATGAAAATTAAATAAAATTAAATCTTCTACATTCCCCATATGATAAGTTGGATAAAAATACAAGTTTCTCTCTAGTGGCAGCTAAACCTTATGGGAACCACCCTTGAATAGATTTTAAAAGGGGGTTACAATTAAAATTGTAGGCATAAATGGCTCTTGAAAATGGTGTAAGTTTTTTCACCAGACATTTTTGAGTCAAAAATATATAAGGGATTCTTATGAAATTCCTAGAAAGTTCCCAGGGAAATAAAATGGGTCCGGATGTCTATTTCTAGCAGTGTTTGGTGAAGGAAGGATTTCAAAAGTGGAAAAACCGCACTTAAAGACCCATGATGTAAATTTTTACTATTTTTACCCTTTTTTAAAGGGACATGGGGGACATCAAATTGTTCCATCGCATGGTTTATGAGCTTTTGTCACTTAAAGGACAACTTTGAGTGTTAGGATCATGTTATAAGCTCACATTAAGAACTGAACCCTTCCTCATGTTGTTAGGACCCATGGCACAATTTTACATAGATAATGTCACATTTTACACTTGACCAAAGGGACATTATGGATAAAGAAGTGTGCCACCAAATGGAAAGAGATGTTGTGTCACTTAAGTTGTCACTTTGAGTGATATGATCATGTTTTCAACTCACCCTCACATCTGGCCCCTTTTTCGTAAAGACTTGGCCCTTGGCACACTTTTCCATGGAAAATGTAACTTTTTATATTTTACCAAAGGGACATGGGGGGCATCAAAGTGTACACCACATGGAGGAGTTATTTCCATTACTTAAGACTTGAAAATTGTCTCTCTAGGTTGTTATTCTCAACTTCATGACTGGTGTGTTTTGGTGCCCTCGTCATGACTCATCCACCCTTGGAAAATTTTCCATGGCCGATGTACCTTTCTCCCTTAATAAAAGTGGTAATAGACATGGGGACATCTCAAACCCATTTATAAACTTTTAACTCATCCTCGGTTGTTAGTTAACATGGGTTTGCTAGGTAATAATGCAAGGGTGAGTATAACTAAACACCTAGTAAATTTTCACTTCTTTTTCAAGTTTTATTTACCTCCGTTTCTGATGCACTAATTTTATGCTGCTGGATTTTTCAAAAACCCCATTCTAAAACAAGTTTTTTGCTCATATCTCTTCCATTTCTACTTCATTTTCCCTGATATTTTGGCTACAGCTCTTACTTTGGAACACCTTTAAGAAGATTTAAAGATAATTTCCATTAATGCTAAAAAAATTTAATAAAATTCCCTTGAATATTTTTGAGAAAAAAGTTTCCTTTTCAGATCATGAAAAACCTGGAGATTGAAAACACTTGAAAATTGAACCTTGAAATCAGATAAAAATTCTTAATCTAATGAAACAAGTTTAATCTCAAATAGAAACCCAAAGGCGATGGCTATATTTATAGTAAGTTATAGCTGAGACTTACTAAAAATAGTAATTTTTTTTAATAACAAATAAGAGACACTTGTGAAACATAAGTGCAATTCCCAGATCCAGAAATAAAAAATTGTCAAAAACTGAAAATTGGGGAAATCAACTTTAAATAGATAGGAAAGGTGAGGTTTGACTTACTAAAAATTAGTAATTATTTTGTTTGTATCCAAATTTCACCCACATATTCATCCTCTTATTTCCTCACTATTTCTAGACACCATGAAGATCAAGTACACTGGATTTGAGCCCATTTCCACTTTGACAACTAAATACTCAAATATTGGAGACAATGATATGACACGAATAGACTTGGATGATATGAAGGAAAGACTAATGAAGGAACCACAGGGAAGTGTTAAGGATAATATATTCACTGGAGGACTCTACCAAGTAAGAGGGTATCCAATTTCAGTGCAGAGCACTGAGCTAGTCATAGCTTGTGCGAGGCACTATGATCATGTAACGAGAACTATATCTGTGGAAGAAACCTCTCTACTTACATTTATCACACTGAAAGGGATCTCACATTGCCTAAAAATTCCCACTCAGAGAAATATGGCCATCATCACATGATAATTTGCATCACAAGAATGGTCAAAGACAAACCCCTACCTTTAGGGGATTGCAATTGGCTCATGGCTCAAACGGGGGAGAAAGCCTTCCCGGATGCCCAAGAAACTATCCCAGAATGAATTCCATGAGGCATATTTAGATGTAGTTATAATCCTAAGCATACTAATGGGTGAGGAAAAAACCAAATAATTTCAGGAATGGATGTCATAGTTTATCGTGGTGATCACCAAAGGATATCAAATGATTGGTCAGGGGAAAATAATCCGTGACAACATCCATAGGCAATTGGAGTAATTATTCCTCACTAAGAGGTTCACTATGACCCCTTATTTGGTGTATGCCTTCACATACACAAGGACCTTGCATGGTCTCTCTCTTTCCAAAAATTTATCTCACATGGATCATTCATTTTAAAAGTATCGATAATTCACCTTGAAAGAGGGAAACTCTCATTTCACAAGAGTGAATGATGCATTCACTATATACATTGTTCAATTTCTCAAAGGAGATCTTAAAAGAATAATTTCACCTCAAGCAACAGAGTTAATCACAAGGTATGGAGGATTTTTCACACAATTATCTACATTCACTTATCTTAGGGTAACTGAATTCAACCTTTCTCCTCTCCAGTTTTTGAGGTACCCAAGCCACAAAATCCTCTTGATTGAGTTATGAAAACAATTTTCCCAAGTTCAGATCATATGCAAGGATGTGAAAAAGAAGTTTTTTTCTTTTCCCATTTCCTTGGGCATTTACTCATGCAAGGGTTTGGATGATGCTTTAAACATTGAGGCCTCCATTACTACCTTCAATATGCATTTATATGTGGAGAGAGATAATTTTGATATTAGATCTGATCACGATTCCTTTGTTCTTCCCACCTTGCATCATATTCCTCAAATTGAGGACTACTGGATCAATTGTGCTAATGTTTTACAATTCAAAATTAAGGACTAAATGAGAATGAAATTTGAGCAAACAATATCTTTCAAGTTTGAATGGTTTGATAAAAATGTTCTTGATGATGACTCATATCTATTTGACCTATGAGTCAGTGAAATATTCACCTACCTCTCCAATTCCATAGCACATCAACAAATTAGTTAATATAAAGGAGAGGAAAATGCATGTGATTAAAAGGTATATGAAATGGTATAATAAGAGAATATCATCTTGTATTCAATGAGGAATCATGGGTAATTTTCCTAGGAAATATTCTCTCTCATCATCTCACAAAGTATTTTCTGAAGGGTTGGACTCATCTCACCCCAAGAAGAGGAAAATTGAGGATATTGGTGAATCATATCCCTCAATAAAAGTGTATAATAGGTAAAAGGTAAGTGAAGATTCTATTGAATAACTTGAACCAAGTGGAATAGACCCTTTTTAGTCTCCAAGGAATGCAATGGGTCCACTTGTTCCCACAGAGGAGGTTGAACCAACCCTCTCAAGTCATGCTTTGGTTCTTTACCAAACACCCAAGGTGTTTGATCTTCTTTCTAATCATTCTAATCCATTTTCATGGGTCAATGAATTGGTTATATAGGAATCAAGGACAAAGTAATAGGTTGTGGCACCAAACTTTGAGGCCATCTCAAATTACATTAAGAAGAAGAGAGTTAAGAAAGAACAAACAATGTCTAGGTTCTTCACCAAGGATTTCGGAGCTCATTTTGTAGAGGTTGCAAGGCCAAAAGTAATCAAGCATGTGGAAGTAATGACACATGATTATTATGAAATGACCAGAGTCTCTTTGGGTTAAGCTTCACACGAGGGTGATACTCACATGTTCAAGGAATCTTCTACAGGGATCCTTGCAAGGAATGAGTAGTACAAGAAAATAATTGATCAATTAGAGGTGCATGTGAGGACCTTGTTATAGTCATTTTTGTACCCCACCAATAATAAGGGAACCTCATGTGCACTGGCCTATCACCTAGTGGGAGCTGGGTGCTCACTCGAGGCGTGTAAGAGGGAGCCGAGTCTCTCTTTTATGTGAGTTTAGTGGAAGGCCTAATTCATGATTCTGACTTAGTGATTTAACAGACATGAAAAGCTATAGAGCTCAGAACGGATTCTACATCCCTTCAGTCATAACATAAACAAAGCGTGTAACAGAATTAACTAGAACTAGGAAGTTGTAAATCCATAATTATACTCAACATTCAAGTAAGGTTCATGCTTATACAAGATCAAAAGCATAGTAAAAACATGCATATAATACAGGAAAGAGATCTTAATACAAACATAGTGGTAACCTTATCATATTCATTCATAGTCTTACTACAAAGCATCAAAGAGAGGTAGACCATAATCATACACCATATCTGGATCCATACATGTATACTCACAAAATAAAAATTTCATTCCCCATTCCGTCATTACATCCTTCCTAGGATCATCTACCCATTCTTTCCCATAGTTCTCACAGTAATTTTGCAGAGCTTCACCACCTCACTTCTGTCTCTGTTATTTTTCCAAGGGCATGTGTATAAATAGGCATTTAAGCTCTAACAAACTCCTCTACAGCCTCAGATCTAGCCCCAAGTGTCAAGGTGTGGGTCACCCTAGGCGCATGCCTCTCCATGTCATAATTAGATTTTTGGATCTTCCTATCGCAAGGTACATTCCTTCCAGGACACCCTGTTGCCAGGCTGGAACCTTATCCAAACAGAACATGTTCTTCATGTGTTTTGTCCAAAGGACTGAAAACAGCTAAGTCCCGAATTGTTCTTCGCTTGTGCACGCGTCCTTGGTTCTCTAAGAACCCCTTTTGAATTCTACCTTGCATTCCTTCACTTGCATGCTCTCCCCGGCCATGCGTGCCTACGCGCCTTTAAGATTTGGTAGCTACATTAGGGGCCCAACATTACCCCACACTTCACCTATTCTCCATCCTCGAGAACCTTTTCAAAGAATGCAGTACAAAAATGCGAGGCCTTGCCTTGAAAAGAATGGAGGGAAAGAATAAAGAATGCTGGAGAGAAATAACAGAGGGAAAATTGCCTAAAGAAGAAGAAGGGGAAAGTTTTGCCATAGGTTGGCCTCCAGTGTACTCCAAGCACTGACTTCATCCTGTGCTCTAGTGTAGATATCGCTGACCAAGGTGCTCACCTCGTCGAAGGTTAACCCTTCCCCCTTCATGTTAATGGTCTCCACCATAGTCTCCAACTCCTTGACATGATCCTCCAGGGCATCCATCTTCCTCATGATGACCTTATAGATCTCTTTTAGCCAGGTTTTGATTGAGACTCTTTAGTTCTCAATAGCTTAAGACTTCTTTTCCACTTTAGCTATGATCTATTCTTGCTCGGCTCTATTTCCCTTATTCTTTTCCCTGAAGTCCTTTAGCTCAGCCTCGTCACTGGCAAGAAACATTCCTGTCACCTTGTCCTGATCCGCGTAATGGTCGTAGGTGACCCCCATAATTTGTGAAATTATCTTCATGTCAGTGAGCACCTTGTTGTATTTAGCCACGAGCGTGACAACCTTCAACTTGTCTTCCTTCTCCAAGCATGTAGCTACCTCCTCTACTGACTCCAAGGCCAAAGGCTACCTTTCCATGGTGATGATCTGAGTCAAGTCCTCTAGGCATTCTAGGGAGGATCCATACTTTTGTGTGGGAGGGTTAAGGTCTGGGTGCTTCATGATAATTTATTGGGAGATGAGCTCCACCTTCTTGGAAACTTCACATACCCTGACCTTTTCCTCCTGAAGCTCCCTCTGTAGTTGAGCACTGATTAATTTCTCAAGGCTAAGTTCCTTCATTAGCTTGACTACTTCTTCCTTCCTATTTTCCAACAGGTCCTCCAAGACCTTAACCATATCATTCCTATAGAAGAGTCTAGCCTCAATTTCCATGGAGACTTTGTTGAGCATGTTACACACTTTCTCATCCGATAGTTGTTGTATGTTTACAATGGGGTTGTCCCCCTTTCCTTTGGACAGCGCTAGTACAACTCCTTGGTTAACTTTGAACTCAAGCTCATCGAGGTGGGAGTCGAACACCCATGATAGCATCTTCCTTATGTGCGGGTACCCACCCTCAGGGTCAAAGGATTCCATGGTGGTGAGCTCCTTGGTGGGCATGGTACTCTGGAAACACACATGCAAAAATTTGTTGGGATCATCAATGTATCCCATCATTGTTCTTCCCCCTTCCGTGTGTTTACTTCCCGTGCACATGCCCTTGGGAATAGTTATTAAAAGGTTTGGGCCTTTTGTGCTACCCAAAATCTTCTCCCTCTCCTCTTCTTTGAATTCTCCGAGTACGAGCTCCGCGCTGCGCTCTAACTCCTCTTCAACCAAGGTATTAATTATCTTCTCTACCTCCCTTGTCACTTTTGATGATTGCATTATTTGGCTCATTAATATCATTTCTTCAGGCCAAAAATACTCTTTTTGATATGACTTACTAATACATGGGGATGTTTTGTGTAGTTATATCTTAGTAGGTTTGATGCATTTTCCTTGCTATAGTTTATGAAAACTGATTATCACACGAACCTCCTACTAACTATCTTTATGAAATCAAATGTGATGATGTGTGTAGGAAATGATGGAAGTTGCTGGTAGTTATGGATCCCAAGTTCGAAGCATGTGGCAGAAGACTGTTTCCACCAAGTTAACCTATTAGCCTGGGCTTATTCCTAACGGACCTGTTTCACTCGGAATAATTCGTTCCTTTTAGAAACAGATAAGGTTAGGGGCTAGGAGGAATACCTGTAGAATGTTGAGATGGTGTGCGCGTACCATAGAGAAAGATCAGGCTGACTGCAAAGAACTCCTTTTTGTCTTGGAAGGACTACCTGCAAATAAGAACACAAGACCACAAGATTTTGATTAGACAATAAATGAGGAAACTGCCTTGGGCCCAGGAAATATAAAACTTCCTTTCGAAGGTGGTCAGTTTCCCTGCTAATATGAATTAACACAAAAGACTATAAAATATCAATTAAGTTGCTTCGTTGAACTAGGTAGGGGGAAAGGATGGTTTTCTGGTTTTCGATCGGAGGAACTAATGCCGGTTACTGATAACCGATACCGGTGGGTTCTAGGATCTGTAGGTTAGTTGCTTTGTGGGATAGTTGTGTTGTTTGTAAGGCTGTATATAGGTGGTATTAGGAAATAAGGTGATGAGAGGTAGATGAATGATAGTTAGAGGTAATATGCATGTTGGGTAGTGGATTCAGGGATGGATTTATGAGGACTGTAATTCAAAAGGCATAAGAAATGTTATAACAGAGGACATGCAAGATGTGACTTACCGGTTTTGACGAAGATGCAAGCTGATCTCCTTTGCTGTAAACACTTCTGGTATTTCCACTCGTCTCTGCTCGGTCAAGTGAAGATCTGGACTCTCTTTTTCGCTCCTAATGATCTCTGTTGATTCAAAAATCATTCGACCTGATCCCAAAAATGAAATTCCGATCCTTTGTTTTTGGTTTGGGGAGGCCATTTACAGGGAACCGATGGCGGTTACATAACCGACGGCGGTCGAGTAGGAACCGGCATCGGTAAGGAAAAAGTAGGCTATTTTTAGTAAAACATCCCACCTTCCCTGCTTTTCTCCCAAGAGATCAGTTGCGGGCTTGGTCAAGTGGCTAGAAGGTCGGTTTTGGGTGCGAGTAAGGAGGCATTAGTTATGGATGTGATTCTAGACCAAGTCATAGGTCTTAATTAGGTTAGTTTAGGGTTAGGGCTAGGTCATGATGAGGTGGCAAAATGAGGTGGCAGGTAAGGTGATGTGGATTTATCAATTACAAGGTAATTAATAAATAATTGTGTAAGGTTTAGGTGATGAGGTTAAGTTGCGAGATGAGATGCGGGTCACAAGGGGTCGTAAGAAACAAATTTGGTGTCTACATTAGCCCCTTATTGTCATGTAGCTTGTTTTGTAAAGCTGCACGGACAATAATATGAAGTGGTTTCCCTTGTTAAGGGTATAGGTAATCCCCCTCAAATCTATCACAGATTAAGTGAACGGGAAATCAGGGATAGAGTTGATAAAGGGTAAATGGGGTAGAGGGGATGGTAAGATGGTGGGGTAGGTCCAAGGTAGCAGACGCATGGTAAAATGCAATAGTACGACTAGGGTACATGATTTGACGAGCAAACCAGCAGTGCATAGGAAAAGGTCGATAGTTTATCCAAACAAGGGTGATATAATCCTGGTATCCAAGGCATAGGAAGTAGCTCCAGGGTATATAATAGGTAAGGTACAGGAACGTTTAGGTGTGTTCGGCAGTACCAAATGGTTGGTTTGGTTGAGATAAACGTCACGGTCTAGGTCTAGGCAAAGTTGGTCGACAGATCAAGTCAAGGACCCTAATCATGCTAAAACACGAACAGGTGAGCTCGATGGAACAAAAGGCTACATGATGGGTGGATAAAAGTATATGTTGTTGATGTTGGGTGAGGTATCGAAGTGGTACGGCCTTGGGTCGGGCCAAATGGTTGGGGTGCGGCCTTGGGTCGGGCCGGATGGTGAGGGTTGCGGCGTTGGGTCGGGCCAAATGGGTAGGGTGAGGCCTTAGGTCGGGCTGGTTAGGTAGGTTGAGGTCTTGGGTCGGGCTGAATAGGTAGGTTGAGGCCTTGGGTCAGGCCGGATAGGTAGGTTGAGGACTTGGGGGAACTATATGGTAACAGAGAATATAGCTGAGGAGTTGAGGGGTGTAGAGTGATTGAGGTGGATCGCAGGGCACAGGCCAGGTGAGTATGAGAGGATTCCTCTAGATCGCGTGCGGTGATAATTTGGATTTGTGCAGGATATACCCCAGGCTTATAGACCCTATATGAGGATCGATGCAGAGGCAGTATTCTCACCTCCCCAGCCAACACCTCCAGAAGGGCCTGAAGAAGTAGCAGCCGATCGTAGGGTAATGGACGCAAGAATGACAGAGGCCTATAGATTATGGTGGGTAGCAGAACTGCGAGGTGTACGTGATCGTCCTGACATAGCGGTGATTACAGCAGAGAGGGATCGTCTGCAGCATTTGGTTCAGCAGCTCCAAACGCAGGTGAATGAGACAAGAGGATCGTTAGTGGTTGCGGAGTCACGGGCGGAGAGACTAGAGGCTGGAGTCCTCCATGCGAGAGGGCGTATTCATATGTTACAGGAGAGATTGGCAGATCAGTGGGTGGTACCAATAGCCATGGTACTATTGAGGACAGAGAGGCCTGACGAGAGGGGTCGACGATCACGATCATCACCTAGTTCGGGATGAGGCGTGAGGGTCTAAATAAATGTTAGCAAGGTATAAGAATAAATAAGAGTACCGACCTGCGTGTCAATGATAGAGAAGATGTATTTGTTTAACATCTAAATAAAACTGAATATGTATGTTGATTTGAGTTATAATAATAAGAATGTTTTTGTTTTGACTTTTTGTGTTTTGAAAAAGGATAAAGAGGAATGTGATTAAATAGAAATACACAAAAATATTTATATTTACCACACATGATAGGTTATGGTAGGGGATGGTCGAGCTAACCTTGGGAGACCCCATGTCTCCGAAGTGCTGCCTACATAGCCCTTTGCACAAAGCAAGGAGGGGCCTCAGACTGATGTAGTTCTCCCTTAGGATCAGGGAGAGGTGAATTCAAGCAATTTGGTACGGTTTAGGCAATTGGTTGATTGGTAAGAATATTGATATTAATATTGGTAAGGTAAGGTTGTTGGTGTCGGAAATGAATTGGTGATGTTGTAAAAGGTATAAGGGAAGCGAAAGTTAGCCTACCCAAGTGGTAGGGAACCATGTCCTGATTAAGATCAACACACAATCCTAGATGCGAGGCAAAGCGGAAAGAGTGCTCCGTAGGTGAAAAGAGCTAAACAAACCACCAAACGTAGAATGAGCTTGAAGCCCTAGGTACCGTGCATAGACGAGAAGTCCATAGGTGAAAAGAGTTGTATGATCACAATATATCAGGTGTACGTTATGTCCCTTGAGTTGAAACAAATGGTGAGGTGAGGTGGATGATATAGCTGAGGTACAGAGAATTTATTACAAAGTGAGTGTTCTGACGAAAGAGAACCTACCCTAAATAGACAAGTCCATGACCTAAAAATTTCTTTTTGAATGAGGCTTTTATTTTACTGAATATAGACTGATCGATGCGGGAAGTCTACAAGGGATATTGATTGTGCTATTCTTGAGGTCTTCACGAAGCTAATCAATGCGAGAAGCTGCTGATAAAGGCTGACTGTGTATAGTTGTCCTTCGAGGGAGCAGTCTATTTATAGTAGCAGATATGATTTTAGTACATAGCTGTCCTTCGGGGGAACGGTCTATATATAATAGCAGCAATAATTTGGCATATAGCTGTCCTTCGAGGGAACAATCTATATATAATTTAGATAGCTAGATGTTCTTTTGGCGTGAAGCACCTAGTTTGGTAGGAAGTTTGACTCAAGAAAATCCCATAAGAATACGGCTTATTTTAAAACTTTGAAGTCATGGACTAGACTAAAAAGGGGAAGGCATCGTTTAGGTGAGGTGAGAATCAAACTATGTGAGCTTGATTTTATTATGAGGTGTAGGAAACGAAGTGCATGTGGTGGTATGTGAGCTCAAGGGACGAGCGGCAGGTAGATAAGAAGTGATATAACACTAAATTCAACAGTAGAATGGTCGAAGATGCAAGGCATTAAGGGGTTCAGGCTCAGGCTTACCATTAAGCGAAGCTAAACGATAAGCGCCTGATCCATAGGTGTGAGTGATTATGTAAGGCCCAATCCAATTGGGAGCAAATTTTCCACGTTTGCTCTTTTCTAGTTTGGTGACATGTTGATTCTCTTTGAGGACAAGATCACCAACCTTAAAGGTACGCTCATGAATTCGCTTATCATAAGCACGTTCGATGCGTTTTTGATAGATTTGAAGGTGATCAAGAGCTGTAAGGTGACGTTCGTCAAGAAGCTCCAATTGGGCTAACCGCTCTTGGCAGAAATCATCGTTGGTGAGAATATCCTGAAGAGATATTCTAAGGGAGGGTATTTGTATTTCGAGAGGCAAAACAGCCTCAGTACCATATACCAAAGAAAAAGGTGTGGCATTAGTAGAGGTACGAATGCTAGTACGATAAGCCCAAAGGGCAAAGGGAATGTGATCGTGCTAATTTCTTCTGGATTCATTGACAACTTTCATGAGGATTTTGGTTAGGGTTTTATTAGAAGATTCAGCCTGACCATTGGCCTGCGGATAGTAAGGCGATGAGAAACTAAGTTTGATACCAAAGTTGTCAAAAAGGTCTTGTAACAACTTGTTTTTAAAAGATTTACCAATATCTGTTATTAGGCGATGAGGAATACCAAAACGACAGATAATGTGATGGTTAATGAATTCAACAATTTTTTCCTTTTTAGTTGAAATGAGTGGAATAGCCTCCACCCATTTTGTGTAATATTCAGTGGCTGTGATTATCCATCGGTGACGTTGTGAAGAGGACGGGTGAATCTCACCTATAAGGTCTAAACCCCATTGTGAGAAAGGCCAAAGATCTCGTGCGACCTGCAGCGGATGGCTAGGAGTATGTTGAAGGTTAGCATGTTGTTGACACATAACACAACGCTTAACATATTCGTCACAGTTGTTATTGAGAGTAGGGCCAATAATAACCTAGGCGAAGGATTCGTTTAGCCACGGCAAGGCCACTAAAATGTCCACCACAAATACCGTCATGGACTTGTTGGATGGTATGGGTGATCTCCACACCGGGTGAGACCATCGAAGGAGGATGCCATCAAAGCCACGTTTATAAAGGAGTCCCCCCATAACTACATAACGAGAAACGTGTTTAAGAAAAACACGTTTACCAGTACTAGTAAGGTCAGAAGGGAGAACAGAGGTTGTAAGGTAGTCATGGAATTGGTGATACCAAGTATCCTGCGAGGTTAGCAGACATAGTATTTATCGTACAAACAACCAAGGCTGAATAAGATGGGGAAAAGAGTTGTTGGACCAAGACAAAAATGTCAGAGTCAGTTGATGAGGCTAGAATTTGCGAGGCTAAGCATGCCATAGTATCCGCAAATTGGTTAGTAGAGCGTGGAATGGTTTGGATAGAATAGTGAGTAAATAAGGCTAGAAGTGAATCCACGTAGTGTTTGTATTTTTGAATTTCCTCATTTTTGCATTGGTAGATGCCCATAACTTGATTGAATACCAATTGAGAGTCGCCAAAAATATTGATAGATTTGATACCTAAGTGCAGCGCAACCTGGAGACCCAGAACAAGGGCCTCGTATTCCCCTGTATTATTAGTGCAAGGGAAATCGAGTCGGAATGAAAGAGGCATAGGCTCGGCATCAAGAGGAACGAGAAAAATGCCAGCTCCTCCACCGCGTTGGCATTTAGATCCATCGAAGAAGAGGGTCATTTGATACGACTCTTCCCCGTGTGAAAGAGTGGCGATGAGTTCGTCGGGGAATATAAAATTGGTAAATTGTTCCCCAGGTAAAGGGGCTTCCGCAAGTTGGTCTGCGATGGTTTGTCCTTTGATTGATTTTTGGTGGACGAACTCAAGGTCGAGGTCGGCGAGGAGCATGAGCCATCGGGGCGATGCGTTGGTTTAGATGAGGTTTGGCATACATGTAATGGATGGGGTCTATGTTGGTGATGATGAAAAGTTTTGTGATTCATAAGGTAGTGTCGGAGCTTGGTAGCCACGAATGATAGGGCTAGGCACAACTTTTCTACATGTGTATACCTAGTCTCAAAGTCCACCGAAGTACAACTTATATAATAAATGGCTTGTTCTCGATTCTCGGAGTCGCGATGTGCAAGCATGGCCCCTACAGTGTGGTCAGTGGCGGAAAGGTAAAGGTAGAAAGGGCGGTCGTCTTGAGGTGGGATAAGCACGGGTGGCTGCAAGAGATAATTTTTGAGACCTTCAAAGGCTAGGTGGCACTCTTCGCTCCATTGAAAATCAATTTCCTTTTTAAGAAGGTGATGAAAAGGTTGACATCGATCCGAGAGTTAGGAGATGAAATGTCAGATAGATTGGAGCTTACCTTGTAAACTACGTAATTGTTTGAGATTGGTAGGTGGGGGCATTTCTAGGATAGCTTTGACTTTAGATGGGTCGACCTCAATGCCACGCAAAGAGACGATAAAGCCAAGAAGTTTCCCCGAAAGGACACCAAAGACACATTTCTTTGGTTGAAGGCGGATAGAATATTGTAACAGGCGATCAAAAATAATGGTTAAAACATCGAGATGTTCACTACGATGTTTAGATTTGCCAAGAAGATCGTCGACGTAATCTTCAAGGATAGTGTGCATAATGTCATGAAAAATGTAGGTCATAGCCCGCTGATAGGTTGCACTAGGCATTCTTAAGGCCAAATGGCATTACACTGTAACAGAAGGTTCCCCAAGGAGTTATGAAGGCAGTTTTATGTTGATCGGCGGGGGCAACCAAAATTTGGTTATATCCCGAGAAACCATCCATGAGAGAGAGCATCTCATAGCCTGCAGTGAGATCTACAAGTTGGTCAATGCTAGGCAGGGGGAAGTCATCCTTAGGGCAAGCGAAGTTAAGATCCCAGAAATCCGTGCATATCTGAAGTCCCCCCGGCGCTTTAGTGACAGGTACGATGTTAGAAATCCATTGAGGATAGTCAATAGGCAGAATGAAAGAAATAGAAAGGAGTCGTTGAAGCTCCTCTTTGACCAAGAGAGTAATGCGTGGATGCATTTTTCTCAATTTCTGTTTAATTGGCTTGGAATCAGGGTTTAGAGTGATGTTATGGACAGCAATGGTAGGATCAATTCCTGGCATGTCCGCGTAGGACCAAGCGAAAGCTTGGTTGCGGGTACGGAGAAAGGTAGTAAAGGCGGCTTGTTCTGATGTGTTAAGGGATTGTCCGATCTTCACAATGTGAGGATCCTCCTCCGTGTGGATGTTTATTTCTATAGTAGATTCGTTCAGCATGGTTTGGGTTTCAGATGGTAAGGCTCATTGAATATAAGAATCATCCGCGCCAAGGTAAGTGAGGATGGAGTCGTCATCCTGACACTCAACAACATTAATCAAAGGTGAATCCTCTTCGATCATGTCTGGATACAGAAGGGGAAGAGAAGATGGGTCCTCATTATCACGTTGATAAGTGAGAGGACCTATGAAGATAGCATTTATGAAAAAAAAAGTTAGGAGGGATAGATTCAGGGTCTATAGATTCTGTGGGTGATGATGGCAAAGTGGGTGATGATGGTTTGGTAGGGGTGACGTCGTCTGTCTTCCAGAATACAGCTGACATGAGGTGTCTCCTGTGTAGGTGTTTCAGGAAAACCGAGACCACTGCGATCATTATGTTTGCGTGTGGTGATGGGGATGAGCGTATGTCAGCCTTGTTCATAAAGACCAAAACCAAAGCCTTTCCAAGCACAGCGAGTCAAGAAGGTGAGGGCAAAGTGACGATTGGTAAGGTATTGAAAATCAGACTGGAAAGGAACCACACCAAGAGGAGGCTCAAGGGCAACTGAAGATGCGTCGACACCCCCATACGTTAGGTTAGTGTGGCAGTGAGGTGGTCCGTAGGAGATTACTTCCCCCACACGACGGTCATAGTTAGGATGGGCATGTACCTGTCTGTACTCCTGTGGGGTATGGAAAGAACTAACGTTATATAGGTGATACTCCCCCAGCGTAAGGCGCTGAAAAACATCTACTAAGGGGGTCTGCGATTGGGATGTTAGCTGCGGGAAGGGAAGTGGTTTTTGCGACAGTGGTTTCATTAGTTGAAGGCGTAGGTGTGATTGAGGTACATGGTTGAGGCATAGTTGAAGAAGATGGTTGAGTTGAATGAACGGGTGTCTTGATTGGTACCAGCACATCATTAGGGCGGTATAACATATTACAGGTTTTTAAAGGGGGGGAGGATCAGCTTTTACGGTTTAGGACTTCCCCTCGTACTCAAATTTTATGCATCTATGTAATGTTGAGGGAAACACATCCCATGGCCCGGATCCAAGGACGACCCAACAATATATTATATTGGAACCCTCCCTCAAGGACATAGAAGAGCTCGGGTAAAGTACGTGGTCCTACCCGAATGTTGAGGATCACGGTGCCTAAGGTAGAGGTAATAGCGTCATTAAATGACCGCAACATGATGGGGTTGGCACACATGTAGCTAGAAGGGATATTCATTTGTTGAAAAGCTTTTGAAGAGATGATGTTTAGGCTAACACCCCCTTCAATCATAACATGACGTACACGAATGTCCTGGACGTAAGCTGAGATAAAGAGGGGTAGGGTCAAGATCTTCTGTACCAAAATCGACAATTTCATCTTCAGAGAAACTGACTGCAGCAACTTGTGGTACAGAGACAAAAGTGGTTGGGGCGGTGGGTTGTTTGGTGAGAGAGGCAACGTGATTGGGTGTTAGAATGGAGGCAACGGGTAGGGTCTCATTAGGTAAGACCTCGATCCCTTGAAGAATTTCAACGAGAGCTTGTCGATGAGATTCAGAAGTCTGAATGAGATCATATAGTGTCATTTTGACGGGTGATTGGTGAAGCTGTTTGATCATGGCTCGATGGGAAACTCCATTAGAGACGGGGTAAGCGGGTCCATGAATAACCACTTTGGGTGGTGGTGCAATCAGGATGCTAGACGGAGAAAGAGAGGACGCAGGTGTGCTTTCTTTCGCTTTCTCGTTGTTTTTCTGCGCTCGAGTAGCAACACTAATCATATTAATCTCGTAAACCTGAGATAAGGAAGATGGTTGGGATAAATTATGGTCTTCAAGAGGTGGGGGTTGTAATAATGATAGATCGTGGTGAGGCGGGGGGATAGATGGTATAGGAGAGGGAATTGAAGCTAAAGGTCTCTCCCTTCGTAAGTTGTCTTTCTTAACCTTTCTATCTGGGAGAGGTGACTGACGAAGGATGGGTTTTAAAGCTTTGCATCCCTCCACATCATGTCCTGGTGTGCGGTGATAAGCGCAGATCTTAGACTCATCATAACCTATAGGTCGAGGTTTAGACGGGTCATAAGGTCTAAGTGGGGGTAGGGAAATGGTCGCATTCTCTACTAACATAGCAAGGATTTTGGCGTAAGATCCTTTGAGTGGGTCAAAATCAGAAGAGGATGATGGTATTGATTGTGCGGGTTTTGGTAATGTTTGGGCATGGTTAGTTCGTATGGGTGGTGGTTTAACCAAGGGGTGTTGATATGTGTTTTTCACTAAACGTGGTTTCTTTGGCGCAGGAGCTACGTTCGGCTGGTTAGATGATGAGGCTACAGATGACATGGTAGTGGGAAACAACCACGGAGAAAGGGGAAGTGACAGAAAATAAATCCTTTGATGATGGAGTTTGTTTAGGGTTGATGGGGTGGACAGGATACATGGGGTGATAATGTTGATATACCCTTTGATCCCTGTATGGACGCAGAAGGCATAGATCGTTTTGAAGAAAATGCAGGAGGTATGATATATTGGTGCAAGGTGGAAGGATGAGGTCCTAATATGGAAGGTAGGTATGACGATGATGGTTTTGATTGTGATAGAGGCACGGGTTGAGTGTGTCTCCTAGGTGGCGGGGCGGCTTTTATTCTTGGGACAAATCTAGTCGCTTAGGCGGGTGTGTTAGACTGGGTATGGGTAAGGTCCCAAGCATAGGGGAAGATTTGGCTAAGTTAATAGAAGTGGACGAGGCATTTGGTAGAGGTGAGGGGGGTGAAGGTGAGAACATGGGCATTTTAAGCTTCTGTAAACACTTCGGGTATATGGTGGAGTTCTCAGGATCGGTCATTTGCATTTGAGTAGAATATGGCGTACTCAAATGTTCCCATAGGATTTGTCTATCCTCTAGAGAATAACAGTCTTTAGGCTTGAATTGTAAATTTGGTACGGAAGAAAGGTGGGTTGTGATTCCAGTCCACTGTGGGTGTGATACAGTGAGTAGATGAGGTACTGTATCAATAGATGTTAAGAGGTCAACTGGTCATTGAAAAGATTTAGGCGATGAAGAACTAATAGGTAAGGGAGGGCGCTGTTCGAGAGGATCCGTCATGGTTAAAGAACTTGGTGATGTCGGTGCAAGATATTTCTCGTCTAAGGATGTCAAAAGGAGTGGCGTACCTTCCTCTTGTGTAATAAGAGTGGTAGAAGGGGAAGTCTGGGAAATAGATAGATTAGATAACATCCGTTTGCAGTCTTGTAGGGATGTGGTATAAGCAGACTCATCGATGGGAAGAGGAGTCTAGGCAGTTAACTCCCTTATGGGTAAAGGAATGATTTCGCTTTGGTTCGATGGTGGTAAAGGAGGTTCGGGCTCCTGTGTTAGTGAAGAGGCTTGATTCAAAATTTTATCGATAGAGGCTTTGGGCTGGGTATCAAAGACTGCATGGATCTCATGAACACTCTCTTCGGCTAAGATATCCTGGTTTGTGTTACTGTTGGGAGAGTGATTCGGGAATGGTTTGTTGAAGATTTTCAAATTTCGGTTGGCAGGGGCATTAGGATTATCGAGGGGTTATATCCCCTGTGTCAACCATTTCTTGCACTATGTTTTTCAACATCTTGCAGTTCTCATGACTGTGTCCCTTCACGCGGTGGAAGTTACAGAAGTCATTTTATTTGTACCAGGAAGGTATGGCGCGAGTGGAATCAAACCCGGAATGAGGTTTAACATGAGGTAATGTAATGGCTCCTGCTTTGAGCAATTTTTCCAATATCACACCATATGTTTCTCCCAAGGGAGTGTAGTTGATGGGCTCGGCTTTGTACTTATAGGTGGTTTTTGGTGGGGTATTAGATGGTGTTTGATATTTAACCATCACCGCGTGGACAGCTCCTTTTGATTTAGAAGAAGCAGACGCGTGAGGAGTGGTGGTATTTGGTTTATTGGTAGAATCAGGAGTTCAGAAATTGGGGTTTTTGTTGCACAACCGCAATTTCTCTTCTTCTAAGGCTCGAATTTCTAGTTTCCGAGCCATGGTAAAAGGCCTCATCAAATGTGCGGAAAGTTTGAATTTGAAGAGTAGGAGAAATGTTCTTAGCACATGCCCGTGTGAAAAGTTTGATAAGTTCAGCCTGAGGCAAGGCATATGTAAGTTGGTTGATAAGGCCATGCCATCGTCCAATGAAATCTGCGATAGATTCGTCTTTGAATTGTCAGATGGCATAAAGGTCGGTGATGGATACTTTCTTAGCAATGTTAATGGAGAAGTGATCCAAGAAAGATTGGGCTAGTTGGTTAAAAGAGAAGATTGAGTGCTGGGTTAAAGCACTGTACCACTCCAAGGCGGGTCCTGATAAGGACATGGGAAATGTGTGGAGTAGCAAGGCATCATCATGGGCAATCAAATAACAAGCATGTCTAAATGATCGCAAGTGCTGTTGAGGATCCTCTTTACTATTAAAATGAGTAAATTTCGGCAACTCCCATTGAGGAGGATATGAATGAAGGGGGACAGAAGGGTGAATGGGCTCCCGACAAACTTGCTCATATGTCAAGGCGCTACGACTTCCTGACACAGAAGCCTCCAGATTTTGCATTTTGTCCATCATTTGTTTGATGAAATCTATGGTTAGATGAGATGATGATGCGGTTGTGGCAAACGGAGGCAAATTGGGCCAAGGGCCTCCACTGGACAATGGTGGAGTTAAGTGCTGATAAGGTATGGAGGATGAATATGTTGAGGTGACAGAATAGGGATGTCCCATATAAGGTGTTGAGGTTACTGGATACGTGTATGGGAATGAGAAGGTAGGGGGAGCTTGAGAAGGAAAGCTCGTGTGGATAGGTGGCAGAGAGCAAGTCATGAATGGAGTATTCTGCAAGAGAGATGAGGTAGGGGTAGTCGGTGGTAATGATATGTGGGGTCCAAGATTAGCCAAAGAAAATCCAATCTGAGTCGCATGAACCTCTGAAGCTGTCGGATTGGGAGACGGGGCTAGAGATGCAGGAAGCAAGGCGGTATTATCAGGCGGAGCGGGAACTAAATGAGCAGCTATACTAATAGGCATACCAACAAGGAGCTGACCATCAGGCGTACGGTCAGGGGTATGGGACAAATAGTATTGTACAGTGCTAGAATTAGCATCCAGAAACTTGGCAAAGTCCTTGTCTCCTACAGGAATTTGAGGGATCTCACTGGTGTCTGTAGGATTCCCCACATAATGTGAAGGGGGTGATTAAGGTAAAGAAACAGAGCAAGCATGTGAAACCATGGTGGCGGCTTGCTTTCGAGTGATAACAACCATGGACAGGTGTTCACAGTAGGGTTTCAATCTATCCGGAACAGAAACAGCCTTAGAATGGTGAAATTGGTAGGTTGCTGGTTTGTCAGGAATTGGAAAAGAGAGTAACCGATATCGGTCTAGTATCCGATGTCGGTTATACTATAGCCGACGTCGGTCAGGTAACCGATGTCGGTGTAAGAAGTCTAGGTTAACAAGATATAAAAGGCTGCTAATTTGATTTTTAACAATGTTTAGTATACGTGTCCAATTATTGATCACAGAAAACAGAGTATGAGAAAGAAAACAGAACTAAAAACAAGCATGATGCACACACAAATCCAGAGATTAACCCTAGGGTTAATTTTAATTATCGTGGGCTTATACCTTTAGACATAAAATGATGTCAGAATCCTAAACAAGAGACTTAGGGGAAATGTCAAGTTGTTTTGGCTTATAAGGTTACCTCAATCGGGCGGAGGAATACTGCGGAAAAAAGGGGGATGTTTGAGCTGTTGTGTTAATTGTGAAGTGATTCAGTATGTGTTGTGTAGTGAATGTAAGATTAATTTCCTGTCAATACCATGGATATCACCCCCACGTGTACGACCTGTTACTTAATCTACGTTCACTAGAATTGAAAAACAACAAGCAGGAATGCAATGCACGTGTTTTAAACCCAAATCGAAAATTATGTTCGATGAAGCAAGAGAGATGACTTTCACTAATGCGAAACTAGGAAAGCAAGACAAATTCTTTACGAAATATATAACAAAAGTAGCAACAACAAGTATGCTTCCTAAAATGAAAATAAGCAAGAGAAATAGAAACCCAAGATGGGTCCCACCGGGCGTGCCAAAATGTTTCACTCGGAAATGATTCGTTCCTTTTAGAAACAGATAAGGTTAGGGGCTAGGAGGAATACCTATAGAATGTCGAGATGGTGTGCGCGTACCATAGAGAAAGATCAGGCTGACTGCAAAGAACTCCTTTTTGTCTTGGAAGGACTACCTGTAAATAAGAACACAAGACCACAAGATTTTGATTAGACAATAAATGAGGAAACTGCCTTGGGCCCAGGAAATATAAAACTTCCTTTCGAAGGTGGTCAGTTTCCCTGCTAATATGAATTAACACAAAAGACTGTAAAATATCAATTAAGTTGCTTCGTTGAACTGGGTAGGGGGAAAGGCTGGTTTTCTGGTTTTCGATCGGAGGAACCGATGCCGGTTACTGATAACCGATACCGATGGGTTCTAGGATCTGTAGGTTAGTTGCTTTGTGGGGTAGTTGTGTTGTTTGTAAGGCTGTATATAGGTGGTATTAGGAAATAAGGTGATGAGAGGTAGATGAATGATAGTTAGAGGTAATATGCATGCTGGGTAGTAGATTCAGGGATGGATTTATGAGGACTGTAATTCAAAAGGCATAAGAAATGTTATAATAGAGGACATGCAAGATGTGACTTACCGGTTTTGACGAAGATGCAAGCTGATCTCCTTTGCTATAAACACTTCTGGTATTTCCACTCGTCTCTGCTCGGTCAAGTGAAGATCTGGACTCTCTTTTTTGCTCCCAATGATCTCTGTTGATTCAAAAATCATTCGACCTGATCCCAAAAATGAAATTCCGATCCTTTGTTTTTGGTTTGGGGAGGCCATTTACAGGGAACCGATGGTGGTTACGTAACCGACGGTGGTCGAGTAGGAACCGGCATCGGTAAGGAAAAAGTAGGCTATTTTTAGTAAAATAGCCCACCTTCCCTGCTTTTCTCCCGAGAGATCAGTTGCGGGCTTGGTCAAGTGGCTAGAAGGTCGGTTTTGGGTGTGAGTAAGGAGGCATTAGTTATGGATGTGAGTCTAGACCAAGTCATATGTCTTAATTAGGTTAGTTTAGGGTTAGGGCTAGGTCATGATGAGGTGGCAAAATGAGGTGGCAGGTAAGGTGATGTGGATTTATCAATTACAAGGTAATTAATAAATAATTGTGTAAGGTTTAGGTGATGAGGTTAAGTTGTGAGATGAGATGTGGGTCACAAGGGGTCGTAAGACACAAATTTGGTGTCTACAGGACCATAGAAATTTATGTGTTTTAATTAGAATTTGGTGGAAAATGTTTAATGCCACCTGATATGACGGATCTTTTAACCAATAATATCTATATGAAGACTTCATCTTCACAACTTGGTAGTACCAACTTTTGATAAACTGAAAGAGATTATCTGCATCCAGTTCTTGATTATTTTTACTATCTATGTTCTGAACTTATTTTGAGTTAATGAAAGCCATGATGTTTTGAGAATCAGAGGTTATTAATACCTATATCCCGAGGAAGAGCAAGGGTCCACTCGACCGAGGAGATAAGAGGTTATTTTGAGTTCATGCATACAGTTCTTTGATTGGATTTACTGTAATTGTCATTTGATAAATCTTACATGCGTGCTTTGATTAACCGTATCTACTTTCTCCATTACTGCTTTCATTTAGAATAGATGCTTTTGTTATGTAAATCTGGTTAACGAATAATCTTGCTTGCTGCTAAGTTTCATTTATACAGTTGTGATTTCATTTGTTAAGAATAGTGTGTGCGTATTTCATTTTACAGTAGAAGATTAGTTGTTAGTTTCCTTTCATCGCAAATAGTTGAATTCTGTAGAACTGTATTTAATTTCCGTAGATTTGAATTGCATTTTTGTAGAATATTCACTAAACTAAACAACCCCCCAACAGACCCAATAGATAACTGGTTTCACTAGACTCCATTGCATACTGCCTAGGACACAACCCTGGTTTAGAATGACACTGACATAAATTATGTCAATTAAATGATTGGAAGAATACAACAACCCATCATTTTTGGTGCCACTGCCAGGGACATAAGCATAAGCTCCATTATTTTTATTCCATATGCTATGGGTGTTAATAGAGTTCATATAGGAAACCAGTAGTTCTCTCGGACCTCGTTTTAAACCAACCAACCTGGATGCATAGGTCGCGAGATAACCAAGGGAGATTTATAGCACACAATATTCAACAAATATCTCTAGGCACTTCACAAGGAAGAAACACTGAGAGTGATATAGATTCCAATCCAAAGCCTATAACCTCTTCTGAGCATTCTGTATCCTCTTCACACCACTCGGCAATGGGGAACCTTGGGAATGTTGAAGACCAACCTTTAGGGTGAACCTTTACATATCCCATTTTCCTCAATGTAGATGAGGATGCACCCATGAAAAACATCTCACCATCCATCCTCCCCCTCTTTCAAGGAATGACCAAAGAAGACCCTGATCGGTTTCTGTTTGAATTTAAAATCCTGTGCCAGACATATGATTACCGAACTTACAATCAAAAACTCAAACTGTTTCCCTTCACTCTCAAAGATTCTACTATGAGATGGTTTATGGGGTTACCATCTAACTCCATTAATTCTTGGGAATCCATGGAAACAGCCTTCCTGGATAAGTACTAAGAATATTGTAGGGGAAGGGATAGGAAGGAAGAGTTCTTCCAAATACAGCAAAAAGAAGATGAGAATCTAGAGGATTATCTGGATAGATTCCTCTTTATCAATAAATGTAGTGGGTATGAGTTACATGTAGGCATCACTAAAACAGTAGCTCTTAAAGGACTGGACGAGGAAACCAAGGATTCCCTCCATCTAATGGGAGGAGGAGACGTGCATAAACTCACCATGGAACAAATCACTGAGCTATGTAGAAGATTCTCTAGAACACATGGAGGAATATGAAGAAAAGAAACATCCAAGTCTTTGGGTACCTCTAAAATTCTAGAAGAAATGGCCAACATGAAAATAGACATTCTACTACAATTAACATCCACCATAGATGGACTCAAAGCAAAAGCCACCCCTACTAAAGAATGTTGGATATGTATTACCCTAAGTGTTGGAAGAGACACCCCTTGAGAGAATGTCCTTTGGATGTCACAGACATGTGCTTAATCTGCAAAGTTACTGACCATGACACTAAGCATTACACACTTTTACCACAGTTGAAGGGAGGTTTGAATGCCATCTCTCAAACAAGTGCTGAATTAAACTTTGTCCAAAGATCAAACACTTAGGGTGGGCTCCCATCTAGACCAACTTAGAATCCTTGGAAGATGTCATGGCCAAATCAAGCCTCTCAGTCTTCTTGGGGACAACCTGAGTGGGAAAACTCAAATTGGATGACTTATCCATATCCACCACCTTGGAAAAATCCCTACACTCAGTTGGGTTGGGCTCCACCACCCGCAGCCAATCCTTGGCACAATCAGTAGTGGGGTCCTCAACAACATTTTAGCCAAAATCATTTCTAGGCACCACCACAAAATGGTAATCAATAACACAGGTTCCAGCAGCCACAATAAGCTTTAATGCCTCCACCTTAAGCCTACCAAAATCAAGGAAAATCAACACAAACACAACTTCTGGCTCAGCCAGTATCCAATCCTAAAAATCAACAGACAACTTCGATTGATGACATAGACTCAGGTAACACCATGCAGGTTAACACTATTGGTAATTTATGACTATGATCTGGTAAAATATTGAACCCTCCTATTGTTATCACATAACTACCTGCTGATTATGATAAGGAAGAAAACCTTGAGGGTAATACTGGTTCTTCACCAATACCAGATACATTGGATGATCAAATACCCAAACAAACTACAACCCCTTTTCCTGAGTGATTATAGGACACTTGAACTGTAGATGAAACAAAACTAGTTCAAGAATTGAAAAAAGTACATATTGAGGTCCCACTACTGTGAGCAATAAAGAAATCCCTGAACTGAACCAAACCATTAGAAATGATTGTATAAAGACACTAGGAAGGAAAAATAAATACCCAAAGACTGTCAGATTCGAAAGGAATTTGGCTGATTTAGTTGCTGGCACCCTTATCTCACCAAAATATGGGGAACCTGGGAGCCATGTCATTACTATTTGTATAAACAACCAGTCAATATCTAACATTTTGGTGGATCTTGGTGTTGCTATTAATGTCATCACAAAAAAATGTTTAATATGCTATCCTTAATAGGACTTCAACCGATCAACACTATTCTGCAGTTAGCAAATCAATCCATTGTTGTACCTGATGGTGTGGTTGAAGATATAATGGTCACTATTGAATTATGGGAGTACCCAGTTGATTTAATGGTTTTATAACCTAAAGATCAGAAGTTGAGATATCTAGTCATCTTGGGAAGACCTTGGTTAGCTACGGTTGCTACATACATTGAATGTAGGTCAGGCAACATGACAATTCTAAATGGGTAGAAATCCAAACACATTTCATTATATCCTCCTACCCAACCTTATACGAACAATTGTGACCAGGTATGGGTGGATTCTTTGGATGCTAAATCTTTGAGTTCTTCTTTTCTGGCCACTATTGTAGTACACAATCATATGGCGGAAGCTATGGATTCATAGACATTGACTGATTCTAAGGACTCTGTGACAATGAAAATCAGCACTATTGCTACGGAATCTAAAATACCAACATTAGACATCTCTTCTACTATTTCTCTAGTAGACATTACCTCTGCTAAGTCTAGTAGGAAACTCTATCCTTATAATTCTGAACATTTAGTTCCTGATTTCTATTGTCCTTTAACCAAGATTCTATCTTTTGACAACATACCCATCCTGCACATGCTTCAGCCCCATGTTTTCCCATTGAATTCTTTTATCACTAGTACAGATCTTGCTCTTGCAAATGATACCAAGCAGGTGCTTGTCAATATGGGAAGAGATCTGACCATAGGTAGCGACTTGGAGGTCAATCAAGAAGCTAGGGTGCTTGAGGTTCTGAAGAAACATTCCCATGCTTTTGCTTGGGATTACATTGATATGAAAGGAATTCATCCTAGCATATGTACACATCATATTTACACTGATGACGTCAAACCTATAAGGCAGCCGCAACGAAGAATCAATCCAACATTGAGAGACATAGTCAAAACTGAGATCGAAAAAATCCTAAAGGTAGGTTTCATCTATCCTATATCTGATAGTTAGTGGGTCTCCCCATTAGTTATCGTTCCCAAGAAGAATGGTAAGTGGTGAATATGTGTTGATTACAGGGAACTTAACAAAGCCACCAAGAAGGATTATTTTCCCCTACCTTTCATTGACCAAATTATGGATAATTTGGCTGGTAAGAAATATTTTTCTTTCTTGGATGGGTTTAGTGGGTATAATCAAATTAGTATTTCCCCTGCTGATCATGATAAGACTACTTTTACGTGCCCTTGAGGTACATTTTCTTACTGAGTCTTACCTTTTGGGCTTTGTAATGCCCCTGCTACGTTTCAGCGGGAAGTCTTGGCCATTTTTGTAGATCTTGCTAACAAATGTGTTGAGGTGTACATGGATGATTTCACTGTCCATGGATCCAATTTTGAAGAATCTTTGAATAATATTGAGAAAGTACTCAGTCGATGTGAATAACACAAACTATCTCTGAGTCATGAAAAATTTCTAATGATGGTTGATCAAGGAATTGTCTTAGGTCACCATGTTTCAGCCCAAGGTATATAGGTGGATACCAAAAAGATATCAGTCATCACCCAATTACCTACACCAGCTAATCAAACTGACATCAAAAGTTTCCTTGGTCATGTAGGTTATTACCACCGATTCATAAAATATTTTAGCAAAATTTCCACCCTAATGTTTTCACTGCTAACCAAAGATTGTGTTTTTGAATGGTCTCCTCAGTGTCAATAGGATTTTGATTCTATCAAAGAAAAGCTAACAACGACCCCTATCTTACGTGGCCCTGACTGGGGAAAACCTTTCCATATCCACACTGATGCTTCTAATACAGCCATGGGTGTTGTCCTTGGACAAAAAGACTCAGAAGATCATATGTATGCAATTTATTTTATTAGCAAAAATCTGACTCCTACGGAAAGGAATTACGCTACTACGGAAAAAGAATTATTAGCTGTTGTCTATGCTTTGAATAAATTTCATCATTACATCACTGGATATAAAAATTTTGTTTACACTGACCACTCTGCCATTCGATATTTGATGAATAAACCAGTGGTTGGCAGAAGGCTTATTCACTGGTTACTCTTGTTACAAGAATTCAATCTCACCATTATAGATAAACCTGGGAAATGTAACGTTGTTGCTGATTTTCTTTCTAGAATAAATGTTTCAGGTAATGATGAAGTAGTCCAAGACCAATTTCCCAATGAACACTTGTTTGCTATCTCGACTAAGACTCCTTGGTTCGCTGATCTCACGAATTATTTAACAACAGGGAAGTTTCCTGCCTATTTTACTCATAAGGAAAGAAGGCGATTGGTTAAGAATAGTGCAACATATAAATGGTGTAACAGATTCTTATTGAAATGTTGTCTTGACATGGTTCTTTGTAGGTGTGTTTGAGAGGATGAAGTACACGACATACTGCGCACTTATCATGATGAGCCGGGAGGTGGAAATTATTCAGTGAAACGAACAATTCACAAGATCCTTGGAGTAGGGTACTATTGGCCTTCCCTCCATAGGATTGTCAAAAAGTATGTGTGGCAGTGTGATGCATGCCAATGAATGGGAAAACCTGCACTTTCTATGGAAATGCCTCTAAATCCTCATCTAGTTTTAGGACCATTTGAGAAATGGGGTATTGACTTTGTTGGACAATTTGATCCTCCATCTTTCAGGAAGGAGTATCTCTTGGTATGCATGAAATATATCACCAAATGGGCTGAAGTTCAAGCATTAGCATCTACCAACGAAGATGTTGTTGCTGATTTTTTGTACAATCAAATATTGCTGTGATTTGGAGCACCAAGGGCCATTGTATCTGATCAAGGTCCTTAATTTTTTTCAAATATGATTGAAGCTTTCTTGTAAATCTACAGAATTAGGCACCGTAAATCGTCACCATATCACCCCCAATCAAATGGGCAAGTGGAGGTAACCAATCAAGAACTTGAGAATATTCTAACTAAGGTGGTCAATGCTGATAGAAAGAATTGGGTACCAAAGCTTCATGAGGCTATCTGGGACTACAACATGACCTGGAAAACAACTACTGGTTTTTCTCCCTATGAGCTAGTCTTTGGGAAGAAACCATTGTTACCTGTTGAGTTTGAATTGCGCACCTGGTGAATAGCGTTGGAAGTTGGGATTGATTTGGATGAGGCACAACGTGAACGAGTGCTGCAGCTGAATGAATTAGATGAAATGCGAATAGAGGCACAGTAGAAGACAAAAATTCTACAACACCAGTGGAAAACTTGGCATGATGCTCACATCAAAACAAAGACATTTCATGAGGGACAATGGGTTTTACTCTTCGATTCTCACTATCAACAGTTTAAAGGAAAGTTGTGTACACATTGGTTGGGTCCCTATTAGGTAAATCAAGTGTTTGATAATGGATCTGTTCGATTGATACCTATTGATGGAGACAAACAAACTCTTATGGTGAATGGGCATAGGCTCCGGATTTATCACCAACCACTAGATAAGAAGACTTTCACTGATGACATTCTGTTACGCACAGACATGCATGCTAAGGAGGATATTTACCTCTCAAGCATAGAGTAATCAATCTCTTGCAAATTCAATAAAGGAAGATGATCCTTCATTCGATCTTCTTCCCTTAGTAGTTTTTCTTGTTGTTATTTCCAATAAATGTAGGAATTTTCATTATTTCTACAGCCGCTAATCACGCTTCACCTCAAACTGTAGGGCGTAGGAATCTACAGATATTGGCCGACTAAATGTGGCATGGGTAAGTGCATTCTAACTTGCTAACGATATTTCCATGTAAAACATTTCCCCATGTATTCATCATTACACCCTCATGAAATGATTGCTATGTTCATTTTGGATCTCTTTCCAAATCCGGTTCTATGGATGACGGCATAAAATGAGTAATGGCTCATAATCACCACATGCCTTGAATGTGTCACACTCACCAAAGTCAGGATGGGTGGCACTCGCTCATCAACCGTGGGATATGCGCCGCCGCAAAAATCTTAAACTCACACGGGTGGCCAGTCTCATTCACTATTTTTCCGCCGCCACCTTCGCTTGATTTTTTGGCACCTAAGGAATATGGTGCCATTTGAAATTTAATGCTTCTACAAATTCTTCTTACCATTTTTGTATGCATATCAATCACGATTGGTTTTATCAGTCATTAAACAGGGAGTGGGAGATATGCTCTGTTCTGGTTTTTTCTTCTACCTGGTATTACTCGCCTTCAGTTTCAGCATGGGACCATGAAAGACATCAGAACATGATTCACCAGACACCTTACGCCAGAATGCCACCCTTTCATAGGTATTTCATGATTTTGGATGGTTGGATTTCATTCGACAATTTGAAGGTTTCGACGAGGGCAGTGTGGAAGAATTCTTGAACAATTTTAAGTTCACATGTTCACAAGTTGGTGGAAGACAGGTTAAAATTACCAGTCAGGTCATTTCTGACCTATTTGGCCTACTAGAATTTGATTTGAAGGTTATGACGAATGCTCCTTTACAAAGCCTGATTGCTTTATTTCATGATGAAGGAGAGGCACTCTCGAAAGTCATCTTGACTCCATTGGGTGTCCAGAAGGGTGTTAAATAGACAAGTTTACCTGGAATCTGGAGTGAGATTGTGAAATGGGTCAACCAATATTTTATATGCGATGGTTAGGCCTCTATTCTGGGTGGTGATGCACTGAAAATGTTAATCCACCTTTAAAAGGGTTGTGTCAACCAGGCCCTTTGGGTAAATATTCTAGAATACCTCATAGACTCCATTATTAAAGTTTTCTAGAAGTATCATTCTGGTGGAGGCAAGTCTGTAATTAAACACCTAGGGTTGATTCATTTGTTGTGTTCACACCAAGTCTTATTTAGACCAAAGCGGAGGCTTGAGGGACATGCTGGTGGCGAAGGGTCAAAACCAAAGCAATTGAAATCTGGTCTCTCTTCTGCACCTCGGTCTACCGTTACACTGGGCCCTTGCCCTTCACACAACCAAGCAGAGGAAACTGATGTTCCTGAGCATGCAGACACAGTTGGTACTCCTAAGGGTCCATTCCCTTCCATTTCTGATTCAAAATGCAAGTGTGCCATGGCTCTGTCTTCTTCCATGCAACTACAGTCTCGATGGCTTAATCATTTTTGCAGATTGGCGGTTCCCAATAAGAACTGCATGATACCACCCACATTTGGGAAGAACTGCATGAGGAGGATCACCTGGCCACTTCAGCATCTGCTATTCCATCATCTACGAAAATTCACCTTGTAGTTCCTGAAGTGCTTAACACCCAAGGTGCACGTTCTCACAACTATTTGGAGGAAATTGCACTACTGAAATCTCAATTACAAGGTATGGAAGAAACAAACCTTTTACTACAATCTGAATTTACACAACAAACAGTAGAGAAATTTTGGGAGATTGTTTCCCTGTAGCTTGAAGTAAGTTGTTTGAAGTGACAATGTGATAAGAGTCTTACCCTCTCGGATAGTTTCCATCAGTTATCCCTTCACGAAAGGGAATTGTGAAAGGAAAATCAAAAATTAAAAAAGGAAAAGGAATCTATACAGGAGGAAAAACAAAAATTGACATCTATTTTAGACTCTGTCTGTCCTTTGGCCCTCAAAATTGTATCCTGTAGGAAACCCTCTTCCATCTATAGCATATTTGTCCAAGAACAATTTTATTCCCAGCAGTTATTTCAATTGTGTTCTCAAGATTCTCATGAAATTCCCAATGGCCCTAGTTTTTTATCAGTTTACAAGAGCAGTACTCCGGAAATCCAAAATTTTCTTTGTGAATTCTATCTTCATAACATGATAGTTGCCAATGTCCCTGATTTCTTAATCAATTTATTTGTGGGTGATTTTGAAATTAAGGCCTTTCAGTCTGTATTACAGAATCAGATAATTTGGGGTCAGCAAACAAACATTTTTAATCACACCACTCAGTCCATTAGATTCCACATCCGCCCGACTCATCACATAGATGTAGCCCTGCGGAAAAAAATTCACTCACTTTACTATCAGGCAGGAGTTGGGGTACACACTTCTTAGATTTTACTTCAGCGTGTCATTGATTTTGAAAATTACAGTCAGGAGAACTTTGGGACTGCTTGGCAGGCTTACGATAGGAGGTGGGATACTCTGAGTTTTCCCTTGAAACGTAGGGAGGTTCTCTCTCCCCAAAAATTGAGCTAGAGCATGCACAGGGGTGATGCC
Organism: Taxus chinensis; assembly: GCA_019776745.2. Classification (NCBI taxonomy): domain Eukaryota; kingdom Viridiplantae; phylum Streptophyta; class Pinopsida; order Cupressales; family Taxaceae; genus Taxus; species Taxus chinensis. Next base: position 12,257,527 of record CM034146.1, on the reverse strand, counting down.
ATCATCACCATTATCAAACAAACCATAGAGCAAACTAGCCAATAGTACAATGATGAATGGGAAGGCCTCCAAGTACATCCACCACTACTTTTGAGCCCTCTCACTACCTGGCAGAACAATGCAACACAGTCAAATGACAGTTTCATAGCATGGATAGAAATTACCTCCAACACTCAGGGCTGCAAGAACACCACAAAGCAATACACTGATCAATTTGAGGAATATGACATGGCTGAGCAACTTGGTCAGTGGGTAGGACGTAGATAAGTTTCATAGGGACATGAAACATGTAAACTCAGGGGGAAAATGATGAGTGCATTGTTTGGCTCATTAATATCATTTCTTCAGGCCAAAAATACTCTTTTTGATATGACTTATTAATACATGGGGATATTTTGTGTAGTTATATCTTAGTAGGTTTGATGCATTTTCCTTGCTATAGTTTATGAAAACCGATTATCACATGAACCTCCTACTAACTATCTTTGTGAGATCCAACATGATGATGTGTGCAGGAAATTATGGAAGTTGCTGGTAGTTATGGAGCCCGAGTTCGAAGCATGCGACAGAAGACTATTTTCATCAAGTTGACCTATTAGCCTAGGCTTGTTCCTAACGGCCCATATAAATTTATGTGTTTTAATTATAATTTGGTGGACAATGTTTAATGCCACTTGATATGGAAGATCTTGTAACCAACAGTATCTATATGAATACTTCATCATCAAAAATTGGTAGTACCACTTTTTGACATACTGAAGGAGATTATCTGCATCTAGTTCCTAATTATTTTTACTGTCTATGTTATGAACTTATTTTGAGTTAGTGAAAGCAATGATGTTTTCAGAATCAGAGGTTGTTAATCCCTTTATCCCAAGGAAGAGCAAGGGCCAACTCAACCGAGGAGATAAGAGGTTATTTTTAGTTCATGCATACAGTTCTTTGATTGGATTTATTGCAATTGTCATTTGATAAATCTTACATGCATTCTTTGATTAACTGTATCTACTTTCTCCATTACTACTTTCATTTATAATAGATGCTTTTGTTATGCAAATATGGTTAATGAATAATCTTGCTTGCTGCTAAGTTTCATTTATATAGTTGTGATTTTCATTTGTTAAGAATAGTGTGTGCGTATTTCATTTTACAGCAGAAGATTAGTTGTTAGTTTCCTTTCATTGCAAATAGTTGAATTCTGTAGATTTGAATTACATTTCTATAAAATAGTCACTAAAATAAACAACCCCCAATAGACATAATAGATAACTAGTTCCCCTAGAATCCATTACATACTGCCTAGGACACATCCCTGGTTTAGAATGACACTGACAGAAATTATGTCAGTTAAATGATTGGAAGAATACAGTGACCCATCAACTTTCTCATCTACTTCCTCCTAAGTGAGCTTGGGCATATCTAGCCCCTTACTACTTGTCCCTTCACTCCTTTATTCACTCCACATGCCTTCCTCCCCTTGGGTGCCCTTCCTCCTTACAAAGATGAAAGCATCATTTGTATCCTCTGCTCCTTCTTCCTCCGAATCATGGACATCAACCAGTTCCTAATTCACCTCCAACTCTTCCCCCTCATCATCATCCTTCTCACCTATAAAGGTGTTCAAGTCATCTGTATCTTCAGACTCTTGTTCCTTCCTCTCTTGCTCTTCTTCCTTTGCAGAAAAATCCGGAGTCAGGGATGTTGTCCTCTCTTCATCTAAGGTTTCTTTGGGGGATGGTAGTTTCATAGGCTCTGAGGTATTCTCCCTGATCACTGTTCTCCTCTTCTTCCAGATGTAGGTACTTAGCCCCGAGGTATCTACATTCTACCTCTTCCCTCTCCTTGCGCTTTGGCGCTGGCTTCTTTCTTCCCATAGGGTCGTTTGGGATGGATATCTCATTTTCCACGTACGCGCCCTTTTCAAACTTTGGCCTTATGCGCAGGTAGATCCTTGTGGCATTGCTTTTAGCAATAGGTAAGGTCAATGGCCTTACAATATGCACATCCTACAACACGTATCTTTCAACGTACATGCGCTTCTCTGGGTAGACCAACTTCTTTCTCATTTCCCTATGCTCTCTGTCAAGGGTGGACAACTCTAGGTTTAATTTATTTGATTCCTGTATCTGTTTACCACCACTTGGAAAAATTGGGCAGTAAACAAGAATGGGATTTTGCACCATGGACTCTAACTACCATCCACCAAGATGAACCTGCCAATGCAGAAGTGCTGGTAGACTGCGAACTCTACTTCTCCTTCAGTTACCGTGAGGAGTTGTTCTGGAATCTACCATTCAGCCCCAAATGCATTCCTCAGGCACTTATACCATTTTTATAAGCACGCCTTATATATCCCTATCATCGATTCACATGTGTATTTCTAGAATCAGTCCGCGGGTGAAGGGTCTTCATCAGGGTATTCCCATACGAACTTGTCAGAAGCATTTGACACCTCAATTTCTAAGAACACAATTGTCAACATAATGCTCCTAAATAGGATTTTTCCCCCATTCTCCACATTGCTTATGATTTTTCCTGCTATGTACTAGGATATGTTGTATACGGTGCCCTCCGTGACCTTCCTACAGACATTTAGCCAGGGCTTGCTCACTTGGGTCCACCTTTCTTGTCCATTCATCTTGGAGACAAGGTGTGCGCCCATCTTCATCACTGGATCACTGATATCTGAAACGTCATAGTACCTTCATCCCTTCTTCAATTCCTTGGATGTTATGGTTTCCCTAATTGCTTCCTTGTCCTAGAGGTCATCTATGAGTGCGTCCCCTACATAGTGTTAGGCCTGTGAAGTGAGAGATTAACTAGGGAGTTATGCACATTTTGCACCCCACGAAGTAGAAGAAGTCTTTGAGTACACATGTCAACAACCATTGGTACAAGTGCTCGGGCTTCCTGAAATATGGCAACTCGTAAAGCTGGAGAAGCCCTGCCTTCTCCATTTTCACCTTGACCACGTCACTGTAAATTTCCAACCTGTCAGGTGTTATTTTATTTGTTGGGCACACCAGCTCCAACACTATTTCCTTCACAATTATGTTTGACCAGTGATTGTAGTCGATCACGGTCATTTGTCTTATGTGGGACTCCCACTCTTGTCCTAGCAAAACCCCATATGGGTATTGCATCTCCAAATACCATTCTTCATTCATATCCAATGGTACTTCCTCTTGTTTCTTCTTCCCTTTTCCCTTTCCCTTTCCCTTCTTGGATTGTTCTATATGTTTTCCTACTAGTTTTTTGGCCTTCATTGTACCCTTTGCTTTCATTCCAGGTTAACTTGAAAGTTTGTTTGAGAGTTTTCCTCACCTGCCTCATGCCCTAGAACACAAACCCTAATCTCCGATTTTCCTCCTTTGATCATGACACTCCTTCACAACTTTCCTCACACCCATGAATCACTTCTGCTCTGGTTTGTAGATCTAATGGACCAATTGCACTTAAGTTTTTGGGATTTTCCTTCACACAAGTCAGTTCTCGAAACCCTAGCTTCTGAAAGAAAATTTATCTTCTTGTTTTCGCAAAGTGAAATAATGAAATGCTCACTCTTATATTTATAGGTTTTTTCATTTTTACGCATTTAAGGCTAGGATACCTACCACCGCATGACCATGTTTAATGTGGCGTTTCCAAACAAAACCCAACTTCAACGCTTCTCCTTATGCACCCAATCTTTGCACAATTTTTTTTTCACCCGCGCCCAATCCTTACATGAAACTGCTTCCACCCGAGCCCAACCCTTATGCGAATATTTTTCCAACCTTCTGGTATGTAAATAATCCATCTTGACAAAAGACTCTTGCACATGTGTTAGCAGTGCTAACGGCACCTCTTCCATCCTCATGATTCTTGCTTTTGCCTACCTCATGTTTTTGCACTTTTTCTCCTTGTACGTGGATTTCCAATGTAGCCTTATTTTGCCACCCATCTGCCTTCTTTTCTCCCTATACATATTTTCAACAGGGTCAATTCAAACGGTCTACCAACCCAATCCTCTGGCAGAATAACTCCATACTTCCTTTTGTCACCTCACCCCACACTAAATCGATGCGCAATCCTCTACGCATTCATAAGTTTAAAAGTAATAAGGTTACTGGTGCACAAGTTGTAAAACAAAACAACAATGCGAAAGGGAAATACAAGAAAGGAAAAGTATAAAAGGAAGTCTAAGCTAACTGGAAAACCCGCCTTATTTACAAACACCAAGAAGCATTATTTATAGTAGGGCTTCAGCCTACTCTCATTAAAGTTTCCAAGTAATTTTGTTCCATCCAGCGCTTGTAACTAGCACACACTCGAATCAAGGATGTATGAAATTACATAAGTACCCAGCCAATGCACCTTCAACTTTCCCATATGGTATAATTTTTTTTGAATCATATAGCAATACCATCTGGCCAACCTCAAATTGTTTGTTCTTAATATGGTGGTCATGTCATGCCTTTTGCTTAGCTTTTTCAGTTTTTTGGCTCCATCTTGCTAATGAGAACCTTTCATATAACTTTATCAATTCATCTATTCTTTCTTTCAGCACTTTTTCATCATCCAACCCTCCTGTGTGCACTATACGCAGTGATGGTAGCATAAATTTGACCGGTAAAATAGCCTCTGCACCGAACACCAGTTGAAATGGTGTGGCCTTGTTCAAAATTTTATATGTTGTTATGTATGCCCAACGAACTTTTGATACCTTGTCATCCCAATCCTGCCTACCCACATCACATATCTTAATTAATGTGTGACTAAGGATTTTGTTAAATGCGTCTACAGTCCCTTTACCTGAGGTTGATAAGGGGTAGTCTTATGATGGGCTACCATGAATTCTACCAATAGAATCCTGATGGTTTCATTTAATAAGTGAGTGCCCCTATCACTTGTTAAACTTAATGGGCACCCATACCTACTGATAATGTTTTCCCACAAAAATCTAGCAGTCGTGGCTATGGTGTAATCCTTAGTGGGCGTGGCCTCTGCCCACCTTGTCAGATAATTAGTATAGGTAATAATATACCGTGAGTTAGTCCTTCGCACAGCTGGTGAAATTGGTCCGACAAAATCTATTGCCCATTTTTAAAAAGATTTCATGCTGGCGATGGGGTGCAAGGGCATCTCATCCCTTCTCCCAAGTTTTCCAAGGCATTACCAGTGGTCACGGGCCTTGCAAAACTCAATGAAATCCTGTGAATCATCTCCCACCATAGTGTAGATCAAGAATTTCGTGCTTGTTACCTGTCCAAGTTAATGTACCAAAATAAACACAAAAACCTTGAAAAACTCAAATGAAATTGATACCTGATGGACAAGGTCCGAAGATGTAGATGGATAAGGAAGCCGATGTAGATAAGACGGGCGCACACGAGCAATTCGGCACAGTAGATCCAAGAAACCTGCAAGACACCAGTGCTTGACAGAAAAAGACCACGTTAAAAGATATTTTGGTGGACTGCCCGAGAAGCGGGTCCAGGAAGCGATAAGCTCCCTTGGCGGATGTCAGTCCACGTTTTTAATTAAGCAAAGAAGTAAACATGATAAAAGATGTACGTGCAGGACTAGATTTTCTGATCACAGTAATAAAACAGAATCTAAACAGCAGACAGAAAGCAACAGAAAGCAGGAAACTGTGCAAACAAAACTGGATCTATGTTACCTGGGTCCTTTTACCTATCTGCAGTATGATCAGTGTCGACTGATGTGGATCGGTGTGAAATTATGTGGATCGGCGTTGACTGATGTGGATTGGCGTCGACTGATATGGATCGGCATCGATTTGGGGCAGCGTGTGAAAAGGTTTGAGAATCAAAAAATAGAAGCAAGATTGTCAACGTCTACAGGATCTGCAAATGCCAGAGAGACACTGGCCAGGGTCCACCTATGCTGGATGCAGGAACACAGTCACCAGAGAATCAATGGAGACGTGTAATGCTGATGTGATAAGAGCAGAGTAACGGTGCTCCTCTCAGGGATTGATTTGGACAAGATTTTCTTTCACTCGATAGATTAAACTCAAAATAGATGTTCGGAACTCTCTCGTTCTCTCTCTTACAATCTGTGTCTAACCAGAACTGAGTTCTAGGCTTCTATTTGTAATCGGTGCCGACCGAGATTAAATCGGCACCGTTACGAAAAATCGGCGTCGACTGAGTACCGGTCGGCGCCGATCGGGGAACAGACTCCCGAAATGGCCAAACGGGGTGATTTCTGGGAAGATGAGAATGACCCTATCATCCCAAGTATGGGAGATATCCCGCAACTCAGTTTGGGAGGAGGAGAAATAGGGGGAATATATGGATAAAATAGATATGGGGTAGATAAGTGGTTAGGATATATGTAAAAAGGTGTAATTAAATAGTTAATATTTTAATTACTCATGGGTGAAACAAAATGGGGTGAATTAAACTTAGGATAGGTGTTTAAATCACAAATTGATTAATACTCCAAGGGGGTAGTGGTGATATAAACGTGCCCCAGGTTACCTGAGAAGATAAACGAATGCGAGGGACACTAAATTGAGTAACCAATTTTAAGTGTCTACATTTTGCCCCTTTTTGTCAAGTAACTTGCGATAAGCAAAGTTGTGAGACAAAAACAAGGAGGTGGAAGAAAGGAAGAAAGAGGGATGATGTGATCCCCCTCAAACTAGGGATGGGATGGGTGATAGAACAAATGATCCCAAGTTTGAAAGAGGTAGATGAAAACGCAGGTTGCCCCAGCTGGATGTCTGGAGTAGATCTGATCATTAATGATGCACAAAAATAAATAAAAAGGCAGCAACCTAAAGAACTCACATTGGTAGGGAAATCTAGACGGTCTCCTCATGAGACGACGTTAGTACCTACAGACCCATGAGTGTAAGGAGGGCTGCAAAATAGTCAGCCTCTAAAGAGAGACACATTGGTAGGGAAAATTAGACGGTCTGCAAAGCAGACGACGTTAGTGCCTACAGACCCGTGAACCCTAAGCGGCCAAAAAAAATCGAGTGTTCCACGCAAAGGGAACAAACTCGAAATGAACGGTAATATCGAAAAGATGTGCCAAAAGGCAACATTCAGTGCACAATAATGATCAGATAAATAAGGCCAAGCATCAACACTATGGCAAGCAGATATGGAAAATCAGCGACGATCACACTAATCGGTGCCGACCCAAGTAAATGGCACCGACCTGAAAAATCGGTGCCGACCGTTTATAGCACAGATAAATATGCGAACGGAAAACGTAAACGATTTATTTACACCGTGACGATTGATTCAGAGAGAGTCAAAAATTGGATTTGAGCATCATGGAAGCCTCTGGAAGCGGTTAGAAGCGGAGGAGGACATGACCTGGGGTAAGTGGTTTCTCCTGACTCGTGATTATTGTTATTTTTTTTTTTTGATTTTTTTTTGGGGGGAGGCCAGAGTCTGATTTAAGTCCGGCCCCGCAATCGGTGTCGATTGGTATAATCGGCGTTGATTTTTATTAGAGCGGCACTGATTGAATTCAATCAGCGTCGACTTTAGTAGATCGACGTCAATTGTATATAATCGACGCCGACTGAACAGAAGTGTTAAATGAAGATGATAAATTTTTTTTTTTTGGATGTTCAGATTTAGGTAAATATGAAGCTAACATCGCTCTTGATGTCGTGAATGTAGGCACGAGAGGTACAACACATGAGGGATGCGATTCCCAAGCTACTGGAGACCATTCTCCCTGACGTCACTGATGCAGATTGGTGCCACTTAGAGTTAGCCGGGCTCGGGGGTTTCCGGTATTACAGACGAGTGCCGCAAGATGTAGAGTTGATGTGGGCATTAGTGCGACGATGGGATAGCCAGACTTGCACTTTTTGGTTCAGGACGGGTGAGATGACCATCACCCATGAGGACATATACAGGATTTTGAGGCTGCTGATCACTGGGGATCCGATATAGATCATGCCACGAGAGCAGCAGCAGAGGGCCCTAGTTCAATTGTATGGAGACAGGGCAGATGATTCAGAGATAGTGTCTGGCGGGGTGAGGATAACCTCGCAGTACAGACAGGATGTGCCCAGGAGCATATGGATAGCATTGATTCAGATGTCGATCTCTTATTTTTCTTTACCAGATTCGGGAGGTGGGAGATTCCCATTGTTATTATTAGATTGCGTGTGTGACATCTTGCAATTCAGACAGGTATTCACATTTGCTGATGCCTTGATAGCTTAGATATATCATGAGCTATGGATGTATACCACTGGCCGGAGGACAGGTATCGATGTCAGTTTTGTGCTCCATTGCTGGGCATATGAGCATATAGTAGTGATCAGGCCATTCGGGATTCCTTGGATGCCAGCAGCAGTGGGGTCTATTGACTATGGATTCTGGCGATGGCGGGCCGATATGGCCCCGGGAGATACAGGGAGATCCGCAGATTGGTATACTGAGCGTTTCAGGACGCTGACACCGGATCAAGTTATCTGGAGGCCATATCAGGTATTTCCGACATGGGCTGGTCAGGATGCTCACTTGGTGGCATTGAGACGGAGCAGGGTGGTTAGGGGCCGCAGGCCTGATATGTGGGAGCGAGTCCCGTTTGTGTGGGTACTGAGACAGTTCAGCCTAGTGCAGACAGTGCCGACTACTTACAGGCCTTATAGGTGAGATAGCAGGGAGACTGATCTGCCGATTTTGATCCCGACAGATCCATTGAGAGAGGCCCCACCCTCCATAGACAGTGATGATGACGTAGGGGTGGATGATGGTTATGTGGCATGGTATGCTACAGAGCTACCACGACACCTTCTGGCATCTATAGATGCCGATGAGGAGGATATGGCTACACTGCTAGAGAGATTGGAGGGAGAGCATGCCACCTTGACGCAGACACACCAGGTGGCTCTTGAGGAGATCAGAGCTCTGAGAGAGGAGAGGGATGCCCTAATTTTGGAGAGACACCACTCGCCAGGAGTGAGATATAGCGATCCAGCAGAGGGATCGCTACCTTCGACATAGGGAGGCCCTTAGGCCAAATATGGGGAGACAGGTACCATGTCAGAGTCGGGTACACAGGGTACGACCCTAGGAGCAGCACCAGTAGCAGCAGCAGCATTACGAGCACTGGGTACCATGAGCTTGAGTACCTATCAGTCTCTCCTCGCTAAGGTGAGATATTATGAGGATTCCCTAGCACAAGGAGGAGATCAGCGACAACCACCGCGAGCGGGGCATCAGAGGGAGGGAGCACCGAGAGAGATCGAGGTGTGCAAAGGCCTCCAACAGTAGGTGCATCTAGCTCGATAGGTGGCGGCCAGGGGAGACAACCTGGTCCAGAGGAGGGTGGAGGAGATAGTGTCCTCCACGCATCAGATTTCACAATATAGAGATTGATGTAGTGATGTAGCCTCGATTGGAAGGAATTTTATAGATGGCTTGATTTGAAAGCCACCCATTTTTTGTTGTACAGACACATGTATATATAGATTCATCATTTCATTTTTCATATAATTGTTCTCATGCTTTTGATTTTGATATACATGGATAGATGGATATAGATAGAGACTGATAGATGATGAATAGATGTGATTGGATAGATATAGACTTGATAGAGGATATAAATAGATGTGATTTGATGTGATTGGATAGATATAGACTGATAGAGGATATAAATAGATGTGATTTGATGTGTTTGAATAGATATAGACTGATAGAGGATAAAAATAGATGTAATTTGATGTGATTGGTATGTGGATTTAATTTGGATGAGAAAATAGATATAGATAGATGTAATGTGACATGGATAGACAAGTGATTAGACGATGTGATAGATAGATAGGAGGTAATAGCTGGAATGGATTTGATATTTTTGAGATTTTAATTATATTTTGATGAAAATAGATAGAGGCAATGAGATATGTATTGGAAAAAGTAGATCAGATGAATTTTAGATAAATGATAGAGTTTGATTAACATGTTAAATGTTAAGTTAACTGGATGAAATAATTGGAAAGACCCTTGGTGAGAGTCAAGGACGTAGTGAGAACAACCTTGATTAGAAATAAAGGGAATACACCCAAATATGAAGAAAAATGATAAATCAGACTCCCAACCGACCATAAATAGAATCTGGATAGGAAACCAAAAGACCATGCATACAAGGCCCTATATGAGGTTAAAATAAACCTGACACTAACTAGCCGCAAACCAGATTTAGGATGGAAATGGAAAGAGTAGTAAGTAAGTATCTTGTCGAAATGTACAAGGGACAGAATACATGTTCATACTGGGAAAATAGGATTCTCCATATGATCGACAAAAGGTCTTAAATCTCAGCTTCATGATTTTGGCAGAAAAGCAAACTGATCAATGCGGGAAGTTTGCTAGATATGGAAAGACTGATCAATACGGGAAGTCTTTCAGCGATGCTAAAAAGTGTACAAACTGACTGAAAGGCTGATCAATGCAAGAAGCCTTGAGTGGTGCTTTGAGAAACAACCGTCCTTCAAGGGAGCGGTCTGTATTTTGAATTTTAATGATAGCCATCCTTCGAGGGCATGGTCTATATTTTTTTTATTCAGTTCATAATATATGGATAGCTGTCCTTCAAGGGATCAGTCTATCTTTTTTTGGATAACACCTCTTTTTTTTTTTTTTTTTGGAAAATCCTTTTGGAAGAAGCTGAGTTTAGACCTAGATAGATCAGATAGAGGGAAAGAAAACAAAAAATAACATGCACGCATGCCCCGAGTAGATCCGATTAAGATAAGCACTTGGGACAGATGAAATGGTGATTAAGGTATTCCTACCATGAGGAGGAACATATCCAAAAGAAAAATGCAATGAGTAGAGCCGCGATACTCATATTTAAGGAAAAAGAGGCAATAGGTGGAGAACCACATAGTTCCGAATCACCATGAAAGTATATGACTAGTTGTTAGATGGATGAAAGATCTGTCTTGTGACGAAATTTGTGTAAGATAGATTTTAACAGTAGAAGATCCGTAGATGCAAAGCATTAAGAGGTTCCACTTCAGGTATACCATCCATGGAAGATAAACGATAAGCCCCAGACCCATATTTATGAGTGATAATGTACGGGCCCATCCAGTTGGGAGAAAACTTACCACGTTGACTCCTTTTGAGTGTAGTGACATTTTGGTTTTCTTTAAGAACAAGATCACCAATTTTGAAGTCACGGTGCTGCAAGTGCTTGTTATAAGCACGTTTGACATGCTCAAGATAGACTTGATGATATTCAAGAGCGTTGAGACGCCGCTCATCTAATAATTCAAGTTGTGTTAGACGATTTTGACGATAGTCCTCATCAGAGACGAATTCTCTGAGAGAAACACGGAGAGATGGGATTTGGACTTCCAAAGGAAGAACAGCCTCAGACCCATAGACGAGAGAGAAGGGAGTAGCACCCATAGGAGTACGAATACTAGTCCGATAAGCCCAGAGAGCAAAAGGGATATGTAAATGCCAATCCCTACCAGCTCGACTAGTTACCTTTGCGAGGATATTACGCAAAGTTTTATTGGAAGCTTCGGCCTGGCCATTAGCTTGCGGATAGTATGGAGAGGAAAAGCTGAGCTTGATATTGAAAGCATCGTAGAGGTTCTGCAAATCAACATTCTTGAAAGACTTACCGTTATCTGTGATGAGTTTGTGTGGAACGAAAAAGTGACAAATGATGTGTTGATAGACAAAATCAACTATGGGTTTAGCCTTTGTTGAAGAAAGAGGGATAGCCTCCACCCATTTAGTAAAGTATTCCGTGGTAGTAATGATAGAATGATGACACTGTGAAGAATGGGGATTGATGAGACCAATGAGATCAAGACCCCATTGCGAAAAAGGCCACAAATCCACTGCAGGTTGTAAAGCTTGACTAGGGATATGTGTGAGATTGGAATGTTGTTGACACTTGACACATTTCTTAGTGTATTCACAGCAGTCTCGATTAAGAGAAGGCCAATAATATCCCAAACGTAAGATGTGTTTAGCCACAGCCAAGCCACTAAAATTTCCACCACAGATACCATCATGGACCTCCTGGATAGCTTTAGATGATTCACGGGTTTTGAGGCATTGAAGCAAAATACCATCAAAACTGCGTTTGTAGAGGATCTCGCCTAGAATAGTATAGAAATTAGCATGTTGGATAAAAGATCTTCTACCATTGGTAGTCAGATCTGGAGGTAGGACTGAATGAGACAGATAATCAACGATCTGTTGATACCACTCATCCTGAGTATCGGTTGTGACAGCATGGATTAAAGTTAGTTGCCGAAGATGAGATGGTTGATCTAATCATTTCACAGCCACATAAAGTCACGAGTCGTCGGTAAAAGGTGGGATAAGTGAAGCTAAAGAAGCCATTGTATCCGCGAATCGATTCGCAGTGTGAGGAATGGCTTGGATAGTGAATTTATCGAAAGATTGGAGTTGAACAAGAACGATATCACGATATTTTTGAAGGAAATCATTCTTGCATTGATAGACGCCTGTGACTTGATTAACGATGAGTTCAGAATCACCAAAGATGTCAATATGACGAGCACCGAGATTAATGGCATTTTGAAGACCCAAGACAAGAGCTTCATATTCAGCCATATTATTGGTGCACTCAAAGTTTAATTTGTGTGCGACAGGGATAGGCGTACCCCAAGGAGGAATCATCACGAAACCTGCACCTCCCCCTTGCTGACATTTGGATCCATCAAAGAAGAGCTTTACTTTAAATGGAGATAGACCAAAATCAATTTGTTGGATATATTCATCGGGGAATTGAGCAAGGGGGTCTTGAGTGTCTGGAAGAGGAGCATCAGCTAATTGATCTGCAATAACCTGACCCTTGATAGAATTTTGCGGGATAAACTCGAGGTCAAATTCTGTCATAAGCATGAGCCAACGAGTGATACGATCATTGTGATAAGGCTTCGCATGAATTGTCTTGAGTGGATTGACACTTGTGACAATGTAAGTTTTGTGATTAAGGAGGTAATGACGAAGCTTAGAAGTTGCGAAGAAGAGAGCACAACACAGCTTTTCAGCTTTGGAATAACGTGTTTCATAATCATGGAGGGTGCGACTGATGTAATAGACAGCTTGTTCTCTACCGCAAGTGTCCCGATGCGAGATCATGGCTCCCAGAGCATGGTCAGTCACAGAGATATAAAGATAGAAAGGCTCCCCCTCACGTGGAGGTGTAAGCACAGGTGGAGAAAGAAGATAAGCTTTGAGATCATCAAAGGCCTTTTGGCAATGCTCATCCCATTCAAAATGAACATTCTTATGGAGGAGATGATGAAAAGGTTGACAACGGTCTGACAATTGTGAAATAAAACGACGCACTGATTGAAGACGTCCTTGGAGACTACGGAGTTGCTTTAAGTTAGAAGGGGAAGGCATCTCAAGGATAGCTTTTATTTTTGCGGGGTCCACTTCAATACCCCTAATGGAAATGATAAAGCCTAAAATTTTACCAGTGAGAATGCCAAACACACACTTAGATGGATTTAGACGAAGACAAAAGCGAATAAGCCTCTCAAAGAGAGGTGCAAGAATGAAAAGATGATCCTGACGACGTTTTGATTTACTGAGGAGATCGTCGACGTAATCTTCCATAGTTTTGTGTAAGAGATCATGGAAGATGTAGGTCATTGCTCGTTGATAGGTTGCTCCTACGTTCTTAAGACCGAAGGGCATGACACGATAACAAAAGGTCCCCCAAGGAGTTATGAAAGAAGTCTTATGTTGGTCTTCTGGCGTGATGAGAATTTGATTATACCCAGAGAAACCATCCATAAGAGAAAGCATCTCATGACCCGCAGTTAAATCCACGAGTTGGTCGATATTAGGTAGAGGAAAATCATCTTTTAGACAAGCAAGATTGAGATCCCGGAAGTCGGTACAAATTCAAATTTTCCCAGTGGCTTTAGTTACTGGTACTACATTGGAAACCCATTGTGGATAATCGATGGGTTGGATGAAATTAGCCGAGAGCAAGCGCTGTAACTCTTCTTTAACAAGCAGGGCTACTCTAGGGTGCATTTTACGCAATTTTTGTTTAACCGGTTTAATTTCAGGAAGAGTAACGATATTGTGAACCATGATATCAGGATCGAGTCCGGGAATATCCTCATATGACCAAACAAAGGCTTGACAATGGTTAGAAATAAAAGTGGTAAAATCTCCTAACTCCTGTGGATTAAGGGATTGGCCGACCTTAATGATGTGAGGGTCTTTAGAAGTCCCTATATTAAGGTCGACAGTGGCCTCGTTGAGAAGCGTAGACGTGTCGGAAGGAATGGTCTTAGGAAGATAAGAATCCTCTGCCCCCAGATAGGTGAGAACAGAATCATCATCCGCACAGTGGATAGTGTTGATAGTAGGAGAGTCGTCTCCAACTATTTCAGGGAAAACTAACGGTATGGAAGTGGACCTGTCATTAGTCTTATAGGTTAGTGGTCCTAAGGAAATGGTATTGACTAAAAAAAAAAGTAAGACGAGATGGAAATGGCATCGTCCACATCGAGTGATGCTTCTGACCTAGCGGGAGAAGATGGTTCTTCAATAGGAAGAGGCTCATCGAGAATAGTGACGGTGGCTTTTGAAAGAGGTTTAAATCCTAAACCAAATTTTTGATGTGGCATAAGAGTTGGAATGGATGTGAGGTCATGCACACCTTGTTCATATTTTCCCAGGCCAAAGCCCTTCCACGCGCATCGATATAAATAATTTTTTGCAAACGTGGGATTCTTTAGACAATCGAACCCTGTTAAATAAGGTTTGGCCCTAGGAGGAGAATCCGGGCGATAGTGAGGCGTATCAAGACCACCGTAGATGAAATTAGTCTGTTGATTGGGTAGACCAATGGTGACGATGCGACCGAGACCTGGCTGATATTCAGGTTGTTTGTCTGGTCTACCATACTCACTAGGTTTGAGATGGGCGTCAAAAGAAAGGAGAGGAAGCTCTCCCCATGAGAAACGCTGCAATGTCTCTTCTAGATTTTGTAAATCTGGTAGTTTGGTTGTAGGTATGGAAGAAGATGAGGCCCCATCAGGAGAACAAGCATTTTCCTTTAGAGGGGCAGACCCTGTGGTCATGTCACATTGTGCGGAAGGAAAAGGATCTCCTGGATGAGTATAGATTTTGCCCTCATATTGATATTTTAAGCATCAATGGAGGGTGGATGGGACACAATGTATTGCACGAATCCAGGAGCATCCGAGGATCATATTAAAGTGGAATTTCCCTTCAACAATGTAAAAGAGTTCGTGAAGCAGCTTCTTACCTACTCGAATGGGTAGGACCACAGTTCCTAAAGTAACTGCTAGCTGATTGTTAAATGATCGAAGAGCGAAAGGCAGGGGTGACACTACGTTCTTTGGTAACTTAAGCTATTCGAATGTGTGTGAGGAGATGACATTAAGTGCAGCTCCACTTTCGATCATAATGTGTTTTAATGTAGTGTTGTCGATCTGGACTGTGATAAAGAGGGGAGCCTCTAAATCCTCGGAAGAAAGGGAAGGAATTTCTGAGTCTTCAAAAGAAATGGTGGTTGATGGTCTATTCAATCCAACAACCATCTCGAAAGGCTGGGGCTCATCTGAATTCACTGCGATGTGACGCAGATTATCAATCAGAGCCTGGCAATGTTGCGGAGAGGATTGAATGAGGTCAAAAAGAGACATTTTGACCGGAGCCTGGGTGAGTTGTTTCATAACACTCTCCTCAACTGATACGGGAACTTGAGCCCGAGGTGCAGCACGAATAGAGACTCGGGGTCTCGAGGCTAATGAGGAAGGAGAAATTCATTCGGGGGCTGTAGAAATGACAACCCATGGTCGAGATGCTATTGATGAGGATGGATTATCATACTGTTGGGTTCTAGTGGCGATATGAATTGTGTCGATTTGAGAAGGTGGAAGGTCATTTGGAGTGAAATCACTAGAAGTAGAGGTCTGAGTAGATCGTTGGGACTCAGATGGAGCTATGATGACAGGAGATACTTGTTCCTCATCCTCCAGCAAAAGATCACTTTCTTCCAAAAGGCTATTGACAACAGATTGAAGGGCTTTACACCTCTCATTATCATGACCCGGGGTACGGTGGTAGGCACAAATCAAATTAGAGTTAAACCAGGCAGGTTTAACTCCTTTAGGGTTATAGGGTTTAATCGGAGGAAGAGATATAGATGAAGATTGGATAAGTTGGCAAAGGATTTAGTATAGAATCCGTTAGACAAAGATGAGGACAGGGATGATGAAGGCACCTCTTCCACTTTAACAGACTGCCTAGGTAAAAGGACTTGCATGTTAGGTTTGACAGTCTTTTTAGGGATCATCTTATTTTTTCAGACATCTGGAGGAGCAGCCTTGGGCACTTGAGGTGGAAGTAAGTGAGACATGATTTTTTTTTATGGAGGAGGAGCCCCTATAATAGATTTTGAAGATGGTGGAGATGTAACAGGTGTCATGGTCTTCAGAAGTAAAGGAGGCTGCTTGGTCGAAACTACTGATGATTTAGATAATGTCAATCTAGATGAGGAAGAAGCTCCCAAAGTAGGTCTAATCGGAGGAACAAAGGGTGTCCTGGTTTTTGGTAATGAAGATGATGATTTTGATAAAGGAGGTGACATCCTTTTAATAGGTAAGTCCACTTTTCGAGGTGCTGGTGAAGAATGTGTTGTAGAAGAAGATGATGGTTTTGATAAGTTTGCAAGAGAAGACACCACCTCAATGGATAAATCCAATATTTTATGAGGCGTAGATAGAGATTTTTGTAGGAAAGCACCCATATTCTTGAACACGTGAACTATAGGCTTTCCCTTTTCAGGGATGGTGAAAATTTCAACCGCATAAGGGGATTGTAACCTTTCCGGAGAAAAAAAAAGGGGAGATGCTGATGATGTAATGTTAGATTTTGGTTGTCTCGGTCTAAGTTCGGGAACCGAGTGTATAGGTGTCGGTGCTGCTTCTTTATATTTTCCTTTAATGGGCAAAGCAACATTGGTGATGGAAGAAGTGAGTGATGAAGAAGCAGCTTCTTGCAAAGGAACTACTTCTAGTACAGTAATTGTGGGTGAAACTACTGTAGGAAAGGAAACAGGAAGAGTCAAAATCGAAGATGCTTCCATTGAAGTTGGTACAACTATAGGCATGTTTACCAATGGCATAGTTGTAGCAAAAATGGGAGAAACAGAAGTAGGTGTATCCGTAGTGGAAACTCGAAGGGATGTAATTGCCTCGAGCACTAAAAGAATGTCTGATGATGAGACAGATGAGGATGACACTGTCTCAGGTATGGATGGAAGGTTAGACAAGGAAGCAGAGAGAGATGAATCCGTATCTTGCAATGTAGGAATATTCGAAGACGAGCTATTTGAAGATGGTGGAATCTCAGCGATTAGCGAAGTAGAAGGAGGTTCTGATTCGGTCGATGTGTTCGCAGATGGCTTAGTTTCAGAAGAAGATTCTTTAGTAGAGATGAAGCTAATAGTATGAGTGTTTGGTTTTTGAGATTCTGAAGCATTATGGTTCGGGGAATGATTAGGAAAAGGTTGTTTAAAAACATCCAGTGCCTAATTTGGGGGAGGATTTGGGTTATCCAGAATGAGCTCACCTCTATCAATGAATTTCTGGACAAGATTTTTGAAGGCCTGACATCGTTCAATGTCATGACCTTTGGTTCTATGATAATGACAGAAATCATTTTCCCTATACCAGAATGGACATTCTTGGCTTTCATCAATATTTCGAATGGGGGGAAGTTCGATCATGCGAAATTCCAACATTTTCTCTAAGATAGAAGCATATGATTCTCCCAACGAAGTGAAAGATCGAGATGACAAGGACCCTTTTCGAGAAGATGAGGAGTCTCTCCATGGTGTTTGATTAGAAGTATTATTAGCTCGTGATGTTTTTAATACGATAGCATTGGTGGATCCCTGGTTCTTGTCTTTAGAAGTGGAAGGATTTGATTTGGTAAACCGAGAAAAATCTGGTTTAGACTTAGAGTGAAGTTTTAACTTCCCTTGTTCAATGGCGTGAGACTCAAGTTTGCGTGCCATCGTAAAGGCTTCTTCAAATGTATGAAAGGTTTGGATCCTTAAAGTGGAAGAAATATGATTAGCACAAGATCGAGTAAACAACTTGATCTGTTGGGGTTGAGGAAGGGAGAAAGACAACTGATTTACTATCCCTCTCCAACGAGTGAAAAAGTCTGCAATAGACTCATCATCGAATTGACGAATGTTATAAAGATCTGTGATCGAGATCTTATGCGTGATATTTATTGAAATTTTTTCAACAAACATCTGAGCCAATTGAGAGAAAGAAAACAAGGAGTGTTAAGGAATGTTATTGTACCAGTCTAAAGCAGGGCCTGCCAGAGACATAGGAAAAGTACGGAGCATAAGCTCCTGATCTTGGACTATGAGGTAGCAAGCATGTTTGAATGCTCGCAAATACTTTTGAGGGTCCTCCCGACTATGGAATTTTGAAAATTTAGGAAGTTCCCATTGGGGAGGATAAGGCTTAAAAGCCACTGAGGGGTGAATGGGTTCATTACACACTTCTTCAAAAGAGTATGAAGGACGAGCCCCTTTGGTGGAGGCTTCCAAGTCTGTGATCTTCTTGAAAATAATTTGAACCACGTCAGATTGAGGAGGAGGCACAGTGGCATGTCCTACATAGGAAGCAGATGGTGGATGCTGTTGAGGTGTCAACGGGGGATTCATCTATTGATTGATAGGATGATAAGAGGAATAACCAGGCATTCTGGGTGACGCCTGGTGAGGTATTTGCTGTGAAGGAGCCTGTGTATAGGCAGGCTTTGGGATAATAAGTGGTTGAGAAAATGAAGGTTGGATGACGGACGGAGCCTGTGATTGGTGGACTCCTATGCTTGTTGACTGAATCGGAATAGATTGAGGAACATGGGTGTTGATTTGATTGGACATGGTGGGGAACAAGACCTGAAAGAGGCTTTTTACTGCCGGATTAGTTATTAAGGGCACTGATGCTAGAGGATGGGTGAAGGTCACTGTTGCCGGAACATTGGAAGAAAAACCCACTAGAGGACGAGAAGCAGGAAGCAACTGATTAGTCGAAGGGGGTTGACTAATGAAGAGGTACTGACCCTGGGATATAATGGATGGCATAGATGAATTAACAGTGATATGTGGGTGCGCTGACGCACCCATGATAGCTAGAGAAGAGGACTTCTCAGAAGTAGGTTGTGGAATAGTCGAGGTAACTGTGGCATTAGGAATAGGTAAGACTATTTGAGAACTAGTCGATACGGCAGGTGGAAGAGAAAAAGGAGGCATAGGTGCGCCACCCTCTTCTGTGGCTCGAGGCGAGAAAAATGATGCTAACTATTCTACAAAAGCCTGGGATGGTTCACGAGGATAATCGTACACTTGTTGGATTGGTGGTCCTTGATCAGATATTTGAATAGATTTGTGTACTAGGTAGTCCATGAGGGCTACCGGATTACGATCAAGGAGTGCCTGAAATTCAGGATCCCCGCGAGGAACATACTCTAAGTCAGAAGCAGATGATATTTCTGAAGGACTAGGGGAAGCTGGACATGATGGGGTTGCTTTGGCTTGATAGAAAGGATTATATGACCAGGATGGGGAGCCAACTAACAGCGGTCCCGAGGAAGATTTGGGGGGTGCCGAAACATCCACACTAGTGGTAATCTCGAAAGAAGTAGGGGCCAATTGAGCCATTCTTCTAGATTGTAACCGAGTGATGACCGTCATAAACACACAGAAAAGAAGATTGACCTAACTAATGCACAGAAAATTTAAGCAGCGCAAGTGATTATCTCCTTTAAATTTTGATGCTTTTAAGAAAGAAAATATTAGGGAAGGCTTTTTAGAACAGGAACTACTCAGATAGCCAAACTAAGGATGGTTTGGGGAATGTTTGGTGAGGAGTCCCGAAGGCACTTCAGTAAAAGACCGGTACGTGGCTTGATATAGGGGCCTACCCCCGCACTTCACACACCGCTGCGATAAGGGAGTCGGGTGCTTTGCCAATATATACCAGAACTTCCGTGAATTTATAGCGCGGCCCGAGTACCACGTAGGCTCTTCCTCTTGGATGTCACTTCCAAGTAGGCGAGGCCAGGGAAGGAATTTTTGTTTAAATGCTTTATACCTAGTGATTTTGGCTTTGTGTGCAAGGGTGAAAAATAAAAATCAAATAGTGTCACTACCGATTTTGATCAATTTTCCAGCCTAATTAAAACTAGATGAAAAACATACAACAGCAATGACAAAAAAAGAGTTCTTTTTAAGCACTTAAAAACGAAGTGTTTGATTTCGATGAAGACAAGTCAAACAGATTCTTTCCCAAATGCGATTAAATTCCTTTTAAGCACCAAAAATTGAAATGTTTGGATGTGATAAAAAACAAACAAATTTTTTCTTTATTTATTTATTTTTAGTTCCTAAAAAGAGAAAACACCGTAAAAGAGAAATACCTGTAGATTTAGCTCTCCAAGGTGTGTGGACTTCAAAAAGCACGTTGTTGAGCTCTTCCCCTCGAACAATCCCACGAACAAGCAAAGTGCTCCGCAAGAAAAGGTTAAGCAAACACCAAACAAGATCCAGAAAGATATATCCAGATAATGGTGAAAACAAAAAATTTCTATTTTAAGGAACTAGAAAAATTTCAAGATAATGATTTCGCCTAAAAAGCAAGATTGAAATGATGAGAAGAAATGCTCAAGCAAAACTGAGAAAAATCAGCGAGGAAAAAAAAAAAAAAGAACAAAGTTCAAAACTAGAAAAGGGATGAACTTACCAATAAGGGACTTTGGTTCGGTCCCACCGGGCGTGCCAGAATGTAGATCAAGAATTTCGCGCTTGTTACCTGTCCAAGTTAATGTACCAAACTAAACACAAAAACCTTGAAAAACTCAAATGAAATTGATACCTGATGGACAAGATCTGAAGATGTAGACGGATAAGGAAGCCGATGTAGATAAGATGGGCGCACACGAGCAATTCGGCACAGTAGATCCAAGAAACCTGCAAGACACCAGTGCTTGACAGAAAAAGACCACGTTAAAAGATATTTTGGTGGACTGCCCGAGAAGCGGGTCCGGGAAGCGATAAGCTCCCTCGGTGGATGTCAGTCCACGTTTTTAATTAAGCAAAGAAGCAAACATGATAAAAGATGTACGTACAGGACTAGATTTTCTGATCACAGTAATAAAACAGAATCTAAACAGCAGATAGAAAGCAACAGAAAACAAGAAACAGTGCAAACAAAACTGGATCTATGTTACTCGGGTCCTTTTACCTGTCTGTAGTATGATCGGTGTCGACTGATGTGGATCGGCATCGACTTATGTGGATTGGCGTCGACTGAGGTGGATCGGCGTCGACTGATGTGGATCGGCGTCGATTCGGGGCAGCGTGCGAAAAGGTTTGAGAATCAAAAAACAGAGGCAAGATCGTCAACGTCTGTAGGATCTGTAAATGCTGGAGAGACACTGGCCAGGGTCCACCTATGCTGGATGCAGGAACACAGTCACCAGAGAATCAATGGAGACATGCAATGCTGATGTGATAAGAGCAGAGTAACGGTGCTCCTCTCAGGGATTGATTTGGACAAGATTCACTTTCACTCAATAGATTAAACTCAAAATTGATGTTCGGAACTCTCTCGTTCTCTCTCTTACAATCTGTGTCTAACCAGAACTGAGTTCTGGGCTTCTATTTGTAATCGGCGCCAACCGAGATTAAATCGGCGCCGTTCCGAAAAATCGGCATCGACCGAGTACCGGTCGGCGCCGATCGGGGAAAAGACTCCTGAAATGGCCAAACGGGGTGATTTATGGGAAGATGAGAATGACCCTATCATCCCAAGTATGGGAGATATCCCACAACTCAGTTTGGGAGGAGGAGAAATAGGGGGGATATATGGATAAAATAGATATGGGGTAGATAAGTGGTTAGGATATATGTAAAAAGGTGTAATTAAATAGTTAATATTTAATTACTCATGGGTGAAACAAAATGGGGTGAATTAAACTTAGGATAGGTGTTTAAATCACAAATTGATTAATACTCCAAGGGGGTAGTGGTGATATAAACGTGCCCTAGGTTACCTGAGAAGATAAACGAATGCGAGGGACACTAAATTGAGTAACCAATTTTAAGTGTCTACACATAGTCCAGTGACTAGGATCTTGCATGTGGTTGCATTCCCTGAATAGTGTCCTCCAACAATTCCACCATGGGCTTCTTCTATTATGGCCACACGTTCATGTTCTAATACACACTGGCACAAAACCTCATCACAACCCATTTTATACAAATCCCCATTGATCAACATGAAGGGCGCGATGCATATGGCTAACCTTTTTCTTTCTAGTGCATTCATTTCTTCGGGTGCCACTCCTTCCTTGAGAAAAATAGTAATGTCTTCTAATTCTGAGGGCACGCATTGCAACCTGAATAGTTACACATCTGGCATGGTTTCATCGATACTTTGCACATCCTCTCCCGAATCAATCCTTGATAAATGATCTGGCCCACAATTGTTCTTTCCTAGTTTTACCACCACTTTGAATTCAAATTCTTGAAATAAAAGTACCCAATGACATATGTGCCCTTGCAACACTGCTTTGTTTACTAGATACTTCAAGGCCATATGGTTAGTGTAGAATGTGAAGGGAGTTACCAGAAGATATTGTCTAAATTTGTGGAGTGCGTAGATCGTTGACAATGCCTCATGCTTGGTCGTTGTATAATTATGTTTTGTTGGTGTCAACTTTCTACTTACAAAACACAAGGGATGATCAACAATCCCCTCTCTTGGTTGAGCAAGAATGACTCCCATTGTTGTACTAAAGGCATCCACGTGGACATGGAAAGGTTTATCCCATGATGGGAATCATAGAATGGGTGTGGTGATAAGCCTTTCTTTTAGAGTGTCAAATGCCCTCTATTGTGCCTCTCCCCATTGAAAGGCACTCTTATGTCTGAGCAATATTTCCAAAGGCATGGCAATCTTGGTGTATCCCTTAATGAACTTTCTGTAGTACCCAGTGTGTCCAAGAAATACGTGCATGGTGCTTTGGCTGGTAGGCTCCCCTAACCCCACAATAACTACAACTTTCGTGGGATCCACTAGTAAGCCCTCTTTACATATGATATGCCCCAACAACGTTCCAAAAGGAGTTACAAAGAAACATTTCTTGATGTTGAGGGAAATCCTCAACTACCAAAATCTTTCAAACATCAATCTCAAGTTATCACAATGGTCCCTAACCAACCCATACACTGTCCAATCATCCAAATATACCTAAAGGAACTTGTGGATGAAGTCCTGAAATGCTTGTACCACTATGTGTGAAAATACAACGGGTGCATTCCTCAATCCAAAGGGCATGACCATGTATGCAAAGCTTCCCCACTTGATGGCGAAAGTTGTCTTATCTTGGTCTTCCTTGGCAATCCTTACTTGGTGATATCCTGAGAATCCATCCATAAATGAATAGACCTCGTACCCAGCAACTCCTTCCAAAATCTCTTCAGTGAAGGGGGTGGGAAAAGGATCTATAATACAAACAACGTTTAATTCCCTGTAGTCCACACATATCCTAATCTACCCATCCTTCTTGATGCTGATCACCATTGGACTTATCCATTCTGATTCCTCCATAGCCTTAATGATACCGGATGCTATCATTTTGTCTAGCTCTTCTTTAACCCTTATGCGCATGTTGGGATTCATCCTGTAAGGCCTCTTCCTGACCAAACACACACCATCTTTCAACTTTATCTACATTTCCCCCAATAAATGGTGGATACCTTTTAACTCATGGTATCCACGCAGGAATAAATCCTCAAATTCATGCATGAGATCGATGATCTTTGATACTTCCTTGTCTGACCAGTAGTCCCCAATGATAGCTTCCTTGGGATCCTTCTCCAAACCGATGTTAACTTTCTTGGTTTTGATTGGTTCATGATACATGCATGCACATGCATCCACACTGTTAAGTGCTTCGTGCATTCCAACCGAATGGTTAACATTTAGGCTCTCCATCTCCTCTCCATCAAAAACGTATACCATCTTTCCTTTCTCCTTTTCAGCACACGTGCGCTCAAATTATATGTCTTCTGGTTCCTCCTCTTCAAACCACGCTTCCAATCTAGGTCCACCAAGTAAGTTTACTAACCTATCATCCACCATGGTGTAATCCCCCAGAGTGAGGTGTTTGATATTCTGCAACGCCTCATCAACCGGTTGCATGGTACTTCGGTACTCGAATGTGTGAACCAAGTCAGCTACCAATTCCTACCAATTTCCCGTTTAGCAGCGTGTTTCAGAATGGATGTACCAAGTGCGCACGCAACCTTGTAGTGTCAAATATAGCTTGTGCACCCAAAGGGAGGGTGGTAATGCTTTCGTGCCTTCTCCCTAGACCCTCTCACATGCCTGGATGTGGGAAGAGGTGGGTCCATTTCCATTGTAATCCTTGATAGTAGTGGGTATGTTGCTCTTCAAGAATCAGACAGTGAGCGCAATTCTAACTTCATGCCACTCCAACAAGTTTTCACTATGCACGGCCCACCACCTTACTATTGTGCCTATCAAAACATAACTCAGCATACCTTGTCACTTGTCCTCCCTCTAGTGAGCTTCCATTTCTCTCAAAAAGACCTCAGGGTATGCATCCCCAGAATACCTGGTTATTGCCTCTCCTCCCAGGTGCCGAACTATACGTGCCATGGTTACCTTGGTCACCAATCCTTTCAGATGTTTTCCAATCAATTCATAAGTCCCATGCTCCCAATTATCACATGCTATACTAGTAGTATCACTGATAGATTGAACATCATCAAACTGGATGACTCCTTCTGTAGGGTGGATGGTCTCTGGATATCTTATGGAGCACACATATATTCTGTCTAGGACCTCCTCTCTAAGGGGTTTAGTATAGGGTGTAAAATTTCCATCAGCAAGTGGTATAATCACCCTCTCTTCCTTTTTTTCAAATCTTATGTACTCCTTGTTAAACCGAAGATCTGCATTATTCTTATAACACCATGGGTGCCCAAGTAAAGCTAAGAAATTATCTACCTTGGCAAGCACCAAGACTTCAAAATCCCTAGTGAACCTAATCCCTTGAATGGTAATGGCCGCATCCTTCAAGACACCTATGGGCATTACCTTTGTCTTATTTGCCATATATAACACATTTAAAGATGGCTGTAATGTAGGTCTTCCCATTTGATGCCAGGCATCCAGAGTGAGAACATTAACCTTCGTGCCTATGTCAATGAGGATGTTGCTAAGAAACCATCCATCCACTACTGTGTTCAAGGTAATATCTTTTTCATAATCAAGGCTGTGAGGTGGAGGTTTACATGTAGGATTTTCCTTTCATTATCTTCCCTGGCACATGGCATCTTTTCTCTCAACCATTCCCCTAGCAGAGGAATAATATTCTCCTACCTCAGCAGTTTACACACCTCCTTAACCTCATCCAAGTCATCCTTTGGTGCTTCTACTAGTCTTCTTTGCTCATCTTTTCTATTTTTCTCTTTTAAGAATTGGATCTCCCCTTGTAAGCTTCAAATTACATCCATGGTTTCCTGGTAGACTTCTTTCTCATGAGCTAGATTTGGATACTTCCCATGTACTACTTCTTCCCTTGAAACCAGAGGTCTCTACCTAGGCGCTTCCCTTGCGCACGCAGACTCCAACCTTGTTGTTACCATAACAGGCTCTAGTTTTGATTCACGTATTACTCACGGGATCCATTGTGTGTCAACCTTCTTAATACTCACCAAGGCAACACCCTTATCCTTTCGGTACTACTGACTCATATGTTTGTATAACTCTGGGCACTCTTTGTACTTATGTTTTTTTCCACACCAGGAGCATTTTAGAAGATCTGGAAATTTGTGCTTATAATGGTCTGTGGCTCCACAATTTAAGCATGTTCCACCTGGGAACTCACTTCTTCCCACATGGTTACCACGACCATGAAATCCTCCACAAAATCCTCTTCCACGTGCACCTCCATCTCTGTAGTCTTCATACCCATGGTCATCTCCTTTGAAACTGCTAGCAATGCCAGTCTGGTGCACACCAAGATCAATTACCTCATGAATCTGGTCAATCAATCTACAATCCTTAGTGTCATGTGTGGTTGAGGTACATATCTTGCAGTAACAAGACATGTTTTTACAGATCGTGCGCTGCAACAGGGGGCACCTAGTTGCATCATGGTCCCCATGAAATATTTCACAATTTACTACTATGGCATGTACCGCCTTCCAAGTACATATCCCACCATTA
Source organism: Taxus chinensis (assembly GCA_019776745.2). Lineage (NCBI taxonomy): Eukaryota > Viridiplantae > Streptophyta > Pinopsida > Cupressales > Taxaceae > Taxus > Taxus chinensis. The sequence goes on along the minus strand of CM034146.1, from coordinate 12,231,204 downwards.
TCATTTGTGTGCCCTTCTACGTTACAATCCATGCACCACATCCCACCGTGAGTCTCTGGAACTATGTTGGTAGATAATTTATCCAATTGCTTAGCCATGACAGTGATCTGAGCCTCCAGAAATGGGCTAACACTAGTGTCAACACTACCAAATTCCTCAATGCATAAAGTAGCTTCTAATGCTTCACACGGGTCTGTGAACATTTTATGAGATAAAGCCCTCCTAAAGGGTGTGATCAACCCTCTGACAAACCACTGAGCATGTTGGGAAGGGTGGATATCATAAGATAGTTTAGACAATAGAGTTTTAAAATGTGCATCATATTCCTTCATGCTCTCTACCATTCCCTGTTGGATTTCTTTGAGAGAGATGATGCTCTTCTGTTCAAACTCAAGTATGTGGAATTCTGCCAAGAATGCATTCCTCGGTGCGGTATAATCCACAATAGTCTGATGAGGGTCATACTTTTTATACCAACTATGTGCACATCCTTGCAAGGTTGTTACAAATTGACTGGCCTTTTGATCCTAGGTCATGATCCCCTTCACGTGCCATAACAACTCACACTTATGCACATGCTATGTGGCATCTTCTATCCCAATGTAATCTGGTAAGTGTAGAGACATCTCGAAAAAGACTTGAGGAGGTGGCTGAGGTCCTTGTCCTCCTGATCCAGTCCCTTGGTTCCCTCTGGTGTTTCCTCCTCTGCTGGATCCACTAGATCCTAAGCCACCAGCTCTGCCACTTCCACCTCTAGATCCTCTTGTGTTAGGTATAGGGCCTGTGTTTGTCATGTCAAATTCTCCCATCATCCAACTAAATTACACACTGATAGTTTGTGAAATAGTGCCACTCCCAGTTGTATTTCCTCCACCACTTCCTAATGCACTTCCAAAACCAGATGGATATGTGCCTTGTCCAAACATTTCACCAAATACTAGAATAGTGTGTGAAGCTATAGAAGTCCCAAACGAGAAATTGTATCCTTTGGGTGCCGATTGGTTACTTCTACTGAAATCAAATGGATCAAGTGTACTTTTCCCTCATTCAAACAAACCAAGCACCAAGGTTTGGTTACTAGGTGGGGTCAGATGCACGTCAACAACTCTTCTTTCTCTACATGACAAACTCTCATCAAAAGCCACAAGGTTTTCTCTCCTGCGCTTACCAAGATGGGGTATCACAGAATGTTCGGGTTCCACATCTCCCATGTGAACCTCAACTCCTTTCCACCATGTCTGGCTCCATAACCCGTTTATAATCCTACACTATCTATCGATCTCCCTTTCACACGCTTCGTTATACTTGAGCCATCTCTCCTCCCTTTCCTTTTCAATCGTTATATCAGCCATCTTTCCCCAACCTAGCTTCCTCACCAAGCACTCAGAGTGGTTTAGTCGGCCATAGGAAATGCCTCTAGACCCATGGGTACCATCAAGATTTTGATCGCAAGGGGGATAACATGCAGAAATGATCCTCTGGGCTCCACCAAAAACTCAAACTCAGCAACTTCTGGACAAGAGTTCATGGAAATTACGTATTCCAGAGTGTAGCTAGTCAATATTCCCTTCCACCAATGATCTATAGCATAGGTCCATGTTAGATCAACATCTTGCAAGTTTTGATATGTTTCTTGGGTCCAAGGGTGTGACTTATAATACCACCCTGATCTAGATGTACAAGCTGAGATCCATTCAAATAAATCTACTGGGAAACAACATAAGAAGGTTTCGTACAACTCATGATAAAGAGTGTCCTCCATCCATCTTCATGTGTTAAACCCAGGTCCAGTATTGAATCTCTGAGTGAATTCATCCTCCATGCTTTTAAACCAATCTTTAACACCTTCAAGTGTTAAGCACTCTGCCATCACTTTTTGCACAGATCATGATGTATGCCATGTTCCACTACAACTTCGAAAATAAGTCCCAGAAATGGAACAAAGATGTAGTCATTTTTGCACCCCACCAAGAACAAGGGAACCTCATGTGTGTCGGCCTATCACCCAGCGGGCGCTAGGCGCTCACCCGAGGTGCACGAGAGGGAGCTGAGTCTCTCTTTTATGTGAGTTTAGTGGAATTCCTAATTCATGATTTGACTTAGTGATTTAACAGACATGAAAATCTATAGAGATCAAAATGGCTTCTACACCCCTTCAGTCATAACAGAAACAAAGCATGCAATAGAATTAACTAGAACTAGGAAGTTGTAAATCCATAATTATACTCAACATTCAAGTAAGTTTCATGATTATACAAGATCAAAAGCATGGTAGAAACATGTAGATAATACAAGAAGGAGATCTTAATACAAACATAGTGGTAACCTTATCATATTCATTCATAGTCTTACTACAAAGTATAAAAGAGAGGCAGACCATAGTCATACACCATATCTGGATCCATACATGTATACTCACAAAATAAAAATTTTATTCCCCATTCTGTCATTACATCCTTCCTAGGATCATCTACCCATTCTATCCCATAGTTCTTGCAATAATTCTACAGAGCTTCGCCACCTCACTTCTATCTCTGTTCTTTTGCCAAGGGTGCGCGTATAAATAGGAATTTGAGGTCTAACAAACTCCTCTGTAGGGCCAAAGGTGTGGGTCACCCTAGGCGCATGCCTCTCCATGTCATGATTATATTTTTGGATCTTCCTATCGCAAGGTATATTCCTTCCAGGACACCCTGTCGCCAGGCTAGAACCTTATCCAAATAGAACATGTTCTTCATGTGTTCTTTCCAAAGGGACAAAAATGGCTAAGTCCCAAATTGTTCTTCACTTGCACGCGCATCCTTGGTTCTCTAAGAACCCCTTTTAAATTTTGCCTTGCATGCCTTCACTTACACTCTCTCCCCGGCCGTGCGCACCTACGAGGGTGATACTCATATGTTCAAGGAATCTTCTACAGGGATCCTCGTAAGGAATGAGGAGTACAAGAAAATAATTGATCAATTGGAGGTGCATGTGAGGACCTTGTCTTCACATGTGTAGTCATTTATTGAACTAGGTACATCATCCTTACCTTTAGTTGAATCAATCTCTCCTATTTTTAGCTTTGATCCTTAGTCCCTGAGGCAAGCTCAAGAATTCAAAAATTGGGGACGAGCAAGTGACCAATGGCTAAACATGATCATATAAAAGGGAAATTATTTCTTCTTTGAGATCATTTTCTTGTAAATATTATTAATGGGCACAACATTAAAGATCAGTAAAACTAGGATCAAGATCAAGAAGGAGAAGGTCCTTTGGGAAAGCATTCTACCATTGGTATTGGAAATGAATAATATTGATTCTCTTTCCCTAATTAGTTCAAATGTGTTCTCATCTGCTTGAGAGAAATTTTCACCCATTTGGTCCCACACTATAAATTAGAAGTGTGATGCACTAAAAAAATCTATTGTTGATTTGGAGTCTTGTGAGGAAATTACATCAATAATTTTGGATGATCTTGGCACTATTATCTAGGAGCTTGGCACTCCTCTCAGTGAAAAAACTTCTTTGAAAGATATTTAAGATTCATTTTAAGAACTGATCAAGGAAAATATAGGTGATTATCTTTCATTTAGTGGTGATACTCTGGAATCCCTTGCATAGATTAGAGGTTTCATCTCTAACACCATGAAAAATCATGAAAAATGGTACAAACAATGTACAAATATCAATTCCACTCTCGAGACTTGGCTTAGCACCTTGAAGCGTATAAACATTCTAGAAGCTGAAAAAGTGTCATTTGTAATTTTTAGATTCAACAAGATGGTCAAAGGAGAAAGCTTCATGATTGGATATCTTTAGTAGAGACTAGGGATTTTTTAGAGGTGAATATTCCATTTTAGGAAAATTAGAGAAGGTGAATTTTTTAGAGTAGGTCAGTGTACTGTTCGCCTAAAATTTCCAGTATAAATTGTTTTAGGGGTCAGCTTCGCCTACCATTGAAAAATACTCCTATATAAACCTAGGTAATTCACCTAGTAGTATACTACTAACTTACTGAGGTACAGTCCAATTTACTTGTAAATTACAAGTAGAAAAAGTGTGGATCAAAGTCTCAAATTGGGTATTGCAGACTTGCAACAAGAAATTTTCACTGACGCGCGACAAGGAATATTTTCATATCTAGACGGGTGACAATAAATTATTACTAACGCATGAAAAGAGAAGGTGTTGACTCGTGACAAGAGGGTTGTTTACGTGTGATAATGGAGGGTTATAGGTGGGTGAAAAATGAGTGTTGTTGACGAGTGACAAGAGGGTTACAGATGGTCGAAAAAATGAAGCATTTTTTCATTTTCGTGTGACAAAAAGGTTTGATGTCACATGAGAAGAAGCCTTGATTTCACATAACAACAAGCATTCATATCGTGTGATAACAAGGTTTGCTATCATGTGATAGCAGGGTTCGCTATTTGAGACAACAAGGCTTGTTTTCGTACGACATCAAACCTTGTTTTCACCTGACACCGAAAAAAAGCTAAGTGCTCCCCCTTAAGAAAATGATGGGTGAAAATTTGACTCTGAAATCCTGGAAAATTCATCTTTCTGGAAAAAGTGGTTCCAGGTATATTTTTTGGGGATTTTCCACCTCCAATTTACTAGACACTTCTTAAAATGAGCCCTGGCAGAGACCGGCATGAGTTTCTTCTTCATCAGAAGAGGATTCTTCATCAAAAAGTTAAGACAACTCCCTCATCCCTCTTCATTTCCCCTATTCCTTCTCTCCCCTTTCTAATTCTTCATTGTGTATAATCATGAAATTTTGTCTCTTTCACTTAAGTAACTTTCTAATATTGTATTGTAAAATTCCCTTTTTATTTTATAAAAAGGGGATTTATTTTCTCACTTCTTAGGAAGATATAAAGTCATAAGTGGAATAATAAAATTAATATTCAAATGGGGGTGGTAGATAAATTGTTGCCATGAAAAGATATAAATAAGGGAAATCTCCTCACTTGTAGGGGATGGTTATTATTGTTCTCTAGCTCTCATATTATCTCTAGAAGAAATATAGTTGAATTCTTCCATTCTTTAGTCTCATGTTTTTTCCTCATCTCAAATACAATCCATAAGCATGTACTTGTTTAATATAATGCAATGGGACTTTGATATTTTTGTCTTGTTCCTTGTTATATGTGAATGGTGTATTCTGTTTGAGTTCATGGATGTATTTTTGGTTTTGATGAAATAAAATTTGTTATGCTATTGTTTCACTCTGAATGTTTCATTCCTTTTAGAAACAGATAAGGTTAGGGCTAGGAGGAATACCTGTTGAACGTCGAGATGGTGTGCGCGTACTGTAGAGAAAGATCAGGTTGACTGCGAAGAACTCCTTTTTGTCTTGGAAGGACTACCTGCAAATAAGAACACAAGACCACAAGATTTTGATTAGACAATAAATGAGGGAACTGCCTTGGGCCCAGGAAATATAAAACTTCCTTTCAAAGGTGGTCAGTTCCCCTGCTAATATGAATTAACACAAAAGACTGTAAGATATCAATTAAATTGCTTCATTGAACTGGGTAGGGGAAAGGCTGGTTTTTGGTTATAGTCAGGATAACCGATACCGGTTGCTGATAACCGATATCGGTATGGTCTAAGATCTGAAGGTTGGTTTTTTTGTGGGGTGGTTGTGTTGTTTGGTAGTTGTGTTATTTGTAAGGCTATATATAGGTGATATTAGGAAATAAGGTGATGAGAGGTAGATGAATGATAGTTAGATGCAACAGCACGCTGGGTAGTGGATCTAGGAATGGATTTGTGAGGATTGTGCTTCAAAAAGTCTAAGAAATGTTATTAAAGAGGACATGCAAGATGTAACTTACTGGTTATTGACGAAGATGCAGGTCCAAGAACTCTGATGACAAAGGCAGAACTCTAGGTAGGATGGCTGGACAAACAGAAGATGAAATATCTCCCTCCTGATGATCAGCTGAGTATCTGAGAACTCTAGCTGTTCTGTTGCAGTTTTGGGCTTGATCTCCTTTTGCTGCAACTCTTCTAGCTTCTTCACTCGTCTCTACTCCGTCAAGTGAAGATCTGGACTCTCTTTTTCGCTCCCAAATGATCTCTCTTGATTCCTAAAATCCTTCCCCCTTTGATTTTGGTTCGGGGAGCCCATTTACAGGGAACCGATGGCGGTTACGTAACCGACGGCGATCGAGTAGGAACTGGCATCGATAAGGAAAAAGTAGGCTATTTTTAGTAAAATAGCCCACCTTCCCTGCTTTTCTCCCGAGAGATTAGTTGCGGGCTTGGTCAAATGACTAGAAGGTCAGTTTTGGGTGCGAGAAAGGGGTCATTAGTCATGGGTGTAGGTGTAGACCAAGTTATAGGTCTTAATTAGGTTAGTTTAGGGTTAGGGCTAGGTCATGATGAAGTGGCAAAATGAGGTGGCAGGTGAGATGGTGTGGATTTTTCAATTACAAGGTAATTAATAAATAATTGTGTAAGGTTTAGGTGATGAGGTTAGGTTGCGAGATGAGATGCGGGTCACAAGGGGTCGTAAGACACAAATTTGGTGTCTACATTAGCCCCTTATTGTTGTGTAGCTTGTTTTGTAAAGCTGCGCGGACAATAATATGAAGTGGTTTCTCCTGTTAAGGGTATAGGTAATCCCCCTCAAATCTATCACAGATTGAGGTAGCGTGAAATCAGGGATAGGGTTGATAAAGGGTAAATGGTGTAGAGATAATGGTGAGAGGGTGGGGTAGGTCCAAGAAAGCAGGCGCACGTTGAAATGCAATAGTGCGACTAGGGTACATGATTTGACGATCAAACCAGTAATGCATAGGCAAAGGTCGATAGTTTATCCAAACAAGGGTGATATAATCCTGGTATCCAAGGCATAGGAAGTAGCCCCAAGGTATATAACGGGTAAGGTACAGGAATGTTTAGGCTTCTTCGGCAGTACCAAATGGTTGGTTTGGTTGAGATAAACATCACGGTCTAGGTCTAGGCAAAGTTGGTCGACAGAGCAAGTCAAGGACCCGAATCATGCTAAAACACGAACAGGTGAGCTCAATTGAACAAGAAGGTACATGATGGGTGGAGAAAAGTGTATGTTGTTGATGTTGGGCGAGGTATTGAAGTGGTACGGCCTTGGGTCGGGCCAAGTTGTTGGGTTACAGCCTTGGGTCGGGCCAAATGGTTGGGGTGAGGCCTTGGGTCAGGCCAAATGGTTAGGTTGAGGCCTTGGGTTGGGCCAAGTTGTTGGGTTGCGGCCTTGGGTCGGGCCAAAGGGTTGGTTGCGGCCTTGGGTTGGGCCAAATGGGTAGGTTGAGGTCTTGGGTCAGGCCAAAGTAGTTGGTTATGGCCTTGGGTCGGGCTAAATGGTTGGTTGCAGCCTTGGGTTGGGCCGGATTAGTTGGTTACGGCCTTGGGTCGGGCCAAATGGTTGGGTTGAGGCCTTGGGTCAGGCCAAAGTAGTTGGTTGCGGCCTTGGGTCGGGCCGGATTAGTTGGTTGCGGCCTTGGGTCGGGCCAAATGGGTAAAATGTTTGCATGAAAGGTTGATATAGGCGATGTTGGTGAAAAAGGGTAAATAGTAAATAAGGGCAAAAATTGGGGGAAAGGTGGAATACAACCGATGTCGATTGTAAATGACCGATATCGGTTAGGGGACCAATACCGGTTTCTTAGGGCAGAATAAAACCGATATCGATTAGGGGCGAAAAACCTATAAAAAGAAAAATACGGCATGTCATTGTTACTTTTGCAATTTGGAAGCCAATTTGAATTGTCTGACATGGAGAGTGGAGATTGGAGCATTTTTTGCGTGAGGTGGCGTTATTTGACCGGAGGAGTGAGTTGTTAGCGGGCCTGAGTGAGGAGGAGGCAGTAGTTGATTGGTGGAGGACCCAGAAGAGGACATTTGGAGCCATGGCCTAGCCAGGAGGAGCAGGAGGGGCTGGACCAGCTGGACCACCACCACCCATCCCACCACGATGACGTGTCATCGTACGGGTAGGTTCGAAACCCCTCATTGTGTTCATTTTATTGCATTATGCTAAATTGGGGGTTTTGGGTATGAATCCAAGTTTTTGATAAAATAATGAATAAATGGAAGTTGTTTGGAAAATAGAGAGGGTAGGTAGGGTAGTTAGGCTAAAACGGTAGGGTGGGTAGGTTTGTAGGGCTTTTCAATGGGTAAAAGGGTAGTAATAGGAAAAAAATAGGTTTGGGGGGCCACGTCGGGTTCGGCTCCTCGTTTTTACAGCGACCGATGTCGGTTGCTAAGTGACCGGCAACTGTTGCAAATTCCAGGGGCAGGGTGTTTTGTTGCTGACTGGCGCCGGTCGTATATCGGCCGGCGTCGGTGGGGTGGTTTTGGGTATTGTGGGTTGGTTTGGGGTTTGTGTGGGTTTGGGTGGGTTATGGGTTGGGCTTGGGGTGGGTATGGTTTGGGGTTTGTGTGGGTTTGGGTGGGTTATGGGTTGGGCTTGGGGTGGGTATGGTTTGGGTTTGGGTTGGGTTGGTTATGGTATGGGTTTGGGTTGGGTTGGTTATGGTATGGGTTTGGGTTGGGGTTTGGGTTGGGAAGAGGGAGGGGGGATAAAAGGGGGTATAGGTAGATATCGTGATGAAGAGTAGGGCTAATGTAGTGGGTGGGTTTTGCAGGCACGTCAGCAGCTGACGATGCGGGACAGGATGCCTCCGCTGTTGGTGTGGATGCGACCACATGTGTCCGTAGCGCACTGGGCTATCATGTGCGAGGTGGGACTCAGCAGAGTCCAGCGATATAGAGCGATCGACAGAGATCATAGTTTGATGGTTGCCCTCATCGAGAGATGGGATCCGGCGACCAATGTGTTCCATCTCCCGACTGGAGAGATGACCATCACATTGGAGGATGTATATCGCATCCTTCGATTACCTATTGATGGAGAGGCCATTTTTCAGGTGGATGCAGAGATAGCCATGGACAGCATCCTACAGGTTTTCAGGGATGCAGCTACACTAGTGACATATCACAGTGCGAGCATCGGGTATGGTGATATGTACCGTGCACACCGACATGAGACATGGCTTGCCGTGTTGATGATGATCGGGATCACCTGCTTCGCCCTCCCAGACTCAGAGGGAGGCCGCTTTCCACGGGCATTGATGGGGGTGCTTCATGAGATGGTGGAGGAGCATACCTGTTATGCTTGGGCACCAGTATATCTGGTGCAGTTATACAGGGAGCTGTGGGGCTATCGCCGGATGAGGCGATTCAGGATTTGTTCGACATTTTTACTTCATTGTTGGGAATATGAGCACATCATATGCATCAGACCAATAGGGTTACCCCAGCAGCCAGGGCCGTATGTCATATACAGATACGGCTTTCAGAGGTGGTTGGGGGTCATGGGGCAGCCACGAGCAGTGCTTGTAGGTCAGGACGTTGCTTATTATAGACATTTGTTAGAGGGCCTGACAGTGGTAGATATCGTATGGAGACCTTACAGAGGTCATCACCCTCGCAGAGGAGCCCGCTTACAGTTGCGCCTGATTCAGTACACATTCTGGATAGTAGGACGGAGGCCGGGAGAGTATGAGAGGATACCCCTGGAGAGGGTACGCAGGCAGATGGGGCTACGACAGGACGAGCCACCTCCCTTCCCTCAGTACAGGAGGGATGATGTAGAGGCCCCACTACCTGCACCACAGCCCTTGGACCTAGATTGGGTTGCTGAGAGGCCAGCAGGTGATGGTGTAGATGATGCTGGTTATACGGGAGCATACATGGTGTGGTGGGCTGGTCAGAGAGCAGCTAGGATAGCACCGCCTACACAGCCAGACTTGGCAGCAGCGATAGCAGAGCGAGATTAGCTCAGGGGCCAGGTGCAGTTATTACAGGGGTAGCTGGCTGCTGCACAGGCACAGATAGGTGTTTTATAGGGGCAGCTAGCCCAGGCTCAGGTACAGGCACAGGCACCACCACCAGCAGCGGTACAGCCACAGCCCCAGGCACAGGTACAGGTATAGGTACCACCACCAGCAGCGGTACAGCCACAGCCCCAGGCACAGGCACAGATACCACCATGGCCACAGGCACCACCAGCGGCACCATCACAAGCATAGGGGGCACTGGTAGTAGGAGTCCAGGACCAGCCCCAGCACCTACGGTGGCACGGGACAGATATATGGAGGCGAGAGCGGAGGTCCGGTACTATCAAGATGTTCTTGATGGTACCGGAGCTGAGTATCAGCCATATGCAGCTTATAGAGCAGAGACCTCCCATAGTCAGAGATCGCAGGGAGGTGCAGCCACAGTCAGCGTGTCTGTTACAGGCAAGAGGCGAGAGGCACCACAGGGACTAGTAGGGAGAGGTGCTGAGGGCGGTGGGGAGAGATGAGGGATCCCTGCATTGTTTTTGTATATGGACATGGGCACCGGTCTGCGCACCGGTTGTGTGGATAGAGGCCTGCGTGCCTACATTTATTCATTTATTCATTCATTTATTGTATACCGGCCTGCGAGCCGAGTACGGGTTGTATAGTTGATACCGGCCTGCGAGCCGAGTATATTTTTTATATGAGGGACCGGCCTGCGAGTCGAGTCGAGGTTATTGACATTTATTGCGGCCTGCGTGCCGGCTTTTTTGTTGTATTATGAGATCACAGAGGCCCCGATGCAGGGCACGTTGTATATTTGAAACCTTGTATATATATATATAGATATGATGATTTGACCCACATGCTCTGTTCAAATTTTTTTTAAGTATTTCGTTAATGGTTTGTGATATAGGTTGTATGATGAGTTTAATTGACATGTTGATATATTGATGATGTTGATGTCTTTTGCACGTATATATGGATGACATATTATATGATGAAATGTGGCATGTTTTGTTGCTAGTTTGGTGACATTGTTATATATGTATCTGATGAGTTGGATCCAAATGGTGTATAGATTGATAGTTTTTTGATATCCTTAGATGATGGCATGTTTGTTTTGGGTAATGTAGATAGATGATATGGATGAAATCGTAATGAGAAGTGGATTGGATGGACAAATATGGATAATGGTGTTGTTATGCAGGAAAAGAGGTGGGCGTGATAAAAAATTAGGTAGAAAATGAAGAAAAGAACTATGTTTCAAAAAGGCAGGTGTGTAACCAATATCAGCTAGGTAACCGACGCCGGTAGTTAGTAGACCGATATCGGTTATGTAACCGATACCGGTTATTTAGGTATGAGCTTTTCTAAAAATAGTAAAAAATAGGGTGGCAACTAAAGTTCTAATTTTGAGAGCCATGCAAGAAGTTAAATACGCGAACGCGACACTTTTTGACGACTGAGACAGGTAATTGCATAAGAGATTTGAGTGATAAGGAGAAAAGAGACAGGGAAAGTGAATGTGTTCTGAGATTCAAAAGGCAGAAAGGCAAATTTGAAAAGGGTGGTGATCATGGCAGAATGAGGAGAAGCATCCAGCAGGCAGGGATGAGAGGGAAGACAAGGGCCACCTCAAGAGGTAAACGTTTTGGTTGTGATTTGATTACTGCATGTTTTGTGAATAAGATGGGGGAGAGTAGGTGGGTAGATATGAGAAAGAAAACATGATAACAAGGGTTATAAATGAGGTGAGTGTTATGTGGTAGGTAATCAAGGGTTTTGGGTATGTCTGTGTATACAGAGAGGAATAAACGAGCAATTTATTGTCGTAGGTGGTTGTTTAGGCAAGGTGTATGTAATTGACAGTGACCGATAGCGGTTAGGGATAACCGGTATCAGTTACTGAACCGGTACCGGTTATTTATAACCGATACCGGTTACTGGAGGAATTTCCAGAATGTGAGAAAAACCCTTAGGGATTTGATGGATTGAATGGTTGTTTGTTGTTTTTATGTATGCAGGCAGAGGTAGGGTTCAGAATGAATGATAGTGTGCCAACGCTGTTGTCACGAATCCGAGCAGATGTAACACCAGTGGAATGGACATTGATAAATCGTTTGGGGTTAAGTGGAATCCGCTATTATTCACGAATCGCACGTAACCATGCTATGTTGCAGGCGTTGATTGAAAGATGGAATCCAGAGAAGAATACGTTCTATCTGCCAACAGGGGAGATGACAGTAACATTGGAAGATGTGTTCCGTATTTTGAGGCTCCCTATTACAGGAAAACTAGTATATCAGGCATTACCTAGCATGGCGCGGGGAGCGATAACAGCAGTATTTGGTCCATACGCGTGAGATTTGACACAACGAGGTTTGTCATTCACATATGGGATAATGTATGCAGCACACCCTGAGGAGACAAGGTTAGCAGTGATATTAATGATAGCGGTAGGGTATTATGCATTACCCAGGGAAGAAGGGGGAAGATTTCCAAAGGCATTGATGTGTGTTATCTGGGAGATGATAGAAAGGAACGTGACTTTTGCATGGGCACCTGCATATTTGGCGGAGTTATACAGGGGTTTATGGGCTTGTAGGTGAAATCACAGGACGACACTGGATTGTTCATACTTATTACACTGTTGGGCCTATGAGCACATTGTTTGTGTGCGACCAGTAGGCTGATCCATCCAGTCAGGAGAGACCAGAGTACAGAGGTTGGGATTCAGATGATGGGTCCAGACAGAACAAGAGGCAAGATCTCAGGTCGTGACGGGTGACATTGAGTATTACAGGCAGGTATGGGAGAGGGTGATGATTGCTGATATCTGTTGGAGGCCTTACGAGAACTATATGGTAACAGAGAATATAGCTGAGGAGTTGGGTGTAGAGCGATTGAGGTGGATCGCAGGACACAGGCCAGGTGAGTATGAGAGGATTCCTCTAGATCGCGTGCGGTGACAATTCGGATTTGTGCAGGATATACCCCTGGCTTATAGACCATATATGAGGATCGACACCGAGGCTGCATTCTCACCTCCCCGGCCAACACCTCCAGAAGGGCCAGAGGAGATAGCAGCCGATCGCAGTGTAATGGATGCAGGAACGACAGAGGCCTATAGGTTATGGTGGGTAGCAGAGCTGCGAGGTGTACGTGATCACCCTGACATAGCTGTGATTACAACGGAGAGAGATCGTCTGCAGAGTTTAGTTCAACAGCTCCAAACGCAGGTGAATGAGGCAAGAGGATTGTTAGCGGTTGCGGGGTCACAGGCGGAGAGACTAGAGGCTGGATTCCTCCATGCGAGAGGGCATATTCATATGTTACAGGAGAGATTGGCAGATCAGTGGGTGGTACCAATAGCCGCAGTACCTTTGAGGATGGAGAGGCCCGGCGAGAGGCGTCGACGATCACGATCATCTCCTGGGTCGGGATGAATCATGAGGGTCTAAGTAAATGTTAGCAAGGTATAAGAATAAATAAGGATGCCGACCTACGTGTCGATGATAGAGAAGATGTATTTGTTTAACATCTAGATAAGACTGAATATGTATGTTGATTTGATAATAATAAGAATGTTTGCATTGTGATTTTTGGTGTTTTGAAAAAGGATAAAGAGGAATGTGATTAAATAGAAATACACAAAAAATATTTATATTTACCACACATGATAGGTTATGGTAGGGGGTGGTCGAGCTAACCTTGGGAGACCCCATGTCTCCTAAGTGCTGCCTACATAGCCCATTGCACAAAGCAAGGAAGGGCCTCAGACCGATGTAGTTCTCCCTTAGGATCAGGGAGAGGTGAATTCAGGCAATTTGGTATGATTAGGCAATTGGTTGGTTGGTAAAAATGTTGATATTAATATTGGTAAGGTAAGGTTGAGGGTGTTGGTAATGAATTGGTGATGTTGTAAAAGGTATAAGGGAAGCGAAAGTTAGCCTACCCAAGTGGTAGGGAATCATGCCCTGATTAAGATCAACACACAATCCTAGATGTGAGGCAAAGAGGAAAGATTGCTCCGTAGGTGAAAAGAGCTAAACAAACCACACAACATAGAACGAGCTTGAAGCCCTAGGTACCATGCATAGATGAGAAGTCAATAGGTGAAAAGAGTTGTATAATCACAATATATCGGGTGTACGTTACATCCCTTGAGTTGAAACAAATGGTGAGGTGAGGTGGATGATATAGCTGAGGTACAGAGAACTTGTTACAAAGTGAGTGTTCTGACGAAAGAGAACCTACCCTAAATAGACAAGTCCATGACCCAAAAAGTTCTTTTGAATGAGGCTTTTATTTTACTAAATATAGACTGATCAATGCGGGAAGTCTACAAGGGATATTGATTGTGCTATTCTTGAGGTCTTCACAAAGCTGATCCATGCGAGAAGCTTCTGATAAAGGTTGACTGTGTATAGCTGTCCTTCGAGGGAGTAGTCTATTTATAGTAGCAGATATGATTTTAGTGCATAGCTATCCTTCGGGGGATCAGTCTATATATAATAGCAGCAATAATTTGGCATATAGCTGTCCTTCGAGGGAGCAGTCTATATATAATTTAGATAGCTAGATGTTCTTTTGGCGTGAAGCATCTAGTTTGGTAGGAAGTTTGACTCAAGAAAATCCCATAAGAAGGTGTTATTTTAATACTTTGAAGTCATGGACTAGACTAAAAAGGGGAAGGCATCGTTGAGGGGAGGTGAGAAGTGAGCTTGATTTTATTTGGAGATGTAGGAAACAAAGTGTATGTAGCGGTAAATGAGCTCAAGGGATGAGCAGTAGGTAGATAAGAAGTGATATAACACTAAATTCAATAGTAGAATGGTCGAAGATGCAAGGCATTAAGGGGTTTAGGCTCAGGTTTACCATTAAGCGAAGCTAAACGATAAGTGCCTGATCCATAAGTGTGAGTGATTATATAAGGCCCAATCCAATTAGGAGTAAATTTTCCACGTTTTCTCTTTTCTAGTTTGGTTACATGTTGATTCTCTTTGAGGACAAGATCACCAACCTTAAAGGTACGCTCATGAAGTCACTTATCATAAGCACGCTTGATACGTTTTTGATAGATTTGAAGGTGATCGAGAGCTGTAAGACGACGTTCGTCAAGAAGCTCTAATTGGGCTAACCGCTCTTGGCGGAAATCATCGTTGGTGAGAATATCCTGAAGAGATATCCTGAGGGAGGGTATTTGTATTTTGAGAGGCAAGACAGCCTCGGTACCATATACCAAAGAAAAAGGTGTAGCATTAGTAGAGGTATGAATGCTAGTATGATAAGCCCAAAGGGCAAAGGGGATGTGATCATGCCAATTTCTTCCAGACTCATTGACAACTTTCATGAGGATTTTGGTTAGGGTTTTATTAGAGGATTCGGCTTGTCCATTTGCTTGTGGATAGTAGGGTGATGAGAAGCTAAGTTTAATACCAAAGTTGTCACAAAGGTCTTGCAATAACTTATTTTTGAAAGATTTTCCATTATCTGTTATCAGGCGATGAGGAACACCAAAACGACAGATAATGTGGTGGTTAATGAACTCTACAATTTTTTCTTTTTTGGTTGAAATGAGTGGAATAGCCTCCACCCATTTTGTGTAATATTCGGTTGCTGTGATAATCCATCAGTGACGTTGCAAAGAGGACGGGTGAATCTCACCAATAAGGTCTAAACCCCATTGTGAGAAAGGCTAAAGATCTCGAGCGACCTGTAGGGGGTGGCTAGGAGTATGTTAAAGGTTGGCATGTTGTTGACACATAACACAACGCTTAACATATTCGTAGCAATCGTTATTGAGAGTAGGCCAATAATAACCAAGGCGAAGGATTTGTTTGGCCACGGCAAGGCCACTAAAATGTCTGCCACAGATACCGTCATGGACCTGTTGGATGGTATGGGTGACCTCCGCACCGGTGAGACATCGAAGGAGGATGCCATCAAAGCCATGTTTATAAAGGAGTCCCCCCATAACTACATAACGAGAAACGTGTTTAAGAAAAGCGCGTTTTCCAGTACTAGTAAGGTCAGAAGGGAGAACAGAGGTTGTAAGGTAGTCGTGAAATTGGTGGTACCAGGTATCCTGCGAATTAGTAGACACAATATTTATCATACAAACTACCGGGGTTGAGTAGGATGGGGCAAAAAGTTGTTGGACCAAGACGAATAATTCAGAGTCAGTTGATGAAGCTAGAATTTGTGAGGCTAAGCAAGCCATAGTATCCGTAAATTTGTTAGTGGAGCGGGGAATGGTTTGGATAGAATAGTGAGTAAATAAGGCTAGAAGTGAATCCACGTAGTGTTTGTACTTTTGAAGTTCCTCATTTTTACATTGGTAGATGCCCATAACTTGATTGACTACCAATTGAGAGTCGCCAAAAATATTGATAGATTTGATACCTAAGTGTAACGCAACTTGGAGACCCAGAACAAGGGCCTCGTATTCCGCTGTATTATTAGTGCAAGGGAAATCAAGTCGGAATGAAAGAGGCATGGGCTCAGCGTCGAGAGGAATGAGAACAATGCCAGCTCCTCCACCACGGTGGCATTTGGATCCATCGAAGAAGAGGTTCATTGGATACGACTCCTCCTTGAGGGAAAGAGTAGCGATAAGTTCTTCTGGGAATGTAAAATTGGTAAATTGTTCCCTAGGTAAAGGGGCCTCCGTAAGTTGGTCTGCAAGAGTTTGTGCTTTGATTGATTTCTGGTGGACAAACTCAAGGTCGAGGTCGGCGAGGAGCATGAGCCATCTGGCGATGCGTTGGTTTAGATGAGGTTTGGCATACATGTAATGGATGGGGTCTGTGTTGGTGATGACAAAAGTTTTGTGATTCAGAAGGTAGTGTCGGAGTTTGGTAGCCACGAATGATAGGGCTAGGCATAACTTTTCTACATGTGTATACCTAGTCTCATAGTCCACCAAACTACGACTTATATAATAAACGGCTTGTTGTCGATTCTCGGAGTCACGATGTGCAAGCATGGCCCCTACAGCGTGGTCAGTGGCGGAAAGGTAAAGGTAGAAAGGGCGGTCGTCCTGAGGTGGGATAAGCACGGGTGGCTGCAAGAGATAAGTTTTGAGAGCTTCAAAGGCTAGGTGGCACTCTTCGCTCCATTGAAAATCAATGTCCTTTTTAAGAAGGTGATGAAAAGGTTGACATCGATCCGAGAGTTGGGAGATGAAATGTCGGATAGATTGGAGCTTACCTTGTAAACTACGTAATTGTTTGAGATTGGTAGGTGGGGGAATTTCTAGGATAGCTTTGACTTTAGATGGGTCGACCTCGATGCCACGCAAAGAGACGATAAAGCCAAGAAGTTTCCTCGAAAGGACACCAAAGAAACATTTCTTTGGTTGGAGGCGGATAGAATATTGTAACAGGCGATCAAAAATAATGGTTAAAACATCGAGATGTTCACTACGATGTTTAGATTTTCCAAGAAGATCGTCGACGTAATATTCAAGGATAGTGTGCATAATGTCATGAAAAATGTAGGTCATAGCCCGCTGATAGGTTGCACTAGCATTCTTAAGGCCAAATGGCATTACATGGTAACAGAAGGTTCCCCAAGGAGTTATGAAGGTAGTTTTATGTTGATCGGCGAATCTGGGGCAACCAAAATTTGGTTATATCCCGAGAAACCATCCATGAGAGAGAGCATCTCATGGCCTGCAGTGAGATCTACAAGTTGGTCAATGCTAGGCAGGGGGAAGTCATCCTATAGGGCAAGCTGAGGTTAAGATCCCAGAAATCTGTGCATATCTGAAGTCCCCCCGTCACTTTAGTGACAGGTACGATGTTAGAAATCCATTGAGGATAGTCAATAGGTAGAATGAAAGAAATAGAAAGGAGTCATTGAAGCTCCTCTTTGACCAAGAGAGCAATGCATGGATGCATTTTTCTCAATTTCTATTTAATTGGCTTGGAATCAGGGTTTAGAGTGATGTTATGGACGGCAATGGTAGGATCAATTCCTGGCATGTCCGTGTAGGACCAAGCGAAAGCTTGGTTGCGGGTACGGAGAAAGGTAGTAAAAGGGCGGCTTGTTCTGATGTGTTAAGGGATTGTCCGATCTTCACAATGTGAGGATCCTCCTCCGTGTGGATGTTGATTTTCTATAGTCGATTCATTCAACACGGTTTGAGTTTCAGATGGTAAGGTGCGTTGAATATAGGAGTCGTCCACCCCAAGGTAAGTGAGGATGGAGTCGTCATCCTGGCACTCAACAACATTAATCGAAGGAGAATCCTCTTCGATCTATGTCTGGATACAGAAGGGGGATAGAAGAGGGGTCCTCATTATCGCATTGATAATTGAGAGGACCTAGGAAGATAGCATTTATGAAAAAAAAAAGTTAGGAGGGATAGATTCGGGATCTATTGACTCTGTGGGTGATGAAGGAAAAATGGGTGATGATGGTTCGGTAGGGTGGTGACGTCGTTGTCTTCTAGAAGACAACTGACACGAAGGTTCCTCCTGTGTAGGTGTTTCAGGAAAACCAAGACCACTGCGATCATTGTGTTTTGCGTGTAGTCACGGGAATGAGTGTATGTCAGCCTTGTTCATAAAGACCAAAACTAAAGCCTTTCCAAGCACAACGAGTCAAGAAGGTGAGGGTGAAACGATGATTTGTCAAGTATTGAAAATCGGATTGGAAGGGAACCACACCAAGAGGGGGTTCAGGGGTATAGCTCTGATACCAAATGACTTGCCGTCACACCAAAATATTGAATTGATGGTGGAGAGGGATCTCATCATGTTATTCAGATACTACGCCAACATTTTCCACATGTTGCCGTCATTGTGGAACCCATTTCTCCATCTCCTATTCTTCCATCCCATCTCAACATCTCTGCCCTTTTTCTTTCCAAGTCTAATTCCCCTCCACAAGAGACAAAATAAATACCTTCCCCTCCACCACAAAAAAGAAACCACTAGTGGATAACCCACCCACCACTCCTCCCACTTTCCCGAGTCCATGTCGAGAAGAGACTCAAAAAATATAATCAAGGGGATCAATAAGAAGAAGAGAAAATAAAAGAAGAAATTATTAGAATCTTGGTGAGCTTGGCTCTTAGATTCAAGATTGATAAAATTCCCTTGATGGAGAAACCCTTGGAGGAGGATGAGGTCAAGCCACAGGTGGTGGAAGTTTTGGTTACAGTACAAGCAGAGTAAGAAGAGGTTGAAGAAGATCACCAATAGGTGTATCTAGAGTGTAGTTCCCATGAGGGAACTCTATTTTTAGATATCATTGATCAAACTTCAACTATAGAATCAGCAGAGGAAGAGGGAAGAGCAGATCTAAATCTAAAGGAAGAGGGGGTCATTCTGGCTATGGAGTAGAGCCATGTAGTTTCAGGGGCATCGAACATAGAATAGGCCATACAAGAATCTTCAGTCCTTCCTCCAACTTCATACCCTTTTAGCTCTAATGTCGAAGAATATTTTGATCTTTCAAACTCCATGTTCGAAGATGAGGGGAAACATGGTGAGTGAATTACAAATCTAGAGGACACCATGGAGGAGGCCAAGCCAATGCAACAGGACAATGAGGAGGAATATTATCTATCCAAATTGGAATATTTATTCAATAGAGAGGATCCCGTGGAGGTCATATCATTTTCTTCTCCATCATCTACCTTCCAAGCACAAGGGCCCACTACCATGGGGGAAAGCCTTCAATTATAATAGACTACACTTCATAATAGCCCTTTGGAACCAAGGTTGTAGGATCCTAATATTCCATGTTATTCATAGGAGGAGGAAGGAAATAGTGATGATACCATTTCCACACTAGTCATCAAGGTAGAGGATAAGCTGTTAGTAGAAGTAATGCAAAGAAAAAAATAGCATGCAGGAAACCTCTTTTTTCAGGAAGTTCTGTAGGAAGACTCCATTTTTGGAGTCAAATTTCACAGCAATGGGCACATCCATCTGATCAGACCATGCCCAATCAGGTACTTGGCTTCATTAGAGCCAAGGGAGAAGCCAAAACTATTCATGTCCATTTCAAGGTATGAGGATGTGTATCAAAGTACCAAGGGTCACCATCAACACCTCTAAGAGTCCAATGCCAATCAGCTTGAGGAGTTATTTTTTATTGATGTTGGTACTTTGGTGATTTGGGTGGAGGATCAGCCTCTTGTCAGTTTTTTACTCATAATAGCATCCATGTCCAGTGCCAAACCATATATATGCCTGCCTATTTTGAGAAAGGGAAGCTACTTCTCCCTGTCAGTTACAGGATTTGTTTTATTTCTGTTTGCCTTCACTTAGCGTAGAGTAGGTAGGTTTACTTTCATCAGAATAAGTTCTTGTGCATAATTTAAATGCCTCCACTTAGATAATTTATGTTTTTTCTCATTTGTACATAGTTTTTGTGTGGTGGTTTCTCTTACATAGTTCATCATGTTACCGAGAGGGAAATGTTGTAATAAGGGGTTCAATGTTGTAAGACATAGTTGTTATCTCCAATCAAATTCAAATACAGAGAAACTAAATCAGAATGGGGGATATTTTTTAATGTTTTCATCTCTTATGTCTCCCGAGATCAGTCACAATTGAGCTCCTATGTTTCTTCTTACATCAAAAAATCAATTGTGGGGGCATTTCTATTTTCAGCATTTCAGCTAGTAACAGTGCACATGGCAGAAATCAGATTTTGGGGTAGTTTTCAAAGTAAATATTTCAGCCCCAATAGATCAGTTATGGGTCTAGAGTTCTCCATGCCTTTCCATGGTTAAATTTTCAATTTTGGGGCAGTTTATAGGATTTATCCAAAATCCTAAAATCAGCTTCATGAGCATGCCAAGGTAATTTCATCCCAAGTACTAAGTTCATGCGAAGTCTAGGGGACAATTTTAGAATGATTAGTTTTTCAAGGTTAGGCTTGACTCCACACCCAATGGATACTTCAAGGAAACTGGTCACACATCTAACAGGAAGATGTCCCCGAGAGTTCACCATTGTTATCCCAAATTCGCCCCCTCAGGTTAATTTTGATAAATCATCATAAATGGACTTAGCCATTCATATTCTTGGATGTGAGATGACCGTCAAAGATCAACCCGATTAGAAGAGAAAGGCATCCCATGTTTTAGCTTGGATTATTTGGTCTTTAATCACATTGAGCTAGCTCGCCGAGGAAAATGGTCAGGTTATTGATTGGCTGGGTTAGTTGGGTGACAAGTTGGTCCGATGGGTTGGTCGACTGGGTTAGTTGGCTGGATTGGTTGGTTAGGTTGGTTGGCACAATTGGATGACCAGTTTGGTCAGTTAGGTTTGTTGGCATGGTTGGATAGCCAGTTTGGTTGGCTGGGTTGATCAGTTGGGTTGGTTGGTTGAGATGGTTAGCTAGGTTGGTCGGTCGGGTTGGATGGATGGGTTAAACAGGTGAAGCATTGAACAAATGAAGGTTGGTCGGTCGGGTTGGTTAGCTAGGTTTGTTAACTAGGTTGGTCAGTTGAGATGGTCAGATGGGTTAGTCAGGTCACCTGATTGGAGGTGTAACGAAGTATATGGGCAACACATCAAGTTGGAGGGATCTCCAGGTTATTCAGATTTCCAAGTTGATCGTGCCATCAATTGTATGGACATCAGGTTAGACAGGTATCAAGGTTGGTTGGCCCAACAGATGGACAACCATAAATTTGGTCGGGTAGCTCATTATATAGAAAAAAATAGACGGTTGTTCAACCCCCCTTGGGTTGGATGACCCATGATGTACATATGACGACCAGGGTTAGTCGGTGAGCACAGTAATGTATGTCCCACATAGTTGGACGGTCGAATTTAGGTGACACATGGTTATATGGTTCATGAAGTTGGACGCCTGGGTGGTGGTATGACGCGGTTGGATAGGTTACATGGTTGGGTGGCCCACAAGTCCCAGGTAGGTGAAGGCAGCTAAACGAATGACAATCCATCAACCATATTTAATGCAATATGGAGCCCATGTCTTTTTATAACAAAAGTACCCTTGGGAAGTGAAATTGTATTGGTGCACATACCTCTTTAATGAGGGTGAGTGAAAATTGGCTTAAAAAGAACTCAAACCCCTCATTTTTAATGGAGACATACTTGAAGCTGGGGAAACTCTTGCATATTTTTCCCTTAACTCCACTTGAGTTGTGAACCTTTTCTTGGGCCTAGCAATGTAATTATGTCTTTATGCATCAAATGTAATGGTCTATGCATAATTTGAAGCAATAAAAAATGTGTTTTGTGGTGTTTCTTCAACCCTAGCTCATTTTTATTGAATTTTATTGCCTCTCCATTATTATTGTTGTATTTTGTGCATGTTCTTTCACTTACAAGTTTATGATGTTTTGTTCCATGGAGTTTTGATGGCAGATTAGGATCTAGGTTTGTGTCATATTTATCTTTTCTCCCTTAGCCCCCTTTATCCATGTTTCATCCTTCCTCAACAGAGTATCTCGACCCCTCTTTTCTGGTGATATCACCCCATTAGTGTAGGATTTCCCATTTCATGCACACACACTCTCTCTCTCTAGCATTGTTAGGATAGGTGTAGTTAGGCATCTTTTCTGCATTAGGAGTAGTTTAGCATTAGGATTAGATAGATGAATCCATCCTTCTCTGGAGGTTCATCTCAGGTTCACAAGTCCCACAACTTGATAGATGGACCCATGTTATGTAGATTACACTGGATGCCCCATTCACAATCAGGCCATTCAGGGGGTGATGTCATTTTGCATTAACAGGAGATTAGCCTATGCATTTGATAATGTCGACCTCTTCCATACTTGTAGTGTGTAATTACTTGCTCATTACAGATTACTTATACACATCCTGTCACCTTTTTATCACACATGTGGACAATGAAGGTCTTGCATTGATTAATACATATTACATTTGAGGGATCATGACAACAAAATTAACACTTATGACCATACTTTTCATGTATTAGAATGCACATATGACTACTACATTTTAAAGTCAGATTTTGACATTGAATAGAATTTTCTTTCAGGATTCAAAGCACAAGGATTTTTCACCACATGTCTCATTTTCAACCATTTCCACATATTGCTAATAACAACCAACCACTATATTACTTAACCATGACATGAACACTCTCATCAAATATTAGAACTAGTATTATTCAGATTTTACTATACAATCATCTTGTTCATTAATACAATATTTTCTCATGGAAACACTTCTCTCTCGACTATCCCAATGACAAGGTTAAGGAGAAAAATACATGATTAGGAGGAAATTGAGAACTTTATCTTCCTATGTTGGCTCATGTGGATACACAAGGACATCTATATATATATATATATATATATATATATATATATATATATATATAAAAGTGTATAATATATTATATATATATATATATATATATATATATATATATATATATATATCACTAATTATCATAGATCAAATCACATATGACATACCTTGAAATCTTGCTCGAGACATTACACAACTATTATAGGCACCAACCAACATTCTTCACTTTCTTGTTCAAATTTATTATGATGAATTCTAAGCTATGCTTCCTTCATATTTGGTATACCTTCTAGAAGCTTATAGAAGGTATATCATGTTCTTCTTAGGCATGATTAGAACAATAAGAAGTCATCAAAACAACATGATGACTTAGTTCTATTTTTCCTGGTCATTGTTCTCTTCTCAGTCTCTCTAGATGTATTCTTTTGTATCACTGACTCATTACTTGAGTCCTCGTTTCTTGGTTATATGCTTGTGAGACACATATACAGCATTTCCTCTATTACCACTTGAGGAAGAAATTCTTAACTACTTTTTTTCTGAGATTTTTTCTCTTTGATTTGACACTACCAATAAACCTTCATCTTATCATCTTGCTCACTTTACCAATTCACTCATTTTACCATCAATATAACTTGACATCAATGCCAACACATATGACACATGACAAAGGTCCAATAGTACATAGTGCAAAGGGCAGGAAGCCCTGGGCCTAACATTCTCTACCAAAATAGCGAGAGGATAAACCATTTTGTAACAACTGAAGAAGAGGAAGAAATTCCCATCTTGATAGGACCAAGTATATTTTCCCAAAGGGGTATGGATCTTTAAGAAGCATTAAGTAACTTTGAGTTGCAAGTGGATAGATATGATTTGTTGGATGATGTGAGCCAATAAGAAGAAGAAATGATGTTTAGTGAATTTCAAATGGAGAAATCAGCTTGTACACTTACCAAGGATGAGGAGATATTCTCATTCCCATTTTGGGATGAAGATTCCCTTGACTATGCCATCCATGGAGAGACAGAGCCAGCTTGTGATGATCCCCCAAAATGTTTTAAAGAACAATCTATGCAATATCTCCTAAGAGATGTTGGATAGACAGAAGACCCTGATCTCAGTCTAGAACTCCAAATGCAAGCCATGAATCAGCAAGACAAGCATGAATCTGATTCTTAAGCCTCAACCAATGTGAAGATTGGCCATGTTGAAATAAAGAAAGATGAGAAATTTGGTGTCCCTCCCAAGCCAATAGTTGATGGATGCAACAATGAAATGGAGGTATTTTCTTTCCCATTTAAAGAGGAAGACTCTTTCCATGATGAAGAAATTGAAGTGAGGATTTTTGAGGCCCTTAAAGATGAGACTCCCCTTGAAAAAGGAGCAATGGAATGCAGCAATTCCCAAGACGATGAAGCAACCCATCTCAATTTTTTCCTTTAACTTCAAGATGAGGATGCTTCAAATGAATGCAAAGGTGAACTATTGGCAATTTCAAAAGAGGGCTTTGTGCAAGAAATCTTAGATGTGGTAGAAAATTTGGAATATCCCAAGCTATGTCTTGACCCCTTAGCTCATTCCATGTCCATAAAAAATAGGTATGAGGTTACTTCTGATCCTCCAATTAGTACTCAAACACCTCATAGTGAAATTGAGAAAAAATATGAATCCAATGTTTCTCATGGAAAAGATGTCAATAAGCATAAACCTGGGAAAGAAAATAACTCAGAATATTCAAGAAATTTGAAAGAAAATCATCCCTAGGGCAGAAATGGTATGATCAATGAAGAATCAACAACATGGATAAGAACGGAAAGCAACTAGCACTATGAAACCAATGTAAAAAGGAATGAAAGCAATGAAATTTTTTAACAAAGGCCCGACCATCACGAAGCTCATATAGAATCACTCATACCAAGTACATAGCAAATCATGAAAGCATCTGGATTTCATAAATAGTTAAGGATAGGAGGATACTTTCTCAAACCATTCAATGGATTCGTCAAACAACATCACTTAGTGTTGCCCACACAAGGGTAACCTCTGAGAAGAGCGGAGTGATACAGTGAAAGTGGGTCATCCCTCACCTTTTACTATAGGTGATTTAGGTTTTTTTCCCCTTTCCCATTTGTGTTAATTTTTCCCATTGTTGTGTGGTGTGTTTCCTTTCAGTTGTGTGTTTGTGTGTGTGTTGTTCCTTTCTAGCTATCTCTTGCAAGTTTTGTGTGTTCTACAAGGCCCAATGGGTAAGGAACTGGTCAACATTATGGGTTGTATTGAGATTATAAAGTACTCATGTGATTTACTTATTGTGCTCAATCTATGAAATGTCCCCAAGCTAGAGCCAGTTATTGGCATGAAAATGTGCAACAAGAAAATTCTCAATTTTCAGGCATGACAACCATACCCTACTCAAAAAAATTGATCAAAATTCATCCTAAGTCCTCCTTCATATCAAGTCAGTCATATCCTATCTCTCTAAATAAGTCTCAAGTGTCATGTTGGTGTGTTCATAGGTGATCTATGGATAGCCAATCATTTCAAGAGCTTCCCAAGCGAGATCCATCAAGACAAGCCTTTTGGCAAGCTTGGGAAAGACCATTTTCTGATCTTCTCGGAGCTAGTGCACACCCCCCGGAGTGGAAAAAAGGCCTAAATTCATTAAAGAGGAATATTGGAGAGTTAAATACATTTTCCAATCAGATTTGGAAGGTTTTGGAAAGTTTCACAAGTTTTGGAGCAAGTTCAGCAAAAGTGAGTCTTGGAGGCCTAAGCAGTGGACATGGTCGAAAAAGCTACTGAATTTTGGGAAGTGATTCCAGGAGCTCCGAAAGGAGTTAAGAGTCAAACAAGACATACTCAAAATTTTAATTCAAATCTCTACAAGATGGTGGAATCATATTCTTCACAACTCCTTGTCGCACTATGTCCACATCGAGTTTTCCTCATGCACATCCTTAGATATAGAACAAAATTCAGAGGTAAATGGTGGAATAAATCTTTGTAAACCCCACAATTAGATTCCTAAGTCCATTTTCAATAAATATCATATAACATTTCATTAAAAAACACTTCTAGAACTCAAGTTATGATCTCAACAAGTCACTCTTCAAGGCACCAATTCCAATAATTATCCAATTTTTTAGTGGAAAACTCAACCAATCAGAATGTGGCATATTTTTTTAGACCAAGTGCACCAAGTTTTTAGTGGAAGAGGTTAAATAAAATGCATTCCAACCCAATTTGATCTCCTAGACCTCTAGATGACCAATTTTCAGCTCCTTTTATCAAAATAAGCCCCCTAGGCTTCATTTCCCAACCCCCACTCCGACCCACCACGCTCTGCCACATGACATAGTCAGCATAAGGAGAATTTTTTTGCACCAATTACACCAAACCTTGGTGTAAGAGGTGTAATAAAATTCACCCTCCATCTTCCTACTCCCCTTGTTCAGCATGTGACCCCGGCGGACCAAAAAAGTGTTGTTTTTAAGCCCTCCTCTCAAGCTCAACTACCAATCATGCAATGCCAAGTGGCCCAATAAGGTTAGGAAAAAAAAAATTACACTAAATGAAAAAAATATTTGGTGAAATGGATTCAATAAACTATGACCCATTCCAAAACATACAAATTATGTAGAAATTCTAACAGTCAGGTTGTCACTAGTTGTTTCCTTCACACACACACACACACACACACACACACACACACACACACACACACACACACACACACATGTTTTCTCCAATTTCTGTATTCTCCCTCCAATCCTCCATGGATGCTGATAAAAAACCTTCTAAATCACCTCAAAAATATTCATCATCACATTTCCATCATTCCTCACTATAGAAATGCAAAAAATAAAGAGTTCTGAGCAAAAACCATGATCATATGCTGTCATAAACTCCCATGTAGAAAAACGAAGAATCGCTCATAACTCACAAATCGGTTGTCAAATCTTCATAAAAATTTTGGAAAATTATCTTATCCCAAATGCATCCATGCCAAAAAAAATAGAAATTACAAAGGCATATTGGACCATTAATGGCAGTGAAATCAAATTTTGTGCCCTAGTTTCCTTTTCCTCAATTTGACATTGATCCGATAAGCGGGTAGAGTTGTAAATTTGCACTAAGCATCTAGAGAAAAAACCCATCATAGAGAAGTAGATTTTTCATCAATAAAAGGTGACTCCATTATTGAATGCCCTGGTAGCTCCATTCTCGAAGATCTTACTAGGTGTAAATTTGCTATTTTTGATTAATGAGCTTTCTGGTGAGCGAATCATGATGAAAATTGGAGCATGAGTTTGCGACGAAGAGTCGGATCCAAAAAATTGTTCCCATCACATATTGAGGCTATTTTCACCACTTGCTAAAAATAATATATTTTATGCTTCCCCATATGTTATAAATGGAAAGTCCCCCCAAATTGCAAGTTCGATCACTCAAGACAATCAGAAAATGTGCAAAATGGAAAGTAAGACAAAATAACTTTTTCCCAAAATAGAAGGTCCCCAAAAAGCAACCTACTAAAAATAGAAAAATGCTAAAAATAGCAATACCTCAGCAATAGAAGAGGATGAATTGTTCCAAAAAGGTTCAGAAGTGGAAATCAAGGTAAAATATGGTGATAAGTCCAAAAATGGGAGGTCATGATCATGTTTCTAAAAATAGAAAGTTTTAATGTTGAGGGAAAAAGGTTGTAGATGGCCTCATTCTCACTCATTTTTGGACTCTACAAGGGGTTATAAGATGGTTTCATGGTTCAAACGAAGGAATAAGAACTTCACAAAGGTCGTGGAAGCATCAGCTTGAGTTCAATCATGTTCAAGAGTAGAGTAGAGCATTGTAAGGCACAATGGATGGATCCATCACCATCCCTTGGTGAGTTGGGTGAGCCAAGGTGAATTAGTAAGGGTGAGCTCAATGAGCTAATGATATTCCTCAATCAAGGAATCAATTAAGATCATCGTGAGTACTTCACGTTTTTTTCCTAAGCTCATATCATGAGATCTTGAAAAAGTGTTTCTAAACACTCTTTTCATGGTTCAAGATTCCCATGCATCATCATCATCGGTAAGTTATTCTTCAAAGGCAGAGGTTTTCTCATCTTCGTTAACACCCTTTCTACCTTCTCTTCTCTCCTTATTCCTCTTCTTCTCTACCCACTTTCTAATTCTTCGTTGTGAGAAATCATAGTGTTCATCCTATTCATTTAAATGTGGCTTTAGCAAACATTGTAATAAGTTGCCATCGATTGATAAAAGGGAACTTAATGTTGTTTCCTTGGAACTTGAAAGGTCATATGTTGTGTAGGACATACAAAAAGTCAGATGAGGGGAAGATGAGGAGTCTTCTAAAATTCTATATAATGTAATGAAACCCTCATTCTTAAGGGTTTTCAATTTTGTGTACTCATAAGAGATCACTACTTGTGAAGAAACAAAGGAGATAGCTATTTCTTCTAGGTCCTTTCTCTATGTTCTTCTACTTCTAACTATACACAATTTTGTCAAAGAACTAATAAATAAATAAGTAGTTTCATTCCTTTTTTTATGAGGAGGTTTTAGAAACTTTGAGTTCTCAATCTTAACTTATCTTGTTGCCACTTGTGATATTTTTTTCTTCTAAGTATATGTGTTTTGGAATTTTCTAGTTAACAGTTGTAGGAATCTAATTTTCTACCCACAATGTTGATCCCCCTCTCTTTTTATCACTCCCTTTCCTGCTCTCCTAGAAAATTCCTCTCTTGTAGGTAACTGCATGCTTTTTGCCATAGGGTCATTAGAGTGCCCCTGTTGGATCCCTGGCCATCAAGCCACCAATGATCTTGATTTCATGCATGCATAATAAGTGGATCTAGACCACCCAAGCAAAGGGACCTAGAATTGTAGGGACGTTGGCTAGAAACCTGAAAATTTGTCCCACGATAAATTTTCTCACCAACAAGACCCCAACTCTTCATACATTTATACTAGAAAGAAGATAAAGAATGTCTCATATAGCTCATGATAAAGATATTCTTCCACCCACTTTCATGCATTGAAATCATGTATAGTATTATATCTCTATGCAAACTTATCTCGACTATCCTCTACCCAAATTTCAATTCTCTCTAGATTTAATCAATGTCATTTACAAGAAACATCCTGATAGGAAATTTTAAAAGAGGTCCCAACAACGAAACCAAAATGTAGTCTTTTATTTCACCTAACCATTATGCGTGCATAAATATTAGGTCCCTCCTTTGTTATTTCATTTCAATATGTTAGCTATTCATGAAGACAATTAACCAAGAACGTATTCAAAACCACTAAAATTTTGTATACATTCACTTGGAAACACATGTAATAAGGTAACATAACAGATCAAACAATTACCAATATCAATTACACCATGAAACCTCTATACTCAGACATTTCAATGATCATAATCCATCCTCCATAATCTATTATATTAAATTATTACATAGTAGAATCTGAATACATCAATATACCAAGGCACTAGAACATTTGCAGGCATCAAACCCTATTCCATAATTAAAGACTCTCAGAACTCATACATAATAACTAACACCAAAACAATGGCATTAAATAGATTATAATAGGGGTAGGTACTTTTCTTTCACCTCCTATGCACTCCCCTAATAATAGGAGTACCCAAAAATAGCCAAAATGCATTACATCTAAAAATAGCCACAAGGCGTGCATGCTTTTACATCAATCCTAATAATATAGTATCCTAAATATAACTCTATGTTAATTATATTATTAGATCACCTCTTGCATGATAGTAATGTAATATTTGCATGTTCTTTTTCTAGTTTTAACTCCTTTTTGTGTGTCCCAAGTCAACCTAATGTTGCCTAAATATAACCCTTGCTTGTACACCACTCTTCCGCCATTTGTCTATTTTTAGCCTGTGGCTAACCAAAATCAACTAAGTCCCAGATTAACCTACTCTAGCACAATCCCTTATACACTTTCTGATACTGCTTGTGTACGCCCCTTCATTTATGCCTCACACATGCCTTAGCTCTTCACGTGTGGCATATAGCTGGTCAAATTCGTTGTGCAACAAAGAGTTTTGTATCACTTAAGGTGTTAGAAACATGTTTTCAACTCATGGTAACTCATTTTTTACCACTTTACCATGATGAATGGACCCATGATGGCCATTTGGAGGTCTAGTGTCCCCTTTTCCTTTTGTCACAATATAAATCAAACATGGGTGACACTAAAATGTTCTCCCCTATGAAGGAGAAGTCTTTTCACGTAAAAACACAACCTGGGGTGTTATGAAGGTGTTTTCAACTCATGAAATTTTGCCACATCCTCATGAGATCCTCAAACATGGTGAATTTTTTAGGGGGTGATGTCCCCTTTTCCCCTATTATCTTGGGTGCAACCACTCCTCCAACTTCCACAAGACCTGGGTTAACTTCCTTGTGTTTAACATGAGTTACGGAGTGCACATGGGAGGGAAAACAAGTTTAAAAGGGTGGAATCCATTCAAATGCAACACTTAGCCAATTTTTAAAGCTCGTTTTTTATTTTTCCTCTCCTCCATTGCTTCTGGTATGTTTTTATGCTACCAAAATTGTTTAGACACCATCCATGCCCAAAAACACATGTTTTCTCATATCTCCCAAACTCCATGCTCGATTTCCATGAAACTTTGACTGTATTTTCCTCTCCAAAACACCTTTAAGAAAAATGTGACATTGCTTCTATTGATTCTTTGAGCCATTTTCTATAGCCATATGAAATTTTCAGCTAAAAACTTTCCTGTTTAGATCCAAAAAAACTCAGTGATTGGAAACTCTTAAATTTTGGAGTATAACGTCCCGGTGAAAAATAGAATCTTTTGAAACTATTTCCATTCCAATCCGACACAATGAAGAAACATTTCCAAATATATTAATTCACTAGTATAAGGACATTCTAATAATAGTAAGTATGAGAAATTGATGATTTTTAGTAACATTATCTCCCCTCACAAATCCAATACAGTCAAAAAGTAAAAAAATCTAAAAAAGAGACATCCAATTGTGAGTTAAAAAAATAGTAAGTGTTCAAATTGAACTCTAAACTTCCACACTCCTTCATCTCCCTTCTTTTTCACCATCTCTAGTCACCATGAAGATCAAGTACATAAGATTTGAGCCAATTTCCACACTATAAACTAAATACCCCAATGTAGGAGATACTGATGTCTCTCACATGGATCTGGAAAACCTATGGATGATAAAGGTAGGTGGTCATCTATTGTTATTTCAGAGCACAGATCTAGTTCTATCTTATTCCCAACACTATGAACCTAACTCAATAACCATTCTTGCAGACAACAAGTCAATTTTGGTAGTTCTCACTCTAAAGGGAATTTAACAATGCTTAAATATTCCCACTTGTAATAACATGGTCATCATCACTCAAGAATTTTCTTCTCAGGAATGGTAACAAAAAAATTCATACTTACAGGGAGTGATAGTGGATTCATGGCTCAAACATGGAAGAAATCCCTCTCAGATGCCCAAATCATTATTCTGAAGTGAATTTCATGAGGCCTACTCTGATTCAATGGTATACTAAATAGGGTAGTGGGAGAAGAAATCAAAAATTACTTCCATGATTGGATGTCCCAATTCATTATAGTGATTATATAAGGAAATCAAATGATTGACTAGGGGAAATCATAAGTAACAACATTCACAGATAGCTGGTGCAGTTTCCTACCTCCAAGAGGTTCTCAATGACCTCATATATGGTGTATGTTATCACATATACAAGACCTTTCGAATGTGTCTTTATTTTTCCAAATGTACCATAGAAGTATCTCATATTTGAGAAGTATCCTTAGCTCACATTCTGAGAGAGTATTTCTCATTTATCGATGGTTAATGATGCATTTTCCATGTTTAACATAAGTCTCCTTGAGGGAAATCCAGAGCATAGAATCTCATCACAAGAAATTCAATTGATTGATAAGTACAGGATTTACTACATTTGATTTCACACCTTCACCTATCTCAGGGTCAGAGGTTTTAATCTTTCTCCTTACCAATTACCAAAATATATGAGCAACAAGGTCATCATGGTTGATTTGTATAGTAATTGTCATATGTTCACACAAAGTACAATAATGAAACAAGGGTGTCTCATTCCCTATTTCACTATGAATATAATCTTGCAAGAGTATAGTCGATGCAATAAACATTGAATATTCTATCGTAGCCTTAAATTTGTATTCATGTGTGGCTAGGCCCAAATTTTACCTTAAAAAGGATCATGGGTCCTTTCTCTTGATAGGATTAACACACATTTCACAAATTGAGGACTATTGGGCCAATTGTGTAGATGATTTTGAGGTCAGAAGAAGGGATTATATGAGAATGCATGTATATCAAATGAGATATTTCAAACTTAAATGGTTTATTAAGTGACTGAATGATGATGGATCTAATCTATTTGACCCTAAGTATCAAGAAGTGCAGTCATCTCCTCTTCCTTCCACTCCATGGAACATTCAGTATTTTGGTGACATCAAGGAGGGGACCATGGTAGTAGTCAAGAGTTCAAAAGAATGGTTCAAATGGAGAAGGGCCTCTATCATTAAAAGTTTAAAAACACTATATTATTCTAATCAAGTATATATCACCTCTTTTTATAGGAAACCTGATGTGGTTACTAGGTCCTCTCACTCAGAAATATCATCCAAGATAAAATTTGCAGTAAAAGAGGGCATTGATTTTTCACCCCCTATGGAGCTTCACAAAAAGGTAAAGGTCAGATAAATTCCTATGGAGCAACTTGAAATGGTAGAGATTGACCCATATCAATCTCCTAATCATCCTAGGAATCCAACTGCCTCCCCAGAGGCAGTGCAATAATCTCATTTAATTCATGTTTTTGTTCCATATCAAACACTTGAGATACCTAAATTCATGTCAACACCTTATGATCCATTCCCATGGGTACATGATTTTCTTGGAGGAGAATAAAGAACAGTGCAACAAACATCATAACGTAACTTTGAGGTCATCTCAAAATACATCAAAACTAAGTGGACCAAGAAATCTCAAGAAACTTCTCATTTCTTCACTAAGGCTTCTAGAGCTCAGTATGTGGAAGTTTCTCATCCTAAAGTGAAAAAAATTATGGAGGAGATGACACCTGATGAATTTGTGCTAAAAAAATGTTTCCTTAGGGAAAACTATGCACAATGGAGATGTGCATTTATTCAAATATTTCACAGCCCAATTACTTGCAAGAAACTATGAAAATAAGAAAAATGTGGAACAACTGAAGGAGCATGTCAGAATCTTAACTACTTATGTTCAATAATTCATGGATCCAAATGCATGATATCTATATCCTGTAAAATTGATCTCTATTTTCAGTAGTTTTAATTCTCATTTAATCAAGAGAACCCAAGGGTATACCATGTAAAGAAGAGATAATGACAGATGGGTGGATAATATTATTCTAAAAGGGAAGGTTTTGTTTCCTGAGGTTCTCTCTCTATTCAACTTTGTCTCAGCCACTACTTGAAAAAAAAATTACTAAGGGGGAGATCAATAAATAATAAGACCTTTGGGATAGTATTATCCTATTGGTATTTGAGATGAGTTGTCTTGATTCCTACTCCTTGGTGGACCAAAATGTATTTACATCCATCTCTGAGAATTTATCTCTGGTGTGGTCATGCATGATGAGTGTTATATGTGATGAAATGAATGATGTCATTTTGGAGCTTTAATACACAAATGATCATGCATAAAAAATATTAGAGATTATTATCAAAAGATTGCAAGAGCTTAGATCATCTTCATTTAGTGAAACTTCATCCTTGGAAGAACTCCTAATTTGTGTCAAGAACTCGTTCAAAAATAAGTTCGATACCCCTTTTCCTTCAACGAGGATACCTTGTAATCTTTCATGAAAATTATAGGTTACATATCTAATACCACAAGAGATCACAAAATTTATTTCACATAGTGTAGAACACTTGGTGGAATCTCTGATGCTTGGGTTAGTGTTTTGGAGCATGTGTGCATTCCAAAATAAGATAAATTTTCCTCCAAAGTGGCATGGTTCAACAAAAATGTCAAGGGAAGGGAATCCATTCCCATATCATTTCCAAAATATACTACAGGAGTTGTATCTTCTTCATCAGAGGCTTCTTATTCTTCAACATGGTCATCTCTCTTTTTCTCTCTCTATATATATGTTATATTTCTCCATTGGGAAATGTAATTTTTTACTTTTTATTCTTATTCACTTAAGTGACATTTAATTTTGCATTGTAATAAGTTACCTTTCCAATTAATAAGAAATAGGTGTATTTTTCATTCCTAGAGTAATATGAAAGGTCACATTTGGTGGCAATATGAAGGGTCGTGTGGGGGTAGATGAAGAGACACATTGTAAAGCTATAAATTAAAATGGATTCACCATTCTAAAGGGTTATATTTTCTTAGTTGATATCTCCTATTATCTTACTACAATAAATAAAATACAATTATTATATATCCTTGTTATATGTTTCCCTCTCCATCTCAAATTTACTCCATGAGCATGGTTACTTTTGTAATATTATGCAATTTAACTTTGATTTACTTGTGTTTTGTTCCTTTTTCCTTGACATGGTGTCATCTCATTGTTAACTAGGACATATTCTGATTTTATGTCAATAAAATCAACATTCTATTTATTGAGTAAAACCCTCTTCTCACTTTCTCCCCTCTCCATACACACACATTCCTCCAACTTCTTTTTGCACACGGGTTTAGTGGAGTATTCATGTGTGATCCTTGGTCAAAATGCCAACTCCTAATGGTTAGAGTAGTGTACATATTTCTTTTTTTTCAATAAATGGAGCTATCCCATTCCTAAGTAGAGTGACCTAGTCCTACAGCATTAGTGAAAACTCCTAATTTTCTCATGTGAAAAATTATTTTGCCAAATATTTTTGGTGCCCACCGTGGGGAATATTTTGTTGTGAAAATATACATTTATGAAAAACAAAAAAAATAGTTATGAACTCTAAGAGCCTTAATGTTTATCTTGTATTTTTCCACAAATGACTATTCCTAGAAATTCTCCAATTGTGAAACCTAACCTTCTTTTCTTCCAATAAAGTCAAGTGGATATTATAATAGATTTAAGGAATTATATTTGGAACAACAGAGAAAACTTTAATCACTACCATGTTACTACAAGAATTCTAGATTCATAAGAAGAACATGCCCAAGGTTTGCAACGTGCTATATAATTTCCAAATAAGCCAAGGAGGGTGTAAAGAAAATTATTTAAAGTTGAACAGAAATCTTTTAGGTTTTCCTACGAGCTAGCTAAAAAGAAATACACTATATTGGATAAAGTGAGAGGTATTGTTGATCCAAAATTTGAAGCTCTTCAAATACAACAATATCATTTCCAAAATAATCCATATTACTTATCTTAAGTGTCATCTCCACCTATTATATCAAGTGATACAACATGAAATCCAATTGAGACTCCTCCCTAATCTCCAATTGCACCACCACTAGTTATTCTTTCCCTAGAAGAAGAAGAAGAAGAATAAATGGAAGAAGAAATAGAAGGACCTAAAACACCTCTTCCATGAGGAAGGAATACTAGTCCTCTTTCTCTTACACCACCTCTCCATGATTATTTAAAGGTATCTATATGTACCCAAAATTGTAAGGTATTGTACTGCCGGAACAGTGTAACAAGCTCCCCAATGATGATACAGGTCTCCTCGCAAGGTGTTCGGGATCCAGAAAAGCCCTCGGAGTATGCGTTAACATCCTGCATGCCCCACTTAGCCTTGTACCCTTTGTTTTCCCCTTTTTCCCTCTTTCCTTGGCCTTTTGATCTTCAGTGATGAAACCGCCGCCCTGATCAGGGCGGCGGTCCTGCACGCGTTTTCCAAAAAGTGCTTTGACGCGACTCACGTAAAATATCAACGTTTCACCAGCTTTCCTTGCCGACTTGGGCATGCATTTATGTTTTTGGTCCCCTAGAATAGTGTTTGGCCATTGTTTATTGTTTAAGAGTTTAGTTTGGTTTTGATCTTTGGATGGATGGAGAGCTATAAATAAGTAGCTTGTGCTCAAGAAAATGGTCTGATCTTTTGCTACCATCTCCTCATTTTCAGTAGTTCAGCTTGTTATCTTGTTTAGAAGCCATAGTTTCAATTCACTTGCATGTTTAGTTAGTATTGTTGAGCTATTGGTAAGCCACATATCCAGCTTGTGCAGGCAGTGTTGTTATTTCACCCAGGCCCTGAAGTTTGCCTCTGAATTTCTCTTTGTTGTAGATTTCATTTTCATTGTTGCTTAGAGTTCTTAGTTCAGTTCATTATATGCCTAGTTAGCATTGTTTTGTAGTTGGTAAGCCACATATCCATCTTGTGTAAATGCTGTCATTACGGTCGGTCTGCCCCTCATACACTTTCATGCTCTGATTTTCATAGTTCAGCTTATTATCTTGTTTAGAAGCCATAGTTTCAGTTCATTTGCAGGCTTAGTTAGTATTGTCCAGCAATTGGTAAGCCACATATCGAGCTTGTGCAAACAGTGTTGTTGTTTTACCCATTCCATTGAAGTAGAATAGATTAGGAAGCCATTAAAGTTGCAGGTTTTTCTCTTCAAACAGGGTAGTTTTAGGTTCTGGCTGCTTCATGTTGCATGACTTACAATAAAATCCCGCTAGGAATTGCATAAGCCAAGCTCTGTACTCTTGCGCTATCCCTCTCCTACTCACATTTTCAGTCTGCATTCTGAGTTGTCCTTGTCCCAATATCTATTTCTGTCAATGTTGGCATTACACGCTTTTCTGGATCCACGTGAACACAAAAGAACGAGGAGATCATACTGAGGGGACAAGATCACATACACCATCGGATTCACCACTGTTCTGCGTAATCTAGGTTTTTAACTTTCAAAGTTCTAGTTAGAATCATATCAAATAAGGTAGTTAATTGCTTCATTTCAGTAAATTCTATTCTCGATATTGCCAGGGAAGCTGTGAGGATTGATAGTTTCTGAGAAACTATGATTCACTCCTCACTTCTGAGGTAGGATCGAGAATCTTGCAGATAGATAAGTTATTTCATTTGTTTAGAATAAATCTACAAATCACACAGGAAAATAACTACACTCAGTTATCTTGTTTGTTTTAAATTGTTATTTCTAGATACGTTTAAATAGCTACTTTCCTTAAATTCTTAAAAGGTTTCTTAGAAAAATAGAAGTTATATATGTTTTAGATTTATTCCACGTAGTTAGAATTTGTTTTGTTACAGTTAGATTTACATTTTGTTTTGTATGACAATCACGGGACCCCGAGAGCCCAGGGAGTACATATTTGAGCCAATCATGCCTCAACCAAACCTCGTCACAGCAATAGTTGACATAGATCAAAATCTCAGAATACAAGTATTCCGAACAACAACAGATTTACAACTGATTAGTTCTTAGTTGAGAGGGTTAAACATAGAAGACGACCAAGCACACACGTTTTGGTCAAACCAACCAAACTACAGATTACCCTAGGCAAACATTCACATGACCGTAGAAGGGTTCGAAAGAGAACAAACCTTTGGTTGTGATCCTTTGGTCCCACAGCCAGGTGCAGGAGACACCCTCACAGACATAAATACTAGTTTAAGGATCCAGGTTGCACGAACGCATGTCCCGGATGTAAGCTGAGATGAAAAGAGCAGGGTCAGGATCTTCTGTACCAAAGTCGACAATTTCGTCTTCGGAGAAACTGACTGCAGCAGCTTGTTGTACAGAGACAGAAGTGGTTGGGGCAGTGGGTTGTTTGGTGAGAGAAGCAACGTGATTGGGTGTTAGAATGGAGGGTGACAAGCAGGGTTTCATTAGGTAAAACCTCTATCCCTTGAAGGATCTCAACGAGAGCTTGTCGATGAGATTCAGAAGTCTGAATGAGATCATACAGTGTCATTTTTACGGGTGATTGGTGAAGTTGTTTAATCATATTTCAGTGGGAAATGCCATTAGAGACGGGATAGGCGGGTCCGCGAATGACCACTTTAGGTGGTGGTGCAATCGGGATGTTTGACGGAGAAAGAGATGCCGCAGGTGTGTTTTCTTTTGCTTTCCCATTATTTTTCTACCCTCGAGTAGCGACACTAATCATATTAATCTCGTAGACCTGAGATGAGGAAGATGGTTGGGATAACTCATGGTCTTCAAGAGGTGGGGTTGTAATAATGATAGATCTTGGTGAGGCGGGGGACAGATGGTATAGGAGAGGGAATGGAAACTAAAGGTCTCTCCCTTCGTAAGCTGTCATTCTTAATCTTTCTATCCGGGAGAGGTGACTAACGAAGGATGGTTTTTAGAGCTTTGCATCCCTCCACATCATGTCCTGGTGTGCGGTGATAAGCGCAGATTTTAGACTCATCGTAACCCATAGGTCGGGGTTTAGACGGGTCATAAGGTCTAAGTGGAAGTAGGGAAATGGTCGCATTCTCCACCAACATAGCAAGGATTTTGGCGTAAGATCCTTTGAGTGGGTCAAAATCGGAAGAGGATGAGGGTATTGGTTGTGCGGGTTTTGGTAATGTTTGGGCGTGGTTGGTTCGCACGGGTGGTGGTTTAGCCGAGGGGTGTTGATACGTGGTTTTCACTAAACGTGATTTCTTTGGCGCAGAAGCTATGTTAGATGATGAGGCCGCAGATGATGTGGTATCAGAAAACAACCACGGGGAAATAGGAGTGACCGAAAACAAATCTTTTGATGATGGAATTTGTTTAGGGTTGATAGGTGGACAGGATACGCGGAGTGACGGTGTTGCTATACCCTGGAATTTCTGCATGGGTGCGGAAGGCGTAGGTTGTTTTGAAGAAAACGCAGGAGGTATGATATATTGATGTAAGGTAGAGGGATGGGGTCCCAATATAGAAGGTAGGTATGACGATGATGGTTTTGATTTTGATAGGGGCACGGATTGAGTTTGTCTCCTAGGTGGCGGGATGGATTTATTTTTGGATAGATCGAGTCACTTAGGCGGGTGCGTTAGACTGGGCATTGGTGAGGTCCCAAGCGTAGGGGAAGATCTGGTTAAGTTGATAGAAGTGGACGGGGAATTTGGTAGAGGTGAGGGGGGTGAAGGTGAGAACAGGGGCATTTTAAGCTTCTGTAAACACTTCAGGTATATGGTGGAGACATCAGGATCAGTCATTTGCATTTGAGTAGAAAAAGGGGTACTCAAATGTTCCCATAGGGCCTGTCTATCTTCTGTGGAATGACAGTCCTCACGTGTGAATATGAAATTTTGTACAGAAGAACCACGGGTTGTGATTCCAGTCCACTGTGAGTGTGACACAGGAGGTAGATGAGGCACTGTATCAATAGATGTTAAGAGGTCAACCGGTCGTTGAAAAGATTTAGGCGATGAGGGACTAATAGGTAGGAGGGCGTGTTTGAGGGGATCTGTCATGTTTAAAGAATGTGGTGATGTCAGTGTAAGAGATTTCTCGTCTAAGGATGTCAAAAGGAGTGGCGAGCCTTCCTCTTGTGCAGCAAGAGCGGTAGAAGGGGACATTTGGGAAATAGATAAATTAGATAACATCCGCTCACAGTCTTGTAGGGATGTGGTGTAAGAAGACTCATCGATGAGAAGAGAAGTCCGGGTAGTTAACTCTTTTATGGGTAAAGGAATGATTTCACTTTGGCTTGATGGTGGTGAAGGAGGTTCAGACTCCTGTGTTGGTGGAGAGGCTTGATTCAAAAAAATTTCAATAGAGGCTTTTGGCTGAGAATCGAAGACGGCATGGATCTCATGAACACTCTCCTCGACTAAGATATCTTGGTTTACGTTACTGTTGGACGAGTGATTCGGGAATGGCTTGTTGAAAATTTTCAAATTTCGGTTGGCAGGGGCATTAGGATTATTGAGGGTTATATCCCCCACATCAACCATTTCCTGCACTATGTTTTTCAACATCTTGCAGTTTTCATGACTATGTCCTTTTACGCGGTGAAAGTTACAAAAGTCATTTTCTTTGTACCAGGAAGGTATTGCGCGGGTGGAGTCAAACCCAGAGTGAGGTTTAACAGGGGGCAAGGTGATAGCCCCAGATTTGAGCAATTTCTCCAGGATGACGCCATAAGTTTCTCCCAAGGGAGTGTAATTGATGGGCTCGGCTTTGTACTTATAGGTGGTTTTCGGCGGAGTATTGGACGGTGTTTGAGATTTGACCATTACTGCATGGACAGCTCCTTTTGATTTAGAAGAATTGGACGCGTGAGGAGTGGTGGTGTTTGGCTTGTTGGTAGAATCTGGAGTTCGGAAATTGGGGTTTTTGTTACGCAACCGTAATTTCTCTTCTTCTAAGGCTCGAATTTCTAGTTTCCGAGCCATGGTAAAGGCCTCATCGAATGTATGGAAAGTTTGAATTTGGAGGGTGGGGGAGATGTGCTTAGCGCAGGCCCACGTAAACAGTTCGATAAGTTCAGTTTGATGTAAGGCATATGTAAGTTGGTTGATAAGGCCCCACCATCGTCCAACGAAATCTGCGATAGATTCGTCCTCAAATTGTCGGATGGCATAGAGGTCGGTGATAGATACTTTCTTGGCAATGTTAATGGAGAAATGATCCAAAAAAGATTGGGCTAGCTGGTTAAAAGAAAAGATCGAGTGCTGGGTTAAAGCACTGTACCATTCCAAGGCGGGTCCTGATAAGGACATGGGAAAGGTACGGAGTAACAAGGCGTCATCATGGGCGATCAAATAACAAGCATGTCTAAATGATCGCAAGTGTTGTTGAGGATCCTCTTTACTGTTAAAACGAGTAAATTTTGGCAACTCCCATTGAGGAGGATATGAATGAAGGGGGACAGAAGGGTGAATGGGCTCCCGACAAACTTGTTTGTATGTCAAGGCGCTACGACTTCCCAAAACTGAAGCCTCCAGATTTTGCATTTTGTCCATCATTTGTTTGATGAAATCTGTGGTTGGATGAGATGATGGTGCGGTTGTGGTAAACGGAGGCAAGTTGGACCAAGGGCTTCCGCTGGACAATGGTGGGGATAAGTGTTGATAAGGTATGGAGGATGAGTATGTTGGAGCAACAAAATAGGGATGTCCCATATAAGGTGTTGAGGTTACTGGATACGTGTATGGGAATGAAAAGGTAGGCGGAGCTTGAGAAGGAAAGCTCGTGTGAATAGGTGGCAGAGAGTAAGTCATGAATGGAGTGGTCTGAAAGAGAGATGAGGTAGGGGCAGTTGGTGGTAACGATACGTGGGGTCCAAGATTAACCAAAGGAAAGCTAATCGGGGTCGTATGAACCTCTGAAGTCATCGGATTGGGAGACGGGGCTAGAGATGCAGGAAGTAAGGCAGTGTTATCAGGAGGAGTGGGAGCTAAATGAGCAGCTATACTAATAGGCATGCCAACAAGGAGCTGGCCATCAGGCGTACGGTCAGGGGCATGAGACAAATAGTATTGTACAGCGCTGGGATTAGCATCCAGAAATTTGGCAAAGTCCTTGTCTCCTACAGGAATTTGGGGGATCTCACTGGTGTCCGTAGGGTTCCCTATAGAATGTGAAGGGGGTGATTCAGGAAAAGACACAGAGCAGGCATGTGAAACCATTGCGGCGGCTTGCTTCCGAGTGATGAAAACCATGGACAAGAACACACAGGAAAGTTTCAATCTA
The DNA here is from genome assembly GCA_019776745.2 of Taxus chinensis. Lineage (NCBI taxonomy): Eukaryota > Viridiplantae > Streptophyta > Pinopsida > Cupressales > Taxaceae > Taxus > Taxus chinensis. The sequence goes on along the minus strand of CM034146.1, from coordinate 12,189,406 downwards.
TCAAGAACAAAAACAACCTCAGAATGATGAATTTGGTTCTGGTTTGTTAGGGGCTGATGAAGACAGTAACCGATATCGGTTTAATAACCGGTGTCGGTCAGAGAGCAGACGACATCGGTCAGTTAACCGATGCCGGTGTCAAAAGTCTAGGATAAGAAGATATAAAAGGCTGCTAATTTGATTTTTTAGCAACGTTGAGTATATTTTTCAACTTATTGATCACAGAAGACAAAGTATGACAGAGAAAATAGAATTTGAAAACAAGCAAGATGCACACGCAAATCCAGAGACTAATCCTAGGGTTAATTTTAGTTATCGTGGGCTTATGCCTTTAGACGTAAGATGATGTCAGAATCCTAAACAACAAGACCTAGGGGAAATGTCAAGTTTGTTTTGGCTTATAAGGTTACCTCAATCGGGCGGAGGAATACCGCGGAAAAGGGGGGATGTTTGAGCTGTTGTGTTAATTGTGAAGTGATTAGGTATGTGTTGTGTAGTGAAACTAGGGTTAATTTCCTGTCAATACCGTGGATATCACCCCCATGTGTACGACCTGTTACTTAATCTATGTTCACTAGAATTGAAGAACAACAAGAAGGAATGCAATGCATGTGTTTTACACCCAAATCGAAAATTATGTTCGATGAAGCAAGAGAGATGACTTTCACTAATGCGAAACTAGGAAAGCAAGACAAATTCTTTACGAAATATATAACAAAAGCAGCAACAGCAAGTATGCTTCCTAAAATGAAAAATAAGCAAGAGAAAGAAACCCAAAATGGGTCCCACCGGGTGTGCCAAAATGTTTCGCTCGGAATGACTCATTCCTATAGAAATAGATAAGAGTTAGGTGCTAGGAGGAATACCTGTAGAATGTCGAGATGGTGTGCGCGTACCGTAGAGAAAGATCAGGTTGACTGCGGAGAACTCCTTTTTGTCTTGGAAGGACTACCTGCAAATAAGAACACAAGACCACAAGATTTTGATTAAACAATAAATGAGGAAACTACCTTGGGCCCAGGAAATATAAAACTTCCTTTCGAAGGTGGTCAGTTCCCCTGCTAATATGAATTAACACAAAAGACTGCAAAATATCAATTAGATTGTTTTGTTGAACTGGGTAGGGGAAAGGCTGGTTTTCTGGTTTTGGTCAGAGGAATCGATGGTGGTTACTGATAGCCGATGCCGGTTACTGGTAACCGATACCGGTGGGTTCTAGGATCTTCTTAGTAGCTATGGTGTTTTGTAAGGCTAGTTTATGGATGATATTAGGAAATGGGATGATTAGAAGTAAAAGAATAACAGTTAGATGCAATGACACGTTGGGTAGTAGATTCAGAGACGGATTTAGGAGGAATGAAATTCACAGAGCATAAGAAATGTTATAACAGAGGACATGCAAGATGTGACTTACTGGTTTTGACAAAGATGCAAGTTGATCTCCTTGGTTGTAAACACTTCTGGTATTTCCACTCGTCTCTGCTCTGTCAAGTGAAGATCCGGACTCTGTTCCTCGCTCGCAATGCTCTCTGTTGATCCAGAAATCCTTTGACTGATCTCCAAAAATGAAATTCTGATCCGTTGTTTTGGTTTGGGGAGCCCATTTATAGGGAACCGATGGCGGTTGCGTAACCGACGGCGGTCGAGTAGGAGCCGGCATCGGTAAGGAAAAAGTAGGCTATTTTTAGTAAAATAGCCCACCTTCCCTACTTTTCTTCCAAGAGATCAGTTGCGGGCTTGGTCAAGTGACTAGAAGGTCGGTTTTGGGTGCGAGAAAGGGGTCATTAGTTATGGGTGTAGGTGTGGACCAAGTTTTAGGTTTTAATTAGGTTAGTTTAGGATCAGGGCTATGTCATGATGAGGTGGAAAAATGAGGTGGCAGGTGAGGTGATGTGGATTTATCACTTACAAGGTAATTAATAAATAATTGTGTAAGGTTTAGGTAATGAGGTTAGGTTGCGAAATGGGATGCGGGTCACAAGGGGTCGTAAGACACGAATTTGGTGTCTACAAATCAATACAGTGGATTTTAACCATCCACAACAACAACAATAACAACGGTGAAATCCAATACAAGGACTAGGACAAAACTCATTTGGTTATCAAAACCAAAGCCAGAAACAACAAATGCAAAATTTTAATCCTAATAGGCAACAGTTTGATCAGAATTTTAGGCCACAATATACACCAAACCAAAAAAACAGGAATTACAATCCCAATTCTTATTGTGGTTTCCAAAAAATTTGGGGTCATGATACTAGAACGTGTCGTGACTACAATAAATTGATGCAACGTTTACCAGAAGAACAAAGACAGTTCTTCACAGATTTGTTTTTGGCAGATCCCATGTCATCACCACCAAACACACTAGCAGGAGTAGTTTCCCCTCAGAATGCTCCCCTTAAGATCTTTAACGATCCACTCCCAAATCATGATAATAACAGACTAAATCCAACTGGGATGAACAAGGGTGCAATACCAGGAAACAATGATCACGAAGCCTTGACTTCACTAAATCCATCAGTTGCGCCATAGTTAGGAAGTCAACCGAGACCCAAGATAGTCAGTTTGGTAGAATTAGATGCTGAACTACCTATCAAAGCTATAACAAGAACACGAGAATATTTCTCTCAACCGAACCCAAGTCATCTACCAGAAATAGATAAGAGTCAACAAATAGTAGAAAAACCCATCGGTGCCTATGATTTAGTTAGTGACCTAACAAAGACCTTCTCGCACATTTCATTCTTGGATTTACTAAAGAACTCTCCTCCTCATAGAGCTACTCTTTTAGAAGCATTAGGTCTAGGTCACCTAATTAACATCACTCCACCTCCTGAAACACAAGTAAATCAAGTAGATTTTGATATCCACCCTCCGGGACAGCTAGACAAGGATGTCTAATTCATATTTGAAATAAGTAAAATGCCCACAGATGTTGAGATCGCACGCCGAGGTGATCCAGCCTTACACTTACAAGTACGGGTTTATAATAACTATGTAAAACGGGCAATGGTTGACAATGGGACTGCAGTTAACATAGTCCCTTTCTATTTCCTCCAAAAACTAGGATATGGGGAAACAAACTGCTCCACCACGCGAAATACATTGAGAGGCTATGATAGCCTTAAAGCCACTTCGATAGGAACTATAATACTACCAGTCACCTTAGGACCCAAAACAATCCTGACTGAGTTTTATATTATAGATCGGGAAACTAATTATAATATGATACTTGGCCGACCATGGATACACCGAATGAAGGCAATCCCTTCTACGTTATTCCAAGAAGTAAGATTCTTGCATCTAGGAAAGGTATTTGTAGCCAAAGGCAATCCAAAACCTTTTGATTTGCAACTAGCTGATTTAAAGAAGAGACCAGGTGTGCATTCAGAATTTGAAATTCCAACCAACCAACTTAATAAACCCACTGACCCAAAACCAGAGGAAAATTTGGTACCTACAACGGATCTTGAAACTATCAGCATAGCCAAAACAATCCCAACCCCCAAAAATAAAGCTAAAGAAACGGTATCATTAGGAACTACTGCAAAAATCGTTGAGTTAATAGAACAAGATTCACCAATGTTCTTACCATTTGATTCACTAGGCATAGGATGTTCCCTAGGTGTTGGTTCCCTTCCAGCAGAGGACCTTTGTATGGTAGAAGTAGAATGCACAAACGCAGCAGATGCCCCGACATCTATACTCCCGACTAAGTATTGGACTCTCCATTTCGACGGAGCTAAATGCCGTTACGAAGCAGGGGCAGGTATAATTCTTACTTCGCCCGAGGAGAAAGTCCTCCCATTCGCTTTTAAGCTAAACTTTGAATGCACAAATAACGGCGCTGAATACGAAGCCCTCCTCCTTGGCCTCACCCTAGCCAAAAGAATTGGTGTTGATAACATCAGAGTCTTAGGAGACTCGCAATTAGTGGAAAATCAAGTTTCTGAAGTATATGAAACTAAAGCCGAACACTTGCAGCTTTACAAAGATGCTGTATTAAATTTAAGCAAGGCATTTAACTTCATATCCATTGAAGCAATCCCGCGAGAGAAAAATCTTCTCGCCGATTCAATAGCAACTTCAACATCACGTTTTACTCCAAGCAATGAGTTAGAAGATACCCAGTTCACGATGTCCATTCGTGATGAACCATTGATAAAAACAATGACAAATCCCCTTGCAAGCAGAAGTGAACCTACCACCCTAGACTGTATTGATAGTGATGTGGCTACTTTGGATTATTTAAACGCCTATGCAGCACTACATCTCTCCTATCATATGCTAGATTTTTCCTTAATTCCACATTTGTCTTCCTATTTCGGGAATCCCATGATGGATCTCCCCTCACAAATAGAACCTAGCATATACGCAGTAGAAAACAGGGATGATTTGGATTTACCTCCAGCACCACCTGAGTTCAAAGAGGGTAACGCCTCTCTTGATCGAAGAAACAATCGATGTCAACATCGGGACAGAAGATGAACCGAGAATATTGAAACTAGGTTCTTCGTTAACCCCAGAAGAAGTGGAAATACATACTCAGATCCTCAAAGAACATCAGAAGGTGTTTACATTTAATTATAAGGAAATGACAGGATTCACACCCCACATTGCGGGTGCACAACCTCGTCACTAAAATCAGATGCAAAGCCAATTAAAACAAAAGTCAAGACCCATGAAGCCACAAGGTAGCTCTCATGGGTAAAGGAGGAGGTAATAAAACTCCTCCAGGTAGGATTCATCAAGCCAGTCAACTACTCCCAATGGGTATCTAACATCGTTCCCATTCTCAAAAAGAATGGAAAGATACGCATCTTGCATAGATTTTCGAGATATCAACAAAGCATGTCCCTAAGGATGACTTCCCATTACCATCCATCGATGTTATTGTTGATGCAACAACTGGTTTTGAAATTTTGTCTCTCATGGATGGGTTCTCGGGATACAATCAAATCAGAATATCTGAGCAAGATCAAGCTAAAACCATGTTTATAACTCCTTGGGGAACCTATTGCTACGCTGTTATGCCATTCGGTCTTAAGAACACTGGTGCTACATACCAGGGGGCCATGACATACATATTTCACGATCTAATTCATAAAATTGTGGAATCCTATGTAGATGACTTATTGGCTAAAGCCAAGAAACGTTGTGACCATCCGGAAGTACTCCGCATCATTCTTTCGCACTTAATAGAATACGGAGTCACACTAAACCCAGAGAAATGCATCTTTGGTGTAATAGGAGGGAAGCTCTTAGGTTTATATCATATCGTCACGAGGGATAGATGTCGACCCAACCAAAATCTGGGCTGTCCTTGAAATGGTTCCACCCTCAAAATGAATCTGGAGTCAGATCATTTCTCGGAAAGCTGGGTGCAATCCGAAGATTCATCCCAGACTTAAGCTTCGTCGTTCATCCAATCAATAATTTACTCAAGAAAGACTATAGCATTGATTGGACCAGAGATTGCAATGAAGCCTTTGATGCAGTTAAGCGTTTCCTATTATCACCACCTACGCTAATGCCACCTAAGATAGATCACCCGTTAATTCTATATTCACGAGCTACCAATGTCTCGCTGGCCTGTATGTTGGCCCAAGAAGACGATAACAAGAGAGAATGCGTGATTTATTTCATCAGCCGAAGCTACTCGACTATGAAACACACTATACACAGGCAGAACAAGAATGCCTTGCCATAGTCTTTGCTACTAAACGCCTAAGACATTATATGCTGAATCAAGAAACGAGGGTCATGGTAAAAATGGACCATTTACGGACTTTCCTCACACAAGGGTCATTGTCTAAAAAGGCTGGACGTTTTATAACCTTAATGGGAGAATTTGAATTAACATTTGTAAATCAGAAGTCGGTTAAAGGACAAATCATCACAGATTGGTTAGCTGACAACCCATTAGACGGAGACGATCTAGTAGATTTAGACTTCCCAGATGAGTGCGTATACTACATCGAAGCCCGACCCTCTATCTCTGAGTTTCTTTGGTACACTGATATCATTAATTATATCATGGACCATACGTACCCAGAAGGAGTTACACCGCAATAGAGAAGGCGGTTACGCATAATCGTAGCTAAATACGTTGTTATAGAGCAGGTGCTCTATCAAAAAGCATTCAATGGAATGCTCCTAAGATGTGTCAACACAGAGGAATCCAAGAAGATTCTCCATGAATTTCACAGTGGAATATGTGGAGGCCACTTCGGTGGCCACGCCACTGCTCGAAAAATACATCGAATGGGCTATTTCTGGCCCACTCTAGAACATGATGCAATAGAGTTTGTACGCAGGTGTCGTAAGTGCCAAGAATTCTCTCATGAGATCCACATGCCAGCACAAGCTCTGCAACCAATCACTACTCCATGGCCCTTTTCTACATGGGGTCTAGACTTAATAGGGAAATTCTCTCCCTCATCCACAGATGGCCATAATTTTATAATCACGGCCACTGAATATTTTACCAAATGGGTGGAGGCCATGCCTCTTACTACTGTACCTGGTTCTGTGATCGCCAAGTTCATTTTGAACCAAATCATTTGCTGGTACGGTATCCCGCAAATCATTATCTCTGATAATGGAACTTCTTTTAAGAATGAAGAGGTTTGCAAACTATGCAATAAATTTAAGATAACCCATCATACGGCTTCCTTGTATTATCCCCAAGCCATCGGACAAGCTGAAGTGACAAACAAGACACTGAAAGCCATTCTCCTTAAAATGGTGAAAGAAAACAAACGAGATTGGCATTTGAAGTTATATCCGGCCTTGTGTGGCCCACCGAACCTCAATAAGAACACCAACGAGAGAAACTCCTTTCTCGCTGGTATTTGGGGCAGAAGCAGTTCTCCCGCTTGAGGTCGAAATACCCAGTTCTCCGCATTTCACTACAAGGGATTGTGGATGAGAGATGCTTACAGAGAAGCACGTCTTTCCCAACTAGAAAGCCTAGATGAAACTAGGTTAGATGCTGAACAGTGGCATAGAGCTTATGCTGACCGAATGTGCCTGGGCAATATAACAAGAAGGTCTATGAACGCGACATATGTGAAGGTGATCTAGTTCTAAGGCTAGACCAGCCGGATCGACAAGAAGACCAGCGACGGAAGGAAATTCCGGCCCAAATGGTTGGGCCCATACCAAGTCATGAAGGACTATGGAAATGGTGCTTACCTCTTATGTACGCTAGAAGGTGAGGAATTATGGTGAAACAGTCAATTCCCTCCACCTCAGAGCGATTCTATGCATAAGAAACTAACAACTACTTGTATAATTATCATACATTGCATCTTCATATAGATTAAGATCATTCTGTCCACTTGTTTCTTACATAAATTGTGATCAAGGAATCTATTCTCAAAGTAAATTCATTACAAACTCGTGACGTTGGTTGGCATAAAGCTCTTTAATCATACCTCTCCATCTTCATATATCATCGAATCATCTCAGAATCTTTTATCAAATAAAATCAAATATGACAGTCTTAATAGTAACCATACCAAGATCTGCAAGTTTGTTCTCACTTTGATTTCTTCTTAGGATAGGTGTCTTGCCTATGGTCTATTCTAGAAGCTTCATGGTGTCACATCTATCCCATATATACATCTCTTTGGAAATAAGCACATACTGACATTTTACTCAAAACAAGCAAGTCAACAACTGATTAAACAGAAAATTTTAAAATTTACACATTTCCTTGCCCCACCAACCTTCGGTGATGAGCTTGTGTCTCTTACTAGATGACGTAGGGTTGGGAAAGGATGGAAATGCCCTTACTTGCCTATGCCTTGCCCATGGTGATAAACCCACGCTTCTTACTAGTAGCATGGGGAAAAGTACAGGGGGTCCTCTTGACAAAGCAAGCATTATAGGTCATAAACAAACAATTCAAACTTTGAGTCCAAAACGGATGAATCAGATGTTCAAAATTCCCAAAATAATTAAAATCCTAAAAAACCCAGATCTTGATGTACTATGTGTGCCATCTAAGGGTCTAAGTCTGGATAAACCGCAAAGCAAGTGCATTCTAAACTATGAAGTCATTCGGGTGTAGAGTAAGCTTGTAGCTTCCAATTTGGTTCCGCCAAAGCTTTGTTTGTCTTTCATCACTATCGTTTCACCACACCTCATAACTTGTGCCCTTTCTAGCTCTCGGTGATGAGCCCTCGCATCTTACTAGTTGCGTGGAGTTAGGAGTGGGGCAAGTTAATATGTTCATCATACTGGTTATATTCATCACTTTGCAAAACAAACATGAGGTATCCAAATTGCTCACAGAAGCTAAGAATCAAAATCACAATATATCTGCAAATATCATGTATCAGCATCATGAAATACCAAAAGAAAGAAAACATTTGCATCATCTGTTCTCCATTGCATACATTCTAAAAAAGCATATAAACATACATCGTAGTATACACAAGGAAACTAGAAACAGAAAGGAAAACATGAGTGCCAAGCTTTTGATCCAAAAAACGAATGCATATATATAAATAATCAATGTTTATATACAATGCCATCATGCTCTAAGCATGGTCAAAATGCTCAAAGAGCCCGTGATATACAAAGAATATATAATACAAAATGCACGAGAGCCAAATGGCTTCTCAATCCCTGCGCGACCCCTCCGAAGGTGCACGCCCATGCCTAGGACTCCCGGCTGCGCCGGCGCTCTGAATGTATGGAGAGCTCAGTGGGTCCCGAGGGGAAGCCGTGGTCTCACCATGAGAATGGCTCCTCATAAGGCGCTCAGCCGTCCTGTAGCCCGCTAACTCTGTGCGGAGGGTCAACACCATCCTAGCCACGTGCCAAACGAGAGCGAAGACATCGGTATGCCTACCGGCTATTGAGGGCTCCCCGGCATCTACGGATAGCTCCGCACGGGTCCTGTCCATGGGGATCATCAAGGAATCGGTACATACCCTGCAGATCAAATCCCGCCACTCGTCAACAGTCTCTGCAAACAAAGGAGAAAAACAAATCAGAAACCAAGCAAGAGGCTAAAAGATACAACAATAGCAACTAAGGAGGGCATATGTATAAACTTAAAAAGGGAGAAAGGGTAACTTACTCGGATCCCCAGGCATCCAAGATGGGTCGCTGGGACCGGCACCTGCCACAGACGTCGCTGTCGACTGAGGGGATGTTCCTGTGGCAGGAGCAACATGTCACCCTGCAATTGACTCATCCTCTCTGCCATGGCCCTGAGAGAGTGGCTCCTCTGAAACTAGAGTGTCCTTCTCTGCGCTCTGCTTAGCCCTCTTTGCCTGCATAATATCCTGAGTTTCATGCCACTCAAGATCGCTGTCCTCGGTCTCCTCCTTTGTCCCTCCCTTTGTGAACTCCTCAGAGTCAGAGTCAATATCTATGGGGTCATCGCTGCTATGAGCAGGACCCATGGCAATCTGAAGCAAAGGTTCCCGAGGCGCACCGGCTCTCCCTCTAGCACAAACTATCCTCCTGGCTGTAATAGGAATGCCAGGAGTAATCACTATCCAACCTCAGCCTCTAGGCCCCCCTCTGGCCTCGCGAACTGATCTGTAAACTGGTGCCACTGGGGGAAGCATGCCTGTATATGGAAGGCCAAACTTCTGAGGAACCTGGCTGAAAGGATGTACCTCCACTCGTCCCACTCGATCAATAAGCTGCCCTATGGTGGAGCAGGAGATCAGGGTAAGAGTCTCCTCGCCCCATATGCCGGCCATAAGCCAGTATGGTGTCACCTCCATGTCTGTAGTAGTAAGGGAGGCAACTGGCTGATGAGGTGCTCTGAGCACCGACATGTCCTTCCATCTGGCTGCCCTCACAGCCCCAGGATCTACCACCTCCACACCCCTGCCATAAGGGATAAAATGCTCATACACCCAACTCATGACTAGAGTTGGGTGGCTCAATGACTATCCCTGTAAACGGACCACCCTATATAGATCATGGTAGGTGGTCCCCAGAATATCTATCTGCACCCTAGGCATATATCCGGCCATGCCCCTCTATCTGTGCAATGATGGGGCCCAGCATATAACATGTGTCCCCTCCCTTGTCCCCGATCAATCTCGAGGCAAGGATCCCCATGATGGCCTGTCGAAATACGGGGATAGGCATAGAAGGAATGGATCGAACTCTCACCCCCTTCTTCGACCCCGTGGAGATGGCTGCATCTCCCATGTAAGCTACCCACTATGCAATCTGTGCCCGTGAGCCTGCTGTCTCTAGTGTAAGTCACCTCCCGATGATCGGGACCCCCAGAATGCGGTAGACATCCTCTAAGGTGATGGTCCACTCACCACGGACCCCTGGCAGTCGGAAGGTGTTCCGATCTGCATCCCAATAAGAAAATAGGTCACAAAGGATGTGACTAGATGGTGCAACATGGGGCACGCGTGATATACGCAATATGCGGCTCTCTGTAGTGTGTCCTCCTCGTCCTGTGAGAGAGCATCCAGTACCCCTGAGAGCCAATCACACTCTCTCTCTCTGCTCCATCTAATGTACTTCTCTCTCGCCTACATACACCCAAAAACACACAAAACAAAGCAAGTTAATATTCGAACAATACCGAGAGAATCATAAAAACACGTAGAAATGCAGAAAATACAAGTGCAATCTCAAATATAAGTTCTTTTTGCATTCTGTGCAAAACTGCCGCCCTGAGCAGGGAGGCGGTTTTGTAACCTCCGCCTTAAAGGCGGTGGTTGTGTAACCACCGCTCGGGACAGGGCGGTGGTCATGTAACCGCTGCCCTAGCTAGGGCAGCGGTCGTGGTCCAAAAAACCACGCGGGTTTTAATCTAAAAAGCCTAAAAACAAGCAAAAAAAAAGACCATTTAACCTAAAAACGGAGCCTACCCAGTAGGCGCCCCCCCTAGATGAACCTTTTAACACTAGCATTTTCAAAAATGACCCCCCCACTACAACAAATTTAGCATTTCAAATTAAAGAGGGGAAAACACAAAATTAAAGAAAAAAACCAACCTGTGATCTAGCGCGGGGCGGTGTTCCGCACGTGGAGGCATGATCACAATCTCACTGCGGACGTTTTGACTCTACTCACGAAAGAAACCGTCACCGTGGGCCCCAAAGCTCAAAAACAATCAAATCAACTCGTGCAAATGAATAGGAAAATGGGCCCACTTTCATATATATAGCACCCTGATTCGTTTTAAAAGACTTTTTCACAGGTTTGGAGCGCTGATGGAGGTAAGTCCCTATCCCCGCACGAATGGTACGTTCTCATTCCCTATTATTTTAGCATTTATTTTCCAAATTATTGTATCTATCTGCACTTGAGTTCTCTCTTCATTTTTTTGCAGATAGCGGGAATTTTGGATGGCGTCATTTCAACACACGACGTGTAAGGTATAACTTCAAACTTCCCATTTCGGGACTGCCATACTCGGACCCACCGTTTTACTGCCTCTTCATGGCTAAAATGCTTCTCCAAGGGGGCAATATGTACGTACCCAAAATTGTAAGGTACTGTACTGCCAGAACAGTGTAACAAGCTCCCCAATGATGATACAGGTCTCCTCGCAAGGTTTTCGGGATCCAGAAAATCCCTCGGAGTATGCGTTAACATCCCGCATGCCCCGCTTAGCCCCCGCGTCCTTTGTTTCCCCTTTTTTCCCTCTTTTTTGGCCTTTTGATCTTCAGTGACGAAAACCGCCTAGCCCTGGGCGGCGGCGGCGGTCCTGTAACCCCCGCACTGCTCAGAGCGGCGATCCTGCACGTGTTTTCCAGAAAGCACTTTGACACAACTCACGTAAAATATCAACATTTCACCAGCTTTCCTTGCTGACTTGGGCATGCATTTATGTTTTTGGTCCCCTGGAATAGTGTTTGGCCATTGTTTATTGTTTAAGAGACTTCAATCATAATATAGCTATGGCTCAAGAAAATGGTCTGTCTTTTTTCTACCATCTCCTCATTTTCAGTAGTTCACCGCTGTTGTCGTTGTTAGAAGCCAGAGTTTTCAATATAACACGTTGCATGGTTTATTTATAATTGTAATGAGTGACTTGTGGTATTCCACACTTCCACTAAAATGTGGACAGGCAGTGTTGTTATTCACCCAGTCCCTGAAATTTGGCCTCGGAATTCGCTTTGTTTGTCGATTTCATTTTCATTGTTGCTAAATAGTAGTTCTTAGTTCAGTTCATTTTATGCCTAGTTAGGCATTGTTTTGATAGTTGGGTCAGCCACATATCACATCTTGGTAAATGGCTGTCATTACGGTCGGTCTGCCCCTCATCGACACTTTCATGCTCTGATTTTTCCATAGTATTCAGCTTCAGTATGCTTGTTTAGAATCCATATTTCTTTCAATTTGCGGCCAGGCTTAGTTAGATATTGTCCACAATTGGTGAAGCCACTATCGAGCGTTAGTGCAACAAGAGTGTGTTGTTTTAACACCCATCCATTGAAGTAGAATAGATTAGGAAGCATTAAAGTTATAGCAGGTTTTTCTCTCAACACAGGGTAGTTTTAGGTTCTGGCTAGCTTCATTTTGCATGACTACAATAAAATCCCGCTAGGAATTGGCTAATCACAACTCTGATACTCTTGCTCTATCCCTCTCCTACTCACATTTGTCATCTGCATATCTGATTGTCCTTGTCCCAATCTCTCTTTCTGTCAATGTTGCATTACCCGCTTTCTGGATCCACGTGAACACAAAGAACGAGGAGATCATACTGAGGGGACAAGATCACATACACCATCGGATTCACCACTGTTCTGCGTAATCTAGGTTTTTAACTTTCAAAGTTCTAGTTAGAATCATATCAAATAAGGTAGTTAATTGCTTCATTTCACGTAATTCTATTCTCGATATTGCCAGGGAGCTGTGAGGATTGATAGTTTCTGAGAAACTATGATTCACTCCTCACTTCTGAGGTAGGATCGAGAATCTTGCAGATAGATAAGTTATTTCATTTGTTTAGAATAAATCTACAAATCACACAGGAAAATAACTACACTCAGTTATCTTGTTTGTTTTAAATTGTTATTTCTAGATACGTTTAAATAGCTACTTTCCTTAAATTCTTAAAAGGTTTCTTAGAAAAATAGAAGTTATATATGTTTAGATTTATTCCACGTAGTTAGAATTTGTTTTGTTACAGTTAGATTTACATTTTGTTTTGTATGACAATCACGGGACCCGAGAGCCTAGGGAGTACATATTTGAGCCAATCATGCCTCAACCAAACCTCGTCACAGCAATAGTTGACATAGATCAAAATCTCAGAATACAAGTATTCCGAACAACAACAGATTTACAACTGATTAGTTCTTAGTTGAGAGGGTTAAACATAGAAGACGACCAAGCACACACGTTTTGGTCAAACCACCAAACTACAGATTACCCTAGGCAAACATTCACATGACCGTAGAAGGGTTCGAAAGAGAACAAACCTTTGGTTGTGATCCTTTGGGTCCCACAGCCAGGTGCAGGAGACACCCTCACAGACATAAATACTAGTTTAAGGATCCAGGTTGCACGAACGCATGTCCCGGATGTAAGCTGAGATGAAAAGAGCAGGGTCAGGATCTTCTGTACCAAAGTCGACAATTTCGTCTTCGGAGAAACTGACTGCAGCAGCTTGTTGTACAGAGACAGAAGTGGTTTGGGGCAGTGGGTTGTTTGGTGAGAGAAGCAACGTGATTGGGTGTTAGAATGGAGGTGACAGGCAGGGTTTCATTAGGTAAACCTCTATCCTTGAAGGATCTCAACGAGAGCTTGTCGATGAGATTCAGAAGTCTGAATGAGATCATACAGTGTCATTTTTACGGGTGATTGGTGAAGTTGTTTAATCATATTTCAGTGGGAAATGCCATTAGAGACGGGATAGGCGGGTCCGCGAATGACCACTTTAGGTGGTGGTGCAATCGGGATGTTTGACGGAGAAAGGAGATGCCGCAGGTGTGTTTTCTTTTGCTTTCCCATTATTTTTCTACCCTCGAGTAGCGACACTAATCATATTAATCTCGTAGACCTGAGATGAGGAAGATGGTTGGGATAACTCATGGTCTTCAAGAGGTGGGGTTGTAATAATGATAGATCTTGGTGAGGCGGGGGACAGATGGTATAGGAGAGGGAATGGAAACTAAAGGTCTCTCCCTTCGTAAGCTGTCATTCTTAATCTTTCTATCCGGGAGAGGTGACTAACGAAGGATGGTTTTTTAGAGCTTTGCATCCCTCCACATCATGTCCTGGTGTGCGGTGATAAGCGCAGATTTTAGACTCATCATAACCCATAGGTCGGGGTTTAGACGGGTCATAAGGTCTAAGTGGAAGTAGGGAAATGGTCGCATTCTCCACCAACATAGCAAGGATTTTGGCGTAAGATCCTTTGAGTGGGTCAAAATCGGAAGAGGATGAGGGTATTGGTTGTGCGGGTTTTGGTAATGTTTGGGCGTGGTTGGTTCGCACGGGTGGTGGTTTAGCCGAGGGGTGTTGATACGTGGTTTTCACTAAACGTGATTTCTTTGGCGCAGAAGCTATGTTAGATGATGAGGCTGCAGATGATGTGGTATCGGAAAACAACCACGGGGAAATAGGAGTGACCGAAAACAAATCTTTTGATGATGGAATTTGTTTAGGGTTGATAGGTGGACAGGATACACGGAGTGACGGTGTTGCTATACCCTGGAATTTCTGTATGGGTGCGGAAGGCGTAGGTTGTTTTGAAGAAAACGCAGGAGGTATGATATATTGATGTAAGGTAGAGGGATGGGGTCCCAATATAGAAGGTAGGTATGACGATGATGGTTTTGATTTTGATAGGGGCACGGATTGAGTTTGTCTCCTAGGTGCGGGATGGATTTATTTTTGGATAGATCGAGTCGCTTAGGCGGGTGCGTTAGACTGGGCATTGGTGAGGTCCCAAGCGTAGGGGAAGATCTGGTTAAGTTGATAGAAGTGGACGGGGAATTTGGTAGAGGTGAGGGGGGTGAAGGTGAGAACAGGGGCATTTTAAGCTTCTGTAAACACTTCAGGTATATGGTGGAGACATCAGGATCAGTCATTTGCATTTGAGTAGAAAAAGGGGTACTCAAATGTTCCCATAGGGCCTGTCTATCTTCTGTGGAATGACAGTCCTCACGTGTGAATATGAAATTTTGTACAGAAGAACCACGGGTTGTGATTCCAGTCCACTGTGAGTGTGATACAGGAGGTAGATGAGGCACTGTATCAATAGATGTTAAGAGGTCAACCGGTCGTTGAAAAGATTTAGGCGAATGAGGGACTAATAGGTAGGAGGGCGTGTTTGAGGGGATCTGTCATGTTTAAAGAATGTGGTGATGTCAGTGTAAGAGATTTCTCGTCTAAGGATGTCAAAAGGAGTGGCGAGCCTTCCTCTTGTGCAGCAAGAGCGGTAGAAGGGGACATTTGGGAAATAGATAAATTAGATAACATCCGCTCACAGTCTTGTAGGGATGTGGTGTAAGAAGACTCAATCGATGAGAAGAGAAGTCTGGGTAGTTAACTCTTTTATGGGTAAAAGGAATGATTTCACTTTGGCTTGATGGTGGTGAAGGAGGGTTCAGACTCCTGTGTTGGTGGAGAGGCTTGATTCAAAAAAATTTCAATAGAGGCTTTTGGCTGAGAATCAAAGACGGCATGGATCTCATGAACACTCTCCTCGACTAAGATATCTTGGTTTACGTTACTGTTGGACGAGTGATTCGGGAATGGCTTGTTGAAAATTTTCAAATTTCGGTTGGCAGGGGCATTAGGATTATTGAGGGTTATATCCCCCGCATCAACCATTTCCTGCACTATGTTTTTTCAACATCTTGCAGTTTTCATGACTATGTCCATTTTACGCGGTGAAAGTTACAAAAGTCATTTTCTTTGTACCAGGAAGGTATTGCGCGGGTGGAGTCAAACCCAGAGTGAGGTTTAACAGGGGGCAAGGTGATAGCCCCAGATTTGAGCAATTTCTCCAGGATGACGCCATAAGTTTCTCCCAAGGGAGTGTAATTGATGGGCGCAGGCTTTGTACTTATAGGTGGTTTTTCGGCGGAGTATTGGACGGTGTTTGAGATTTGACCATTACCTGCATGGACAGCTCCTTTTGATTTAGAAGAATTGGGACGCGTGAGGAGTGGTGGTGTTTGGCTTGTTGGTAGAATCTGGAGTTCGGAAATTGGGGTTTTTGTTACGCAACCGTAATTTCTCTTCTTCTAAGGCTCGAATTTCTAGTTTCCGAGCCATGGTAAAGGCCTCATCGAATGTATGGAAAGTTTGAATTTGGAGGGTGGGGGAGATGTGCTTAGCGCAGGCCCACGTAAACAGTTCGATAAGTTCAGTTTGATGTAAGGCATATGTAAGTTGGTTGATAAGGCCCCGCCATCGTCCAACGAAATCTGTGATAGATTCGTCCTCAAATTGTCGGATGGCATAGAGGTCGGTGATAGATACTTTCTTGGCAATGTTAATGGAGAAATGATCCAAAAAAGATTGGGCTAGTTGGTTAAAAGAAAAGATCGAGTGCTGGGTTAAAAGCACTGTACCATTCCAAGGCGG
This sequence comes from Taxus chinensis, assembly GCA_019776745.2. Classification (NCBI taxonomy): domain Eukaryota; kingdom Viridiplantae; phylum Streptophyta; class Pinopsida; order Cupressales; family Taxaceae; genus Taxus; species Taxus chinensis. The sequence continues at coordinate 12,172,852 of CM034146.1, read as the reverse complement.
GTCCTGATAATGGACATGGGAAAGGTACGGTAGTAACAAGGCGTCATCATGGGCGATCAAATAACAAGCATGTCTAAATGATCGCAAGTGTTGTTGAGGATCCTCTTTACTGTTAAAACGAGTAAATTTTGGCAACTCCCATTGAGGAGGATATGAATGAAGGGGGACAGAAGGGTGAATGGGCTCCCGACAAACTTGTTCGTATGTCAAGGCGCTACGACTTCCCAAAATTGAAGCCTCCAGATTTTGCATTTTGTCCATCATTTGTTTGATGAAATCTGAGGTTGGATGAGATGATGGTGCGGTTGTGGTAAACGGAGGCAAGTTGGACCAAGGGCTTCCACTGGACAATGGTGGGGATAAGTGTTGATAAGGTATGGAGGATGAGTATGTTGGAGCAACAAAATAGGGATGTCCCATATAAGGTGTTGAGGTTACTGGATACGTGTATGGGAATGAAAAGGTAGGCGGAGCTTGAGAAGGAAAGCTCGTGTGAATAGGTGGCAGAGAGTAAGTCATGAATGGAGTGGTCTGAAAGAGGAGATGAGGTAGGGGCAGTTGGTGGTAACGATACGTGGGGTCCAAGATTAACCAAAGGAAAGCTAATCGGGGTCGTATGAACCTCTGAAAGTCATAGGATTGGGAGACGGGGCTAGAGATGCAGGAAGTAAGGCAGTGTTATCAGGAGGAGTGGGAGCTAAATGAGCAGCTATACTAATAGGCATGCCCAACAAGGAGCTGGCCATCAGGCGTACGGTCAGGGGCATGAGACAAATAGTATTGTACAGCGCTGGGATTAGCATCCAGAAATTTGGCAAAGTCCTTGTCTCCTACAGGAATTTGGGGGATCTCACTGGTGTCCGTAGGGTTCCCTATAGAATGTGAAGGGGGTGATTCAGGAAAAGACACAGAGCAGGCATGTGAAACCATTGCGGCGGCTTGCTTCCGAGTGATGAAAACCATGGACAAGAACACACAGGAAAGTTTCAATCTATCAAGAACAAAAACAACCTCAGAATGATGAATTTGGTTCTGGTTTGTTAGGGGCTGATGAAGACAGTAACCGATATCGGTTTAATAACCGGTGTCGGTCAGAGAGCAGACGACATCGGTCAGTTAACTGATTGCTGGTGTCAAAAGTCTAGGATAAGAAGATATAAAAGGCTGCTAATTTGATTTTTAGCAATGTTGAGTATATTTTTCAACTTATTGATCACAGAAGACAAAGTATGACAGAGAAAATAGAATTTGAAAAACAAGCAAGATGCACACGCAAATCCAGAGACTAATCCTAGGGTTAATTTTAGTTATCATGGGCTTATGCCTTTAGACGTAAGATGATGTCAGAATCCTAAACAACAAGACCTAGGGGAAATGTCAAGTTTGTTTTGGCTTATAAGGTTACCTCAATCGGGCGGAGGAATACCGCGGAAAAGGGGGGATGTTTAGAGCTGTTGTGTTAATAGTGAAGTGATTAGGTATGTGTTATGTAGTGAAACTAGGGTTAATTTCCTGTCAATACCGTGGATATCACCCCCATGTGTATGACCTGTTACTTAATCTATGTTCACTAGAATTGAAGAACAACAAGAAGGAATGCAATGCATGTGTTTTACACCCAAATCGAAAATTATGTTCGATGAAGCAAGAGAGATGACTTTCACTAATGCGAAAACTAGGAAAGCAAGACAAATTCTTTACGAAATATATAACAAAAGCAGCAACAGCAAGTATGCTTCCTAAAATGAAAAATAAGCAAGAGAAAGAAACCCAAAATGGGGTCCCACCGGGTGTGCCAAAAATGTTTCGCTCGGAATGACTCATTCCTATAGAAATAGATAAGAGTTAGGTGCTAGGAGGAATACCTGTAGAATGTCGAGATGGTGTGCGCGTACCGTAGAGAAAGATCAGGTTGACTGCGGAGAACTCCTTTTTGTCTTGGAAGGACTACCTGCAAATAAGAACACAAGACCACAAGATTTTGATTAAACAATAAATGTGGAAACTACCTTGGGCCCAGGAAATATAAAACTTCCTTTCGAAGGTGGTCAGTTCCCCTGCTAATATGAATTAACACAAAAGACTGCAAAATATCAATTAGATTGTTTTGTTGAACTGGGTAGGGGAAAGGCTGGTTTTCTGGTTTTGGTCAGAGGAATCGATGGTGGTTACTGATAGCCGATGCCGGTTACTGGTAACCGATACCGGTGGGTTCTAGGATCTTCTTAGTAGCTATGGTGTTTTGTAAGGCTGGTTTATGGATGATATTAGGAAATGGGATGATTAGAAGCAAAAGAATAACAGTTAGATGCAATGACACGTTGGGTAGTAGATTCAGAGACGGATTTAGGAGGAATGAAATTCACAGAGCATAAGAAATGTTATAACAGAGGACATGCAAGATGTGACTTACTGGTTTTGACAAAGATGCAAGTTGATCTCCTTGGTTGTAAACACTTCTGGTATTTCCACTCGTCTCTGCTCTGTCAAGTGAAGAACTGGACTCTGTTCCTCGCTCGCAATGCTCTTTGTTGATCCAGAAATCCTTTGACTGATCTCTAAAAATGAAATTCTGATCCGTTGTTTTGGTTTGGGGAGCCCATTTATAGGGAACCGATGGCGGTTGCGTAACCGACGGCGGTCGAGTAGGAGCCGACATCGGTAAGGAAAAAGTAGGCTATTTTTAGTAAAATAGCCCACCTTCCCTACTTTTTCTTCCAAGAGATCAGTTGCGGGCTTGGTCAAGTGACTAGAAGGTCGGTTTTGGGTGCGAGAAAGGGGTCATTAGTTATGGGTGTAGGTGTGGACCAAGTTTTAGGTTTTAATTAGGTTAGTTTAGGATCAGGGCTATGTCATGATGAGGTGGGAAAAATGAGGTGGCAGGTGAGGTGATGTGGATTTATCACTTACAAGGTAATTAATAAAATAATTGTGTAAGGTTTAGGTAATGAGGTTAGGTTTGCGAAATGGGATGCGGGTCACAAGGGGTCGTAAGACACGAATTTGGTGTCTACAAATCAATACAGTGGATTTTAACCATCCACAACAACAACAATAACAACGGTGAAATCCAATACAAGGACTAGGACAAAACTCATTTGGTTATCAAAACCAAAGCCAGAAACAACAAATGCAAAATTTTAATCCTAATAGGCAACAGTTTGATCATAATTTTAGGCCACAATATACACCAAACCAAAAAAAACAGGAATTACAATCCCAATTCTTATTGTGGTTTCCAAAAAATTTGGGGTCATGATACTAGAAACGTGTCGTGACTACAATAAATTGATGCACACGTTTACCAGAAGAACAAAGACAGTTCTTCACAGATTTGTTTTTTGGCAGATCCCATGTCATCACCACTAAACACGCTAGCAGGAGTAGTTTCCCCTCAGAATGCTCCCCTTAAGATCTTTAAACGATCCACTCCCAAATCATGATAATAACAGACTAAATCCAACTGGGATGAACAAGGGTGCAATACCAGGAAACAATGATCACGAAGCCTCGACTTCACTAAATCCATCTAGTTGCGCCATAGTTAGGAAGTCAACCGAGACCCCAAGATAGTCAGTTTGGTAGAATTAGATGCTGAACTACCTATCAAAGCTATAACAAGAACACGAGAATATTTCTCTCAACCGAACCCAAGTCATCTACCAGAAATAGATAAGAGTCAACAAATAGTAGAAAAACCCATCGGTGCCTATGATTTAGTTAGTGACCTAACAAAGACCTTCTCGCACATTTCATTCTTGGATTTACTAAAGAACTCTCCTCCTCATAGAGCTACTCTTTTAGAAGCATTAGGTCTAGGTCACCTAATTAACATCACTCCACCTCCTGAAACACAAGTAAATCAAGTAGATTTTGATATCCACCCTCCGGGACAGCTAGACAAGGATGTCTAATTCATATTTGAAATAAGTAAAATGCCCACAGATGTTGAGATCGCACGCCGAGGTGATCCAGCCTTACACTTACAAGTACGGGTTTATAATAACTATGTAAAACGGGCAATGGTTGACAATGGGACTGCAGTTAACATAGTCCCTTTCTATTTCCTCCAAAAACTAGGATATGGGGAAACAAACTGCTCCACCACGCGAAATACATTGAGAGGCTATGATAGCCTTAAAGCCACTTCGATAGGAACTATAATACTACCAGTCACCTTAGGACCCAAAACAATCCTGACTGAGTTTTATATTATAGATCGGGAAAACTAATTATAATATGATACTTGGCCGACCATGGATACACCGAATGAAGGCAATCCCTTCTACGTTATTCCAAGAAGTAAGATTCTTGCATCTAGGAAAGGTATTTGTAGCCAAAGGCAATCCAAAAACCTTTTGATTTGCAACTAGCTGATTTAAAGAAGAGACCAGGTGTGCATTCAGAATTTGAAATTCCAACCAACCAACTTAATAAACCCACTGACCCAAAACCAGAGGAAATTTTGGTACCTAACAACAACGGATCTTGAAACTATCAGCATAGCCAAAACAATCCCAACCCCCAAAAATAAAGCTAAAGAAACGGTATCATTAGGAACTACTAGCAAAAATCGTTGAGTTAATAGAACAAGATTCACCAATGTTCTTACCCATTTGATTCACTAGGCATAGGATGTTCCCTAGGTGTTGGTTCCCTTCCAGCAGAGGACCTTTGTATGGTAGAAGTAGAATGCACAAACGCAGCAGATGCCCCGACATCTATACTCCCGACTAAGTATTGGACTCTCCATTTCGACGGAGCTAAATGCCGTTACGAAGCAGGGGCAGGTATAATTCTTACTTCGCCCGAGGAGAAAGTCCTCCCATTCGCTTTTAAGCTAAACTTTGAATGCACAAATAACGGCGCTGAATACGAAGCCCTCCTCCTTGGCCTCACCCTAGCCAAAAGAATTGGTGTTGATAACATCAGAGTCTTAGGAGACTCGCAATTAGTGGAAAATCAAGTTTCTGAAGTATATGAAACTAAAGCCGAACACTTGCAGCTTTACAAAGATGTTGTATTAAAATTTAAGCAAGGCATTTAACTTCATATCCAATGAAGCAATCCCGCGAGAGAAAAATCTTCTCCGCCGATTCAATAGCAACTTCAACATCACGTTTTAACTCCAAGCAATGAGTTAGAAGATACCCAGTTCACGATGTCCATTCGTGATGAACCATTGATAAAAACAATGACAAATCCCCTTGCAAGCAGAAGTGAACCTACCACCCTAGACTGTATTGATAGTGATGTGGCTACTTTGGATTATTTAAACGCCTATGCAGCACTACATCTCTCCTATCATATGCTAGATTTTTCCTTAATTCCACATTTGTCTTCCTATTTCGGGAATCCCATGATGGATCTCCCCTCACAAATAGAACCTAGCATATACGCAGTAGAAAACAGGGATGATTTGGATTTACCTCCAGCACCACCTGAGTTCAAAGAGGGTAACGCCTCTTTGATCGAAGAAACAATCGATGTCAACATCGGGACAGAAGATGAACCGAGAATATTGAAACTAGGTTCTTCGTTAACCCCAGAAGAAGTGGAAATACATACTCAGATCCTCAAAGAACATCAGAAGGTGTTTACATTTAATTATAAGGAAATGACAGGATTCACACCCCACATTGCGGTGCACAACCTCGTCACTAAATCAGATGCAAAGCCAATTAAACAAAAGTCAAGACCCATGAAGCCCAAGGTAGCTCTCATGGTAAAGGAGGAGGTAATAAAACTCCTCCAGGTAGGATTCATCAAGCCAGTCAACTACTCCCAATGGGTATCTAACATCGTTCCCATTCTCAAAAAGAATGGAAAGATACGCATCTGCATAGATTTTCGAGATATCAACAAAGCATGTCCTAAGGATGACTTCCCATTACCATCCATCGATGTTATTGTTGATGCAACAACTGGTTTTGAAATTTTGTCTCTCATGGATGGATTCTCGGGATACAATCAAATCAGAATATCTGAGCAAGATCAAGCTAAAACCATGTTTATAACTCCTTGGGGAACCTATTGCTACGCTGTTATGCCATTCGGTCTTAAGAACACTGGTGCTACATACCAGGGGGCCATGACATACATATTTCACGATCTAATTCATAAAATTGTGGAATCCTATGTAGATGACTTATTGGCTAAAGCCAAGAAACGTTGTGACCATCCGGAAGTACTCCGCATCATTCTTTCGCACTTAATAGAATACGGAGTCACACTAAACCCAGAGAAATGCATCTTTGGTGTAATAGGAGGGAAGCTCTTAGGTTATATCATATCGTCACGAGGGATAGATGTCGACCCAACCAAAATCTGGGCTGTCCTTGAAATGGTTCCACCCTTAAATGAATCTGGAGTCAGATCATTTCTCGGAAAGCTGGGTGCAATCCGAAGATTCATCCCAGACTTAAGCTTCGTCGTTCATCCAATCAATAATTTACTCAAGAAAGACTATAGCATTGATTGGACCAAAGATTGCAATGAAGCCTTTGATGCAGTTAAGCGTTTCCTATTATCACCACCTACGCTAATGCCACCTAAGATAGATCACCCGTTAATTCTATATTCACGAGCTACCAATGTCTCGCTGGCCTGTATGTTGGCCCAAGAAGACGATAACAAGAGAGAATGCGTGATTTATTTCATCAGCCGAAGCTACTCGACTATGAAACACACTATACACAGGCAGAACAAGAATGCCTTGCCATAGTCTTTACTACTAAACGCCTAAGACATTATATGCTGAGTCAAGAAACAAGGGTCATGGTAAAAATGGACCATTTACAGACTTTCCTCACATAAGGGTCATTGTCTAAAAAGGCTAGACATTTTATAACCTTAATGGGAGAATTTGAATTAACATTTGTAAATCAGAAGTCAGTTAAAGGACAAATCATCGTAGATTGGTTAGCCGACAACCCATTAGACGGAGGCGATCTAGTAGATTTAGACTTCCCAGATGAGTGCGTATACTACATCGAAGCCCGACCCTCTATCTCTGAGTGTCTTTGGTACACTGATATCATTAATTATATCATGGACCATACGTACCCAGAAGGAGTTACACCGCAATAGAGAAGATGGTTACGCATAATCGTAGCTAAATACGTTGTTATAGAGCAGGTGCTCTATCGAAAAGAATTCGATGGAATGCTCCTAAGATGTGTCGACACAGAGGAATCCAAGAAGATTCTCCATGAATCTCACAGCGGAATATGTGGAGGCCACTTTGGTGGCCACGCCACTGCTCGAAAAATACATCGAATGGGCTATTTCTGGCCCACTCTAGAACATGACGCAATAGATTTTGTACGCAGGTGTCGCAAGTGCCAAGAATTCTCTCATGAGATCCACATGCTAGCACAAGCTCTGCAACCAATCGCTACTCCGTGGCCCTTTTCTACATGGGGTCTAGACTTAATAGGGAAATTCTCTCCCTCATCCATAGACGGCCATAATTTTATAATCACGGCCACTGAATATTTTACCAAATGGGTGGAGGCCATGCCTCTTACTATTGTACCTGGTTCTGTGATCACCAAGTTCATTTTGAACCAAATCATTTGCTAGGTACCGTAACCCCGCAAATCATTATCTCTGATAATGGAACTTCTTTTAAGAATGAAGAGGTTCGCGAACTATGCAATAAATTTAAGATAAGCCATCATACGGCTTCCTTGTATTATCCCCAAGCCAACGGACAGGCTGAAGCGACAAACAAGACACTGAAAGCCATTCTCCTTAAAATGGTGAAAGAAAACAAACGAGATTGGCATTTGAAGTTATATCCAGCCTTGTGGGCCCATCGAACCTCAATAAGAACACCAACGGGAGCAACTCCTTTCTCGCTGGTATTTGGGGCAGAAGCAGTTCTCCCGCTTGAGGTTGAAATACCCAGTCTCCGTATTTCACTACAAGGGATTGTGGATGAAGACGCTTACAGAGAAGCACGTCTTTCCCAACTAGAAAGCCTAGATGAAACTAGGTTAGATGCTGAATAGTGGCATAGAGCTTATGCTGACCGAATGTGCCCGTAGTATAACAGGAAGGTCTATGAATGCGACATATACAAAGGTGATCTAGTTCTAAGGCTAGACAGCCGGATCGACAAGAAGACCAGCGACGGAAGGAAATTCCGGCCCAAATGGTTGGGCCCATACCAAGTCATGAAGGACTACGGAAATGGTGCTTACCTCTTATGTACACTAGAAGGTGAGGAATTCAGTGAAACAGTCAATTCCTTCCACGTCAAGCGATTCTACGCATAAGCAACTAGCACTACTTGTATAATTATCTACATTGCATCTTCATATAGATTAAGATCATTCTGTCCACTTATTTCTTACATAAATTGTGATCAAAGAATCTATTCTCAAAGCAATTCATTACAAACTTGTGATGTTGTTGGCATAAAGATCTTTAATCATACCTCTCCATCTTCATATATCATCAAATCATCTCGGAATCTTTTATCAAATAAAGTCAAACATGACAAAGTCTTAACGGTAACCATACCAAGATCTGTAAGTTTATTCTCACTTTGATTTCTTCTTAGGATAGGTGTCTTTCCTATGGTCTATTCTAGAAGCTTCATGGTGTCACATCTATCCCATATATGCATCTCTTTGGAAATAAGCACATACTGACATTTTACTCAAACAAGCAAGTCAACAACTAATTAAACAGAAAATTTTAATTTTACACATTTCCTTACCCCACCAACCTTCAGTGATGAGCTTGCATCTCTTACTAGTGACGTAGGGTTGGGAAAGGATGGAAATGCCCTTACTCGCCTATGCCTTGCCCACGGTGATAAACCCACGCTTCTTACTGGTAGCATGGGGCAAAGTGTAGGGGGTCCTCTTGACAAATAAATACAAAAGGTCATAAACAAACAATTCAAAGTTTGAGTCCAAAACGGATGAATCAGATGTTCAAAATTCCAAAAGAATTCAAATCCTAAAAACCCAGATCTTGTCTACTATGTGGCCATCTACGGGTCTAAGTCTGGATAAACCGCAAAGCAAGTGCATTCTAAACTATGAAGTCATTCGGGTAGAGTAAGCTTGTAGCTTCCAATTTGGTTCCGCCAAAGCTTTGTCTGTCTTTCATCACTATCGTTTCACCACACCTCATAACTTGTGCCCTTTCTAGCTCTCGGTGATGAGCCCTCGCATCTTACTAGTTGCGTGGAGTTAGGAGTGGGGCAAGTTAATCTGTTCATCGTACTGGTTATATTCATCACTTTGCAAAACAAATATGAGGTATCCAAATTGCTCACAAAAGCTAAGACTCAAAATCACAATATATCTGCAATATCATGTATCAACATCATGAAATACCAAAAGAAAGCAAACATTTGCATCATCTGTTCTCCATTGCATACATTCTAAAAAGCATATAAACATACATCGTAGTATACACAAGGAAACTAGAAACAGAAAGGAAAATATGAGTGCCAAGCTTTTGATCCAAAAAACGAATGCATATATAAAAATAATAAATGTTTATATACAATGCCATCATGCTCTAAGCATGGTCAAAACGCTCAAAGAGCCCATGATATACAAAGAATATATAATACAAAATGCATGAGAGCCAAATGGCTTCTCAATCCCTGCGCGACCCCTCCGAAGGTGCACGCCCACGCCTAGGACTCCGGCTGTGCCGGCACTCTGAATGTATGGAGGGCTCAGGGTCCCGAGGGGCAGCCGTGGTCTCACCATGAGAATGGCTCCTCATAAGGTGCTCATCCGTCCTGTAGCCTGCTAACTCTGTGTGGAGGGTCGATACCATCCTGGCCACGTGCCAAACGGGAGCAAAGACATCGGTATGCCTACCGGCTGATGAGGGCTCCCCGGCATCTACGGATAGCTCCGCACGGGTCCTGTCCATGGGGATCATCAGGGAATCGGTACATACCCTGCGGATCAAATCCCGCCACTCGTCAACAGTCTCTGCAAACAAAGGAGAAAAACGAATTAGAAACCAAGCAAGAGGCTAAAAGATACAACAATAGCAACTAAGGAGGGCATACATATAAACATTAAAAAGGGAGAAAGGGTAACTTACTCGGATCCCCAGGCATCCAAGATGGGTTGCTGGGACCGGCACCTACCACGGACGTCTGCTACCGACTGAGGGGCTGCTCCTGTGGTAGGAGCAACGTGTCGCCCTGCAACTAACTCATCCTCTCCACCATGGCCATGAGAGAGTGGCTCCTCTGAAACTAGAGTGTCCTTCTCTGCGCTCTGCTCAGCCCTCTCTACCTGCATAATATCTTGAGTGTCATGCCACTTAGGATCACTGTCCTCGGTCTCCTCCTCTGTCCCTCCCTTTGTGAACTCCTCAGAAGTCGGAGTCAATATCTATGGGGTCATCGCTGCTATGAGCAGGACCCATGGAAATCTAAAGCAAAGGTGCCTGAGGCGCACCGGCTCTCCCTCTAGCACGAACTATCCTCCTGGCTGCAATCAGAATGCCAAGAGTAATCAATGTCCAACCCTGGCCTCTAGGCCCCCCTCTGGCCTTGTGAACTGATATGTAAATTGGTGCCACTGGGGGAAGCATGCCCGTATATGGAAGGCCAAACTGCTGAGGAACCCGGCCGAAAGGATGTACCTCCACTCGTCCCACTCGATCAATAAGCTGCCCTGTGGTGGAGCAGGAGATCAGGGTAAGAGTCTCCTCACCCCATATGCCGGCCATAAGCCGGTACGGTGTCACCTCCATGTCTATTGTAGTAAGGGAGGCAACTGGCTGATGAGGTGCTCTGAGCACGGACATGTCCGTCCATCTGGCTGCCCTCATAGCCCCAGGATCTGCCACCTCCACACCCCTGCCATAAGGGATAAAATGCTCATACACCCAACTCATGACTAGAGTTGGGTGGCCCAATGACTATCCCTCTAAACGGACCACCCTATATAGATCATGGTAGCTGGTCCCCAGAATATTTGCACCCCAGGCGTATATCCGGCCATGCCCCTCTATTTGTGCAATGATGGGGGCCCAACAATATAACAATGTGTCCCGTCCCTTGTCCCCGATCAATCTTGAGGAAAGGATCCCCATGATGGCCTGTCGAAATACGGGTATAGGCAAAGAAGGAATGGATCGAACTCTCACCCCCTTCTTCGACCCCTTGGAGATTGCTGTATCTCCCATGTAAGCTGCCCATTATGTAATCTGTGACCGTGAGCCTGCTGTCTCTAGTGTAAGTCACCTCCCGATGATCGGGACCCCCATAATGCGGTAGACATCCTCTAAGGTGATGGTCCACTCACCACGGACCCCTGGTAGTTAGAAGGTGTTCTAATCTGCATCCCAATAAGAAAATAGGTCACAAAGGATGTGACTAGATGGTGCAACGTGGGGCACGTGTGATATATGCAATATGTCGGCTCTCTGTAGTGTTTCCTCCTCGTCCTGCGAGAGAGCATCCAGTACCCCTGAGAGCCAATCACACTCTCTCTCTGCTCCATCTAATGTACTCCTCTCTCGCCTGCATACACCCAAAAACACACAAAACAGAGCAAGTTAATATCTGAACAATACCGAGAGAATCATAAAAACACGTAGAAATGCAGAAAATACAAGTGCAATCTCAAATATAAGTTCCTTTTGCATTCTGTGCAAAACCGCCACCCTGAGCAGGGAGGCGGTTTTGTAACCACCGCCTTAAAGGCGGCGGTCGTGTAACCGCCGCCCGGGACAGGGCGGCGGTGGTGGTCTGAAAACCCACGCGGGTTTTTAATCTAAAAAGCCTAAAAACAAGTAAAAAAAGACCATTTAACCTAAAAATGGAGCCTACCCAGTAGGCGCCCCCCCTAGATGAACCTTTTAACACTAGCATTTTCAAAAATGACCCCCCCATTACAACAAATTTAGCATTTCAAATTAAAGAGGGGAAAAACACAAAATTAAAGAAAACCAACCTGTGATCTAGCGGGGCGGTGTTCCGCACGTGGAGGCATGATCATTATCTTGCTGTGGACGTTTTGAATCTACTCACACAAGGAACCGTCACCGTGGGCCCCAGAGCTCAAAATCAATCAAATCAACTTGCGCAAATGAATAGGAAAATGGGCCCACTTTCATATATATAGCACCCTAATTCATTTTAAAAGACTTTTTCGCAGGTTTGGAGTGCTGATGGAGGTAAGTCCCTATCCCCGCACGAATGGTACGTTCTCATTCCCTATTATTTTAGCATTTATTTTCCAAATTATTTTATCTATCTGCACTTGAGTTCTATCTTCATTTTATAGATAGCGGGAATTTCGGATGGCGTCATTTCAACACACGGACATGTAAGGTATAACTTCCAAACTTCCCATTTCGAGACTGTCATACTCGGACCCACTGTTTTATGCCTCTTTAGGCTAAAACGCTTCTCCGAGGGGGCAATATGTACGTACCCAAAATTGTAAGGTAATGTACTACCGGAACAGTGTAACAAGCTCCCCAATGATGATACAGGTCTCCTCGCAAGGTGTTCGGGATCCAAAAAATCCCTCGGAGTATGCGTTAACATCCCGCATGCCCCGCTTAGCCCCGCGCCCTTTGTTTTCCCCTTTTTCCCTCTTTCCTTGGCCTTTTGATCTTCAGTGACGTGACCATTGCCCTGATCAGGGCAGCAATCCTGTAACCGCCGCCTTGCTCAGAGTGGCGGTCCTGCACGCATTTTCCAGAAAGCACTTTGACGCGACTCACGTAAAATATCAACGTTTCACCAACTTTTCCTTCCCGACTTGGGCATGCATTTATGTTTTTGGTCCCCTGGAATAGTGTTTGGCCATTGTTTATGGTTTTTAGAGTTCAGTTTGGTTTTGATCTTTGGGTGAATGAAAGCTATAAATAAATGGCTTGTGCTCAAGCAAATGGCCCTGGAGTTTGCCTCTGAATTTCTCTTTGCTGTAGATTCTTAATTTTCATTTTTGCTTAGCCACATATCCATCTTGTGCAAATGTTCTTAGTTTCATTTCATTTGCAGGCTTAGTTAGTATTGTCCAACTATTGGTAAGCCACATATCGAGCTTGTGCAAACAGTGTTGTTGTTTTACCCATTCCATTGAAGTAGAATAGCTTAGGAAGCCATTAAAGTTACAGGTTTTGCTCTTCAAACAGGGTAGTTTCAGGTTCTGGCCGCTTCATGTTGCATGACTTACAGTAAAATCCCGCTAGGAATTACATAAGCCAAGCTCTGTACTCTTGCGCTATCCCTCTCCTACTCACATTTTCAGTCTACATTCTGAGCTGTCCTTGTCCCAATATCTATTTCTGTCGATGCTGGAATTACATGATTTTCTAGATCCACGTGAACATGAAAGAACGAGGAGATCATACTGAGGGGACAAGATCACATACACCATCGGATTCGCCACTGTTCTGCGTAATCCAGGTTTTTAACTTTCAAAGTTCTAGTTAGAATCATATCAAATAAGGTAGTTAATTGTTTCATTTCAGTAATTTCTATTCTCAATATTGCTAGGGAAGCTGTGAGGATTGATAGTTTATGAGAAACTATGATTTCATTCCTCACTTCTGAGGTAGGATCGAAAATCTTGCAGGTAGATTAGGATAAGTTATTGCATTTGTTTAGAATAAATCTACAAATTGCACAAGCAAATAACTACACTCGGTTATTTTGTTTGTTTTTAAATTGTTATTCAGTTGTTATTTCTAGACATACCTTTAAATAGCTACTTTTCTTAAATTCATAAAAGGTTAAAATACAAAAATAGAAGTTATATATGTTTTAGTTTTACTCCACGTAGTTAGAATTTGCTTTATTACAGTTAGATTTACATTTTATTTTGTATGACAATCATGGGACCTCGAGGAGCCCAGGGAATACATATTTGAGCCAATCGTGCCTCAACCAAACCTCGTCACAGCAATAGTTGACATAGACCAAAATCTCAGAATACAAGTCTTCCAAACAACAACAGATTTACAACTGATCAGTTCTCAGTTGAGAGGGTTAAATATAGAAGACGACCAAGCACACATGTTTTGGTCAAACCAACCAAACTACAGATTATCCTAGGAAAACATTCACATGACTGTAGAAGGGTTCGAAAGAGAACAAACCTTTGGTTGTGATCCTTTGGTCCCACAGCCAAGTGCAGGGGACACTCTCACAGACATAGATACTAGTTTAAGGATCCAGGTTGCACGAATGCCTGTGAGATATTCTGAGAAAATCACGCAGTTGTTGGTCCTAAACATAGAAGCTGAGAAAGCATATGATTACTGGATACTAGGAATTAGGACTTGATTTCATATATGACCATAACAGGACCGCAACAACCAAGAGTCTACGGTTGTGACCCACAAGTCCCACAGCCTAACGCATCCATAAGTCAATCAGATATAAACACTGGCCTACACACACTAGTATTCCAATCCACTCACTTCCACCCATCATCGTCGAACAATTTTCCTTACTGGATATAGCAGCTAACGAAGCTAGAGAATTCTGGACTAGGCCAAAGAATCATCCATAGAGTCAATTATTTCCACCATCCACCATATGACCCTGTCTGGGGACGTACACAAAACTATCCCAGGTCATTTTCCACGTATTCCACAACCCATAGATCGAATCACGCTAGAGCTCGATATTGATTGGAGCCTTCGAGTAGTCATCATTACCGATCGATCTATCACACCAGTCCAAGTTAGAAGGGCCTTCTTTGCCTTAGATTTGTAAATTCCATTAGTGTGTGTCAAAGACATTAGATTGCCTAACTAGTTTGTCTGTATCCCACGCATATTCCACCCCCACCGGCTGTCTCAGCACGACCTCGGGAGGTCGGGTACGCAGAAGAGTTACTTGTAGATTCCCACGCTCGCTTATCGCTTTTCTGGCATACAGTATCCCGTAATAACTTTCCCAAATTCAAAGGTAATGGAACTCAACTTCTTGAAGAACATATTGTAGTTTTCATCACTGCATGATGGGACTCTCAGGACCTCCTTGTTTAACTAGCTCAGATGAAGAAAGATTCAAACAATCTCATGAGATAATTTGTGGCCCAATATAATAGACTTCTGAAAAGAAAACCTATAAAAGCTCTACCATCCACTGATAATTAAAAGAGATTATTCATAAATGCACACTTTTTTGAAGTTGGATTTATCCTACAGAGGTATTAACCTCAAAATCTTGAAAATGTACAAGAGTATGCCATTGAAATAGGATATTATCTTATTTTTCTATGAAAATAAAGAACCCCAATGGTAAATAGAAAGGTCAAATATATAAAGAAGGTGCTACAGATTCTCTTATTCAAAAGTTAGAAAATGATGTGATTTCATTTAAAAAGTAATTATCACAGGCCATTGTTTCATATAAAGAGGTTCCAATGAGAGGATACTCGAATCAAAATAAAAATCAAAACATAAACAAAATAGATGGAGGAGAAATAATTTTGCCTGTCGAAGCACCTTCTGTTAATGCCATGTGCGATGTAAGACCGAAAGAGGAAGTTGATGAAGCTGAATTTGATGAAAATAATGATGGAGTATTAGTTATTGAATAAATTTATTCTGTTAGAAACATTAATTTTTGTGAATATAAATCTTTCGATGAGGGTGAATTTTAGGATACCATTTCCGATATGAATAGTCACTCTTGTGCAGTGCTCACCCATTCAAAGTCTTAAGAGAATGAAAATTCTTCAAACAACATGAAGGATAAATTCAAGTATCATTAAGTGTTGAATATACAACAAAATACAATAATTTATAGAGTATCCTCGATGCCTCCTTCCATGGAGTCTATAAGGAATATGCCTAAAGTAATTGCACCTAACCTTACACCACCTAGTACAAGTAAGTCTACTTCTCCTTTTAAAAAATTTACCCCCATTTCTGCACTCAAATGTAATGGTATAAAAAAAAATAAGACCAGTGTCATTCCAAAAAATTAGTCAACCTCTTAATACTACATCCACTCCTCATCTGAGTCTCATTTTTATATAATTGACCAAATGAAGAAATATAAAGTTCAAATATCTAAGGCTGAATATTTGCAAACCCATCCTGAACAATTTGATAAGCTCATAAAGTTTATAAAAGGAAATATGATCCTACCCCTCTTACTATCACTCTTAGTTCAAAAGGCTTATTACCTAATCCTAATGAGCAGAAGAACCAAAACTTGATTTCCTCCTCTCCATCCACATTTGGTAAAATTGAGCCTTTCTATGTATCTCTATTGATTGGTGGTTTTAGATTTAATAACTACATAATAGACTCTAGTTTCAGAAGCACAATGGACTCAGGGGGTGAATCATTCCTTAAAAAATTAATTCAATTTCAAATTGCTTACTTAAATCACAAACCACTTATTCAAAAATTAATGTGTGCACAACATCAAATATCATACATGCAATCAACCATGAATAAGAAAATCAACATCATAAAATAATATATAAGTGGGAAACCCTTAAGGGAAAGAAAACCCACTAAAACACAAACTTTATATTGGTATGTTTCAAATTTAGTGAGGCACCAGCCCCATAAGGAGCACCATCCCCTAGTTTAGTAGAGCACCAACCCCTAGTTTCGTGAAGCACCAACTTCACAAGGAAGCTAAAACCCCCAAAGATGATCAAGAACCTACTCAACCACATTATGATGAAGATATCTGATGTATTTTTTCTGCCACAACTGATTGAGATCACTGATTCAGCTCTCTCTTTCAACCCCTAGGTTCTCAAATTTGCACAATATTCACTTCTCAATACTTCAAAACCTTACACACACTATTAAAAACATTATTAATCCTTTAATTCACTCTATTATATCTCAATAAATGCATTTTTACCTACAAATCACACTCTCATGGGTTACACTTTTCACATCCACTCAACTAGGGCAAAATAGTACCCAAAAAATCACTTTTATAAGCTCTCCTTGATTCAAATTAAAGAGAGGTAGGTCTAACTCATTTTTTAGACCATTTAAACTTCATAAAATCCCATTTTTATCATAAAAACGTTCACGTATGACCCATGTAAGTCGGTCATGCCTTAAACCATCCAACTTGCACAAAAAATGCTCAAAACGACATCACTAGGATGAGATAAAACCATAAATCACAAAACCATGCTTATTCAAGCTCAAAAATTCACCATATATGTTTAATATAAAATATAATCATAATAAATGGTCTCAAACTTACTTTAACCAATCAAATAAATCATTAAATGGGCTCATTGGCTCATATCCTTCACAAAACGGTTGTTTCAAGTACCCTGTCTTCACCTTTGGGCCTCAATATCACTCAAAAACACCTAAAATATGGAATTTCGAAACTCTTTGGAAATGTTTGGACCTTTATAACACATTCATACATTTTATACATCATGAAACATCCATATGCTCAAACCACAACTTTTCTCTTCACCAAAAGATGCTACCCAGAAACCAGTTTTGCAAACTTAACTAGTTTGCACCCTTTCTATCACTTTCAAGACCTCCAAATTCCTTAAATAGGAACAAAATTCATCTCTATTAACTTTACAGATGGTATAAAACATCAACTCAACCATATAATTCTTCAATCAACTCAATCTTTTAGCAAAAGCAGTTTAGTCTTGAAAACCAATAAAGCTTCATCTCTAAACATTGATCTAGATGACCTATTAAATGTCATCATCATGAGAAAAAAAAAATTACCATTGGAAATATATTTAAATTATATTTCCATAAAATATTGTAACTCCTTCCAACTCCAAGTGGAAGGCCTTCAACTAAGCTAATCTCTGCAAACTATTTGAAACTGCCCCAAAAATGCCCTTTAACTAGTCTTCAAAAATAGGACACACTTTGCTATTTTTATGCATCATCATGACCTAAAACCAAATTGTACATCAATAAAAACTCACATGATAGAAACAATGTCAATTTATTTTTTAACTCCTTTACATAACCTTGTCCCAAACTGAACTTCTTCAGAAATAGTCTTATTTTAGTGGGGTCCACTCATCACCACAACCACTACCATACATTTATATCAACCTTGAATAGTCATATACATAATAAAATAATCATACATGCACTATAAATAAATTATAATAACTTATTATTTTCTCTCCTACTTCTTTTGAGCTAGGGTTTCAAGCACATAAAAATTTGTTTACCTTCTTAACATTTGTTCATAAAAATGTGACTTTGAAATGATCTCATTTTTTTAAAACCTTATAGACTAAATTTAGAATCATCCCTAAAATACACAAGTTCCCATTCAAATCACATAATTCAAGGTGAGCATCAAAAGGTACATTTCGAGCTAGAAAACACCCTTTTTTGAACCTTGATTCACTAAAACTGGATTATCTTGTAAATTCCTCTACATAATGACTCCAAATTTTTCTCATGCCTCTAGGAAACCTCTATGAATAATCTCCAATCATCATCAAGGCTCAAATAGTTCTCCATATTCTCATCCCATCTCATTTGCATGACTAGCCCTTAGGGTTTTTCATTGTCTAAGATAGGGCCAACTGAAACAACATCACAACTCATCATATAAACTCTCCAAAATGTCATAATATAACTATTACATAATAAAATAAATTCCTACATGCATCCATATCTCTCATGAATCCAAAACTCATCCTCATGCCTCCAAGCGCCCATACCTGGTCTAGATGAGCACTTGAAACTTGGTCTTAAACCTGTACCTATACCCTGAAACTCATGTGATTTCCCAAGCACTCCCCAAACATGCTCTCAATACTACCAACATGATTTTCAAGTCACCAAGAAGCTCCAACCATACTACACCATCACCTAGGCTAGCTAGGTCACCTGAGAGGGCTTGTTAGAATAAAGAATTCTCACTTAATCAACTGATGTAATCAAGAACATACCTAAATCTCCATGTCACAATAACTTTGAGCATCATCTGACTCCACTCCATCATCTAATTTTTCATTAATTATATTTTACATCAATGATAATGCCTAAATCACAACATGCCAACATTTAGAGCCTCCAACAATGCAATGCTTGCAAAGGTTGTGTTATCCCAAATGTGCCCCCTGCTCATTTTGTGGCTAACTCCTTTACATCTTTCCTTCTCTTGTGCCTCAGTCAGAATATTTTGTTTTCCAGGCACTCAAAACCTTCTAGAAATGGCACCATTAGATAGAGCTATTTCTCATATTTCCAGAAAGGTAAAGTTTTCCTCCTAACTCCACATATTTTTCAAGTTATGGCTCAACGGAGTTTTGGTGGGAAATTTTCCCCTAGAAGGCCCACAGCCAATCAGGAGCTATCACGTGTCCAAGGGCGAAAAAACACCAAGCGACCCGAAGGAAAAAATGGTCAGGGAGGGCTCGCACCCAATCAGAACATGCCATGTGGCACCTAGAGTGGCGAAGCATGGGGAAAATTTGAAAAATGTTCCAAAGACCAAACGGGTAAAACTTCAAACTTTTTGCCCGTCTGATCCGATTTTGGCATGTTTTTGCCCTAAAAATTCAAATCGCCATAAATTTCGATCCAAAGCTCGTATTTTCACGTTCTTTATATCAATGGAAAGATGGTGAAATTATCTACAAGATTCCATGGTTAATTTTGAATTTTGGTTCACTTTGGAGGGAGAAAATCAAAAAACACTTCTTGTATGCGCCCATGGACGGAACTGACGTTTCAAAAACCAATTTTAATGCGAAATGGATCGCATTCTTCTCCATTATGGTCAAAAATTTCAGAGCATGGGTTTGTAAGGATCTCCATGCTGTTTTAATGAAGTTTCATTCAATGAGGGATGGCTCCCATGCGTTTTTCACATTTTCTCTCTCCTGGGCTCGACCCATGTAGTGTAAAAGCCAAATTTGGCTCATTTCTTCATGGTTGAACACTTTTTGGCATAGAAAACTTCTTCTTTC
The DNA here is from genome assembly GCA_019776745.2 of Taxus chinensis. NCBI lineage: Eukaryota > Viridiplantae > Streptophyta > Pinopsida > Cupressales > Taxaceae > Taxus > Taxus chinensis. The sequence goes on along the minus strand of CM034146.1, from coordinate 12,152,927 downwards.
ACCTCCAGCAAGTGATTTTTGCAAGAATCAGACATTTTTCAAGTATTGTAGCAGGTTTATACCTCTTTGAGGGTGGAATGCAAGAGATTTTACATGGAAATGACAGTGCAAACTCTGTGAATGCTTTCAGTCCTCTGTTTGTATTGTTTTTACTTCATTTTATGACCCCTAATTGCATCTATCAACTTGTGTATGTTTTCCCTTGTTGCATTTCATGAATTTGTGTTTATTTACATGGCAAAAAATGTTTCACCACTCCTTTGGTGCATCACCATCATTAGTTAGTTTCAATTTTTGCATTTCTATCCCTATCCCCTTGCAATTTAGAGTAGGATTAGGATCTGAACCTTTGTAGTTGTGCAAAATATAGATCTAAAACAGAGGAGTTTGAGGAACCAACCTCTAATATGGAGATTCCTCTCTCATTTTCACAAGTCCCACACTTGGAGAGAGGTTTCCATGTTGTGCAATCACACTAGATGCCTAAAACATCAATTCATAACCTTGATTTGCATCCAGGGGTGCTGCTGATTTGCAACAACAGTATTGGCATGCCCGGTGGGACCTTAGAGGTCTCATTTTTGTTGGAGCAAAGTTGATGTGTATCTGCTGCAATTTTCTTGCTTGAAAAGAGCTATAATTTGCATATCTGGTGACTCCAAGGGGAAGAATCAATTGGTTTCAGCAGTGTAGGCCTAAATAATCATGAGAAGAATCACCACAAGGTCAAGAGTTGGAGAAGAAGAAGTGATGTTTGAAAACCTGCAGTTATTTCCAAGAGTAAGGAAAAGTGGGAGGAGAATCCAAAGGTCTCCATCTCTACCAAACAGAACTCTCTCAACTCCTCCACCTGGTAGGCCTTTTATTCAATCAACAAGGGTTCTAAGACCAATTAGAATGGCGCAACCACCGAATCTGTATGTCAATTTCATAGGCAACAACCCACTTGCCCTCAATGCACAACATCCAATTCTAATTGCAGCCTTGAAGAACATTCCATACTTCACTGGAGAGAATCAGAATACTCCAGGTGATCATGTTAAAGACATTGCCAACCTTTGTGTAATTCATGAAATCAATGAGATGCAAGTGGATGTCAAATTGCTAGCATCTTCATTCAAGGGGAAATAATTGCAATGGTTTAGAATTCTTTCCTCAGGTTCTATTCAAAATTGGAATCAGCTATGTATAGCCCTCCATGAGTAGTTTGGGGAAAAGGGAGACAACTTGTCCCTTTTGGAGCAGCTGACAACTATCAAAAGAGCTCCCAATGAGCAGCTGACTGATTTTAATATCAGATTTCAAAGGACTTGGGAGAGAATTCCAGTGGCAGTCAGGCCAATAGCAGAAGGTGCTTTTCTTTACTATCTCAAATCTCTAAATTCTGATATTTCTATGTTGATTCAGTCCATGGGAGACATAACTATCCCTATGGCTTATAGCATTGCCATTAGGGCTGAAAATTGTTTGATCCAAGCTGACAAACTAGCCCCTAGACCTCCCATGCCATTGTTTCCAAGTTTAGAGAGCCCAGACACTAATCAAGCACCTAATTTGGCTCCTTCTCCCACTCCTAGAAATCAAAGTTCAAATGAAGCTTCTACTTCATCTCCAAGTGCCCCAAATGAGCTTCAAGAAGTCATGAAGCAATTGCAAAATTTAGGTAATGAGCTGGTTACTCTCAAGAGGCAACAAGATCAAAGTTTTAGACCTTCCTTCCAGCCTCAAGCTCAGCCTAATAGGAAGCCATATCAACCTCATAGACCACCCAATCCAGCTGTAAATCTAAATCAAGCAAGGCCTCCTGCCAATAGACCATTTCATCCCTATAATCTAAATGCCATATCTACCTCTAAGGCATTAGTGCCAACACAAAACAACATTGCTTAGGAGTATGATTGGTGATTTCCATGCAATGAACCTCATAACCAATCCATGTGCTTCAATGGTTCTTTGAATCAAGCATTAATGGTGACAACTACTGGAATGGAGGGTGAAGGAAGTCAAGGATACAACCAACAACAAGAAACATTCCAATAGCAATCAGCTTCAAATGACACCACATTGGTAAATTGGTAAGTAGAGGATTTTTGTGGCATGAATCAAACGGTCTCTCAAGGTGTGGCAGCCAACACAAGTTCAAAAAGAAGGAATTTGGGTGAAGAACAACCATTAGCTCCAACTAATCTCCAACCCTCTATGGCTCCACAAATGGTTGGCAAGCAAAATCCAATTTCAAATGCACAAGGGCAGTGAAGAATAGCTCCTAGATCAACTCAAATACCAATTGTGGCTGCCCACATGCAAGAAGTGAATGTGCCAACCAAGGGACAACAAAGAGATCCTCCATCACCATTCAGTATCATTGATCAGATGAAGAAGACAAATGTAAATATATCAATGTGGGAATCCCTATCTATCCTAGGCCAAAGAGATTTGCTACAAGCTGCCATGAAGGACTGGCCAACTTTGAATCAGCAAGTTCAGATGCAAGAGAAAGTGCTCACAAATACTGCTCAGCCTGAAGGGAATCATGGAGGAAAACAAGGTAAAATGTTGAAGCCCCCTCCTTTCTATGTTTCATTAATCATTGGAAATCAGTTAGTGCACAATTCCATGATAGATTCCGGGGCAAGTAGCTCAGTGATGCCTAAACAAATAGCTAATCAGCTAGGGCTCTAGTATGAAACCATATCCAAAGGGGTAGTGTAGCTGGATGGGACAGCAGTAACAATAGTTGGAGTGATTAGAAACTTGAGTCTTACCTTGCATGCATGTCCAAATGTTGTTGTTTTACAAGATGTATTAGTTATAGACCTTCCACCACTCTTTGCCCTATGCTTGTCAAGGGACTTCACAGCCAAGATTGGAGGATATTTGTCTGCTGATTAGTCATACATGCTGTTCAGAACGAGGTATGGAACCAAAGCTACAGTTAGGTCTGAACCTATTGCAAACTTCCACATTGAGCCTTACACTCCAAGTTAGATTAATGCCAATTGCTCAGCATTTGATCAAGAAGATCACCCAAGCACTGATGAAGCTGACACCAAGGTTGGGAGCATCCCGGATCTAACTCTTGATGAATGGGAAAACAAGGTACATGATTTTGATTCTTATCAAGAAGTAGAAGAATCTGAGCTAGGGGTCTATTGTATACATGAAGAAAATCAGCCTATTCCTAGCATCACCAAGACAAACCACAAGGATGAAAATGAGGTATGGCAGCTGTTTTTTGATGGATCAAGGAGTAGACAAGGTGCAGGAGGTGGAGCTATGCTTGTTTCACCTCAAGGAGTAAAGTACTATTCATATTTTAGATTTCAATTTGCATGCTCCAATAACACTGTTGAATATGAAGCCTTAGTGCAAGGGATGCATTGGGCAATCAAGAAGAAAATAAAGAACTTGTAAGTCTTTGGTGACAGTGAATTGATTGTAAATTAGGTCAAGGGACAACATGCTGCCAAGAATGATCTACTCAGGTGCTACAAGAACAGGGTGTGGGACCTCATGGAAGATTTTGAGGGTTTTGGCATCAAATCCATTCCTAGGAAAGAGAATCAAGCTGCTAACAGGCTTGCGGCAATAGGGGAAGCCTTTGACATTGTGGAAAGCATTCAACAAGACAAGGTATAGCTAAAAATCCACATGATTGTGAGGCCTTCAGTGCCAGATAACAATGTCAGTTGGCAAGTGTTTGAGAATGACCAGCAAATCATCTATTTATTGCAAGAAGAAGCCGAGTTATCAGCTAAGAATCAAGAAAAATTGGAACAGCAGTATGGTGACCAAGTGGTACAGCTGAGAACTAACAAGCTACCCAAGGGACTTATCACTTTGGAGTCCATTTTTAATCCCAATGATCAGTTTAAAAAGGAGAAAGCAAACATTTAGGTCAAGAGAGAGGATTCAATATCCATCTTGGTAGAAGAGAACAAACCATTGCAAATTGGAAAGATGACAACTGATCAAGAAAGGTATGAGTTCATACAGCTGTGTCAAGATTTCCCTGATGTGTTTGCTTGGAGCTATGAAGACTTGAAAGGTTTCAATCCCAACTTAGCTCAGCATACCATTGAATTGGATCCAAATGCTAAGCCTGTCAGGCAGAAACAAAGACCATTCAATCCACATATGGAGCCTCTCATGAGGAAAGAATTGCACAAGCTGATTGAGTCAAGGATCATATTCCCAATCAAGCATTCTAGTTCGGTTGCCAACTTGGTTCTAGTCAGAAAGAAGAGTGGAGAGATCAGATTGTGTGTTGACTTCAGAGACTTGAATAGAGCATCTCTCAAGGACCATTACCCACTCCCTTCCATGGAGAAAATCTTGCAAGTTGTGGCTGGCTCCGAGAGGTTTTCACTACTTGATGGCTACTCAGGCTACAATCAGATTATGGTGAAGGAAGAAGACCAGTTCAAGACAGCCTTCACAACCAAATGGGGGACTTTTGCATATAGGAAGATTCCATTTGGGCTGTCCAACGCTGGTGCTACCTTCCAAAGAGCAATGGACATGGCGTTCAAAGGTTTGATTAACAATGTGGTGCTGATTTACCTTGATGATATCATTGTTTTTTCTAAAAATGCAGCAGACCACCTCTCTCATTTGAGACAAGTTTTCATGAGGTGTAGGAAATTTGGAGTGTCTTTGAATCCTAAGAAGTGTATATTTCTTGCACATGAAGGAAATCTCCTTGGCCATATTGTCTCCAAAGAAGGATTAGAAATTGATCCAGAGAGAGTTGAATCCATAAGAGCACTACCATTGCCAAGCCACAAGAAAGCCCTTCAGAGTTTCTTGGGGAGGATAAACTTTGTTCGGAGGTTTGTCCCAAATTTTGCAACCCTTGTCAAGCCCATCACCAAAATGTTAAAGAAGAGCATGGCTTTCAAGTGGACAGTAGAAGGCAAGGAGAGTTTTGAAGCAATCAAAGAAGCTATCTCTCAAGCACCAACTCTCATCAACCCATATTTCTCCAAGGATTTCATCCTCTATGCATTTGGAGGTAATGATACTATTTCTACCATTTTGGTACAACAGAACAAGGACAACGATGAGCAGCCAATTACTTTCTTTAGCCAGAGCCTAGATGACTATGAGGTGAGGTATTCTTTTATTGAGAAGCATGTGTTGGCAGTAATCAAAAGCTTGAAGAAATTCAAGCATTTAGTCTCAAACAACAAGGTCCAATTGCTGGTCTCACATGCTGGGGTTAAGGACTTCCTCCTCAACAAATATTTGAATGAGAAAAGGGTAGGTTGGATCACCCGTGTCATGGAGTATGACATTGAGATCAAAATCACCAAGCTGGTAAGAGGAAAAGGATTGTGTGAGCAGCTGGTTTTGGGGAAGCAAAAAGAAGCATGCAATGAAGGAGAGGTTGTTTTGACGGTTTAAGACAGCCATGAGCCATGTGGCACTCAAGAAGAAAACAATGCTGCCCCCACTCCTTGCTGGACCCAAGGTATAATGCACTTCCTAAGCACAGGCCTATGCCCTCCGGAGATGAACAAGACCCAAAGAAGACACTTCAGATTGCAGGTTGTCCCATATGCCATTGTTGATGGAGTTTTTTTCAAGAAAGATGTGAATGGAGTGCGGCTGAGATGCATTAGCACAAATCAGATTCAGAGGGTATTAGAAGAGTTCTATGGTGGACCAGCTGGTGGTCATTTTGCACCAAGAGTGATAGCTCTAAAAATCATGAAGGCTGGTTATTATTGGCCTAAAATTTTCAGTGATTGCTATGCATGGATCAAGAGGTGTAAGAATTGTGCATTCTTCACAGGAAAAGAGAGACTTGCTGCCCTTCCATTGCATCCAATCTCAGTTGACCAGCCATTCATGCAATGGGGTTTGGACTTCATTGGAGTCATTAATCCCAATTCAAGTCAAGGGCACAAATGGATTTTGACAGCCACGGACTACTTCACCAAGTGGATTGAAGCAGTAACACTCAAAGAGGCAAACAAGTCCAGCATCTTAGACTTTTATGAGGGGATAGCAACCAGATTTGGTATACCTGCTACAATAATCTCAGATAATGCATTGGCATTCATTGGATCCAAGGTGACTGAGTGGGCTGTCAATAATGGGATCTACCTAAGCACTTTATCAAACTATTACCCTTAAGGTAATGGTCAGGCCAAGTCTACAAACAAGAACTTGTTGAGGATCATTAGGAGGACTCTTGATGAGAATCAGAGGTCTTGGCATACCAAACTGAAATCAGCCTTATGGGCTGATAGGATAACTCCCAAGAGATCCATAGGTAACTCTCCATTCAGGCTTGTTTATGGAAGAGAGGTAATCTTGCCCATGTCACTTGAGTTGCCAACATTGGAACTCATGAAGCGGTTAGAGTTGCTAGAGTTTGGGCCCATGGAGGTGAGATATGCAAAGTTGATGGAGCTCCAAGAGATCAAAGATCAGGCATCCCAAGCAATGGAGAAGGATCAAGCTTTGATCAAGAAGACCTTTGATAGGAAGGCCAAGAGTAGATCTTTCCAAGTTGAAGATCTAGTGTTAAAATGGGATGCAGATAGAGAAAAACTGGGAAGGCATTCAAAATTTGATGCCATTTTGAGTGGCCCATACATTGTCACAAAGTGCAAGAACAACAATGCCTTCCAATTGGCTTCATTGGATGGCGAAGAACTATAGATTCCAGTCAATGGAATCTATCTAAAGCATTGCTTATAAAGGGAAATTCTCCACCTTGTAAATATTAGCTTAGGTTTCCATTCCTTCAAGTGCTTGTGCACATTGTTTTGCTGTAGGTTAGTTTTGCTTTCCCTAAGTGCTTTGGCACAGCTTGCTATCCTTGGAGATGTTTCACAGTCCTTGCTTCCATCAGGTGATATTCCATTTTCTTCCTTGCAACATTCTAAGTTAGTTGGGGTTCCAACAGAAAATTTGATGACTCCATGCCCAATGGACTGCTTCAGAAAACTGGTATTTTCATCTAGCAAGTAGATGAACCCTCTGAGTCACCAAAATTTTTATCCCAAATGTGCCCCCTGCTCATTTTGTGGCTAACTCCTTTACATCTTTCCTTCTCTTATGCCTCAGTCAGAATATTTTGTTTTCCAGGCACTCAAAACCTTCTGGAAATCACACCATTGGATAGAGATCTCTCTCAAATTTCCAGAAAGGTAAAGTTTTCCTCCTAACTCCACGTATTTTTCAAGTTATGGCTCAGCGGAGTTTTGGTGGGAAATTTTCCCCTAGAAGGCCCGCAGCCAATCAGGAGCTGTCACGTGTCCAAGGGTGAAAAAACACCAAGCGACCCGAAGGAAAAAATGGTCAAGAAGGGCCCGCGCCCAATTAGAATGTGCCATGTGGCACCTGGAGTGGTGGAGCGTGGGGAAAATTTGAAAAATGTTCCAAAGACCAAACGGGTAAAAATTCAAACTTTTTGCCCGCCGATCCGATTTTGGCCTGTTTTTGCCCTAAAACTTCAAATCACCATAACTTTTGATCCAGAGCTCAGATTTTTATGTTCTTTATATCAATGGAAAGCTGGTGAAATTATCTACAATATTCCATGGTAAATTTTGAATTTTGGTTTAGTTTGGAGGGATAAAATCAAAAAACTCTTCTGGTATGCGCCCATGGACAGAACTGACGTTTCAACAACCAATTTTAATGCGAAATGGGTCGCATTCTTCTCCAGCATGGTAAAAAATGTCAGAGCATGGGTTTGTAAGGACCTCCATGCTATTTTAATGTAGTTTCATTCAATGAGGGATGGCTCCCATGCGTTTTTCACATTTTCTCTCTCCTAGGCTCGACCCATGTACTGAAAAAGCCAGATTTGGCTCATTTCTTCAGGGTTGAACACTTTTTGGCATATAAAACTTCTTCTTTCACCTCCAGCAAGTGATTGTTGCAAGAATCAGACCTTTTTCAAGTATTGTAGCAGGTTTATACCTCTTTGAGGGTGGAATGCAAGAGATTTTACATGGAAATGACAGTGCAAACTCTGTGAATGCTTTCAGTCCTCTGTTTGTATTGTTTTACTTCATTTTAAGACCCCTAATTGCATCTATCATCTTGTGTATGTTTTCCCTTGTTGCATTTCATGAATTTGTGTCTATTTACATGGCAAAAAATGTTTCACCACTCCTTTGGTGCATCACCATCATTAGTTAGTTTCAATTTTTGCATTTTTATCCCTGTCCCCTTGCAATTTAGAGTAGGATTAGGATCTGAACCTCTGTAGTTGTGCAAAATATAGATCTAAATCAGAGGAATTTGAGGAACCAGCCTCTATTCTAGAAATTCCTCTCTCATTTTCACAAGTCCCACACTTGGAGAGAGGTTTCCATGTTGTGTAATCACACTGGATGCTCTAAACATCATTTAGAACCTTGATTTGCATCCAAGGGTGCTGCTGATTTACAACAACAGGTTGCTTTCCTAAGCCTCACTAGACCATTTGGTCATTTTTACTCCATGGAAATGAAATAAATCTCCTTGCTAGGGAGGATATAATATTTTTAAGATGAATTCAAAACTTATCCTGACAAAGAGTCAAGTTTTCCATTCTTGTTGTTGACATGCCTGCTACATATGGGATGCTCCTTAGTAGGATAGTTTTTAGAGACATGGGAAGAGAAATCAAATTTGATTCATCATCTGCAACCATTCCAATGAAGAATGAATTAAAACAAATACTTCCAAATCCTTAAATTAAATACATAGTACAAAAAACCAATGATCCATGAGATAACATTCTCTACAAAGATAGAGGTGATGGAAATTACTTCATAACATCTGACAAGAGTTAAGAGATGCCTTTTCTTGATGAAATGTTAACCGAGATAGGAATCCATGAGGTATGGAAAATATATTTTGATGGAATTTTTTCATCCACTAGTTCTAAAGAAGGAATTTTAATCATATCTCCAGGGTGATCTATTTCCATTGTCATACAAATTACAATTTTCTAACAACAACACGATTGAGTATGAAGAACTCATTATGGGCATGCAAGATGCAGAAGAAATGGGTATCAAGGGGTTGTCTATCTAAGGTGATGGAGATCTGATTTTCAAACAGGTTTGTAATCAATTCCAAGCAAAGAATTTGAGCCTTAAAAACTATAGAAATAGAGTTTGGGACTATATTGAATCTTTTGATGTTTTATCCATCAAAATAGTTCCTTGAGATCAAAATGTAAGAGCTGATTCACTAGTTGTGTCTATGTCATTGATGATTCTACACCTAGATTTTAGAGCTCAAATTTTTTTAGATGAAATAGTCATATAGCCAAGTATACCTGACAACTCAGAGAATTGGAAATTTTTAAGAATGAAGATCATCATTTATCCTTATTTCAAGAAAATGATAATTTTTATAGTCTCTATTTCTAGGGAAGATATGGTGGTCCTAAAGAATGCACCTCTGAAGAAGTAAAAAGGGTTGATAATGAGGGAGTCATCAAATTTGAAAGGTAATAAAATACCAAAAGGTCATGTTTCTATGGAGAATTTTTTTTATAAGTATGATAGGTTCATTCAGAGTAAAGTGAAGGGTCATCCCAAAAATGTAGCTAAGTTTGATCAAGAGAGAATTGGGACACATGAGAAGCCTAGAATTGTCAATATTGGAAAGTGTTATTCTTTAGAAGAGAAAAGAATATTTTCAAGCTTTTTGAATAAATATTCAGATGTGTATGTGTATTCATATGATGATCTTAAGTCATATAAGCCTAACACTATGAAGCACTATATTCCACTCAAGACAAATGTTAATCCTTTTCGGAAAAAAAAAAAGACAATATAATACAAATATTATGGTAACTATCAGGGAGGAAGTGGATAAATTGCTCAATACAAGGATAATTTTTTTGATTCACTACTCCACTTGGGTAGCAAACATTGTGCTCGTGTAGAAGAATAATGGAAAAATAAGGATTTGTGTAGATTTTCAAAATCAGAATCAAGCATCTCTCAAAGACAATTACCCATTACCGGTCATGGATCAAATTCTTCAAGAGGCCACGGGATAAAAAATGATGTCCATGATTTATTATTTCTATGGATACAATAAAGTGGAGGTGGCATGATAATATCAATTAAAAACAACATTCACCACCCTTTGGGGAAATTTTTCCTACAATTGGATGCCCTTTGGATTGATAAATATGGGAGCCACTTTTTGAAGGGCCATGGACCTAGCCTTAAAATATTTAAAAGGTAAGTTGATTGTTGTATGTCTTGATTATTTTACTCTGTATTCAAATCATAGAGGTAATCATATAATCCACTTGGAACAAGTGCTATTGAGGTGCCACAAACAATAAATATCCCTGAATAAAAAGAAATGTATATTTAGGTTAACATAATGTAAGCTTCTGGGTCATATTGTGAATAAAGAAGGAACTAGTATTGATCTAGAAATATTTTATGTAATCATGAAATTGGCCCTACCCTCAAGCAAGACTGGTGTCCATTCTTTCTTTAGAAAAGTGAATTTTCTCAGAAGATTTGTTCCTAGCTTTGTAGAGCTTACCAAAGTTGTCAATTATATGATGAAACCAAAGGATTTGTTTTTCTGGATTCAATAAGGTAACCAAAATTTTGAGAACATCAAAAGAGCCATTGCTAAAACTCCCACTTTAGCAAGGCTATATTTTAATAAATACTTCATCATGTATTATTATGCCTCCGAGCATATTGTGTCTTCTATCCTAGTGCAAAAGAATGATGAATATATTGAATCACCAATTGCTTTCATGAGCTCACCATTGAACTATCATGAGCTTAACTATTCACAGATGGAAACGCATGCCTATGTAGTGGTACAAATAGTGAAAATTGTCAGATTCTACATTTTGAATTCTCATACTATTGTGATGGTCCCTAGATTAGAAATCAAGTCCATTTTTACAAAATAGGACCTTAGAGATAAAAGAGGATATTGGGTGTCAAAAATTCAAGAATATGATTTATAAATCATACCTTCAAATATGGTAAGAGGAAATGGACTATGCAAGTTAATGGCGGAATATGAATCTCACATGACTCAATAAGAAAAAGATAATTTTCAGTGTTATGAATTCTTCACCAAATATTTTCCCATGGTTCTCTTCATGATTACTGAGCTATGTAGAAGTTACTCTAGAATAAGAGGAGGCATCATGTGAAGAAAAACATCAAATAATTCCCTAGGTACCTCATAACTTCTAGAGGAAATGCCTAACATGAAAATAAACATCTTGCCACAATTGACATCAACTATAAATGGGCTGAAAGCCAAAAGAAATTCTACAAAGGAACCTTTAGATATATATTTTCCTAAATGCAGGAAGATAAATCCTTTGAGAGAATGCCTTTTGGATGTCACAGAAATGTGTTTGATTTATTATGTCTCTGACCATGATACCAACCATTGTAATCTCTTACCTCAACTGAAAGAGATATTAAATTTTATAACTCAATAAAATACAAAAGTAAACTTCATGTGGAGATCAAATAATCAATCTTCATATGCCCCTCGACCTTCTTAGAACCCATAGATGATGTCATGGTCTAATCAGGTTCCTCCACCAACTTGGGGACAACCTGACTGGACACCACCAAACTAGGTAGCCTATCTACAACCACCATTTTGGGTACCTCCATATAATCAGCAAGGTTGGGCACCTCCATCTAATATACCACCATGGAAAAATCAACAATGGGCACCTCATCAGAATACTAATCAACCAAGGAGCTTTATACAACAACAAAAATCTTTAATACCCCCACCACAATACAACTATCAGCAAGGGAAAGTATCACAAACTCAACTTCCAGCTCATCCTATCTCGAACCCTAAAAAAAACAAATAACTTCAATTAATGAAGTAGGACAAGGTGAGATAATGTAGATAAATTCCATTAATAATGTATAGCTGAGGTCTAGAAGGACAATAAAAAACCCTCCTATTGTTATTGTAAAATTACCTAAGGAGAATGAGCAGATACTAGAGGAAAATGAGGATATACCTGAGGAAAATAAGGAAACTAAACATGTTTCACAAACTTGAGCCACTAGGAACAAAAAAATTCATGAAGCTCCTTTCCCAGAATGGTTGAGAGAAACACATATTGAGGAAGAAATAGAACTAGTTCAGGAGCTAAAAAAGATGAACATTGAAGTCTCACTTCTGAGAGCAATACAGGACATTCTGGAGTTAAATCATTCCATTAGGAGTCACTGCATAAAAAAAAAGCAGGAAGGAAGAGGAAGTACCCAAAAATAGTCAAAGAGGAGGGAAATATAGCTGATCTTGTGGCTGGAAAGCTTCTTTCACCAAAGTATGGGGATCCTGGGAGTCCAGTTATTACTATTTTGTAAATGGTCATTCAATATCTAATATATTAGTAGATGTGGGTGTTGTTATCAATGTTATAACAACAAATATGTTCAATATGATGTCTTTAACAATCTGATGTCCAATATTATTCTTCAATTAGCATATTAATCTATTGTTGTACCAGACAGAGTGGTTGACAATGTTATGGTCCCGGTTGAATCCTGGGAGTATCCTATCGATTTTATTTTCTTACAGCATAAATCTCGAAAGTTGGGATACCCAATCATCTTAGGGAGGCCCTGATTAGCTACTATTGTTGCGTACATTGATTCTAGGTAGGGAAAATGACTATTTTGAATGGGTAAAAAGAAAATAATATTTCACTTTATCCTCCTATCTAGCCATATGTGGATTTTTATGACCCTATATGGGTTGATTTTTCAGATACTAACAATATGATTTCTTTTTATTTGGCCACCATTGTAGTGAAAATCACATGGAATAAATTGTTTAGACATACACAATGTCTAATGAAGAGGATGCCACAGCTACAAAAACAAAAACTATGGCTCCAGAAATTCAAATTGAGGCTATGAAAACCATTGTTTTGAGTTCAGTAAATAATATCACCAAGGTAAGTGACATTTCTAATGGAAATTGTGAATAAATGTATGATTATCATGAAGAACACATAGTCATTGATTTCCATTTTCCTTTAGCTAAGGTTTTGTCACTTAAAAACATGACTATTTTCCACATGCTACAACCTCATGTTTTTCCCTTGAATTCTTTAATTGCTAATGCAGAGCTTGTTATTCTGAAAGATACTAAACAAGTGACTATTGACATCGGGAAAAAGCCAACCATTGGTAACAATTTAGAAGCTAGCCAAGAGACTAGGGTTGTAGAGATCTTGAGGAAGCATTCCAAATTGTTTGCTTGGGATTATACTGATATGAAAGGGATTCATCCAAGTATCTACAATCACCATATTTACAATGAGGATGTTAAACTTGTTTGACAGCCACAATAAATAATTAATCCAGTACTTAGAGACATTATCAAGAATGAGATAGAAAAAATGTTGAAGGTAGGATTCATATACCATATATCTAATAGTCAGTGGGTATTACCGTTAGTTATAGTTACCAAGAAAAATGGTAAGTGCAGAATTTTCATAGACTATAAGGAAATTAATAAAGCCACCCAGATAGATTACTTTCCCCTTCTCTTTATTGATCAGGTTTTGGATAATCTAACAAGAAAGAAATATTTCTCCTTCTTGGATGGGATTAGTGGGTATAACCAAATTAGTGTAGCCCCTGCTGATCAGAATAAAGCCACCTTCACTTGTCCCTGGGGTACATTTGCATCTAGAGTTTTTCCATTTGGAATCTGTAATGCACTTTCCACCTTTCAGAGAGTAGTTTTGGCCATTTTACAGATCTTACAAATGACTATGTTGAAGTTTACATGGATGACTTTACTATCCACAGTTCAACTTTTGATGAATCTTTAAACAATCTTGAAAAAGTGTTAACTAGATATGAGCAACACCAACTTTCCTTGAGTCATGAAAAATGTATGATAATGGTTGATCAAGGAAATTTCTTGGGTCATCATATTTCTACCCAAGGTACATAGGTTGATCCTAAAATGATAGAAGTAATTACTAAACTACCTACACTAGCAAATAAGACTGATATCAAAAGTTTTCTTGGGCATTCAGGAAACTATAGGCAATTCATAAAATATTTTAGAAAAAATTTTGCACCCATGTTTTCTTTGCTAACAAAATATTGTGTCTTTGAATGGTCTCCTCAATGTCAGCAGGACTTTGAGGTTATCAAAGAGAATTTAACCACCACTCTAGTTTTGGAGGACCTAATTTGGGACAACCTTTCTATATTCACATTGATGCTTCTAACACAACAATATGTGTTTTTATTGGGAAAAAAGATGAGGAAGACCATATATATGCCATCTATTACATTAGAAAAAAATTGACCCCAATAGAGAGAAATTATACCACTATGGAAAAATAATTTTTAGTTGTTGTTTACTCTCTAAACAAATTCATACATTATATTACTGGATACAAAATATTTGTGTACACTGATCATTCAGCTATAAGATATTTGATGAATAAACCAATAGTAGGGGAAGAATTATTAGATGGTTACTCTTGTTGCAAGAATTTAACTTGAGTATTATTTATAAACCTGGGAAGGATAATGTTGTTCTTGATTTCCTTTCGAGATTGAATGTTTTAGGAGAAGAAGAAGTGGTCTAGGACTACTTTCCCGATGAGCACTTGTTTATAATGTCAACTTAGCCTCTATGGTATGTTGATCTTGAAAAATACCTAACTATAGGGAATTTTCTAGCCTAATTTACTAATAAGGAACAAATAAGATTAGTTAAAAACAATTCAACATACAAATGGTGTAATGGAATTCTATTTAAATGTTGTCTTTATTTGTAGGCGTGTTTGAGAGCACGAAGTATATGGCATACTGAGATCTTGTCATGATGATCCTAGAGGAGGACATTACTTAGTAAAGAGGACAATTCACAAGGTCCTTGGAGATGGGTATTAATGGCCCTCTCTTCCAAAATCTATCATAAAGTACGTATGGTAGTGTGATGCATGTCAGAGAATGGGGAAGCCTACGTTTCTACTGAAATTCCCCTCAATCCTCAGTTAGTATTAGGACAATTTGAGAAGTGGGAAATTGATTTCGTTAGACCATTTGATCTCTCATCCCATGGGAAAGAGTAGCTACTGGTGTGCACTGATTATGTCACAAAATGGGCTGAGGTTCAAACATTAGCATCTGTCAATGAGGATGATGTATCTGAATTTTTGTACAACAGGATTATGCTGAGATTTGGCACCCCTAGAATCATTTTATCTTATCAAGGACCTAAATTCATGTCTATTATGATTGAAGCATTCCTATAGATCTACTGAATCAAGCCCGTAAATCATCACCATACCAACTCCAATCCAATGGGCGGGTGGAAGTCACAAACAAAGAGCTAAATAACATTTTAACCAAAGTTGTAAATGCAGATAGAAAGAACTGAGTACCAAAACTCCCAGAAGAAGTTTGGGCCTACAACATAACCTAGAAGACTACTACTGGTTTCTCCCCCTATGGACTAGTGTATGGGAAGAAGCCATTATTACTAGTTGAGTTCAAATTGCATACTTGGAGGATAGAAATAAAATTTGGAATTGAGTTAGATGATGCAAAACATGAGAGAGTAATGCAACTAAACGAACTGGATGAAATGAGGATGGAGGCACATAAACAAATAGAATTTCTTCAACACCAAAGAAAATATTGGCATGATGCTCGTATCAAGCATAAGAAGTTTAATGAAGGATATTGGGTCTTACTTTTTGACTCAAAGTACCATAAATTCAAAGGAAAGCTAAGGACAAGATGGTTAGGACCCTATCAGATAGAGAAATTTTATGAAAATTGTTCGGTGAGACTACTACTGATTCATAGAGACGGGAAAACTTTTCTTGTGAAAGGACATAGATTACAGATGTATCAGTGTCCTCTCAACAAGGATACGTTCACAAAAGATATTTTATTATGTGAAGAAATGGATTAAGTGGAGGAGCTTGGCTCTTCCCACCAAGAATAGTTATTTTTTTGAAATCAAATAAAGGAGCATGATCATGCTTTTGATCTTATTTCACTTAGATTGTAGTTGTTTTGTTTATTTCATGCTTTTAATAAAGGATAGGAATGTTAATTATTAGACCGTACACTAATCACCCTTATTCTATGAGCGTAGGACTTGGAACTCTATGGATATTAGGGAGCTGAGATGGAAAAGGTGAGTGCATTTTGATTTTCTACAAATATTAGCTTTTAATCACTCCCCCATCATATTTAATTAACATGAATAAATCACACACAATTCTCGATGCATTTTTTGGGAATATAAATCAAAATATCATGTCACAAAGTGGGGCATAGTGAGAAATAATGAGAAAATGTATCACATGTGTCACATTTTTATGGAAGGTACAAGTGGATTTGTGAGAAGGGCAGGTGGCCTTATCATTCATGATGATAGGACATGAGTTGTTCAATGAATTAAATTTTCCCATCTGAACTAATTTCATGTCCTATCAAATTTTTCTGCCGCTAAACTTGCGCTGACTCACTGCCAATTAAGAACTTAAAAGATAATTCAAACTTCCAATGTCACTGTTGCATGTAATTTCTCTGTTATTCCACACAATCCTTCACCATTTTTCTGAAGTTTTATTCATCCTGGATTAAGCTATGAGGCAGAAAAATAAATCTAAAATAGATTCTCTAAAGTTGTTGTTGTGAAATGTTGTTATTTCTCAGGTATTTCATAGCACAGGGTGATTGGATTTTATTATTAAATTTTAGGGTTTTATGAGTATTTTTTTGATGAATTCTTGATAAATTTTGAGGCAACCTACTCACAAATTGAGAGTAAAAGGATTAAGATAAATAGCAAAATTGTTGGTGACCTATCTATCCTACCAGATTTTGGTCTCAAAATTGTGACTAATGCCCCCCTTAAAGATTTAATACCACTATTTCATGAAGAAGGAGAATCTCTTCCAGAAGTGATCCTCACTTCCTTTGGTACTCAAAAGGGAATTTGGTGGGATATTTTTCCTGGTCTTGGAAAGAGGTAGCTAAGTGGGTCAACATATATTTTATATGTCATGGGTAGATGTCTGTACTTGGTGGAGATTCACTAAAGATATTAACTCATCTAAAGAAGGTCCACACAAACCTTAAACTCGAGGTTAATTTACCATAATATCTCATGGACGCTGTCATCAAAGTGGGATAAAATTACAAAAATGGAGGTGGTAAGGATACATTGAAGCACCCAGGACTCATCTAATTATGATGAGTGGGTTGGAATACAAGTGAGACCACCACTTCTTTTGAGTCCCATTACCACTTGGTAGAACAATGCTAGCCAATCATATGATAGTTTTATAGCATGGGTAGAGATTGTTTCAAACACTCATGGATGTAAGGGAATAAGGAAATACTATGTAGATTAGTTTGAAGAATATGATATGGCACAACAACTTGGCCAGAGAGCAAGACAGAGATAAGTTTACATAGGGACATGCAAAAGGTAAAGTGCACGGGAGATGATAAGTGCATTATTTGACTTATTATATCATTTATGAGGTTATTGATTTGTTCTTAAAACATGTTAATTAGTGAATGGGGATCCTTTATATAGTTATATCCTAGTAAAGTTAATGCATTTCTCTTGTTCTTGTTTCATGTAAACTGTTGACCATAGAAAATCCCACTAATTACCTCTATGAGTAAATGTGGTGACATGTGTAGGATAATAACAAGCGTTTACTGCCAATTCTAGAAGTTGTAATCAAGGAGGTCGAGATTGTAGCCATCATGCCATCATGGAGGAATTTTTCCACAACAAGCCTACAAACACAAATCTTGTTTTTGGCATTATTGTAGGATTTCAATGAAACTTTAATGAGGTTGTTAGTGGATGAATTTAGTTTCTATAATTATGGCATGTTATGTAAATGACTATGTCTATATAAACGTATTCTTAAGAAAAATTTAGTAGTTAGTTGATAATAGTAGTTTACAATACAATGATCTACCAGTTAGTATTTACCTTGTAATGTTATGTTGAGCATGTCTCAAAACTTATTCGAATTAATATAGTTGATGTATTTTTTAATATCATTTGGTGTTGAGAGTACCTATTAGTGCAAAATCATAGCACCCCAAATGAGTTCTATAGATCTACTTTTCTAAGGCATAGTCATTTGGTGTGATCCACATAACATTTAACTTTCCCTAAGGTGTAGGACCTTGCAAATGGAAAAGCTCTCCAGATTAAAGGTTAGTTCCTATTCCTTTGTTTAGGTGTATACATGAGAACTTGCATAGGATCTATCTCTATACCTAATATAAAATTTTCCAAGGATACAGGGATAAAAAGGGATATAATAAATAAGAAATGACTAAACTACAAGGTGATGCACTGAAGGAATGATGAACATTATTTTAACTGATAGACACAAACCAACAAAATACATACAATAATCAAGCACAGATAACCAGATTTATAATGAAAGACCATATGCAAGTAGAAGAGACAGAAAGGATCTAGAATCGATCACAAACATGTTTTATTGATCTGCAGATTGATATAATGCATTACAAAACAGCCAGGAGGCAAGAACATACTGCAATTTTAATGGAATGCCTGAACTCCATGAATTCCTTTGCTAGAAGGAAAGGGGAGCCTGCAAAACAAAAGAATGTCTAACCCTTTACAATGAGTCCTGAGCCAGTATTTATAGATTTGATACAGACGAGAGAAAAATAAATAAGCGGGAAAAAATCTCCAAGCTCAACCACCACTATTTAATGTCACCTATAAAATCTATTCCAAATCTGTCTTGACTGCATCAAATCCTTATTCAGCGCCTCGAAGGAGGAAGAAGGGGCAGAGTAGATCGAATCCGATCTGGTTGTTGAGGCAAGAAGACCTACATTAAAGGCCCAAATATTTTTCTCCATTTTTCACCTACTAGGGCCTAAAAACTGATTTTTTATCTTTCCATAGCGTAGAGGATGTCGAGACTCTTCCAACGGTTTAAGATTTTCAATATTTCAAGCCCTAAGTTGAAAGATGTGCCCCTTCAAATTTTGTATCGGGTCCATACAAATGGGTGGGAAAACAGTTTGAAAAATGGATCTCTTTTTTAATATAGGGCACGTGATAGCCATATTAGGGAAAAATTGGGTTTGTGGGTCCGTGATTTATCTTTTCCCCCTTTTCCGCAAAAAATGCAAAACTCATAAAACTCCCGCGGCCTTGATGCTTCGCTTGGACACGTGGCACCCTTTGGTTGGTTGGGGAGATGCGCTTCAATTTTTATCTCTATCTTTTGACAAAAGGAAAATTTTCACCTTTTCCTCAAACTCCCCACTTTAACCTTAACTTGGGCTCAAACACTAACTTTTTCCTTTGGGCGGAGTTGCAACACATTTTACAACTTTTACACCTTTGGAATAACAAGGGGAAAAAAACCAACTTTCCCCCCGATGGCCCGCTTTAGCACTGTTAGTTTAGGATTTCCACATGGCACTTCCTCTACTGCCTACCTAATTTCTATATTTTGGTTAAGTCCTTTTCTCGGTGGGGTCATATTTCTTGACCTGGGACACGCAGCAGTCTGGCACTTGTTTGGAAACCCTCTCTCAATTCGATCCTTAAATTTGCTTCATTCATAAAATTGGCACTCTCCACTGGTCTGCCCCATGCATTGACTATTCAACCGACTCTGCCTCTTTTTGAGACTGGACACGTGGAGGCACCATGCTCACTTGAAAGCCTGATTCAAATTTTTCCTTTGAAGGAGTGTCGAGTTGACACTTGGCAGCCCCCGTAGGTCTGTGGACTTTTCAATGGTCCCTTTTATCCTTTTGGACTCTGGGCCATGTGGAGAGCTCACACTCATTTGGGTCTCTACCTTTGGACTAACTCTTGGAGATGCACCAAGCTGACACTTGGCGACCTCTACTTATACTTTATACTTAGCCAATTTTGGACTCTTTCGTGAATAGTTTAGAGCCTGAAAAACTTTGAAACTTCACCATTTTTTCCCCTTCTTGCTCATGGTTCCTCTACGGTACTGCCCCTTCTTTTCTAACCCTGTAATTCCATTGTTGAGTCTACCAGTAGCCTATTTACAAGATCTGAATGATTTTTCTCAGGTTCTTTCTATGCAGGGTCATGGCTGATCCAATATTTTTCAGGCGGGAAAATATGGATAACAGTACCTCCATCCCAAGGAAGAGAAAGGGCCCACTCGATTAAGGTAATTGGAGGATTTACATTTCATGCATGCTTGTGGTTTTCTAATAAATTCACATTTGAATGCTTATTTAAATGCAATAACTTATATCCTTACTTTGGTATATTTATTTATTGTTATTTTAATTCAGATTGTGTTATTTCAATTTTTTTATTTCAATTTAGTATGTGTGTGTTATTTGAATTATTTTATCTCAATTCGGTGTGTGCATTTCAATTCTACTTAAATTATTTCCTTTAAACACATTTTTCATACAGCAACATCGTTTTAGTAATTTAGCATTGCATTTCCATAGATTAGTAGAAAACAAGGAAAAACACACCAACCAAACCCCCCAAAAAAGGAATCACCAAAACAACTGAGTGCATGGAACTTAATTTCATACATCCTAGGACAAACAACATTGGTTTTATAATGACACTGGCATAAGAATCTATTGGTTAAATTATTGGAGAATACAATGACCCATCACTAATCTCAAGTATTGGGGAGTCATTTGTGCTTACTGCAATATATTACTTCACTAAGTGGGTAGAGGCCATACCCGTGAAGCATGAAAATTATAAAATAATGTGCAACTTTTTGAAGGAGAACATAATCATCTGTTTTGGAGTCCTGAACAAGGTAGTGATTAATAATGCTACTTAATTTTCCTCTATGGATCTCACTGAATTTTTCTACCAGTATGGGATATCACTCTCAAATTCATCTAAATATTATTCCCAAGGTAATGGTCAAGTGGAATTAAGTAATAAGAATATTGTCACTATACTAAGGAAGCTAATAGACATGAAACATAGGAATTTGGTATAAGAAATTTCTTGATGCCCTTTGGGAAGATCGGATAACTCTTAATAGGGAAATTGGAATGTCACCTTTTCGAATTCTCTATGGCAATGAGGCACAAATTATGATTTCATTAGAGATACCTTCATTATAACTAATTAAATGTGTAG
Source organism: Taxus chinensis (assembly GCA_019776745.2). Taxonomy (NCBI): domain Eukaryota; kingdom Viridiplantae; phylum Streptophyta; class Pinopsida; order Cupressales; family Taxaceae; genus Taxus; species Taxus chinensis. Next base: position 12,131,759 of record CM034146.1, on the reverse strand, counting down.
AGGATGGTGATTATAGGGACTTTCTTGACAAAAGGATTTGTTACTTAGAAAATTTGAATGAAGATAAAATTTTGGCGGTGGATCATATTTGCCAACATGAGATGAAGTTCAAAAGGATTTTTGACCAAAATATTCATACACGATACTTTCAAGTTAGAGATCTTATCCTCTTGTGGGACAAATGAAGAGAGCCTAAGGATAGTCATGGAAAGTTTGATTCATTATTGTTTGGTCTATTTAGGATCAGGAAATTTTGTGGAGACAACACCTATTACTTGGCCTATCTGAATGGTACTCACCTAGATCTACCCCACAATGGGAATTACTTCAAACTTTTCAAATAGTAAAGGTTGGTCCTTCCAATCATAGTGTTACAATGAAAGCGTGTCATCCCCTACATGTATCATAGGTGATTTATGTTTTTTTTCTTATTTTATTGTGTGTTTCCCTTTCAATTGTTTTTTCCCTTTCTGTCATGTGTTTGTTTTGGTTGTTCTTTTTTTTCTTGCTTGTATTGTTGGTGTGTCATGTGACTCCATTTACCCAATGGATAAGGCACTCGTCTGCTCCCCAAGGAGATAGCTAATGTTCATGTTTTCTCTATTTGTCCTTTGTATAATTTGAAATAAGTTCCTAACTAAAATCCATTTTTTTTCATGTTAAACGTCTAGCATGCAAAATTTAAAATTTTGGTCATGAAAACCAAACCCACACTTGAAATTCCCCTTCACGGTCAATGTAAACCTTTCCTCCAGCCACTTTTTCAAATATTTCACCTCATTTTTGTTGAGAGGAATGTGATAACATGATTTTCAAGTCTGTTTCATGTGCAAAGAAGTTTACCTATATTATTTCTTGAAGGTACTGAGATATATGAAAGAATAGTGCTCCTTGAGGCTTCAAAAGGGTTATTTTAGTCTTTTTGTCACAAGAGGACATCCCTCGGAAGCTTATAGGGAAGATTAAAACCATCCAAGAGATATTTGGGAGAGAAATGAAGTTACCTAAGGTATTTTAGGGAATTTTTTTGGAGGTAATTGAGGTCAAGAATAAGTTAAGCAAAACTGGGTCCTTTTCGGTAAGGCACTGGGAAAGCATGTTTCAAAAACGCTAGTCACCTTGTTCTAAGGGTTTCAGGAACCTTATGAAGTCTTAGGATCTCATATCCTAGAAATTGGAAATATGAAAGATCCTTCTTCATGGTGCAATAATCAAGGAATAATTCTAGGTATATAAAAATGTGGAAAAATGTGAAAGATCCCTTATAGGCACATGCACAAGTGATAAAGTGGAAAATGGACTAAAAATGAAAATTTAAAGGTGAATCAAGTCTTGAATATTATGATAATGGATTTATTGGGTCCTTTGTATTCATAATAATATAAGTTTGGCCCTCCAAACTCCATGTCTTTCTCTCAGGCCTAAGAATTCACTACTTAGTCTATTTTCATGTGGAGAATGATGACATCGACATTCCAAGAAGCTTGGGTGGGGTTTTGGAGGCATGATGCCCATTTATCCATTTTTTCCAACATGCAAGGGGAAATAGGTGACACCAAAGTGTGCTCTATCTGTAGATGAGTAGTTTTTATCACTTAAGTCATCACTCAAGGTGTTAAAAACATGTTTTCAACTCATGGTAACTCATTTTTTACCACTTTTTCATGATGAATGGACCCATGACGTCTTTTTGGAGGTATGATGTTCTCTTTTCCCTTTGTCCAAATAGAAAGGGGATATGGAGACACCAAATTTCACTCTCTTATGGATGATTTGTTTACATCACTTAAGTCATCATTGTAGACACAATATCATGCACTTAGGTACATTTCTAGGTCCTAAACACATAATAGCATTCATATGATTCCTAAGCAAGAAAACAAGTAATTGATGGTTGTCCTTAGCCTCTTTTATGTGTTTCTTATTTTTTATTTGGTCTTACAAACCCTATATTTCAGTCCATAATTTAATTATTTATATTTTATGGCTCCAGACACCAGCGCCCAACTAAGAGAGGAGCGCTTAGGCACCCATGTCCCCTATGAGTGCCCCCGACCCTTTTTCACCTTACTCACTTCTTTTGGGTCTTTTATATTTTGGGAACCTTTTTCACTCATGGGTTGGCCTTCCAGTTTTCAATTACGAAATTCAAATAAGGGAATCATATAAATACATATTTATGTGTTCAAAATCAAGGACCAAGCTCTAAGCATTATTACTATCACCTAATCTTGCATTCAAAAGGAACCTCAAGCACTTCAAAGAATCCATTTGGGATTCAATCAAGGGATAAGGTACTACATTTTTTGCATACACTACATAGGATGGGAAAGTTCATTTTTTCATCCAAACATTATATTTACATTTTTACATCTAGTTACTACCCGCTATGAGGTGCACTTGCACAAGGGCATCTTAGGGAACAATTCTTACACACACTCATTAGAACTACATGGATTCTAAGATGTAGTGTAGTTCTTGGTCGTAAGTTCACTCTCGGGGTGACCATCAGGGTTATTTTGACTCCCCATTCTGCATCTTTATTTTTTTGGTTTTGATGTGGTTTGTGGGCTTTTACAAGTGATATTTGTTTTTTGGGTTATATGTACCCTCAACAATCAAATAGTGACACACATGCGATCAACAGGGAATATGTGATCAAAGAGTGACACACATGTGATCGATAGGGAATATTTGTGACACTTGTGTGACATAGTAAAAATCAAGTTTTTACCACTTTCACAGTCATATGCGCCCAGAAGAGGTCTTCAGTGCCCAGGTGCCACTCTCCTACCATGGGAGCCTGTGTCCAGCATTATTCATGCAGTTAAGATTTTATTATGAGAATTTATGATAATTTTTCACTTTTTTTCCAACATTTTCCCTAGTCCATAACACTTCCATATCAAGCATAAATTATCTAATTTATTCTTTTTGTACCTCTTACTTAGGGTTTTATACTTACTTGTTTATTTTCTTGTGACATATTATGCTTAGCAGTTGTATATCATAGTTTGCATTAGTTACTTTGTAATAGTTTTTAATTATATTCTATTTTTTTGTTAAATAATTTGTTGAACTCATCACTTGACACCAACTTAGCTTCTAGGCATATTATCCTCATCTTAACATGAGTGAAATTTTTCCACCCTTTACTGATGAAGACCTTTGTGATCTCAATGCTCATCATTTTGAACATCTATAAGACCTATATATGATTTTATTTGTTTCTCATAAGGATACCACTAATATAGTTGAGCTTAACCCTCCCACCTCTATTACTAATTCTATTCATATTAAAACACAACCCCCTTCTTCTACCCTTCCACATACTTCTATTGTTCCTTTTTCTATTCGTACTCCTACCAACCATTTCACCCTGCCTCTTATTTCTCACACTCAATAAGTATCTTCTTCTGGTACACAACACCTAGATTCTTTATATCGGGATCTACAAGTTATAATCCATCAACTTCATCAAGATACTTCATTCTCCTCTCCATCTCTTGACTCCTCTTTGCTTCTTCATACTCCTTTTTCACCCACCATTTCTACTTACTCACTTCCTCTCAATTTCATCACCCCTAGCTACCCAATTTGAATGGATATGGTGACTCTAAAGAGAATCTCTGAGATTTTCATGTGGCATGTCTGTATTATTTGGATGATCATACATTATTAGCTAATTTATTTCCTAGGAGTCTTCAGGATTATGCCATGTATTGGTTTTATGATCTACCTATTCATTTAGTAACTTCTTTCACACATTTGGCTGATGCTTTTATTACTCATTTTTAATCAATATTGACGCCAAGATCTCTTATGTATAACTCACACAAATCAAACAAATATTTAATGAACATCTAGTGTAGTATGTATTATGTTATAAGAACAACCTAGCTAAGATGACTAATGTGCTTGCTGATTCAGAACTATAAGATCTATTTGTTCAAATCCTCTTACCACCACTTCAGGAGAGTGTTATCTTTAATACCTTTCCTTCATTCGATCAATTATGCCATATTCTTACAATGTGTGAATTTAAACTTTTGTCTATCTGAAAAATCAAGTATCATGATGCTCCATCTTCTTCTAATAGGTTTCAATCTAAATCCATATTCAACCCAGCTCCTAAACCCACCAAAGAAAAAGCAATTGTCAATGCAGTCTCTCCTCCTAAAAATCTTCAATGGAAACCTCTGAAGTGTACTTTCACTAAATTACCATATGCACCTCGATTTTTACTACCCAACTTCTCAAAATCATTCTAATCATTATTCCACCGCCACTTAATATTGATCCATCTCACCCTAGTGGTCATACTTTTCATGAAAATGCTAAATGTGACTATCATTAATACATTGGGCATTCCAATGATTGATGTTTAAAACTCATGCATCTCATAAAAGATATTATTGAAAATAATTCACTTGAGTTACCTATGTCATCTTCTTCTAAACTAGTAAATGATAACAAAAAGCTAAAAAATATTTAATGACTCTTTTCCTAGACATGATGCACAAGCTTTGGATTCTTCTTCCAATCATACATATCATGTTGTGCCTCTTCCTTCATTGGGGCCCCTTGATTTTATTATCACTTATGCTGATGTATCACCACCATCCATTACATTTTATCATCATGATTATCATGCAACATTCTCTTATGATTCATTACACATCAATGCTTCTATTAGTTCATGCATTATCAATAACACTATGATCTATCCAGTAGCTCCTATATGTGTGTGCTCTATTGCACTTATTGTGGCTATAAAATGTCAAATTTCTACTATCACCTATCTAGTTCCTAATTCTTTTGGCTAAAACTGGCTTCCCATTAGACTTGGGCCTCTTAATATGATTATGTCATTCACTTTGGAATCTTCAATCAAAGGTCGTGACATGTTCTTAGGTCTCCCTTGGCTCCACATTTCTCAATTTATTCCCTCTATGCATCATTTATCTCTTAAATTCATTCACAATAAACAATTTATCATTATTAAAGGTGTTCCACCATGCACACCAATACCTCTACCTCCTCTTGAAAAAATTCTTCCACCAGCTATAGTATCTAGGCCTCTATGGCCTCTCAAATCTAAGGCAAATTCAGCACCTAGTTCTCTTATTCACACATGTCATCCTTCACAATCTTTTCATCCTCATAGGTCCACTAGTCCATCTTGTCAGCATAAGTTCCCTACTCAGGCATCCCCTTCACTTAGGTTTCCACCACTTCCTTCACCTCATAGGTCTTATTCACATAATTTTTCATCACCTCCTCCTCCTCATATGCCTTCTTCACATAGGTGCTTATCACCTCCTCCACCTCATAGGTCTACTTCACAGAGGTGATCACCACCTCCTTCACCACATAGGATTCTTTCACATGTCCATCATTATTCTCATACACCACTGATCTTATAACATGGTCACACACCTTTATCTTCTTGTACATTGGGTGGAGGGTCCTTACCCTTCACTATCATTAAATAGCCTTCTATCCTCCTCACACTTTTTGGGAACCACTTTATTCCCCCCCTTTAATAATTATGATTTATTTCTGATCTCTATGTATACATATTACGCTTTGTGCTTTGCATCTAGTCACTAGTACCTTCTTGATACAAACCTTGAATATTCATTACCCTATGACGCACTCTAGTTCCGCGGTTCATACTCAACTGCTGAAGGTCTAAATCTGAAATTAACCTCACCGCATTCACTCTTTATGCTCTACGCTTCATGTTCTATTCTATCTAGCACATATTTTCAAACCATTTCCTAATGACACACTCTTGTTCTATGGTTCATTCTTGACTTTCGAGGGGTATTTTATAAATGAACCTTATCTCACACACATCTCATACATATCCACTGGGAGCATACTGCTCCTACCATATTCACACATTACATCCCATTCATACACTGTATAGTGCATATCTTAGTTACAATTATTCTTGCTTTCTTATACTTACATGATGCACTTTGTTTACTGTGTTAGTCAGGTACTCAGTATGTCATTATCTTTATCATAAACACATGCACATTCACTTAGTCTCTAGTTATGAATGTATATCTCTTATAGGTCCTTACACACTATAATGATGCTTAGCACTATACAAATTACCAATACCACTTAGGCTCCTGGGGGCATCTACTTTCTCACACATTACAGGTGTTATCATTCCATCGTCTACTACTTCTTATTCTTACTAGCACATTACTTTACATTGACACATACATGCCTTAACATACTTCTTATCTTTTTAACATGTTAACAAGTACTATATGTGTAGCATTTTCCTTGTAGGACTATATGCCACCATGGTTATCTGATACATTTTTATTTTCATTTCTTTCTACTTGTATGCCATTATTTCCAGGATATGCCCTATGTCTTTTTTTATCACTATTTATATACTTTTGGCCTCTTCATCTTTGATTTTCTTGTGACATTATGAGTGATGTCTCATGTTTAAAACCCACTTTCATGATCAATCTTGCATGCACATTTTATTGTTACATTGTTCTTCTATGTACATGCTTTCTACATTTTCTACTAACACACGTATCTATCCACATTTTTTACATGTTCTTTGGTTTCTACCATGCACATTCCCTCCCCCTGCAAGGATATAGTTCAAATCAGCATCAGGTCCTCTATTTGGGCTGAAAACTCCTATCAATGTCACATGCACCCTAAATGAGGGGGGCATACATTAGGTGAACAAATCACCTCATACAACAACTCAGAGCTATAACATAGTATAGTATAGTATATAATCTTAAGTTGAACATAGTTATAGAATGACCTAGAATCTAAATTGGATCCTCAACATAACATAGACACAAGTGCATAGGCTTAGACAAGAGTACCCAGGTATTTTTTTCCTCCCATAGACACTCATGTCCTAGGGGCTCACAAAATTATTTTCTCATATTAACACATGTCATATAAGCCTTCAGAGCAATTTGATAGTATCAGACACAATCCTCCATAAAATAGAATACAATTTATCTCCTACAGTTAGTTCAATTGGTATACTTCGGAACAAATCATGGACAACATGAAAAAAATAGGGACACACCATCTACAATGGTTTTTATTGGGTAGAGTCACAGAAGGAGAGTAACACTAGAACTCTCTCCCCAACACTTGAACTTGGTGTGAGATCACCTAAAAAATCACACTTTGCATGAGATCACCCAAAAAAAATCACACTTGGTGTGAGATCACTCAAAATCTCACACTTTGTGTGATATCACCCAAAAACTCACTCTTGGCATGAGATCATCCAAAAAATCATTTTATACAACATTTTTAGGACACTTTTATATCCCTTTAAACTCTTATACATATGATTAAGAAAAATATTTATTTATGAATAAAATATTGCATAATCTAAGCATGTAACAGTTATAATAAATATCTATGCACTAAGAATAAATCTGACCCAAGAAAATTAATCTAGGAAATAATGAAACCATATATGCAAAGAGGAGATGAAAGGAATTATCTATTTCACAATTAAATATGTATTGTACCATAGTGACAGACTGATGAACAAGAAGGTAGAAGTGTCATATAGGAGCTTGGAAAATTGTGTAACCACTCGATCTTCCTGGACTCGGGTGCCCACGGTGGATCAAGGGTGCCTGCGGGCGTTATAGACTAGTTCTGGGTGCATGTGTCTACCAAAAACCTCATAAAAAATCCTTCAAAGGATCACGAGATGTTCATTTTCCTTTGATCTTGGTCGTTAGTATGTTGTGTAATGATCGTTGATGTCATTGATAACCTACAATAAAGATTTCACCTACAAAATCCTCAACAAAACATCAAATCCCAAAAATAAAAGAATGAAAATGAGGGGTCGGATTGTCCTCAACTATCAAATAAGTGATCTTACAACTAAGCATTGTGGAGAGATTGTGCCCTATGTGGATCTTGTGTGAATTGCACTTGATAGCGAGCAATAGCTAGATTTAAAAGATGTAAGTAGATGTGTGCATGGAATATAATGAACTTCCCCTCCTATGAATTGGATGCAAAATAATACAGTTCCTTGGCCCTTGTATGGAGCTAGAATGGATAATTTAATTCTTTAGAATAGCCTTTGAATACAACCTTAGGTGGTGATAGCTAATGCTTAGTGTTTGGTCTTTATTATTGCAACATAGCTTTTTATATATATATATATATTATTCCCTTGCTTGAATTTCGTAATTAACCTCAAAAATGTTGACTACCAAAAATATAAGATGACCAAATGGATATAAAGGACCCAAAATATGTGAGCAAAGTACAAAGAGGTCAGGGGAACCCAGAGGGGACAGGGGCATCTAGCATTGGTGTTCCGGTTGGGCATTGGTGTCCAGACCCAGAGAAACTGAAGGGTCGAAGGTCATACTAGTAAAGAAGGTATGTAAGACCAAAAGTGGAAAGATAAAAGCAAGAAAATATGGCCAAATACATGGGTTAATTAGTACTTTTCTTACTTGGGAATCATATGAATAGTAGTATGTGATCAAGACTAGATAGATACCCAAAGTGCGTAACTTAGTATCTACATTTTCCCTCACTTTATATTGTTGATCGAAGGCTTGATAACCTTAAGTAAATAAGAGATGTGTACCTAGTAACCATATAAATTGATGGTGAAAAGGTACAACACATACGCTTCACCCTTTAGGGTCATTTTCCTTTCCTAGTTTTCACGTTTCATTTTTACATCATTCCACGCTTCACTTGTCCACTTGACACATTCATCACCACACACTCTACATGGTTATTAGGTATGCATCTCTTATCTACTTTATGTTATTGATTATTCACTCAAGAACATATAGTGGGGGAAAATGTATCCACAAAATCATGCACTTAGTTAGATTTCTAGGTCCTAAACACATACTAGCATTTATATAATTCCTAAGAAAGAAATCTAGTAATTGATGACTGTCCTTAGCCTCTTTTTCTATGTTTATTATTTTCTATTTGGTCTTACACACCCTACATCCCAGTTGGTATTTTAATTATTTATCTTTTATGGCTCCAGACATCAAGGCCCAGCCAAGACAGGAGCGCTTAGGCACCCCTATGCCCTCTGGGTGCCTCTGACCCTTTTCACCTTACTCGCTCATTTTGGGTCTCTTTTATCTTCTGTACCTTGTTCACTTATGGTTCGGCCTTCCAGATTTCAATTACAAAATTCAAACAAGGGAATCATATAAATACATAATTATGTGTTTAAAATCAAGGACCAAGCTCTAAGCATTATTACTATCACCTAAGTTTGCACTTAAAAGGCACCTAAAGCACTTCAAAACATCCATTTGGCATTCAATCAAGGGATAATGGACTTTAGTTACTGCATACACTACATAGGAAGGGGAAGTTCATTTTTCCATCCACACATTCTATTTAAATTACTATATCTAGCTATTGTTTGTTATTAAGTGTACTTACACAAGGGCATCCTAGGGCATGACTCTTACACACACTCACCACAACTACATGGATTCTAAGATGCATTGCATAGCTCGGTTGTAAGTTCACTCTTGGGGTTACCAAAAGGGTTAGTCTAACTCCCCATTCTTCATCTTTATTGTTTAGATTTTATTGGTTTGTGGGATTTTATAGGTGATATCTATTTTGTAGGTTATAGGTACCCTCAATGACCAAAGAGTGACACACGGGTGATCGACAGGGAATATTTGCGATACTTGTGCGACAAAGTAAAAATCAAGTTCTGACCGTTTTCATAGTCATAGGCACCCATAAGAGGTCTCTAGCACCCAGGTGCCCTTATCCTACCATGGGTGCCCATGTCTAGCCATATTCTTATAGTCCAAATTTTATTTTAAGAATTTAAGACACTATTCACTTCATGTCCAATATTTTTCCCAATCCAAAGCACTTTTAGATCAAGTGTAAATTAGCTAAGTCATTATTTATATACCTCTTTCTTAGGGTTTTATACTTACTTGCTTATTTACTAGCATCATATTACACTTAATGGTTGTATATCATAGTCTACATTAGTTAATCTGTAATAGGGTTCAATAAAATTCTATTTTTTATTAAATCAATCACTTGAGGTGTTAGAAACATGTTTTTGACTTAGTTTTTACCATTATTTCATGATGAATAGACCCATGGTGGACTTTTGGAGGTCTGATGTCAACTTTTCCCTTTGTCCTAATAACATGGGTGCATGGGGGACACCAAATTTCTCTCCCCTATGGATGAGTCGTTTTTTCTCACTTGAGTGATCACTTGAGGTGATATAAACATGTTTTCAACTCATGGTAACTCTTTTTTTACAACATTTTCATGATGATTGGACCCACGGAATAATTTTGGAGGTAAGTTATGTCCCCTTTTCCCTTTTTCCCAATAGAAATTAAACATGGGGGACAAAAAAATGTGCTTTATCCATGGAGGATAAGTTTGGTCACCCAAAAACACAACCTGGGGTGTTATGAAGGTGTTTTCAATTCACGAAACTTGGCCCCATCCTCATGATATATTCACCCATGACACATTTTTGAGGGGTTGATGTACTTTTTTCCCCTATTTTTTAGGGTGAAACCACACCTCCAACCTCCACCAAACCTGGGTTAACTTGTTTGGGTTTAACATGAGTTAAGGAGTGTACATATGACATTCAAATGCAACACTTAACCAATTTTTGAAGCTTATTTTATATTTTTCCTCTCCTTAATTTTTTTTGGTATGTTGTTATACTACTACAAATTTTTAGACACCCTCCATGCCCAAAAACACAAATTTTCTTATATCTCCTAAACCCCATGACCAGTTGCCACAAAACATGGACTACATGTTCCTCTCCAAAAATCCTTTAAGAAGACTATGACATTGTTGAAATTGATGCTCTGATCCATTTTATACATCCATTTAAAATTTACAGCCAAAAAACTTTCCTTTTCAAATCTATAAAAACTCAGCATTTGAAAACTCTTGAATTTTGGAGTAGAACATCTCAGTGAAAAAAAGAATCTATTGAAATTAATTTCATTCCAATCTGACACTGTAAAGGTGCATTTCCAAATATATTAAGGCATAATAAGAAGGACATTCTAATAATAAAAATTCTGAGAAATTGATGATTTTTAGTAACACTATCTCCCCTCACAAATCCAATATAGTCAAAAAGTGAAAATTAACAATTTTCTAAAAATAGACATCCAATTGCGACTTACTAAAAATAGTAAGTTTCTAGATTGAACTCAAAACTTCAAAAATCCTCCATATCTCTCCCTTGTAACCATCTCCCATCACCATGAAGATCAAGTACACATGATTTGAGCTAATTTCCACACTATCCTTTGAATACCACAATGTAAGAGATAATGATGTCTCTCACATAGATCTACAAAATCTCAAAGCAAGAATTTTACATGAATCTCAAGAACCTATGTAGGCTAATATTTTATCAGGTGGTTTATTTTAATAATATGGTCATCAATTTTCTATTCAGAGCATAGAGCTAGTTATATCTTGTGCCCAATACTATGACCCTGGCACAAGAAACAGTCTTACAGACAACAACTTAATTCTAGAAGTGCTCAATAGGAAGGGAATTTCATAATTCTTATATATTCCCACTTGCAATAACATGGTCATTGTCACTCAATAATTTTATTCTCATGAATTGGAATGGAAAAATTCATACTTGTAGGGAGTGACAGTGGGGTCATGGCTCCAACAATGAAGAAAACCATCTCAGATGCCAAGATCATTGTCCCGAAGTGAATTTCACAAGGCTTACTTTGATGTAGTGGTCCTACTAAATAGGGTAATAGGAGAAGAAACCACTAAGGAATTCCATGATTAGATGGTCTAATTTATTCTAGTCATCACATAAGGGAATCAGATGATTGACTGGGGAAAATCATAAGTAATAACATTCACTAGTAGCTAGTGCAGTTTCCTACCTCCAATAAGTTCTCAATGACCTCATATCATGTGTATTCTCTCACACATAAAAGACATTTCCAATGTATCTTTATTTCCCCAAATGTTCTATGGACGTATCCTAAATTTGATACGTATCCTCAGCTCACATTTCAAGAAATTAGTTCTCATTTATCAAGGGTGAATCATGCATTCACCATGTTTGTCATTTGGCTCCTTCAGGGAAATCATGAGTAGGGAATCTCATCATGGGAAATTGGGTTGATTAATAAGCATGGGAGTCACTACATTCAACTTCCCACCTTCACCTATCTCAATTTCACAAGTTTTGACCTTTCTCCCTGCTAGTTAACAAAATATCTGAGTGACAAGATCTTCATGCTTAAGTTGTGCCAACAATTTTCCTATGTTCATAGTAAGTGCAAGAATGCAAAGAGGATGGGTATCTCATTCTCTGTTTCATTAGGAATCTATTAATGTAAGAGTATGTTCGATGCAACAGACATTGAATCTTCCCTTTTAGCCTTCAATTTTACTTCCTATGTGGCTAGGACCAACTATGACCTTAAGAAGGATCATGAGTCCTTCCTCTTACAGAGATTGACTAGCATTTCACAAATTGAAGACTATTAGGCCAACTATGTGGATTATTTTGAGGCTAGAAGAAGGGACTATATGTAAATGTATGTGGGTTAGATGAGATATTTCAAACTTGAATGTTTTTTTTTCAGGGATTGGTTGATGATGGATCTGATCTATTTGACCCTAAGAATCAAGTAGTGTGGTCACCTCCTCTTTCTTTCACTTCATGAAATATTCAAGAATCTGGTGACATCAGGGAGAGGGCCATGGAAATAATCAAGAGGTAAAAATAATGGTTCAAATGGATAATATTCTATATCATTTAAACTGGAGAAACACTCACTTATTCCAAATAAGTATCTCTCACCTCTTCTCATAGGAAACTTGATGTGTCTATTGGGTCCTCTCACTATGAAAAATAATCCAAGAGAAAAATTGCAGTAGAAGAGGGCATTGATGTTACACCCCATCTAGAGCTTCACAAGAGGGAAAAGGTCAGAGAAATTCCTATGGAGAAACTTGAACGAGGAGATATTAACCCATCTCAATCTCCTGATCATCCTAGGAATCCAATTTCCTCCCTGGAGGAAATGGAGTCATCTCATCTCAGTCATGTTTTGGTTCCATCATAAACACCTAAGATACCTAACTTCATGTCAATACCTTCTGATATTTTCCCATGGGTATATGATCTACTTTAAGGAGAATAAAGAATGATGCAGAAATCATCGTCACCTAAATTTGAGGCCATCTTAGCATACATCAAAACCAAGTGAACCAAGAAAGCTCAAAAAACTTAGTGTTTATTCATTGAGGCTTCTAGAGCTCAGTATGTGGAATTTACTCATCCTAAAGTGAAAAAACCTATGGAGAAGATGACACCAAATGAATATGTTTTGAAAAAGGTTTCCTTTTGGAAAGCTATACATGAGGGATATGTGCATTTGTTCAAAGAATATGCATCCTGATTGCTCACAAGAAATGAAGAAAATAAGTAAACTTTGGAAGAAGTTGAGGAGCATTTTAGAACCTTGAATGCTTATGTGTAATCATTCCAATATCCTGATGCATCATCTTTCCCTTAAGTAGAAGTGAACTCTCCTATCAGTAGTGTTTATTCCAATTTGATCAAGAGATCCCAATGGTATACCATGTAACGAAGAGCTAATGATAGATGGTTGGAGAAGATCATTTCAAAAGGGAGGGTTTTATTTCCTGAGGTTCTCTCTTTGTTCAACTTTTTCTTTGCCACTATTTAAAAAATCAAATTGACTAAGGGGGAGATCAAGAAATAAAGAACCATTTGGGAGAGTATTCTCCCATTTGTATTTGATATGAGTTGTCTTGACTCGTACTCCTTGGTAGACAAGAATTTATTTGTATCCATCTCTTAGAATTTTTCTCCTGTGTGGTCATGCACGATGAGTGGTAGATGAGATGTAATGAATGATGCCATTTCAGATCTTGAGTCCACAAAGGAGCATGCATCCGAAATATTAGAGAGTGTTATCAAAATAGTGCAAGATATTGGATCATATTCACTCAATGAAAATGCATCCTTATAAGAACTCTTGATTTCCTTTCAACAATTGGTTCAAAAAGAAGTTGGAGACCCTTTTTCCTTCAATGAGCATACTTTTGAATCTCTCACAGAAATTAGAAGTTCCATATCTAATATTAAAAGAGATCACCAAAGTTGTTTCACATAGTGTAGAAAACTCATTGGCATTTGTGAGACTTGGGTCAGTGTTTTGGAGAATGTGTGCATTCCACAATTAGATAAAGTTACCTCCATAGTGGCGCGGTTCAATAAAGAGTTCAAGGGAAAGGAATTCATTCCCAGAGAATTTCTACAGGATACCATGGGAGATGTATCTTCTTCATCAGAGGCTTATTCTTCTCTCTCTATGTTCTATTTCTCCATTGGGAAATGTACTTTTTGTAATTTTTTGTCTTATTCACTTAAATTACCTTTAATTTTTCACTATAAAAATTTCCCTTTCTAATTAATAAGAAAGGGTCTTATTTTTCATTCCTAGATTCATATGAAAGGTCATAAGTGGTGGGAATATGAAGGGTCATGTGGGGGTAGATGAAGAGACACATTGTAAAGAAATAAATTGGAATGACTTCTCCATTCCAAAGGGTTATATTTTCTTGGTTGATGGCTCTTATTGTCTTACTACAAGCAAGAAACTACAATTCTTCTATCTCATTATCTTATGTTTTCCTCTCTATCTCAACTTTACTCCATGAGCATGGGTACTTATGCAATATTATGTAAATAAAATTTGATTTACTTGTGTTTTGTTCCCTATTCCTTGACATGGTATCATCTCATTGTTAATTGTGAAATATTATGGTTTTATCTCAATAAAATTAGTATGTTATTTATTGAGTAAAACCATATTCTCACTTTCCCCCCTCTCTCAACACACACACCTTTCCTCCACCTAATTTTCACACATGGGTTTAGTGGAGTATTCTTTTGTGATCCTCAGTTAAAAGGCCACCCCCGAAGGTTAGATTAGTGTACATATTTCCTATTTTTCAATAAATGGATCTTCCCCATTCCTAAGTAGAGGGACCTAGTCCCAAAACATTGGTGAAAACCCATAATTTTCCCTTGTGAAAAATTATTACACCAATGTGGTTCTATATCATCTTCTTCCTTTATCTGGATCACTCAAACTCCTTCAAATCCACATAGAATTAGCTAAGTGCAATCTCTTATTTGTTTTTTATAGTTGCTAGGTCAATAATCACACTATAAAGCATTATTTTGATTTGGTAAATTGATGTTAGAAGTTAATTAAATCATAATATCCAATTGTTGTATTTATTTTCTCCTTTTTTATGTATGTCAATTAGAAACACATTAAAAATTAAAAGGGAATGTTATAGAAATTTCACAAAATGTGAAATCATTTAGTGAAAATGACCTCTAATTTAACATCATATCCCTAACCCTAATGAGCTTAGGCTATCATTTGTTATTCAGGTTTGATTTTTTAGCATTACTGGTGTATCATGTTTTTTATTTTATCTATGCATCCACTAAGCAATCTAACCATAGTTCTATCGCAAACTTATATGATGATTTCGGTGATTTTACTATGGTTTCCCAATTTGGATATGAAGATAGCTATAAGGATGATGTTTATGTGCCACAATACTATGTTGTTGATCTATTCTCTAATTTTATACTTACTCTACACACTGATACTATCTAAGGTCACAAGTTTAATACTGATTCTGATAATCATACATAAGAACTCCCTGAGGATGAGGAAAATATTTGCACCATTTCTTGCACAAAAATCATGATCACATTGATATTCTTCTCTATGTTGTAAGAGATCAAATCAAACATGCATATGTCAATAAATTTATTTTACCCACATATGTTGTGCCCACTTCCTTAGGACATATAGCATACCCATGAAAATTTTGTCTATACATATTCCTATAGCCACTATTTCTACTACATCTCTTATCAATCATGATCATAGATCACGTTCCTCTTCATCTAGTACACAGGATCTTAAGTCCCTTGTTCATTAGCTCCAAGAATAAATATTACAATTGCAACAAGGTGTCTCTCATACTTCTTAGAATATGGACTATTTTCAATGACTACATAACCCGCTAGCACCTAATGTTGACTCATGCCCTTTACATATTAGTTTCACTGCACCTAATTTTTCTATCTATTATGGTAAGGGTGATCCACAAGAACATATTTGATCTTTTTATGTTTCTTACTTTTTGTATACACCTAATTTTTTACACTTTCTATTTTCATACATGTTACTAAAACTTTCTCTTATCCAGTTAGAGGTTATTAATGCATCTATTTCTAGGAACAGGTGCCTCAAGGGGCTCGTTCTATGGTAGGTTTATGGTTATTCATGTAACCATTGGGTCAGGGATGATACATGGAGAGAGAATAGCTTTTGGTCCTATTCATGTTCTTATTTTGCTCTTAACTTCTTATTTTCCTCCACATTCTTCCAAAACCTTACTCGCTCATGGCCACATTTCTTTTTTCTTGCATTATCTTTACTTCTCATGACACATTACAGATGCCTCTTTACATTTCCCTCCCTATTTGATGCCATCTCTTTTGGTTGATTGCGTCAATTTTATTTCAAATCCATGACCGATGCATTTTTCTCCAAGCAATGGTATCGGTAAAAATACCCTAACTTACATTTTCACGTAAGGACATCATCACAAATTCAAAAGAGGAACTCACCAATAGCTTTGTTATTTTGTGCCAACTTGCATCTACTCACTCAACTCTTAGATTTCTTACATCTTGACTCTTGTCTTAGAGATTCTTCTTTATTGGATTACTTTTCTTGCACTTTTGGGTCACCTATAGTAAGATAGGACTGGATTGCTTCCCCTTCTCCACCTAGAATATTTTCTCTCTTAGTGTATGGTACTTTGGGAAATAGATGCATTAGTGAATTCCCCTTAACAGGTAAGTTCTCTAACCAGACTTGTCAATTTGTATAGATTAGTCTCCTATCTTTTCTTGTAACTTTATGTTAGCTTAGTATTTTATGCACCTACTAGGTTATCATATTGTATTCCATTTATTTATTTCATGTTACATTATTTACTTGAATTATCATAGACTTTGCATGCTTATTTTTCTCATTATCACCCCCCATAGTGTCGATACCTCAATAGGATTCCTTCCTCTTCCTCAACCTCAGGATTTGGAAACCTTAGATTTTCCTAGTGTAAGGTTTACTTCCATTTAGGTATGTAATCTTAGCAATCCATATACCCCCTTTGAATTCTATCTATTGTGTTTCAGTATTGGTGTGTCCCTTAATCATTTCCTCGATACCCTAATTGAATGGATGATAAGAGTGCACGATGTCTAGACACATTTTTGCCCACTATACATCCTTGGTGAACCCAATGTGAATCTTACTTTGTACCTTCTAATCAAGAAAATCTCGTTAAAATCACCCATTTTCATTTTTATCTTGTTTCAATCCTTAAAATTCCAAAAAAAAACCTAAAAATTAATTTTATCAGATGTCATCGACCCATGTGTCAATTCTGTACATGTCTGATCTTGTCATTTTTGTTTGAACTTCATCAAAAATGCCTTCAGCCCCTATTAAATCCTTTTTATAGGGTCAATTGTTTGAGTAGCCTATTTTTCCAAGCTTCTTCTAGGTCAGATCAACACTCCATCATGGAGAATCTTGGCTTGGGGCTCTAAAACTCTAATGAATAGTCATTTCCAGAAACAAATTGTCCAGAATCATATTTTCCTTTCTACTCATATTTTTGTGTGATAAGATCTAATATGAAAAATTATAACATCCACAACATTAACCTTTTAGGTGATGAAGATGAAGAGATTCATATTGAACACATTTTTTACCTTCCACCTGAGATTAAAAATTTCCTTGATAAGTTTCCTTAATATAAGGGGGAACCTGAGTCAGTAATCCATAAACATCTCCTTGATTTTGTATTTGAGAAACATGACAATAGGGTGGATAGTGGTAATTCTACCATGGAAAGTGCATCTGAAAATGCCTCTACTTTGATCCCACTAATCTTATCCTCCATCTCATAGAAAAAATGAGCTAAAAACAAACTACCACTACAACCCAACTCCTCTAAATGAAAACCAACAAGGTTCAAATGGTTAAGCATCCTAACCCTAGTTCTAGTGGTGTAATTCCCCCTCCCTTACCTAATGGACCTAATGGGGCACCCATTACACAACCTCCCATTCAAAAAAATGTCTTACAGGTAGTCCAAAAATATCCTCTAGCACCTACATTCCTAGCATGGATATTGGAGGCATTTCCCCTTCTATTTCATATGATGGATCAATTGATCACACTCTACACATTAAAGCCTTTATCAATCTCTATAAAGAGTGGATTAAAGTTAACTCTTGCGCTACCACTAAACATTTATCGAAGAATCTTACTGGGGATTCCTTAGATTGGTATCACACTTTACCCCCTAACTCCTTAGTGGATCTAGAATCTTTGGTAACATCTTTAGTTAATGAATTTTAGTAACATGATTTGCTTAAAAATAACATCAATGCTTTCATTAACTGTCAAAAACATGAGAATGAATCATCTCAAGCATAAATATCAAATGTTAAAAGACCGTGTCTACTAAAGTAGAATATAGTATGTTAAACGATAGCTTATTCCAACTCTTCCTTTGAGCTCTATAAGGTAGCCTTTAATACAAGGCTAGGTCGTTTTCTCCTACTTCCCTGGATGAAGATTTTGAACAAGCTAAATGACAAGATTGCCTCATGAGGGAATTTGAGAAAGCTTCTCCTAAGACTTAAGAAACCAATAAAATACAAAACCTCTAAGAGTTAAAGAATAAGAATTCCATGGATGACAGAGTCTCGGACACTCTTCTTCTTATGGCTTCTTCAAGTAGGAATATATTTAATATCGATCAAAAATCTAATAATAGTAAAAATAGCTTGCTTATTATCATGCATTGACCAAGGATGATTTGATACAATGCATGCAAAAGACATTTAGTCATATCTTTTATCCTTCTCAACATATCCCTTAATGGCATGATGAGAACAAGTTCTATTAGTGGCACACTAACAAGTGCCATTCTCATAAAAATTGTTGTTACCTTCACACGGCTTATATCACATTATTCTTAGGTTGTTAATTTGACCATGATGTCATCACTAGAGAGTGTTTGAATGAAACGGTCAAGGGTTGTGATGCTAAAAAACAAAAGGATTTTCATAATGTTATAAATCAATCTAATGAAGAACTCAAAATTTTATCTAGTCCTATGCCTAACCATAATGCGAATGAAATCTATAAGAAATCAGAAAATGCCACAAAAAACATGGTTAATCCTAACTATCCTTTTGAGAACACAATTTCCATAAATGATGTGAAGCATGTTATAGCATATATAGAACCTGAATACCCTACATCATTCCAGCCTTGAACTCATAGATTCATATACCCTTATGTTATTCAAAATAAGACTCCCAAAGATAAGATTTCATCTTCTGCAGATGTCATTGACCCCTATGATAAAAAGGTTACAAGTTTGAAGATGTGTGAAACTATTTATCCAATCACAAATGCCTTCATCTGAGCTGATGGCATCAAGCATACAAAAATTTAATTTCTAAAATATATTTATCTCTCCCTCATTTTGAACCTATTTATGGCGATCCTCATCACTCTAAACCTACTTCTCAGTCCAATCCCCTTCTTATAAATTATGCGCACGTCACCTCACCATCGTGAGCGTCTTATGACTATGTTATTTGATATGAACATCTATTTCCCTCTGACTTTGGGGCATTATCCTACATTGCACGACTCTGAAGAGCATCCACCATCAATGTGAGGAACTTTCCATTTGCACGGATCATACCACTAACACTCAAACATGTATTTTTTCCTCGTGGCTATCATGATTCTTGAAGATATTTTTCTTCAGGAAGATGATCCTCCACTTTTTATCTCTATACAAATTGGTCAAAACACAATCAAGCACGCCCTCATTGATGAAGGTTCAAGAACTTATGTGGCCTCTTTAGACTTCATCAAAGCCCTTGGTTACTCAATACACCACCTTAAAACCACATGTACTACTTGGCATAGTATGATAGTTCAAATATGCCTCCCATGGGTTGCATTTGGATGCCTATCACTATTCCTCCTAGGACCATAAGTGTGAAATTCATGGTCTTTAACTTCCCCTTATCTTAGAATATCCTCTTAGGTCAACCTTGGACCCACCACATGCATGCAGTTTCCTCTTTTGTATATCAATGTGTCAAGTTCGCACATAAAGGAACTATCTATAAAATTCAAGGTAGTCCTAATCCTTGGAATTATGACACTCTACAACAAAAAAGGACTTATAAATTCCCAACCCTTCAATAACTATCTCCTATTCCATTCCATGAATATCAACACTTTAACTATCCTATCGAGTCTCTTCATGGTAATTCGGGTCATCCAAAATTGGTTAGGTGCACACCTCCCAATCTCTTAGATTATGAAGATGACAATCCTAATGAGATTATTGTTAGGATTAATACCTATGATATAACTAAACTTTTCATATCTCAACTACCTCCTAACTTGTGACCTTGCAAGGAGTATTTTATTCCCGTTACCATTTATTGTACACCTCAACCTTCACCAGATCAAAATATTCAACTCAAAACCACAATCGACTGTTACACAATAGACATCACAACTCATGACGATGATGATGGTTATGCCTTAGATGATTCCCATTTTTCCAGTTATGCCCAAATGTTGGGTAGAGGGATCTGGTGTTACTAAATCACCCTCTAATTCATGTTCACTCATGATGTGAATGTCATTCTTTTACAAAAGGACGCCTCTTCCTAGAATAATAGTGCCTAAGCCTCAAACCACTCTTCCATCCTCGTCTTCTCCTCACAATTCCACCATTAGAGAACATGGTAGACATCCTCATATTTACAAAGCGGATCGTATGCTAGGATTTGACTATGAAGCTAAAAATCTCATAGATGATGAAGTGCAAGATCCACTGACATTATCCATGTTGACATAATCAGTCACTCACATCCTCCCTTACCTCTCACCCTCATGCATCCACATCCCTCTTGGAAAGATCCATATTGTACATGGTATGAGGCTCTAGGGTGTGATGTATTTAACTATAGAGCTTACAGTTGACACATGAAAAATATTGAAGATGAGGTTAGGATATATCAATCTTGAAAGGTTGCATGGACGCCTTCCTCAACCCAATTATATTGTTTGCACCGTAGATAATTCTCATATACTAACGCAAACTATCGGTTCATGCATAGTAAGTGCCTAGTTCCTGAGTTCTCTTTACATGGAAATAAACTTAGAGCTAACCCCTCTCAAATTTGTCCACCTTCCCCTAGACCATCTAGACCACATCCTACATATGGGCCTCCACCTCACCCTGAGGCCCACCCCACTCTTAATGATATTTGATGTGGCATCCTCACTTAATTAGATGAGCAAATAAATGACACCTTATTTTCCACACGGTCTGAATTCCATCGACATATCTATTACATAGCGTGTTATTGAGGACCTCATGACTCATGCCTGAAGTCACATTTTAAACAAAGTAGATGATATCATTACTGATACTCTATGATCATTTTCCCCTCATGGCTAGATATCTCCTTTATCAATATAGTGTTTTTGTTTCACTCATGCTCTCATCCCCCCTTGGGTTTTACACACATCTCCAAAATATCTTATCCTTTCTTAGGATCTTCACCCCACTTGGTTTTATCATCACCTCTCTTTTTCTCTAACATTTCCTACCATTGGAAGGTCACAGTCTTGATTCTTCCTATTTTGGCTTCGATTCTCCCCAGGATTTCCTAGTGGATCACCATGGTCTTGTACAACCTCACTTAGATATTTGACCTCACTTGTATTTATCTTCCTTCCTACTAGATTTTTGTCCTAAATATCATTATCGTTCTTCCTAATTATCATGAGTATTACTACATACATGCATGAAAGAAGAACAGAAAGCAATAAGTAAAGAATCATTCAAATCAATATTAAAAAGCCATCTTCACCATCATCATCAAAATAATCATCATATAATATACACACACACACACACACACACACACACACACACACACACACACACACACACACATACATACATATGTGTGTGTGTGTCGGATAAGTTTTATACATCGACACAAATACAATCATGGTCCATCTTAATACATCATCAATATCTAGGTGGCTCAAGCATCCTCACCCCCTTGAGGGGTTCTCTAGATTCTTTGTGCCAAAGGTGTTAAATTGGATGTTCAGGGTGTGCGAGCTAGAGACTCCACCCTAGATCGGGCTCCGGAGGCCTCTCCATATGTTCTCACTAAATATGCCTCTATTCTCATGATCCTCTCCATAATTCTCCTCACATCTGAAAGGTTTGTTTCCTACTCCTAAAGCAAGGCACCTTATGCCTACAATAAGATCCAAAACATCACATCTATGCTTCTGGTGTTTGGCAATGCTTGTGTATCTTTCTATCACTGAAGTGCCTTGATAGCCTGACTCGTCAACCAATGTCATTGTAGGGTCTGCCATGACTAAGGTATCATGAATATCCATTACTGGATCTAGGATCTCATGGTGTGCACTCTCTATAAATGAGTTTCACTTCTCTACCGTCTACTCTGTAAAACAATAGATTCACTTAATCAACACCAATCTCATGACTTAACTATCAAATATAATCATCTACATTCCTAAATAAATTCATCACATTCATACCTAGCTACCCTAATCACTCAACAATGGTCTTGTCGTCTCCGTGGCTGCCCAATACTATCATAGCCTCATAAAATTGATGAGATCTCTAACTGACATATTGTGCCCATCTATCTAGGGGCAGCAGAATCATATCTCCCCTGTGGCAGGTCCTAGACCTATCCCACAGTTGTAGTGCCATATTCATCCCTAGTGGCATCAGGTAACCACCTCATTATCGTTACATCATATTCTCTCTCACAATGGCCTTGGCTATTTATCCTCTCTCCCTTTGGTACTTGGACCAGTTGTACATGTATCTCCCACCTTTGGGTCTGGGTCAGTGAGTCCTCCATCGGAACCCTCATCTGAGCTCTCCATGGTAATAATTTTTGGTGAGTCCTATGGTAATAAATATGTTATGAAAATTATTATTCTTATTTTTATTGTAGCAGTAAATGAATACTCAATTAAGTACATAAATTAACCCAAACAAACTAAGATAAAAAAAATATGAAACCCTAAGTACAAAGAGGATATAAAAAATCTTAGTTAATCCACAGAAATACCAAAAATGTACAGATATGGAAAATTAGAAAATATAAAGTAGAGAGTGTTATAACGAAGCTTAGAAAAATTCATATCTGGAGGAACACATTAGACATGGGCACCTAGAAAATGGTAGGGGCACCTGCGGGTACCAAAAATTGGAAGTAGGAACATATGACTGTGAAAAATGCTTAGAAAACCATATTTGATTGGTTGCAAGGTGTTCATTATCCACCTTTGGTCGTTAGTATGTCATACAATGTTCATCAAGGTCACTGAAAACCTGTAATGAAATAATGACCTACAAAACCCTCAAAGAGACATCAAATCCTAAAAAATAAAGATGAAAAATGAGGGGTTAGAATGTCCTCAACTGTCACAATGATAATCTTACGACTGAGCATTGCACTACATTTCATACCCAATTTATTTTTATGTGTGTGTGTGGAATCATTCCCTAGGTGGCTCTTGTGTGTGTCGCACTTGGATAGCGAGAAAATAGCTAGATATAAAGAAATGTAATAGATGTGTGCATGAAATAGCATAGACTCTCCTCATATGAAGTGTATGCATAATAATTTAGTCCCTTTCCCTTGAATGGATGCTAGAATAGATGCTTGAATACTCTTGAGTAGCCTTTAGATGCAACCTTAGATGGTTATAGCTAATGTTTAGTGTTTGGTACCTTATTATGATCACATAACTCTATATTTATATGATTCCCTTACTTAAATTTCATAATTAACCCTGAAAAGTCTTAATACCAAAAATATAAGATGATAAAATGGATACAAATGACCCAAAAGATTTGAACAAAGTATAAAGAGGTCATGGGCACCTAGAGGGGATGGGAGCACCTAGCACTAGCATCTTGGATGGGTGATGGTATCCAAGATGATAAATGATGAGGTGTGAAAATATAGACTAAGCTAGAAATAGTGTAAGATCAAAAGTGGTAGCAGAAAGAAAGCAAAGATGGCCAAAGACATGGGTTAATTAGTACTTTTATTACTTAGGAATCATATGAATAGTAGTATGGAATCATGACTAGATAATTGCCCAAAGTGCGTGATTTTTTGTCTACAAGTCCTGAGTTACCCCACCTCTCCATCTCTTCCTCTAGCCATGTCTACCTATGGCTCATACTCTCCAAGGCGCAGCGCTGGTACTCTATCTATTATACCTATAGCCTTCCGTGCATGTCACTGTCTGTAGGATGGTAGTGGGTGGTACAACGGTAGGCTCTGACCGCCCAAATTATCTAGGTACCCTATCTATTGGATGGGTCTCTACCTAGTAAACATAATTTCATGTCAACTCATAAACTGTATCCAAGTCCTCTATCATGGGTCAATTGGGCCAATAATCAACATTCCTTATGTAGGGCTCCCATATGACCTCATCTAGATGTACATGTCATCATGGAGTCGATACAGCTAGAAATTTATCTCACTGTCGGACCTTATGCCCACTGGAGTACTCTTGAGGCATATGCTGCTATGACCAATGGCATCCTTGTGGGTATATACATGGGAAATCTCTCATATATCCACACTACTAATAATCAGCATGGGACCTATGGTCCTATGTGCCCTCCATTGGATCCTATATAAATTATGCACCAACTACACCCATATAAGATGGGTCCTCTAACTGAATAAAACATCCTCACTCAACTCACATCTCTACATACAACCACCAAATATAATGGGATGGTCCTGTATCTGCCTTGTGATGCAATATGCGTGCCACGGTAATCCCCATAAGCAACCTTCTGAATGGATAGCC
This sequence comes from Taxus chinensis, assembly GCA_019776745.2. Taxonomy (NCBI): domain Eukaryota; kingdom Viridiplantae; phylum Streptophyta; class Pinopsida; order Cupressales; family Taxaceae; genus Taxus; species Taxus chinensis. The sequence goes on along the minus strand of CM034146.1, from coordinate 12,106,584 downwards.
ATTATTTGTAGCAAATACTAAGCCATTGTGCTACATCGATCGTTGAACATCCCCTCATCATATGTACTCACTACCTATGGCCCAAGAGGCCAAGACCCTCATCTTTACAATATCCATAGTAAGATTACAGTATATGTGAATCCCCCACAATAGGTAAGCCCCAATATCTCATGCACCCATCTTGAAGTTTCATGGTCATCTCTACTGTCTTGCTTGCCCACCATTGAAAGGTGTTGGGTTGAGGCTCCCATGTGTAGATACAAACATCATGCACTTTAGGAATTATTTAGCTTGATCTTCTATGGTATCCATTTGGAAGGCTCTACAAGTGAATAAAGTACTAATTAATCCCACCTTTTGGCCATCTTGTTTTTATATTTTATTTTTTCATTCCCACATATTTTCTTACACTTGCCCACTTGTTTCACAACTTCCCTATCATTCTATCTCAAAATCGGGGCGCCCAAGCCTATACTGGGGTGCCCTGATCCATGTACCACCTTCTCACTTCATTTTGGGGCCTTTCTAGCCATTTGTCGTCCTTATAATTTTCATAGTTGGCCATGTCAGGGTTGATTACAAAATTAGTAACGCTTGAAAACCCTATAAACATAAAAGTTATAAGACCATCAATGAGGGTCCTAACATCACATACTACTATCACTCCATCTAGAGTTGTATCCATTGCATCACTTACATCCACATAGTGCCATGCATCAATGCTAGGAGATCTACATCACACACAACATAGGGGGAGAGATTCTATTCTATTCCATCGCACACATACTATTACATTTTCTATAGGGTGACTGATTGCATCACTACTTCACAAAGTGCGATTGGCACAAGAGAACCTAGGGCACGACACACATTTTAATAGAACTACACCTAGGTTTGAAAATGTAGTATAATGCTCAGTGATAAGACCACTATTTTAGTGGCTAAGGTCAGTCCGACCCATTCATTTTACATATTTTATTTTTCTTAGGGTTTGACACTTCATTCTTCTTGTAGGCCGTCATTGTATTATTTACACACATTCAGTACAACTCAACGAATCTAGTGTGAAAAACAATGAATATTTGTGACACTCTTCTAACCCAGAAAAGATTCAGATCCTAAAAATTTGTGAGGACTACAAAGCCCAAAAATGAACGACTAGAGCGACCGGGGGTGCTCCAATCCCTTCCCAGGTCAAGCTCCAGTCCCTTTAGATCCTCCATATCAAACCTTTACGACACCTCTATATAGTCACAATACATGTGAACCCCCTCAATCGGCAAGCCCAATATCTTGTACCCATCCTGAAGTGTCATAGTCATCTTTACTGTCTCACTTGCCCACCACCAAAAGGAATTCACCTGAGGCTTCCATGCAACCAAACACATCTGCAGAAAATCTAGGCTCAATGGTATCCTTGGTATCTACATAATGTCCCCAAATCCCCATCCATGTAATTGTGTTACCTCTGCAACTGTCATCTCCACAATCAAATCATTAAGCCATGTTATATCAACCACTCGTTATAGGAAAATCATCTTATATTCCTAGATTCAAAAATTAGTAACGCTCGGCATTAGACTCGTCAAAAATCAATGTAATATCCAAAATCATGATCATTACATGCTTCTATGATATTTCTTATGCCATCATCCCCTGTCAAATTTCTAAATGTTCTTGATACCATCGACCCTATTGTTTCAAGGGTGTGATGGCATCTAGATCCATATGGCCGCGACTTTTAAAAATTTTAATTCAAAATTTTTAAAAATGAAAAAGCTAAAATAAAATCCCTCCCAAACCAACCTGAATTTTTTCCTACCATTTCTAATTACATAATTTTTACTTAAAATGGCATCCTAATACCTTCATATTTCTAAAAAGACCAGATTACTCCTAATCTACCTGAAAAAATTGAACGCAACGATTTACCCGTGGTCAAGCACCTCCCTGTGCTCCTCCTCGTTAGTCTCTTCCTCCTCCTCATACTCATGCCATATCATCTCGTTAATCTCCAAATTTGGAATTCCATACCTCGATTCTCTTAATTCCAGAAATAATAATAAGAAAAATAAACTCAAAAATCCTATATAAACCTAATATTTAAATTTCAATTTTGTCATGATGGCCCTCAATCTTCAAATACTTGTCATTTTAGCTCTCAACCTCTGAAAAATCCACCATCAATTCTATTGGGATCGTGATCTTCTCTCATTCCCTTTGACATATTATATGCCTTATCCCACTCTTTGGTCAAAAATCACATTTTTCAACCCTATATCTCATATTTCTTACATCACGACATTGATCTCATGGGCCCCTAACTAGGTGATTTATGTCTTATTTTACTGATGATCCTCTAATGTTTCCTTTTCAGTTTTTCTTCTCTAGGGTTCTAACAACATGGATTGATGCCCGTACATGACAGAATGAATAACACTATTAGATACACATGGGTGGGTATATTTCATTTCAGCTAGTCCTTTATTTACTTTTAGCATTTCCTTTTGGTTTCAATGTTATGTATCATTATTTATGTTGACCACCCCATGTTTTGTTATTGCAACATGTAGTAATCAACGGCTAGGGCATATGTATACACCTAATTTTTTATGCTTTCTATTTTCATACATGTTACTAACAATTTCTCTTTTCAGGTTAGAGGTCGCTAATGCATCTATTTCTGGGAACAGGTTCCTTAAGGGGCTCATTCCGGGATAGGGGTATGGTTATTCATGTAACCATTTGGTTAGGGATGATACATGGAGAGTGAGAGTAGATTTTTCTCCTATTCATGTTTTTTTTCTCTTACCTTCTTATTTTCCTCCACATTATTTCTAACACCTTACATCGACTCATGACCATATTTATTTATATCTGTGCATTATCTTTACTGTCCATCATGACACATTGTGCACATCACCTCTTATGCATTTCCCCTCCCTAATTGATGCCATCACCTAGTGAGTGATTGTGTTGGTGCTATTTCAAATCCTTGGTCGACGCCTTCATCCCACAGGTGATGGTGTCGGTATAAATTCCTAAAATTGCACCTTCATCACATAACAACATCAACAAAAAATTTCAAAAGAGGAATTCTCAACATTAGCTTTTCTCTTTTGTGCCAACTTGCATATGCTTACTTCAGCTCTTGGAGCTCTTGCATCTTGAATCTTGGCTTGAAGATTCTTCTTGATTGGATTGGTTTTCTTGCAATTTTGGGTCACCTATAATGAGATAGGACTGGATTGTTTCCCCTTCTCCACCTCAAATTAGCTATTCTCTCTTGGTGTATGGTCAAACAAATTGGGACAATAGATACATCAATGAATGCCCACCAACATGTAATTTACTCTAAACCGACTTGTCACTATTTGTATAGTCAGTAGTACTCCTATATTTACCACATCGCTGAGATGTTAGCTTAGTATTTTAAATGCACATGACTAGAGAGTTATAATCTCTTAAATTGGTGATTTGAGTTTGATTTTTCTTTAAAACCTATCATTTGTTTGTGTTGTAAAATTTAATAAAATGTGATTTTTAATGACACGTGAAATACCCCCCTGAACCCCCTGAACCCTGAACCGAAAAGTCAAGGTTTAACCTTTTTCTTTGTTAGCATGAGATTCCACAGCTTTTAAAACTCACTTATATGATCATTTGATCATTTAATGTATCATGTTTAGGAGCCATCTTGACCCTTTTTACAACTTTGGGTTGTTGCTGAAAGTCAAAAGTTCAATTTGGTTTTGGCTTTTTCGTTTAGGCTCTCAAAGTAAAAATGGATTTCAGCCTCTACATACCTATAGTATTTATCTATGAAAATCACTAACAACCCTTATCTATGATAAAATCACCTTGAAAACTATTTTTTCAAGTAGGTTTTGTAGGCCTCCAGTCGTTTGGTGACAAGGTCAATCTGGTGCATTTACAATTGGTAGCTCTAGAGAGGTAGTCATCGTTAGAACCATGTTCTCCAAAATTGAGTTTCCTCAACTCTAAGGATTTTTTGTATATAAAAGAGTGTATAGGATTTTTCTCATTGTGTTTTTAACCATCATAAAATATTTTTTGAACGCAATTTCATAGCCCTCGGGCTAATTTGGAATTTTTTACAAACTTGTAGCAAAATGTGAAATATTGTCTTGGGACCCTCACCAAGTCAAATAACTAACGAGAAAACTTGTAGACACTAATATATGACTGTATGGAACTCCCTTTTGTTGTTTGTTTTTGGAAATTTGTTTGTGGGAAAATTTGTGCTTTCTTCCCTCCCTCCCTCTCTATCTCATTCTAGTTTTGAAATGAAATGAAATATGTATCTTTAACTTTCTCTTGTTTCGTACGAAGTGTTGTAATCATGTGAATGGAAAACTATGAAATCATGAATTGTGTTAAATTATAGGTAGATGGCATACCATCATTTGTACTAACCATGTGGTGGTTTAAGGTATGAGGATAAGGAGAAAGTAAAGTGTTACTTGTGTTTTTCATAATAATGTGTTATCTTGAAAACAATGTAATCATATATGATATATTGACGATATTGTTATAAATAGAAATTTTATTTATTACTTTCGGTGATGAATATGAAATTTTTAGCATATTGGAAAGTGAACTATTTTTATACTTAGTTGTACTTTCATATGTTTGAATAATTTCATACTTAATCATACTTTTGTATGTTCGGTTAAGTAAATGAAGTTAATTGTATCATGTTGTAATGGAAGAAAGTGTAAGAGAATCCTATATATAGTATCTAAATCATTATAGGATGATAAATTTGAAATCTTGTTATTTAAAACTATTAGTACCATCATAATTTTAGATTTTGCTGGTATTAGTGAAATTGAGGGTAATATTTTGAAATGGTGTATTTTACATGTTTGCTAATGATGTGTTGACCTAGGGAATCTTTTAGTCTTCAAAGAAAAATAACACCTAGTATTATTTTGTTTTCATTTTGGGTGGAAAACAACAATCAAACTTATAGTATGAAATAATAACCATTGTTGTATGGAATGGTCCCCTTAAGCTTACCCTTGTGCCCTTTTTTCCATAGGGGAACTGAACACCTTAGTAAATTCTTAACCGTGTTACCTCCCATTTTTATATTGGGATTTAAATTTTCCCCATGTCAAGCAAATGGGCCTTCTTTTGTCTTCATGACTATTTTTCTATAGGTAAACATTGTACCTTTTCCATACTTCATGTATGGTCCATTTTAATGCTCCTTCTCTTCCCTCATGGGATAATTTTTTACCTTCCCAAGAAATGAGCTAGAAGAATTGTTAATGGCACCAAGCTCAGATTGTGAAACAAACATGTTGTGACATTTCTAGTCCTTAGGGATAAAGGTATTCTCTTAGCTAGTAACAATGGAACACCTTGTGCTTTTACAAAGGTTTTGTGAGTTAAATATAGTACACACTCTAGTATTGACTTGTAGTTGGGATTAGAACCCTTGGGTTTCAATGTAAATAAATAAAACCTAGGACCAATTAATAAGTTTAATTGTGGCCAAAACATGTAAATTAACTCATAACTATTGATGTTGAATTCTTAAGATGATGGATTAGGAGTAAAGTGAAATTTGAGACTTAACCCTTTAATTTAATGCAATCCCTCATAACGTTAACATAGGTAAAGTGAACCATCCCATGTGTAACATGAATTTTAAAAATAAGGAATCCTAATTAGGAGTAATTGGATTGTGAATCATATCACAAGAAATGCAAACTAATTATTTAAACTATATAGTTGTAGTAATTTGAAAGTGAATAGAATGTATCCTTAGTGTTTAAGTGTTATAATGAAAAGGGAACATAGAATATGTTTACTCTTAGACCTAATAGTATTCCTTTTTACTTCATGTGAATCTCTTTTTTTGCAATGTAGGTAAAATACAATACCAAGTAAACATGCTCTTGAGAAATGAATCCTTAGCTTGAGAACAATTATTAGTAATCTCATGTGTGTTTTAATGTTCATATTAACAATTTAGTTATACAAATTAATTGAAATAAGATAAATAAACAAAATTATGTTAAACAAAATAAAGGAAATGTATTCTAGAGAAAAGGAGAATGCATGTCTACATGATAAGTGTTCTTCAAATATTTAAGGTTAAATAAAGAAATATAATTGTAATAAATATGTAACTATGAAAATGTTATGTTGTGGAAGGTTCCAATCCATGATTTCATATTGTGGTTGGGTCGTTGTTTTCTACATGTTCATTTGGATTAAAAAAATATGACATTGATGTGCATATTGTGTTATCATGTGGTATGTTTTCTTCTTATTGGGGTGAGGTTTCATTATTGATTATTGGAGGAATAAGGTGTATCTAGTGAAGGGAGTAATAAGGAGAAGTGTGTGCTTTGTTTGGGAGGAACCAAAGGAATTTGTTACTAGTCTTAGTAGAGGGATAAGTGTGTGTTATAATGGATGGATAAGGTGCCTCTCGAAGTTGACGTGGTGTGTTTACTTTGGAGGAACCAAAGCATAACTAGGATTCCTTCTTGGAGTGATAAGGGGTAGTTACAATGATGACCTCTCCCCTTTTTAAGCCTCATAGATAGGTTTGGCAATGTGTGTCATCTCTACTTATCCTTCCTATCATTTCCTCATCATGTTATATATGTGGGTTCATGTTTGTGCAAATGTCTCATATGATGTTGATTTATTATTGTGACCCTAAGTGGTGTCGTATATTAAAGCAAGATGTATCAAGTTATGAGACAAAAAAATATATCCTGGTTTATTTCCTCTTTTGTTTTGGTCCTACATTTGTGGGTGTTTGTAGTAAAACATTATATCTACATGGTTTTAAGGATTTTGACTGAGGAAGAGAACTGGATATGCACAGATTTACCAGTGGGTATATGTTTAACTCATTTAGTGGAGTAGTAATTTTGATGATTAAACATCAAGCAAGTTTTGCAATATTCACCATATAGGTTGAGTACATGGTAGCTACTCATGCAAGTAACTAAATGGTTTGGCCTTGGTGACTGATCTCCACTGTTAGGTTCACTTAAAATGTTGTAAGGACCAATTATGATAGTCAAAGTTTAATTTATCTAGAAAATAACCCTAAGCATCATTCAATAATGAAACATATTGATTGTCAATGCCATTTTGTAAGAAAAACGGTGGAGGATAATAAGATACTACTAAGTAAGGTGGAAACAAAGGATGATGTTGTTGACTCTTTAACAAAGGTTGTAAGTGTTGAGAAATTTTATTGGTGCAGAAAATCAATGGGCTTAACTACCCTAAGTTGCTGACTATATGGTAATGTATCCCCTTTTGCAAAGTATCCAACAAGTGGGATAATGTTAGAATATGTTGTATATTTTGCATACTATATACCTAGGGATATTGTAATCCCTATTTTCCCAGGAGTATAGATATGATATTTTTTATCTATAAATGTATATGGGTGGTGTCATAACCCATTACTTATGGGGAACCAATTTGGGTTTTTTTCTTAGCCCATTTTTTTTGTACCCATTGTATTATAAAACCACTTTGATGGTTTCCTATTGATGTGCTTACATATAGCTGGAAATGCAGTAGGGTAAAGTATAACTTGGAAGTACATTATTGTATTGTAAATGGTTAAATTAATGCAATAAGAGATAGAATTTATTGTGTTGGGTTTTTCTCAAAAGGGTTTCCTAGGATAAATCTTGTGTATGTCATTTTCATTTATTTGTTTATCTTAAATATTTTTTTAAGTATAGCTTCTCATTTATTTGTTTATTGGATCGATTCTCTTCACTTCATAGCTAAAATCAGCCTCAATTTAGTGGATTTCTTAACTCGTTGAAAACTCAAGTATTTTACACTATCGTCTTAGCATGTCATTTTATTGGAAATATAATCCACTTTATCACAATGTTTTTGTGACCAATTAACTCCAAAAATAATGGCATATTATCCTAAGGTGTTGGGTTTTCAATATTAAGTGGGAAACTATGTATTTGAGAAACCCACCAAAGATTGCATGTTGTTGGATTATAGCTTATATTTGAAATATAAACATGATAGATCCACTACTGTTGTCGACAGTGTTTAAAATATAAGAGTATCCCAAAACAGGTCATCCACCTTGTATAAAACAAGGTGATCTCATTAGATATCATTTATAACAGAGATATGAAAAATATCAAGTGTAACATATGAATGTGAGCAATATGTGTGAGATGATCATAGATATATGAAGTGAATGTATGAGGTGATTTGTTATCCCTTCTTGAAGGTGTAACTATAAGTGGATCTGTAGAAATAGTGGGAGTGTTGGGTGAAAGTTTATTCATAATAAAGATAAGTGATTTTCAGCGGGTTTTTAACCGTCCAAGGTTTCCCCACTTATATCTTGTGTCATTGTGTTCATTTACTTTCTATTCATGGTGTTTGCATTCTATAATATCATAAGAAACATCTTAATCTATGTTTTTAGTTACTACACTTCATAAACTATAATATTCGGCAATTTATATTGTGGATTTCTAATTTGTAACATTATTTATCTCTTAAATTTCCTAACATGGTGTAATATATAAGTTTACCTTTGTGATAAAACCTGGTATCTATAGCTCAACTATAAAAACACAATACTCTACCTTCTTTTCTATTCAACTTCCATATTGTATTGACCATGTTTTATCCATATGACTAACTTCCCTAGTAATTTTACTTAGTATATATGGTGTTACAAAGTATCCATTTGCTCATGTATCAATCAAAATAGAAACATAAACACCAAAAAGGTTACATGCCACCTTAACTAGGGTATATTGAAAGTCTACCTAGCGGTTGTCAATTGCTACTTGAATGTGTTGTTAAAATGATTGATTTTGTGGTTGTAATGAAGGTCCTATAACATTACTCCCAACTATGTTCTAGGGAAAACTTCTATTGTAATGAGCACCTTTGCATTTGTAACATCCACCTATTGGCCATATCTTCTGTGGAAAATTCTCGCCTATATTCTTATTCCTTTCGTTACCACCATTATCATTCTGATAGTTCCTCTTATTATTATTCTATTTATAAAATTTACTAGTGTTATTATACTTCCAAGAAATTCCCTCTTAGTTCCTACCATTCTTCTAGAATTTACTAAATTTCTTCTTGAATGATGTAACAGATTTCTAATTCAACCCACTTCCTTGACCCTTGAAATATTTCCCAACTGAAAAGAGTGCATATAACTTATATTATTACTTCATATCCTTTTAAAAATATTTATCCATATAATATGTTCCATGAACATCCACATCAACTCCAATACAAAGATTCAGTTCCATAATAAATTTTTGGGTGCATAACCATTCATCTCTCTGATACTAAGGTACATACTTGAGAAGTCTTGTGAACTTATCCCAATATTGTGTCATAGTTAGGTTCCCAGTGGTCAAGTTCTGAAAATTTTCCATATTTCCAGCAAATTAAAATTATATTAACCATCTTTTCATAAATAAATTCACAAATAATTTCCATGTATTATTCTCAACACTTAGAGTCTTTTATGCATTTCTATTGTTCCACCATGTAGATGCATCACCTAAAAGTTGATAAGATTCCCAAAAATCCTTTGTTTCCTTGGATATTATGAATCTTGAAGTATTTTCCCATCTTGATCAACCATGATTTAGTTGCATCATATAATACTAATATAGTTTACTTTGGTGGGATTACTCTCTTCATGTCCTTAGATAACTTTCTCTCAAATATTTCCCTTTTGGGCACTCATCTAGCTACATGATTCTATAAATTTTTTAAGATTTCTCATTTTATCCATTATCATGTATATTCTCATTTCCCTAATCATCTTCCTCTACTTCGTCATTTGGTTCTTCAACATGTACTCTCTGCTCAAGTTTCGTTAGCCGATCACAGGTATCTATCAGAAGTACTAGAATCTAATCTAGTTTTTCCTGTTGATCATTTGTATAATTTTTGGCATTATCACTGCCACTTTTGCATTTATTTTTTTTCTTACCATATTGCTGATGGAATGACACAAATATACTATTTTAAAAACATAGCGAACATAAAAATTCCCTCACATAAAATTTTGGCTCTAATACCAAGGTATAGTGACCCTCTGATGGGTGACAATCAAACACATTTTTTTGAACCAAAATTTCAAATCATCCTTACATAATTGGGGACATAAATCGATGCCTCTTAGTTTCCCAGTCCTACACATAACAATCAAACACATGCAAGAAGAAATATAAAAGTAATACAAGTAGTTCGTAGTTATCTAATTTGGTATATTAAGTTGAGTCTATCAATTTAACTTATATAGTTTTCTTCCATTTTAAACATAATGAATTAATCATGTGTAAAACATTAAATATGATTACCTACATGTTTTCACATATAATTGTTCATCCAATTAACTAAGGCATTGTAGTTTATCCCATCAAACATGTGCATATATTCCATTACTGTGAACAATGACATTTTAAGTAAAGTTTTATTGATTAGGTTCATTTATTTCTTCACTCATAAAATTATCCATATTATTAATTTATGTATTACATCATATTCATAAGTCCATGATAAGTGTCACAAAAATATATGATTCTAATCATTCTCAAATTCCATGTGTTACAACAATACATAGGTTTACATCTCAAAAGATTCATATCAAATTTTATTACATATGAATTAAGTTATTCACTTTACAAAGTTTCCATAGACACCCTAAAAATACATATCTATTTGTAGGAATTCCTAATTATCCCTATCCTTTGCATAATATGTCAAAAAGCTCTAGAATGTATTCTAGATCATTACCCTTTCATATTCCATTAGAAGTCACCTACATCCCTTTAGAATTAATTTAATTAATTCTACCATGCTTAAACCATATACTTATATCCCTTGGCTAATTAAATTAGCTATTTAAATAAATAAATAGCTAATTATCCACTCACCCTCTGATTTAATTTAATTTGAATTAAATCTATATTTCAAAGTAACCATTGTAATAAATTATGTACAAATACTACTATATAACAAAACGCAAGCAATAAATTATGTTAAATTCAAAACCCTAATAAAAAAGGAGAGATAAGAAGACTTAGATGATTTATGAGCTTACTGGAGATGATTTGAACATGTAAAAGTGTTGAACAGGCTAGAAACAACATCGTTACTTCTCACTATAAATTTTGGAACTCAAAGACGGAGCAGGACAGGGGCGCCCATAGGAGGGCAGAGGCACCTAGGCATTGACAACTAAATCTGGGTGTTGATGGTCGTGCAAATGCTTAGGATTTGGTTTCTTCTATGTCACAAGAGTTTCATTGTTGATTCTTGTTTGTCACTTGATATTCATTCCTTGATCTTCAAAGGTACCTGTGAAATACAAAACATAATATCTACCTTCACATGTCCACCAACCACATCAAATCTAATAAAAAAGATGAAAAATGTGGATTCGAACTAACCCCGTTGGTCACCCAAGGACTGAACTTACTACCAAGTGTTGCACTACATCTCATACCCCATGTAGTTCTTGTGTTTTAATGTAGAAATGGTGCCCTAGAATTCCCTTATAAAAGTTACACAAATGATAGCAAGCTAGATCTAGAATGTAGCAATGTATAGTATGTGTGGATGGAATAGAATAAAATTTCCCTCTTATGTAGTGTATCCAGAAGTGATACAACCATTTTCCCTTATATGATTGTTAAATGGATGCCTTTGAAGTGATTTAGTGCCTTTGGATGTAAGCTTATATGGTAATCATAATGCTTAGTGCTTGGTCCTTATTTTCAACAAGTAACTAAGTATATATATGATTCCCTTGTTTGAATTTTGTAATTAACAATTGGAAGGCCAGCCCATAACTGAAAAATATGCCCAAAAGATGAAAGAGACCCAAAAATACCGAGTAAAATTAAGAAAGATTCAGGAGCACCCTATATGGACAGAACCACATGGGCGTTGGTTTCCTAACTAGGCACCAATGTCTGAGGCCATAAAGGATAAATCATTCAAGTTCCATCAGGGATGTAGGGTGTGTAGGGCTAAAGAGAAAGCAAGAAACAAACAAAAGAGGCCAAAGATAATTTTCAACGACTATTTTTCTTGCTTAGGAATCATATATACATTAGTATGCTTTTAGACCTAGAAATGTACCCAAATGCATGATTTTTTGTCTACACCCTCCATTTATCAATGATTCGCCATCCAACTCACTCAAGTTATTCTAGAACCCTAAAAATGTGGATGCATAAATATTCATGTAAAACCACCCTCTTGTATAAAATCAAAATCCAACCAAATATTCATTGCCCCTTAAATGAATATTCAAGCCATCCAGCTACACATACCAAATCAATTTTTTAATTCAGTAAAATGCATTCATTTCCCTGCAACTCATTCAAACCTTGATCTATAATCCATGGCCTCTCCTTCATCTATAAATATGAGACTCAATCTTTTTCAATTCATCCTTGGAATCCTTAAGCCTTTGTAACAAAACTTTGCTCATTTTTCATTTGAATTTACATATCAAAAGGTTGTCCTCGTGATCACTCATTTTCTCATAACATTCCTCTTCCATTTGGAGACAAGATTGGAGCATCAAAAATCAAACTATCCTAAGAGATCAGACAAGTGTAGAAACACTTTAGATATCTTCTCTTGAGGTTACAAGAAGACCCAATGGAAGGTTTTCATCTTGTTTCATTTAATTACTTATTTGTAGCTTTCAATTTTCCTTGTTTACATTCTAGCATGCTAGGTGAGACTCCCACACAATTATTTATATTTTTTTTTCTCATTTCTTGCTAAAATAACTTCATTTATGTTTTACTTGTTTTAGTTCAGACCTACTGTCAAAATTTCAAAGTTTTTGGTGGAGATAAATGAGAGAAAACCTCAAAAATGTAGTCAATTTTCCGTACTTTTCGTAAAAAATTTAACACCTACAAGATCCCTACACAAGTGTATCACTACACACTCTATAGTAGCACTACACATTCTATCACTCAACCTTTATTTTATTCTATGTTCCTTTGCACGTTCTAGTGTAGTGCTTCACACGCTAGCGTTTAACCACTATTTTTTCTATCTTTGTGCATGCACTAGCATAGCACTATATGTTCTAGCGTTCAACTCCTCCTTGCATGTGCTAGCATATCACTATATGTTCTAGCATTAATTTTTTTCTCTACATTCAAAAAAAATCTTTGTTACGCAAACACATTTACTTGCATGTGCTAGTGTAGCCTGCCACACTAGCGCACCTTATTGCACACGCTAGCGTATGCTCACTTTCGCTTACTATTTTCTTCATTTTTCCAGTATGTTAAATCATTTCTAATATATATTTTAGCATTGTTTTTAAACCCTTTTCCTACATGCTTTCATAAATAACCAATCTAAATGTTTAATTTACCTTTAATTTTTTGTTTGATCTAATCTAGTCAAATCAACCGCGTATGCTATTTTCGCGCACCCTCTTGGGTGATCTTGAAAATCAGAAATGGTGAATTTTTCCTTTTTTATATATATATCTTGATCTCATTGTAGGAAAACTACTAATTTTTTTATTGTAGGACCAAATATTACGAATATTACCTTGAAACTTCAACCAAACTTCTAACTACAACTTGCCTTGATCGCATCAACCAAACAAACTTTATTTTTATTAAATTTTATAAAATTGTTTTACAAGTTTAGATTAGGGTTTATTCGCAACCACTTTAACTATGGGAAGTCCATGGCTAGGGGCCAAAAACTCCTTGTGAGGAATACCATAAGAATCCCAAATTAGTTGGCACCTTGAGGTAACTAGCCAATGAAACGAGAACCCTCACCTACTTGACTAGTGCACCTATGAGAATTAGAGCCAATGTTATCCATATTGACAACCCCGGTTTGATTTTTGAGCAAAGTAAAAGCCAAAAAACTTAATCAAGGGGTAAAGTAAAGTTGGTTACTACAAATTTTTTAATGTACCGCACTCGTTCATATAAAAACTTGGTATTTAGAGAGATATCCATATCTAGGAAGCTTTAATAACCAAACCAAGTTACTTAAAAATCCTCCCAACCATCATTATTCTCATCCAAATTTTATCAATTCAGATTAATTTTTGTTCACATTCTTCTCTCAAACCATGTATTATTCCATTTTCATCAAAATCAAATCTCTTCTCAAACTTTGTAAATTCTTTTCTTTTTGAATACCCTTTCCAAAGTGAATTTATCACATCTAAGTCTTACTCTTTGGATTCAATTTCCAAAATTTAAACACATCATTCGATACAAATCAAATTCTAAGTCTTAAATTTTGGATATCCATATCCTAATTTAATCAATCCATTTTCATTCAAGTCTTGTCCTTTGATATTAACTTTATCAAGATCAAACACAATCACAATTCAATTACAAGTTATTTGTTATGGATACCTACTTTATCCAAGATAAGAACATCCTCAAACCCCTTTTATTTTCTAAGTCTTCTAGTTTAACATTCCCTTTTTTAAAATTTAAGTACTCCCTTTCATTCTCTATGTCTTCTATTTTAACATTCCCTTTATTAAAATCTAAGAAATCCCTTTTCATCTTTAAGCCTTCTGTTTTGACATTCATTTTGTCAAAATCTAGGCGATTCATTTCATCACTATATCTTATATTTTGATATTCACTTTGTCAAAGTTTAAGCACAATATTTAAGTCTTATATTTTGATATTCGCATTATCAAATTCAAGCAAAAACATTTCCAATCAAATCCTCTATACGTTTAATATTCGCTGTATTCATGTATTTAATCATATCCAATCAAATATAATCAAGTGTATTATATTGATGTAGCCTATAATTTACCAATAAAAGCCCAGGCACATCACTCAGCCTAGACTGAGTGCTCACCCGAAGTGTGAAAAGGTACCAAGCCCCTCTTTAGGGTTGTTGTTGTAGGATGTTAACATGATGAAGACTTAATGCATTCAGATCCATAAGTAATATATCATTCTATAGTGCATGTTAAAATCTATATCTAAAGAATAATAGACTTAAATGATAACCATGATGAAATCAAAACATGCAAGAACCAATTATACTAGGGATTAATACTCTATTTCAGCCAATACACTCCATTATTAAACATGATAAATACACAGAAGCTCATTACAATAGATAATACCATAGTTTATGCGCGCATTAGATTTGGCAGCATAAATTCACATTACTTTAGTTCTCACACACTACTATAATATTTAGATCATTACATATTTATAAGGGTGGGGACTTTCCCTTCACCGCTTACATAATTCCAAAAATACGTCACATGTTGAAAATAGCCATGTGCCTTTACAATCACAGTCACACATAAAAGTACGCTAACAATAGACCTCTCATAGTTAACTAGAAGTAGTGACCTTATTATTAGCTTGATCCCATGCAAAACTCTTAATAGAAACTCCTCCAAAAATATTTGATGTGTGTCACGCAAGTCTTTTCCCATTTGTGTTCTCTGCACGCCATCTTCTAAAAATAGATTATACTCATGAAAATGGCTACGTCTCAAATCTATCTCTATCCTCCACGTGTGATTCCTTCTCAATCCTCCTGTGTCTTTGAAAACACTCTTCTCTTCTGCGCAAATCTTATATATTCCTTCTATTAATTGTTATACATTGTGTGCTCAACATTACCCCACACTAACTACATTGCCACCCTAGAAATGGCTACCTCATGAATTTTCAAAGAATAAGAAAGAATATAAATGGAAGATAGTAAAGAATTTTCTATAAAAAAGAATGATTTACTCAGCAGTATCCTCTACTTCAACTAGAAGAATCAATTCTAGATATTCTTCCTTTATCTCTACCTCTAATGTCTGCCACTCATTTAGTGCGGCCTCTGCTTTATCTAGAATATCTACCGCAATGGAATCTAACTCATCTTCAGAAATTTCTCCCTTTTCATTCTACAAAACCATAACAATGTTGGACATTACAGACATTATTCCTCCTAGCAAATCCATTTTCTGTGTTATAATCTTCCCTAGCTCATCTAACCTTTCCTTATGGGATTCTTGTGCTACTACAAGGGCCTTGTGATTTTGTTTTACCAATGTCAACGTCTCTGTGTGACCCAGTGTCTCATCCTTCATCACTTTTAGGAATTCATTATCCTCTATCATGGTCCTTATCCTAATGACCACCTCTAGAGCTGTGCAAATATTCAATGCCTAGTATACTTTCATTAGCTTCTCCTACAAGGTTTAGAGTAATGCCTCATAAGATGCAATATTCCTTGTCACCAAAGCCTTTGCTCTCTTTACTTCTTTATCAGGATCTTTTGGTGCTGGCTTGAGTATAGGTCCATCCTCAAACACCAAATCCACAAAGGTATGTACATAATGCATTGTTGAAGGAACTTTTCAGGTACCTTAGACTCCAAATGTGGTCGTGCTTTCAGGACATGGTCTCCAATTTCCTTTGGCATGCTGATGAAAGCAATGTTCTTCTTTTTCTCCAAGTCCTTCTCTTATTGTCTCTGCATATTTGGCCTTGATCTCTTCTTTCAGTGCCCTAATAGTTTCAACTTTATCCACATTCCTCCTTGCCACCTCTGTAGATACCTTCACCAAGTAATTACTTAATTTTTCATTTGACATAATAGTAGGCTTTATTGTTATGCATCTAACTTGAGGTGTCTTCTTCAATCTTCTTGATACATAGGAATCTTCACATACGTCAAAGTCTGGTTTGTCTATATGTGTCTACATTGACCAAGATAGTTGTTTCCTTGTGTGCACAGTGGCCATGTCCTCATCCATCAACTCCCATCCATATAATTCCTCAAGGCCCGTCGTTCTTTGGAAATAGGTGCGAACAATTTTACTTATGTCATCGGTGTAGCCAATAACTGGTGCAGTATAATCTCCACTTTTCCTCTTTGATCTTGGCCCCTTAGGAACTTGAGCACCAAGATTTGGAGCTTTTCCTTCTATGCCCTAAGTAGTATCTTATGTTGTCCCATCTACCTCCTTTACTACTTCTTCTCCATCCTTCATTTCTTCATCCTTTAGCTCTTCCACGTCCTCTGGTGGTGTAGGAGATTCAAGCACACTCTCCTCAGACTCTTCCACCTCCTCATCCAACTTCAAATTTCTCCTTCTTTTCTCAGGTGTCTCCTTCTATAGGGAGAGTCGTGGTGATATCTATACTAATTTTGGATTAGTACCTTGGGTTCTTGTTCTCCTAAATACCCTTTTGAAGTGGCTCTCTCCTTGGATTGTATCCAATTCCTCATCACCTCCTTCTTGCACCTGAGGTGGTGTAGTCACGTGCTTAATTCCTACCTTGTCTGTAGGCTTCCTTCATCCTCTATGCTCCAGGTCACCACTATCTTCTCGTTCATCCTCCTCTTCATCCACCACTATAGTCTCTACAGGCTATGGATTTAGCACATTCTCTATTGTATGCTTACCTTTAGGTGGCCCTGGAAGTGCAAACTACTTTTCTACATATTTTTTGTTCTCCAGCTTGGGCTTGAGTGGAATATACACAAGCATTTCTCCAACATCTCTAACTGCCAAGCTTACCGGCTTCACACTTATTACATTTGAGATAAGTCACTCAATGTAGGCAGTCCGTCCTGGATATACATATGCATTTCTCATAGTGTGATAATCATAATCTACCTTATCTACGATGAAGATTAGGTGTCGCGCATCTATGAACCAATGAAATAATGCCTAGAAGTAGCATGTTGTGAAGGCATATGGTAGTTTGCACCAAGGGATCCAAGTTTCATCCTTCATCACAAATCATATGATGCAAAAATATTGGTTGACCACAAACTGTACTACCTTACCCACCACTAAAGGTAATTCCTTGGGCATACACCACTCCTCTTCAAATGTCGTGTGGAGCCTATCATACCACATCTCTGTCCTCTTTTTAAATGGCCCACCCATGGTTCCTTAGCATAAGTATTTATCAAAATTTTCTACCAAAGATTTATTTTCCTTGGGGTTCTCCCAAATCTTTTCCTTTGGCCCATTAGGCACTCCTATCTCCATAAACACCAAAGAAAATAAAAGAGCACCAAAACTAATAATGTCACATGTACGCACTTCTTCAATGATTGTCTCTATTTGTAACCCACGATGTTATAGATCACTCCTTGAGATATTTTCCTTGCAATGTGTAGCCACATTATATTAACCTGCGACCACCTTTCTTGGTCATTCAACTTTGTTCTAAGATGTGCAACTACCTGTACCACTGGTGTACTTATTTTAATTTATCAATTTCCATGCCGCGTGGACCCTTGGTATATCCTATATCTCCCTTCATTGTCTCCAAGATCACTACTTTATTTGTTAAGTAACTCTCCAGATATGCTCCTGAGGCCCTTAATCCTGTCACCATTGAAATTAAGGCGGCTATTATTCTAACCCTCTGTCCAGAAAAGTATAAGAAGTCCTCATGGACTCTACTCATCAATCATTGATACAATGGTTCATACTTTCCAAATTATGGCAGATTGTACAACTAGTAGAATCCAATCTACTTTAGCAACTTATCTCCAACGTCATCATACACTGGCATGTCTTTTGTTGTGCACTTGTTTGTTTTCGTGCTAAACAATGCATCTAATTCCTTCTTATTATTCAATGTGTGATGGTTTTAATCACTGATATTACATTTACAGATGTGGGAATCCCATTCTTGTCCCATAATCACACCCTCAAGATACTGCATTTATGAGAAATTACTCTCAAGAGCAATTTCTTCTTCCACTTCGACCTTCTTCTTCCCTTTTACTCCTATTACAGGTGATTTCTTTAGTGCCCCATTTGAAAATCTCTCCTTTCTATCCTCTATAACAAGCAAGTTAACACCCTAGTTCAAATCTTCTGTGCCCTATTAGAAATCATGTGCCCTAGCTCTTTCGCAACATGTCTGCTTTGCTCAAACCCTTCACCTATGGGGACACAAGCTTCTCCTATGTACAAATCTTCTCTCCACATCTGGTTTCACACTCTTCACACCTCAACACAATTCACTTGGCTCATTTGCACTTAGCTCTATTAAAATTCTCATAATTTCAACGGTAAGAATGAACTTGCATTCCATCCTTATATATATATTTTCAAAAATTTAGTACATTTATTGCTCCTTCACCTACCAAAAATCCTCTCATTAATCAACCATTTTTTTTCTTTCTGTGTGGTACATCTTCGCACCTAAGCTATAACCTTCTAGCGGGCTTTCCTACCTTCTAGCCACGGACTTATCTTCAGCATGCCTCCATACACTCGAGTACCTCACCATTGCACCTTCCCTTGGTAGTTTCCATAGCCCCTGCTTTCCTCACATTATACTTGTTTCTTCATTCATCTCCACCTATGGTCCTCATTTCTAGAAGCAATCTCTTTTTTAATAATTCTCCAACTTGAATAGCACCTATAGCAGTTTTTTCCTTTCATGTGTACCTATTTTCAACAGTCATATACCTAGATATTAATAACCACCCCACACTAATGGTATGTGCAGTCCTCTGCACATTTTTTTTTCAAATAATAATTAGCTTTTGGTGCACAAACGTGCTTATTACACAAAAACACCAACTAAATTGACAAAGCATAGTGTCAAAGAAGGAAATACATTAAGGGAATACAAAATAAAAAACCTAATCTAAATGGCAACACTACCTTATTACAAACACCAAGAAGACTTATTTATAGTAGGGCTTTAGCCTACTCTCATTGAAGTACCTGGGTAATCATGTTCCATCAAGCGCCTCTAATTGGAAAGTAATTATTTCAAGTGTGTGAGTGATAACATACAACCCCAAACCAATGTACATTGAGTTTTCTTGGATGGCGCAAAAATTTAGAATCATAAAGGAGCACCATCTGTCCAATCTCAAACTTTTTATCCCTGATGTGCATGTCATGTCATGATTTCTACCTGGCCTTTTCTTATTTTTGAATCCAACGTGCTATTTATCATCAATCATCTAGGTTGATTAACTTTTCAATCCATTATTCTAATGCTTGTTCATCAGCTAGACCTCTAATGCACGCAATACACAAAACAAGTATCATGAATTCCATAGGAAGAACTACTTCTGTGACTAAAGACTAACTTGAAATGGTGTGGCTTTGTTAAACCTTTTATACTGTTGTTCAATATGCCCATAGCACAGCAGAAACTTTTTCATCCCAATATTTCCTTCCAACATCACAATTTTTTGTCAATGTCTGGCTCAAAATTCTATTGAAGGCTTCAGTAGTTCCATTTTCCTGAGGATTATAGGGTGTAGTCTTATGGTGCTCAATCATAAAATCATCCAATAATATCCTGATTGTCTCATTCAAAAAATGTTTTCCCCTATCACTTTTCAAACTTAGTGGGCATCCATACCTTGTAATAATATCTTCCCACAAAAACCTGATTGCTATAGCCATTGTACAATCCTTTATAGGCACTGCTTCTACCCACCTTGTGAGATAATCTGTACAAGTAATGATGTAGCGTGATCCAGTCCTATGTGTGGATGGTGAAATAGGACACACAAAGTGTATAGCCCATTTATCAAATGATTATGCACTAGTAATAGGTATTAGAGGCATTTCATCTCGTTGAAATGGTTTCCCAAGGCGCCGACAATGATCACAAGCCTTACAATATGCCTTACAATCTTTATACATGGTCTCCCATGATAATCTGGTGAGTAGAATATTGCACGTAGTGGCGTCACCTATATAGTGGCCACCTGCAATACCATCATGAGTGTCCTCCATGATATCTATGTACGATTATGTTCCAGTACACAACGACGCATAATACTTCATCCCAACCTAGCTTGTACAGGTCACCGCTAATCAACATATAGGGTGTTGCACATATATAACAAGTTGTTTATTCTCTAAGGATTTAATTCCTTCTGGTGCCATACTTGTATGTAGAAAGACAACAATTTCCTCTAATTCCAATGGCATGCATTGTAACATGTATAACCATGTGTCAGACATTAGTATCTTTAATGACTTGTTCTTCTTCTCCTAACTGTATTCTGGATAAATGGTCTGGTCTAGAATTAATTTTCCTTGGTTTTACCACAAATGTGAAATCAAATTCTTGAAATAAGAGTACCCATCTACATATGCACCATTGTAAAATAGGCTTGTTCACCAAATACTTCAATGCCATGTGATCTGTATAAAATACAAATGGTGTAGTAGGTACTGTCTGAATTTATGTAGCACATAGATCATTGACAAAGCTTTGCACTCTATAGTTGTGTAATTATGACTGTGGAAGAGTCATACTTTCTACTAGAAAAGTAGATAGGATGATCTATAATACCTTCTCTAGGTTGAGCTAACAGTGCACCAATGGTCGTGCCAAAGGCGTCCACATGAACATGAGATGATTGGTCCCATGAAGGAAAGCAAATAATAGTCACAGTAGTAATTTCTCCTTCAATGTCTCAAATGTGCGTTGCTGCGGTTCTCGCTAGTAGAATGTACACCTTTTCCTTTTAGTAACTCCTCCAAAGGTGCGGAAACCTTGGCATACCCCTTTGTGAACTTTCCTATAATACCTCGTGTGACCTAAGAATCTGCGCACACCTTTAATTTGACTGGTAGGCTCTTTTAGGCCGATAATGACTGCAACCTTAGCCGAATCAACCAACGAACCTTCCTTGTAGATAATGTGTCCTAACAATATTCCAAATGGTGTAGCAAATATGCACTTCTTGATGTTCAAAGAGATACTCAACTGTTTACATCTTTCAAACATTAAGCACATATT
Source organism: Taxus chinensis (assembly GCA_019776745.2). NCBI lineage: Eukaryota > Viridiplantae > Streptophyta > Pinopsida > Cupressales > Taxaceae > Taxus > Taxus chinensis. The sequence continues at coordinate 12,084,757 of CM034146.1, read as the reverse complement.
GTCACAATGATCCTTAACAAGTTCCTACACCATCCAATAATCTAAATAAACCGTATAAGAAGTTGTGAATAAAATCTTTAAATGCCTAAACAATCTATCTCACGAAAAGACATCATGAATCGTTTTCTTAGTCCAAAAGGCATCACATTATAGGCAAAGCTACCCCATTCAAGTAGTAAAAGTAGTCTTTTCCTGATCCTCTTGGGTAATCCTAACCTGATGATACCCAGAGAACCCATCTGTCAATGAATAGATTTTACGCCCTACAACGCCTTCTAGTATTTCCTCAGTGAATGGCGTAGGAAAGGGATCAGTCACACATGCAACATTCAACTCCATATAGTCCACACATATCCTAATATTACCATCCTTCTTAATACTGATCACCATTAGACTAACCCATTTTGACTCGTCCAGGGGTTTGATGATTCCAGACTTCAACATTTTTTCAATCTCATCTTTGACATTTTCACACAAGTTGGGGTTCATCATGTAGGGTGTCTTTATAACCGAGTGCACACCCTCTTTAAGCTTTATCTTCATCTCCCCTAATGATTCATGCATGCCTTTAAGTTCATGGTACCCTCGAGGGAATAAGTTCTAATAATCCCGTAGTAACTCAATGATTTTTACCACTTCGGAGTCAGACTAATAGTATCCAATTATGGCCTCCTTAGGCTCAACATCTGATCAAATATTCACTTTCTTTATCTTCATAGGTTCATGATAGGCACGTGTGGTATTATCTGCACTGTCCAACACCTCACACCTACCTGTTGAATGGTCTACATCTAGATTTTCTACTTCTTCATCATCCCCTAAGTAGACCATTTTTCCTTTTTATTGCTCAAGACAAGCACGTTTAAGTAGTGTGGCATCTGTCTCTATTGATTCTGCAAAATGCACTCCTGAGTCTCCTTCATCAAATAACTCCTAAATGAGTTCTTCCACCTTGGCACTATCCCCTATAGTTAAGTGCTTTATATAACCTTTAATGCTTCTTCTACCATAGGTTTAGTAGAGAAGAAGTCAAACATCTGGGCCATTCCTGTAATTAAATCCTGCCAATTCCTAGTCTCTCTACGGAGTTCTGCATATGCATACCAAGCACGCGTTGTAACCTTGTAAAGTAGAATAAAACTTGGACACCCAGAGCGAAGGTGGTAAAGCTTCCTACCCTTCTGTCTAGAGTCTCTCACACTACTGAATGTGGTGCTGAACAAGTTGATTACCATGATAAGTACATATTTGAGTAGGTGCATTGCTCTTGAAGAACCTAGTAGCAAGAGCAATCCTAATTTCATTCCATCCTACAAGATTATCCTTGTGAACCACCAACCAGTGCATTTTTGTCCCACGTAGGGTATATGCTAGCATATTCCTTATCTCTAAATGGTCTATCCACTATTTCTCCATGGTGTGCAGGAACACCATAGGGTCTCCTTCTTTGGTGTAACGAGGTACTGAGTTGTTACTTATTCTCCCGATATAACGCAGTCTGCTATCCCTAGAAAATATACTCTTTACTTCGTGCCTCCTACCAACTCATAAGTGATATGAGCCCAATTATCACAAGAAACACTTGTAGTATCACTAATAGACTATGTATCCTCCCACTGAAGGATTCCTTCTTTAGATGGCTCATGCACCTTTGGGTCCCAGATGCCATGTACATAAATCATATTCAGGTCTTCCTCACTCAAGGGTCTCAACATAGGGCGCAAATTTTCCATCTATTAAGGGGATAATAACCCTTTCCTCCTTGTTTTCAAAGGTGATATAACCCTTGTTGAACCGAAGATCAACATTATTTGCATAGCACCAAGGATGCCCCCAGTAGAGCTAGGAAGCTATCTACCTCTGCCAGCGCTAAGACCTAAAAATCTCCAATGAACTTGGCTCCATGTATGGTAATGGATGCATCTTTTACAACTCCGATGAGAGTGGCCTTAGTCTGCGTTAGCCATGAACAATACATTTAGAGATGGTTGCAATGGGGGTCTCCCCATTTGTACCCATGTATCTAAGGTAAGAACATTGACTTTTGGGCCTTTATCAATCAATATATTACTCAAAAGCCACCCATCCACAAAAACATTCAGAGTGATTTCCTTTCTCATAATCTAGGCTATGAGGGGGAAGATTTGCATGCAGGATCTACCATCTAGTATCAATACTTACACATGGAGTGTTTCCGCTTTAACCAATTCCCTAACAGTGGAATGATATTCTCCTGGTGCAACATCTTGCACACTTCTTTCAAGTCATCCACATCAGATTGGAACCGTATATGATGCTTTCTTTTGCTCCATCTTCCACGATTTCTCCTTTAAATATTATATTTCACCCTAAAGAATTCTAAGTACCTCCATGGTTTTCCTGATAAACCTCCTTTTGATGGGTAGGATCTGGGTACCATGTATGTAGAACCTCCACCTTAGTGATGGTAGGCTTCTGCATGCGATGCTTCTTTGGTGTGTGTCACTTCAACGCGGGTAGTAATCTATACTTGCAATTCCTCAAATTCTGGTTCCAACTTGGGCATCCACTAATTTTCCATAGCACAATGTATCCTACCCATCCCCCGCACCTTTATTTTCTTTTTTATGTTGCTTTCTAAGATGTTCATAAAAATTTGGGCATTCCTCATAACTATGATTCTTTCCACAGAAAGAACAAGCAATATTCTGAGGGCACTCACGCATGTAGTGGTCAAGAGATCCACATGTATAACATGTTTTGGGAGGGAACTCACCTCTTCCACCACCACGACTGCATCCTCCCAATCCACAATACTACCCTTGACCTTTGTCACATCCTCCTTCAAAATTCCCTTCATTCTGATCATAGCGCGCATTATTGTGATCCTCATCTTGATGCTTGTTCTTTCCTTTAGAGTTATTTGAAACTCTTGTCTGTCATACAATAATATCTATAGTGTCATGGATCTGACCAATTAGCCAGTAGTCTTCCATGTCATGAGTCGTGGACCTACAAATTTTATAGTAATAAGAGACATTCTTCCTTATTGTGCATTGTAATAATGGGTAGTGACTAGCATCATGGTTTAAATGACATATCTCATAGTCCAATAGCAATGAGTGTACTGATCTGTGGGGACAAATATCCATTGTGTGACCTTCCACTTCACAATTTTTGCACCAAATCCTTGTGCATGTCTCATGTGATAAATTTTTCGATAGCTTCTCTAACTGCTTTGCCATAGCTATGGTTTGTGCTTCTAAAAATGAGCTCACCCCAGTGTCTATACTTCCAACTGCACCAGCACGTAAATTTTCTTCAAGTGCTTCGCATGGATTAGTGTATGTCTTATGTGATAATGTCCTTCTAAAAGGTGTAATCAGGCCCCCAACGAACCATTGCACATGTTGGCTTGTATGAATATCATAAGAAAGCTTAGATAAAAACATTTTGAAATGAGCATCATACTCTCTAACACTCTCAGTAGTTCCTTGCTTGATATCCTTGAGCACACTTATACTCTTCTACTCAAACTCATGGATATGAAATTATTTAAGGAAATCATCTTTTAAAGTTGCATAGTCTACACAAGTTTGATCAGGGTCAAACTTTATGTACCAGATTTGTGTGTGCCCTTGTAATGTAGTAGTGAATTTACTTTCCCTACATGCAAAAGTCATGATTCCTTTGGCATGCTACAATATTTCACACATATGCACATGTTCAGCAGAATCTTCTATGTCCCTATACTCTAGAATATGAAGATACATATCCATGTAAATATTCTAGGGTTGGTGTGGACCTTTCCCACCTAATCTAGAACCTCTTGTGTTTCCTCTACCTCCAAAACCACTAGATCCAACAGAACTAGAACCACCTATACCTCCTAATCCTAAACCTGTAGTCGGAGTTGGACCAAAATATGTACTCCCCTGTGTCCCAATAGTAGTACTGAAATACACCCCTACGGTCTACAAAGTGTTACTACTCCCAGAAGATATTTCAAAATTCTACACGCTTGAATTTTATGCAGAAGATACACCTGAAAAGGTACCCACAAACAATAATGAAGACGTTTGTGCTACCATCGATGTGCTTTTTAGATGACTTAATCCTTCTCTCCCACTGCCTAAATTAGCTTTCTGACTGTTTTTCATACTAGATATTGGAAGCCCAAGCACAAGGGCAAGGTTATCAGGTAGACCTAGATGCATACCCCCATAGCCCAGGTCGTCTCTGCTAGCGCACTTCCATGTGAGGCCAAGGAGGGTTCCCTATCATTTTTTCCCAAATGGGGGATTTCCTGATGCTCCAGCTCCATGCCTTCTACATGAGCTCCAAATCCTTTGCGATCCATCTCTCTCCTCAATTCCATTCACTCTGCAACATTATGTTGCTTCTCTATCTCCCTTTTTCGTGCCTCATTGTACTTAAGCCACCTTTCTTCTCTCTTCCTCTCTACCGTTGGGTCTACCATCTTTCACCAAACCTACTCCTACCCCCACACATGATAGGCTTTAGTTAGCCATCGGTTTTCTCTCTAGGTTCAAAGTTACCATCAGGATCTTGATCGCCCACAAAATGTCCTTGCTACGTAAGCTCCCCATCGGATGTCATAAGAACTAGAATTCAACTACCTCTTAACATGAATCAGTTAAAATTGAGTATTCCAAGATATAATTGTTTAAGACACCATGAAACCACAGTAGCCACAATGTCGTATTCCAAATCAGATTAGCATCATACAGGACCTGAGAATTCTTCCGGCATCTAGACAAGTGTGCGATACCTCCAATTCCATTTAGATTCATAAGCAACCAGCCACTCGTACAAATTCATAGTGGAAAGATAGTGAAAGAATCTCTCATATAAAATATCATACATATTCTGGTCCAGCTCAAGTGCATGTGCATTAAACTCAAATCTATTGATGTACCGTCTGTGTCGTATTCTTCTTCCAAATCATGTATCCATTCTTCAATACTTGCTAAGGTCAACTAGTATGTCTTCATTGCAAACCATCTTGAAAATAACTGAAAAAGAGTTCTCGGTAATGGAACCAATGATGCAGCCTAGAATTCATTGATACAAATACAATAAGACCCTAGAAGCATTAGCACATCACTCATCCTAAACTAAGCACTCACCTGAAAGAGTGCAAAGGTACGAGGTTCCTCTTTAGGGTTGTTGTTGCAAGGATGTTAGCTTGATGAAGAATTAATGCATATCATAGTTCCATTACTAATACTTCATTCTACAAATGCATACCAAGATCTATACCTAAGGGATAAGCATAATTAAGTGAGTAACCATGACGAGATCAAAAAGCATACTAAGATTCAAATACACATAGTGACTAACACTTAGATTCAACCAATGTCCCTCCATTATATTCAACATGCAATAAGTTTACAGAAGCTCTCATTACAATATCAGGAGTATGTGCATAGCAGTTTTAATAGTATATCATCTGTATATCCCAGCATCCCCTCACAGTACTGTCAATGTATCATATACTACTATTACTACGTAGATCATTACATATATATAAGGGTGGGGAATTTCCCTTCACCACTTATCATAATTCCCAAAATAGGTCACATGCTGATTCTTATCCATGCACCTTTACAAACTACTAGCATCAACACATGTAAGTGTGGGTAAGAATAAACAACTCATTAGCTAACTAGACAGTAGCAACCTCTATTATCCAGCTTGATGTCCATGCAAAGTGCTTAGCATATGCTAATCCTCCAAAAATAGCCAATGCATGGTGTGCACGCAATCCTTTTCCTCATTTCTATGCTTCTACACGCCATCTTCTGAAAATAGACCTTAAGGAGCGTGAAAATGGCTAAGTCCCAAAAATTGAACTTCTATTCCCCACACACATTATCCCTATCCGGATTCTACCACACCTTTGAACTATGACTCTGCTCTTCCCCCCACATAGACTTTATGTTTTCCTCTCAAGTTTTATACATTCCCAGCTCAACATTGATAGTTAGAATATTTCAAAATTTTGAGTTGACACCCTACAGTAAAGTCATACACAATGAAGTAAATAATCCTATCCAAGTCTTATACGTTGAAAATTCACGTTTATTGAGGTCATTTTAGTGACTTGCAGGTCAATGTCAGACACTATGTAATTTCCCTAACATGTCACTAAGTACTTGTATGGGCCTTTTAATTCAATCCATTTTGATCAAAGTGTTTTTCAATCCCAAACTTACATTGTGATTATCTTCAACAAATTTGAAAAAAAACATTCTTGTAGCATCGTTTATCCCAAGTTCACCCGGACTTCCTCTTCCCCGATTTGCCTAAAAGTTAGATCACATTGGGTTCTTCACACTTATTTCGACCCATCTATCCCACAATGGTGTCTGGGCCTTCTATTTTCTGAACTTCCCCACATCACCTGCATCATTCCAAATCACATATTCTCATCCCTCATGTTGGTCTGTGTCCCTTTTGACCACCCATGCTCGAAATTGGCCCGCTCAATCCCAACTATCACCCGCATTGAGCCAAATCGCGTTATTTGATCATGTCCCATCATGTTCCAAATAAAAATCCATGGACCGTATGGGCTAGTTTCCTTTTTGCTTTTCCTGCATCTCATATTTTTGAGTCAGTGCAAACATGTAAATTTAATGCTCATTTAATCGATCTTCTCTCGAGTCCTAAATGACTATTTAAAGGCTAAATCAACCACCATATTTGATTCGTCGAAAGAACAATTGTTTGCTTGCTTTTAATAATTGCAATTCACATCCTTAAAAACAATTGAGTCATTTTAAAACAAGGGAAGATCACAAATGTATCTGCTTTGACATTGATGTCATCAATGGAATTTTTTCTTGACAAGGTTGTCCCTTTGTGTATTGCACAAGAATAGAAGATCAAGTTTCAAGGGTAGGAGCATCTAATAGCCGCCTCATAGAGCACCTCTGTACCAAATCATTGGGGATGAGTGAAGTTCTTATCCACTTCAGATTTTGGCAATTTATTGGGTATAGACTTTCAACATGTGCTTCAACCCTACCTGTCCATGGCCCAAATGATCAGTGACATTGGACCCTGCGTATGCAAGTTGGTAAATTTCCCATCTCTATGTAAGTGTGCCAACACCGTGCTTTCCTATGGAGCTCATGTTCCAACCTAGAGTACCAATTTGAAGAGCTGGTGATAATTCACGTGCATTGGGGAATTAATTTCCAGTGACTTGCATGTCTGCCGGACCATTTTTGTCCCTCATGTCCCAAGTACTTGTGGGCATTCCTGATCACCAATTGACTACGATCGTTCTCACTCTTGCTCAAGCTTAGACCCTATTTGACTAAGACTTTAGTGAAAATGTTTCAAGGCACATTTGTAGCAAATTCACTCGGACTTCCTTTTCCTCAATCGAACCCTAATAAGGGAGCATTGCAACTCCTCCAAAGCATTTTTTATGGTTGATTTCAATGACCGGAGCATGCTCAGATTTGGCCCACTCATCCGTACATCGCTCATATCATGGGAATTCCCATCTTCATGTCCCTAACGAATTTCTATTTCCTTGGATGTGCCCGTACTCATTATAAACCACTCATCTCGCAAGGGCAAGCATGAATCACGTCTTCATGGGCCGAAATTATCCCAATGTCCCATGAACCGTGACTGAGCAAGTTTTATCCACTATTCTTGCAAACTAAGAAGTTCTATATGACTTCTTATCTGCATGGTATACCCTAGTTGCATGCTCGACAGTGGTTATGATCTTCACTCTACATGGAGGGCTATTTAGAAGGGAATGAGCCATTTATACATTTGTCACATTACTTGCTTGCTCTAGTTCTCACCCTCAAGGCCAGCAATTGAGTCAATTTCATAAGGGTCAATGTATTCCTTTCACCATGTTCATCATTGATAAGACTCTTGGAGGGTGATCCCTCTGTGCATAGGAGATTTTCTGATGAAGCTTCATGGGACCTCTGATAGCCAAGTACTGAGGATAGTGAAGTTCGATCACTTAGATTTATGGCAACGTTCTCATACATCAGGTTGGCTTGCTTTAAAATTCGCCAACCCTGCTCCTCAAGCTCCCCAATGTTTAGTGACAATGGAATAATGTATAGTGCTCATGGTTGAACTATACTTTGTAGCAGTGATAAACTACACAGAACCGTGCAAAGATAAGAATATCACTGAAGCTAATTTTAACCCAGATTCTCATTTGGGAAGTTATTACATGTAAAACGGGAATCTAGATTGTGCCCAAAACATAGAAACAGCTGCCATTTATCACTTTCACTATGCTATTTCTTCAAACCCAAGACTCCATTGTTTTGACTCTGAATAAGTTTATTGATCAGAACCACATAATAACTTATCATCATAAACCAGACACTGAGGATTACTGGGCAAGATTGTAGCTAATTCATGTTTGAAGAATCCTAAGAAGGGAGCGTATTAACTGGCCAGAGCATTGTTCAGGGTCTGATTTCAATGAGGATTATAGATCTAAGTCTCTACCATAGTTCTTGAAGGGCTTAAGGATGATGATGAGGACTTCCAATCCTTTGCTATATGAAATATCAATTTTGGACACGCTCCTTTAAAAACATCATCTACGATTGGTAAGCAGAACATAAACTAGGCCGAGAGATGATTTGTAGTGAGACTTGATTGACCAATCTGTTCAAATGTTCAGCAAACTAAGGTGTGATTTGACAGGAAAGTTCTATGATCTCAGGTGGATATCAGAGCTAGATCTTCTTCAAGAGAAAATTGGTTTCACCTACCTGGAGGGAAGGAAGGATGACATACTACCTAGTACATGAGGTACCCTGAGATTTACCCCTCCTTCCTAGCAATAAAAGATTTCAAAATCGTCAATGACTCCTTCCACTCAAGTGTATCAAAAGTAAGACTCTAAAGAGGTTAAGAAACTGAACCAATTGAGGAAGAAACTCTTCCGATGAAGCTATGACTCAGAATTGCCTTTAGGACTGGAGAACATTATTTTCATCCAATTTAGTGAAAGTGATGAAGGTGAAATTCCAGATTGGCTTGCTTTGAAGCTACACCCCTGAAGCTCACCATGTTTTGCAATGATAGAAAGGGCTCAGGTTCCAAGTACTGAACCTAGCTAGATAAACTACACAGAACTCCTCTACAGACAGGAAGTTCCTGAGGTTCCATTCACTTCTATACTGGAGGCAATAGTGGTTAATACTTTGAGTGCCATGAGTTCACTTGCTCTTGGACCTCTTTGTTCCTTCCTCTTCTTCTTCTACCTTTTCTTGGGTGTGGCCCTTGGTTGACAGCAAGAAGAGGAAATCTTCTTCTCATTTAACAGGGCCAAATTTTGATGTTGTAGCAGCTCTGCTCGGTACTGCCCCTCCTCCTCTAGCAAAGAGAGAAAATATTACTTCAAGATTGGTAACTGATGCTCAAGTTCAATAGTTCTTGCAGGTTACGAAGCCCAAGGTTTTATAAAGAAGAGAAGGATCTTTTGGTCTATGATTTGGAGCTTTCCAAGATCCCAATGGGAGAATCCACTCCTAAGAATGAAGTTCATAACCTTAAGGAAATAGTAACTAAGGTTATTGAACGGGTTGAGAAAGGAAAACATACCATAGATTAGTTGGAAGAAGCAAAATCAAGTTCTTTCCAACTTTATTATATCATTGTTAGCCAAGGATAAAATTTTGGATCCAGCCCCACTGGTTATTCTCCCATCCACCATGATTCTCATGGCTAGGATGAAGTTCAAAACATCAAATACATATACAAGTATTCAACTTATGGGAAGGCTGTGGAAGCTATGGTGGATGATATGACTATAACAGGTTTGAACATCATTGTGGAAGCCTTCAAAACCACTGAAAAAGTGATTAATTTACAGCAGAAACTCTCTTCCTCAATCAAAGCTATGGATAAAGAGTTGAAGGTCTAGAGTATTTGTATTATAGATCTTTGCCTAATGGGACAAACTGATGAGAAGATCCTGTTGATCAACAATTGTATTTGATGATGCCAAGAATAACTTGTCAAAGGCATGGAATTTTTAGTGTTGAGTGGAAGATAAAGGTTTTGGAAGAAGCACTAGGAGAGTTGAGGAATGTGTGGCAAAAATGATAATCTTTTAAAACTTATGTCTCATTAGTCCTTCAAAGATATTCACTACCATCTTCAATATGAAAATACAAGTGTTCCCTTCTCTCTTTAGGAAATCAAAGCTCAGTTTAGAACTTTTGTCAAAGATGATTTTTTTAAAGAAGAGTCATTTACTAAAGAGAAGATGGAAGACATTTTTTCCCTCCATTCAGCTATTGTCGATAGCTAATAAAAAATATCTGGAACATATTGAGTTTGATAAAGATATGGAGAAATGTCTAGGAACATGGACTCATGCTACTGCCAACACCACAATTCCAAGAGGCATGGAAATAGTAGAAGCATTGAAAAGATTCAGACATCATATCCTCAAATCAGTGGGCCCCCCTCAGTCATAATTGGATGTCCCTTAGCTTCTAACACTTTCTTTCTCTTCTTCTATTTTTAGTGTCGAGCTCCTTGTAATGTAATTAAGGACATTGTATTGTGTATTTCCTTAATTAATATTTTAGTTAGAAGAAACAGTTACCAAATGTAACCAATTTGTAAGCTATTTAATGAGCTCTCCTCACCATTTCAAGGGGTTGGAACTCTGATTATTTTTTAAAAGTGTAAAAGAGTCAAAAGCTATCAATACAAGAAATTTTTCCTTTCTACTTCTATCCATGTCTATTAATTCCTTCTTATCTTTCATAAACTATTGAATCATTTATCTATTTTGCATCAAGAAGCTTTGTATTCTTATGGATTTCATATCTGGAACTTTGTGTCTGTGAAATAACATCTAATGTTTTAATACGAATGATTTATATTCTATATTATCCTAGTTTAGCATTTATAGGGAACTATTTTTCTATCTATACTTCCTGAAGAGTGTTATTCTACCTTTTCCCTTCCTTATTTCTTCTGTTCTTTTGTATTGATAATCTATCTTGGATTTTAAAACACTTTCATGATATCAGATTTCCTCATTGAAATTGAAAGTTATACATTTGTGAATAGTTTTTTGCTTTCAATAAGGGCACCTCTCCCATCAAAGAGGAGGGACTTTCATCCCCTGGTTGTTGCTTTCATTAAAGTCCTTTTTGACAACCAACAGTTTTTGGTGACTCCACTGGGGATTCATTTTCACCGGGTTCCAGTCTTTAAAGAACAATTTCTTGATCATTTTTTTATCTGGCGACTCTAAGGTTTACCACATGGTAGAAGGGCTCTCAAAATTGAAGATTCTTAGTTTCAACTCTTGGAGCAGTAAGGCTTTCCTCTTCCTTCAAAAAGAAGAGATAGAAGAACTCATTCTGTAAGCACACCACCTATTAAGGATAGAGCTTCTGGGATTAGTGTCCCTCAATAGCAACCCAGCCCTAATCTTCATGATTTGGTTTTTGTTGGTCTTTCAGTTCCACCTCAAGAAATTTTTCCAAGGATGGTAGTTCCATTACCTTGGGGCCAACAAGTTGGGCCTCTTGCCCGTCCCTCATCCCTTGCATGAGTTACCCAGGGGTAACAGAAAGAACTTTCCCAAGTTCGGAGGGGATGGTAAGGTACATCCTGATGAACACATTACAGCCTTCATAGTTGCATGTGGAGTCCTTGGAGTTGAACACGAGGATGTCTCTATGAGGATTTTTGTGGAGACTTTACAGGACAATGCAGCAGATTGGTTTTATCATCTCCCCACTGGGGCCATCACCAATTAGACTACCATGAGAACTAGATTTGAGAATCGTTTCAAACCTACTGAAGATGTGCATACTTACTAGCCCAAATTTCTCAAATCAAGAAAGAACCACAGGATCCCATGAGATAATTTGTGGCCAAGTTCAATAAGCTGATTAATAAGATCCCACAAGACACCCGACCTGTGGATCAAATTCAAAAAAAATTCTTCCTAAGCGCTCAATTTCCTGAAGTAAGTTATGTGCTGAGAAGAGAAAATCTTGCAACTTTGGATGTTGATCAGAGATTAGCCATCAGTGTTGAAGATGACCTGATCATGTCTGGTAAATTGAAAAGAGATCCTTCCAAATCTAAAGCTTCTTCCTCCTCTTCCTCTACCCTTGGAGCTAATGTAGATCAATTAGTACAGAAGCTTGCTAATGACCTCATTGCCATCAAGAAACAATTGGCTTAAAATGCTCCTTATCAAGATGTTTCAAGAAGGAATTTTCAGCCTAGAAATCGTTTGCTTTCTTCTCAGAAAAGACTGGCAATTGAAGGACCACCCATCAAGGTCCCTGTTAATGCAACTTGTGAGGTTGAAGAACTTGATGATGAAGAAGTTAATGAATATTTTGAAGAACCTGAAGAAGAGGCTAATGAAGAACTAGAAGAACTTGATGGATCTCAAGTTAATTTCCTTACTACTGAGGGCATTGATGAAGAAGATGATTATGACGAAGTAGTGGCAGAGATGAATAGTGAGTCATATGTTGTTATGACCCGAGAGTAGACCAATAAGAAAGAAAAAGTGATGCAGCCTGCTAAAAAATCTAAGGAGTATCCCACAACTATTCCAGTGGTGGCGAGAAGAGGATCCCATGTTCCCACTGCATCCACGCAAAAGGTTAGTTCTACTAATTCTTCTTCTCCTACTCCTACTTCTAAAACTTCTTTTTCTCTAGCCTCAAAACTTGATAAGCCTAATATTCCCAGTGATGATTCCCCATCCACCTTTAGATCTTTTGATATCATCGACCATCTTAAAAAGACAAAAATCTAGATTTCAGAGGCTGAGTATTATCAAACCCATCCAAAAGCCTTTGCCAAAATGGTCCACTTTGTCAATTCCCATTCCAAGACTTCATCTAACACTTCTAAAGGTATTTTTCCTACTCCATCTTCTGCACCCCAACCAAATCTTGTGGTTGCAGTCACCTCACCTAATGAGAAAATAAAACCATTTTATGTGACCCTCCTTATAGCAGCCATAGACTTAGCAACTGTGTCATAGACTCAGGAGCTTCAGACAATGTAATGCCTACCAAAGTAGCTCATGCTTTGGGTCTTACCCTCACACGCACTATTGGTTCTTGTTATTCCATGGAGAGTAGGGAGGTGCCCTTAGTTGGAAGAATTAAGGATGCACAAGTAGCTTTTATATCTTACCTGAGAAAAAGGTTTTAGCTACTATTCTGGTAGTTGATATCCCTCCTTCATATGGCATGCTGTTGAGTAGGAACTTCTGTAAGGACGTGGGAGGAGAAATTCAAATGGATTGTTCACATGCCCTTATACCAGTCAATGGAAAGATGAAGAAGCTATTGCCTGAGAAGCAAACTAAGTATATTGTAAAAAAGATAGATGATACCAAAGCAAAAATACTTTATAAAGATATTGGGCATGGAAACTATATGATCATGTCATAGGATGAGGCAGAATGTCCCAAAGAAGTACTTCATGATCCTAATAGCATTTGGAATTTGGAATTTGATGGAAATTTCTCCTCAGCTGGTGTTGGGGCTAGTGTGGTATTGATATCCCTCGAGGGAAAGATTCATCCTTTCTCATTCAAACTACAGTTTGAAAATACAAATAACACAGCTGAATATAAAGCTCTCATCCTTGGACTAAATGTGGCAAAAGAGAAAGGTGTGAAGAATCTTTTGGCTCATGGAGATGCGGAACTGGTTGTCAAACAAGTCAGAGACCTTTTCTAGGTAAAGAATATAAGGTTAAAGCACTACAAGAATCTGGTATGGGATTCTATTGAATTCCTTGATGCCTTCTCCATCGAAGTAGTGCCAAGGGAAAAGAACACTAGGGCTGACTCTCTAGCTGTTTCAGGATCTTTGTTGATACCTCATCCTAATTTTTCTCAGGATAAGTTTACCATTGAAATGATCCATAGACCGAGTGTACCAGATAATGCAAATAACTTGCAGGTTTTTAATAATGATTAGCATTTGCTCTCTTTCCTGGAACTCAGGGATAACTTTGACCAATTGTATTTTAAAGGAAGTGGCAATCTACCTTGTGAGAGTGTTTCTTCCAATGAGGAAGGTGTCAAAGAGGAGACAGCTCAAGATGGATGCATCAGGCTAAAAGGTAACAAGATCCCTAGAGGGATAGTAAGCTTGGAGGAATTGTTTGATAAACATGACAGATATGTCAAGTCCAGAGCTTCCAGAGGACCCCAATAGTCTGCTGAATATGAAAAGATTAATATTGGGAACTCTGTTGAACCCAAAATGGTGAATATTGGAAAGTTTTGTACCCACGAGGAGAAGAAGAAGGTGGTGGATCTTTTGAAGAAGTACGTTGATGTCCTTTCTTATTCTTACAATGATCTGAAGGCTTTTCAGCCAAAAGAAATGTAGCATTTCATTCCCCTCAAACATGGGATTAAAGCTTTCAAGTAGAAACAAAGGCAATACAATCCAAAGATTGTTGGCACTATTTTCCAAGAAATAAAGAAGTTGTTGAAGGCCAAGATTATCTTTCCTATTCATCATTCAACATGGATTACTAATATTGTGCCTGTCAGGAAGAAAAATGGTGAGATTTAGATCTGTGTTGATTTTAGGAATCTGAATCAGGCTTCTCTGAAGGAAAATTATCCCCTACCCATGATGGACCAAGTGTTGCAAGTTGTTACAGGTGCAGAGATGTTGTCCATGTTGGACAGATTCTCGGGATATAACCAAGTAGAAGTTAACACTGCAGATCAGCACAAGACTACCTTTACCACTCCTTGGGGTACTTTTTCCTACAAGAGGATGCCCTTTGGTCTCATTAATGTTGGTGCTACCTTCCAGAGAGATATGGATTTGGCCTTTGGAATTCTAAAAGGAAAATGCATTGTTGTGTATCTAGATGATTTAATTGTATTTTCCAAATCTAGGGAAATTCACTTTTAGAATCTAGAAACGGTCCTCTTGAAATGCAGAGAGCATGGAGTCTCTCTGAATCCCAAGAAATCTATATTTTGTGTCATGGAGGGCCAATTATTGGGACATGTTGTCTCCAAATATGGAATCAAGATTGATCCTGAACAAGTACAAGCTATTCAGCAGATTCCTCTTCCCACAAGAAAAAAGGGAGTGCACTGCTTCTTTGGTAAGATCAACTTCCTAAGGAGATTCATCCCTTATTTTGTAGATCTGACTTTGAACATTTCACAAATGATGAAGGAAAGAATCAGGCATTTGGTTGGTCCTCTGAAGGAAAAGAAGCATTTGAAGGCATTAAGAAATCCATTGCTAAGACTCCTATCTTAGCATGTCCAAATTTTAGCAAAGATTTTATTATCTATTTTTATTCCACAGAGATTACCTTGGCCACTGTGTTGACTTAGAAAGATTCTAAAGATCATGAGCTCCCAATTGCATTCATGAGTTATATTCTAAAAACTCATGAGTTGAAGTACACTATGATGGAGAAACATGCTTTTGTAGTGGTTAAAGTTGTTAAGCAGTTTCGATTTTACATTCTTAACTCTCACTCTGTTGTGCTTGTGCCTGACATGACTATCAAGTCTATTCTTACACAGTAGGAGTTTGGAACCAAGAGAGGAAATTGGGTAGAAAATTTTTAGGAGTATGATCTCGACATCAGACCAACAAAACTAGTTCGGGGTAAAGGCCTGTGTGAACTCATTGCCAAGGGAGCTAGTCATGAAACACCTCAGGATGAAGTTGATATTCCTATTGTTCTGTTCCTTAGCTCAACAGATGAATGGTATGTTGATATTGCTCACTTTCTCACCTATGGTGAATGTCCATCTCACTTAATTTCCAAGGAGAAGAGAGCTATCAAGCTAAGGTCAGCACAGTACATGTTATGGGAAAATGCTTTATTCAAACGAGGAGTGGATGGAAGATTCTTGAAGTGTGTTGACAAAGTGCAACAAAATAAGTTGTTCTCGACTTTCCATGACCAAGCCTATAGAGTTCATTTCTCATCTGTCGTTACTGCTCACAAAATTCTTCATGCAAGGTATTATTGGCCTACTTTGTTTAAGGATGCATCAAAGTGGGTCGACAAATGTGAAGCTTGTCAAAACTTTGTGGGAAGACCAAAGTTGGTTGCTTTACCACTCAATCCAGTTGTGATTGAAGAACCCTTTCAACAGTGGGGTTTGGATTTCATTGGAACACTCAACCCATCTTTGAGTACAAGACATACTCATGTGTTGACTGCCACAAATTATTTCACTAAGTGGGTAGAATCCATCCCAGTTAAAAGTACCACTTCAGAGGTAGTATGTAATTTTATCAAAGAAAACATCTTGATAAGGTTTGGAGTACCAAACAAGATCGTGACTGATAATGCTTCAAATTTTTCTTCTGCTGAGATGATGGATTTCTGCTATGGATATGGGATTTCTCTTGCTCATTCTTCAGATTACTATCCTCAAGGGAATGGTCAAGCAGAATCAACAAACAAAAATTTGGTGACCATTATAAGAAATCTTATTAATGAATCTCAGAGAAATTGGCACAAGAAGCTCTATGATGCTCTCTGGGTAGATAGAATTACACCCAAAAGAGCAATTGGGATGTCCCCTTTTCAAGTAGTGTATGGTGTGGAAGCCCAATTACCAGTGACAGTGGAACTACCAGCTTTGCATTTGATGAAAGCTATTGAGGACACCAGTTTCAGTGATTCTTTGGATAAGAGGATCATGTATCTCCATAAGCTAGATGAAGATAGGCTACATGTTTTTGATAGAATATCTACCCATCAGCAGAAGGTGAAATCCTTATTTGACAAGAAAACCAAATCTAGAGATTTCAAAGTTGGAGACATTGTTTTGTTGTGGGATAAAAGACATGAACCTAGAGGAAGCCATGGTAAGTTTGATTCTCTTTGGCTTGGTCCTTTTATAATCAGGCACTTTGCTGGTGAAAATTCTTTCTATCTTGATTACATGGATGGATCCTCTCTCCCACTTCCTTATAGTGGTCAGTACCTGAAATTGTTTAAATCCTAGGTGGATAGGAAGTCTTATGTATATTATGTACAGTGTGTGTTTGCTTTCCCTTGTCTTTTCTTTGTTGTTTACCTTTCCTTTTTTTTGGTGTGTTCCCTTATGTATTGTTTTTCCTTTGACTCTTTTGCCCAATGGATAAGGCACTAGTCTTCTCCCCCTGATTTTTTCTTGAGTTCTTGTCTTGCCTCATTTTTCTGATCTAGTCAAGTCATCCCCAAAAAAATATAGTTGTTGTCCTCACAAATTTTCCACTCTTTTGAAAGTTATAAATTTGAAAATTTTGAGTTGACACCCTTCAGTAATGTTCCAATGAATTAAAAATTTGAAGAGATGATGAAAATTCACATTTATTGGGGTCATTTTAGTGACTTGCGGATCTGTCAGACATTTCTGTCCCTCTTATCCCAAGTACTTGTGGGCCTTTTGTTCACCGATCATCCGATTTCCCCGCAAGTCCTTCTCTATCAGCTTTATTGGAAATTTTCAGCCCATTTGTCCCAAGTTCACTCAGAATTCCTTTTCCCCGATCACCCGCATCAGCCACATCAGGTTCTTCACACTCCTATTTCTGTGTCCCTGGACCATTCGTGCTCATTTGGCCCGATTTCCTGCATCACCCGAATCAGATGAATCATGTCTTCACGTCCCTCAAGTTTCTCTATCCCTGGAACGCTCGTGCTCATTTGGCCTAATTTTCCCGCATCGGTCGAATCATGTCTTGGCATCCCCTATATCCCAATGTCCCATGGACCATCTAGGCTAGTTTTTTCCACTTTTCCCACATCTCATCTTTTTGAGTTAGTGCAAGGTGTATTTAATGCCTATTTATGATCTTCTCTCTCTTGAATGGCTATTTAAAGGGACTACCACCTATGCATTTGTCACATTGCTTGCTTGCTCTTTCTCACCCGCATTCCAGCAATTGAGTCATTTGTTCATCTCATTGTATCCCTTTACATTTTCATCTCAAATTTGTTCTTGGAAGATCATCCCTCTGTGCATTGCAAAAATGAAGATCAAGTTTCAAGGGTAGGAGCATCTATCGCCTCTAGAGACCTCTGTACCAAATATTAGGGATAGTGAAGTTCGGCACTTAGATTTTGGTGATTTTTGGGGTAAACTAACATGCACCAACCTTAATCCCATGGTCCAAATGATCAGTGATAGTGGAATTGTGTATGCTTCTGGTTTTCCCATCTTTGTGCAGCGTGTCAACATCGTGCTCACCTTTGGAGCTCATTTTAACCCAAATTCCAAGGAATTTGTTAATGTGCATGGGGAATTGATTACGAAATTGGATTCTACCACCATTGTCACTACCCTACGCATTCCTAAGACAGAAGACTCCATTGTTCTCACTCTTGCTCAAGCTCAGGCCCTTTTTGACCAAGACAATGAAAAATACAAGGCACGAGTAGCGAAGTCATGGTTAAAGAACCCTAAGAAGGGAGCGTCCCGACTCTCCAAAGCATTGTTTAGGTTTGATTTCAATGAGGAGCTATCATATTTCATCATCTTGCTCATTCATATCATGGGAATGCCCTCCACCAATGAATTTCATTTTTGGATGTGCCCCTTTATAAACATCATCTGTGAGGGCAAGTAGAACATAAACTGAGCTGAAATTATCTATATGAACCTGAGTGAGTAATTGGAAAATGTTTAGAAAAATAACAAATTCTATATGACTTCTTATCTCATGTATACCCTAGCTGCATCCCGGGAGTGGTTTGGTTTCACCTACATGGAGGACAAGAAGGATGAGCCTATCTACATATACTGCCCTCAATTTACCCTCAAGGCCAATAATCACAATTTCATAAGGGTCAATGATGCTTTCACCATGTATATTGTAAGACTCTTAGGGGGTGACACTGCTAGGAGATTTTATGATGAAGCTATGACTCTGATAGCCAAGTACAGGGCCTTCTTCATCGAATTCAGAAGGTTCTCATACATCAGGTTGGCTTTCTTTAAAAGTACACCCCTCAAGCTCCCCATGTTTTGCAATGAAAAAATGGCTCTTGTTGAAGTGTGCAAGTAGCTTGATAAACTACACAAAACTTGTAGAGACAAGAAGATCATTGGTCTTCATTTCCCTATCTCCCTGGGAAATTATACATGTAAAATGACTCTAGATGCCCAAAACATAGAAAAGGCTATTACTCCTCTCACTATCCATTTCTTCAGACCCAGTACTTTTTTTGATCTGAAGGATTTTATTGATCAAAACCTCATAATAACTTATCATCATAAACCAAACACTAAGGATTACTGGGTTGATTGTGCTAATGATTTTGAAGCCAAAAGGAGGCATTATGGTAGACTCTCTTTGCAACAAATTATAGCTCTCAATCTCTACTAAGTTCCTGAAGGGCTTAAGGATGATGATGAGGACTTGCAATCCTTTGAATATGAAAGATCAATCAAACATGATCCTTTAAAAATTGTGGATTGGTACATAAAGGAGAGAGATGATTTGAGTGAAATTATTACCCTTGTTCTTGTAAGAACTAAGGTTTGGTTTGACAGAAAAGTTTGTGAGCTCAAGAGGAATCAGGGTAGATCTTCTTCAAGAGAAATTTCCACACCTGGGAAGGAAGTACATACACCAAGTACTGAGGTACCTGAGAAAACCCCTCCTTCCTCCATAAAAGATTCTGAATCATCTACTCCTTCTTCCACTCAAGTGTATCAAAATAATATTAAAGAGACTAAGCAAGAACCAATTGAGGAAGAAACTCTTCTGGAGCGGCCAGAATTTACTTCAGGGCCAGAGAACATTATTTTTCTTAGTGAAAGTGATGGTGGTGAAATGCCAAATTCTACTGAAGCTCCTGAAATCACTGTTGAAGAAGAAAGGGAGGTTCCAACTACTGAACCTCATAGTATAATAGACTCCTCTGCAAAGGAATTTCCTGAGGTTCAATTCACTTCTCTACTGGAGGCAACAGTGGTTAATACCTTGAGTGCCATGAGTTCACTTGCTCTTGGACCTCTTGTTCCTTCCTCTTCTTCTTCTACCTTTGCTTAGGTGCATCCCTTGGTTGACAACAAGAAGAGGAAATATTCTTATCATTTAATAGGGCTAAATTTTGATGTCATAACAGCTCTTCTCAGTATTGCCCCTCCTCCTCCAGCAAAGAGATAAAATATTACTACAAGATTGGTAACTGATGCTCAGGGCCAGCATTTCCTAGAGGTTGTAAAGCCCAAGGTTGATAAAGTAGAGAAGGATATTTTGGTCTCTAATTTGGATCTTTTTCAGGATCCCAATGGGAGAAGCCACTCCTAAGAGTGAAGTTCATAACCTTCAGGAAATATTAACTAAGGTTATTAAACAGGTTGAGAAAGGAAAATAGACCATTGAGCAGTTGAAAGAATAGAATCAAGTTCTTTCCAACTTTATTACATCATTGTTAGCCAAGGATAAAGTTTTGGATCCAGCCCCACTGGCTGCTTTCTCACCCCCCATAATTCTCAGCCAAGATGAAGTTCAAAGCATCAAATACATATGCAATTATTCAATTTATGGGAAGGCTGTGGAAGCTATGGTGGATGATATGACTATAAAAGGTTTGAAATTCATTGTGGAAGCCTTCAAAACCAATGAAAAAGTGATTAATTTGCAACAAAAAATATCTTCCTCAATCAAAGCTATGGATAAAGAGCTGAAGGTTTGGAGTAGTTGTATTACAGATCTTCACCTAATGGGCCAAGCTAATGAAAAGATCATGTTGGCCAATAATGTATTTGATGATGCCAAGAATAACTTGTCAAATGCATGGATTTTCAGTGTTGAGTGGAAGATAAAGGTTCTGGAAGAAGCACTAGGAGAATTGAGGAATGTGTGGCAAAAAGGAGAATCTTTTAAAACTTGTGTCTCATTAGCCTTTAAAGATATTCACTGCCATCTTCAAGATGAAACTACATGTGTTCCCTTCTCTCTTCAGGAAATCAAGGCTCAGTTCAGAACTTTTGTCAAGGATGATTTGTTTAAAGAAGAGTCATTTACTAAAGAGAAGATGGAAGACATTTTTTCCCTCCATTCAGCTATTATCGAAGCTAATAAAGAGTATTTGGAACATACTGAGTTTGATAAAGATATGGAGAAATGTCTAAGAACGTGGAATCATGCTACTACCAAAACCACAATTCCAAGAGGCATGGAAATAGACGAAGCATTGAAAAAGTTCAGACATTGGATTCTCAAATCAGTGGGCCCCCCTCAGCCATAATCAGATGTCCCTTATTCAATATTTTCTTTCTCTTCTTCTATTTTTAGTGTTAATCTCCTTGTAATTAATTAAGGACGTTGTATTGTGTATTTCCTTAATTAATCTTTTAGTTATAAGAAACGGTTACCAAATGTAACCAATTTGTAAGCTATTTAATGAGCTCTCCTCACCATTTCAAGGGGATGGAACTTTGATTATTTTTTAAAAGTGTAAAAGAGTTAAAAGCTATCAATACAAGAAAATTTTCCTTTCTACTTCTATCTGTGTCTATTAATTCCTTCTTATCTTTCATAAACTATTGAATCATTTATCTATTTTGCATCAAGAAGCTTTGTATTCTTGTGGATGTCATCTCTGGAACTTTATGTCTATGAAATAACATCTAATGGATTTAATACGAATGATTTCATTCCATATTATCTTAGTTCAGCATTTATAAGGAATTATTCTCCTATCTATACTTCCTAAGAGTGTTATTCTACCTTTTCCCTTCCGTAGTTCTTCTGTTCTTTTATATTGATAATCTATCTTGGAGTTTAAAACACTTTCATGATATCATAGTTCCTCATTAAAATAGAAAGTTATACATTTGTGAATAGTTTTTTTCTTTCAATAAGGGCACCTCTCCCATCAAAGAGGAGGGACTTTCGTCCCCTGACTATTGCTTTCATTAAAGTCCTTTTTGACAACCAACAACACCCAAGTTTAATAAATACAATGGAAAACATGATCCACGTGAACATATTACAAAATTCTTTATGGCATGCCAAGAATTGGCCTATAATGACGTGTATCTCTTACAATTATTCCCAAATATTTTGAGAAGACAAGCCTTATATTATTTCCTTCACCTTCCAAATGGATCAATCACCACATTTGCAAACCTCTCAAAGAAGTTCATTAAAAATTTCTCTTTTAATTTAGACTCTTAGATTACAATGATGGACCTTTGTAACACCAAATAAAGGACAAATGAAAACTTTACCCATTTCCACAACAATGGTGAGGAATCGTGAGTCGATTTTCATGCTTTATTCTAGAGAAAAAATTGGTTAGAATCTTTATTCCTAACCTCAATAATGAACTACCCTTTCAAATTCAGATGCATTTTATTTCTAATTTTTAGGAATTCATTGAGAATGGGACTCAAATTGAAAAGGTTCTCATCACAAAAGGGTTAATCTAATCTCCTTTCAATGACCAAACAAATAAAAAGAATCATTCTTGGGACAAATCCAAGCATATCAATCAAAATCGTAATGTTGTCAATGATGGGGTCACTGACAATCGTAATGTACATAATGTTCAAAACCATCAAATGAAAACATATAAATCAAAACTAATCATTATTTTTCTAAGCAAAGAAGCTTCTCCTCGAGATTATAAATGATGACAATTCACACCTTTGGGAGAAATTATTTCAAGCATCCTATGTCAATTGGAAAGTGACAACATGGTTACTTACCCAATCACAAGACCCTCTTTTAAGAAGGGAAGCCAAAATCATCTTGGTATAAAGCAAACAAATTTTGTTATTACCATCACATTAACGGCCATAGTATAGATCATTCTATGTGACTCCACGATTATATCCAAGATCTCATCGAGAGTGGATACATTACAATTAAAGATACATCACCTAACAAAATGCCAAAAAAATAGATTAAAGTTGTTTCAAAACCCTTTTCCAAAGCATGGTACAAATGGTAAAGATCTTGATAAAGGAAAATCCTTCAACAATGTTGTTTTTAATTCAATCATTTCATTTATCAAAGAAATGCCTAACTCAATTGTCATAACACTCCTAATTATATAGTGGTCATAGGGCATAAAAAATTTTGGGTATCTGAAGTTAAACAAACATCTGCATAAACCACACCTCAAGTGTCAAATCCTACAACTACAAATAATTCGAAACCAAAATCCAATGTTAAATATTCCTCATATGGTGTTTATGACCTTGTTAAATAGTTAGAGACAATGCCGGTGCATATGTCCCTCATGGAGTTAATTAAAAAATCAGTTGCACTTCAATATATCCTTATTCATGCTCTTCATGAAGCGTGTGTTCCTTAATATATCAATATGCAGTAGTTCCAAGAACTTATTCCAATATTTCACCTAGTAGTCCTATGTTTTCATTTGTTCCTCAAGACCTCTTAAACCCTAGCCTTCAAACAAACAACTCATTGTACATTGAATATTATATCACCAACCATAAAATTAAAAGAGTTCTTATTGACAATGGATTTACCTTAAATATTTTCTCTATGAAGTTTTTGAGATGCCTTGGTCATACTGAAGAGAGTTGGGAGTTATGGGAGCTAATGTTATAACTATTTGTGGTTATGACAACATTAAATGAAAATCTTCTGTAACAATCACCTTATGAATACAAATTGGACCACAAAATCTATACATCCTTTGTCATGTTGTCTATGTTGACAACTCATAAAATATCCTTCTAGTTCGGCTATGGATACATGTCATGCAGGTCATGCCTTACACCTCTCATAAATGTATAAAATTCCTTCATAATGATAAAGAGTCTACTTGCTGGAAGATGACAAACCATTCAAATATTGCAATCTCTTAGAGGCAAGGTATAACCATGCAAACTATTGTTCTTCCGTAGATAGATATTTCACACCTCATGTCATACATGTCAATGTTGATAACCATATAGATCCTAACACACTCTTATAATCTCAACCTTCTACATCTAATCCACCACCTAAACTAAAAATATCTCATAGATTTATTGGTGAATATGATCTTGAAAATGCTTTTCATGTTGGTAACCTTCCATTGTCTCCACGTATTTACAAAAAAATTAACACTCCCCATCTACGAGAAGCTCATGTCTACCATATTGGTAATAATCTATGGAAATAGTATGCATATTTAGAATATGGACACACTCATGGCTCTTCAAGCTCTTGGTTATATGATGATCGGATGGCTAGTTGCTATAAATCCTCTTACTACAGTAAGGTTGAAAAAATGATGAAGAATATTTAATTCAAAGGTAGAGGAATTGGTACACAAGAACAAGGACATCTCAAACCATACTATATGAATAAAATATATATTTTCATGGTCTATATTTTGAAATTTTTAAAAATAAGTTGCTAATATTTGATTTAACAACTGGTGAAGAGGATTTTGACTCTGATGTTGAGAGAAATTCCACACATAACCTCTTCGAAGACCTATCCAAAACCAATTTTTCCATTGAAAACCTTTCCATTCACACCCTTGATTTTGACATCATTTATCCTAGTCTCATCCATCAGGACCAAAAAAATCACATATCTATGGACATCTTTCAAATTGATGAGGCCATTAAAGAGTTTCTCAGGATTTGAGACCCTATCCCCCGATCGGATCACAAGAATGTCTTCGATATAAAATTTGACTCTTCAACTTATTTTGGAAAAGAACATGAGTAATTCAGTATACCAAAGAAAAATAAATAAAAAACAAGAAAAATAAAAATACAATCTCTCATAGTGAAAACATCACTGAGGTGTTATTTGAGAAACAAAAAGAAAAGAAATGAAAAAATAAGAAAAAGGAAAAGGATACATCTCCCGGTGAAAAAAATTTCAAGGCACAAGAGAGAGGAGACTCACGTTTGGATCAAATATATGACCTACATCAACCTACAACATCTTTTCAAGAAACAGATACATCCAAAATGGTCATAGAAGAGACTATCACAATTAAGATTGGCATAAATGAGAATCATGTTGTTATAACTTGGTGCAAGTTTATCAGTAATAGAGATAGAAGGATTCACAACACTAGTTATTGAGTTTTCAAATGTTTTCACATGGTCATACAAAGAAATTACAGGTTTATATCCTTCCCTTGTAGTGCACAATCTTTTGGATCTCCCAGACGTAAAAATAGTCAAGCAGAAACTCGAGAAAATGCACCCTAAAGTGGCATTATTAGTGAGAGAAGAATTACATAAATTGTTCAAAGTTGGCTTCATCATATCAATATATTACTCATAATGGATATCTAATATAGTACTGTTATCCCAAATTAACCCCCTGGGTTAATTTGGATAACTTGCTTTCAAATAAGCTTAGAAGGGAAAATGAAGTTTAGAAAGCCGTCAAATTTTAAACCTAAAGTCAACTTGTTGCAAGCTCAGTGAGTTATGACGAGCTGGTAGGCTATGGGAATTTAAGCCCTTCATATATCATCAAAATATACTACCAATTGGTAGCATGTTAATATGATATTGGTTAGTAGTAAGAGTGGTCAGTAGCCGAGAGCGCATGAGATAGAAGGAGAGTCGGTAGCATCGTACGGATGCTATCCGAATAGTAACATGAACGAGATGCTACCATGGCCAGTGGCAGAAGATGGTCACTGTCATAGGCCAGCAAGTTGGAAGTGAGTTTAAACTTGATGCACGGTGTATGGTGGTATGGATACACTACCGGTCGGTAGCATGGAATAATCCTCGACATCAAGAATCAAACGGAACGTGTGAGACTCAGCAGGTTCAAAAGGAAGGCTACAAAATGCAACTGACTAAGCAATCAATGCTGACGGTGGACAACATGAGAATGTATGCAACCGACCGGACAAGAAAGGAATATTACCGGTCGTTGAATTGGAGCTTATTCATACGAGTAATGAGCATTAGATGGGATGGTGAGTTCGGGTAGCTCAACTACCTGTCAGGCATTTAATGCTTGGTAGGTGAAGAGCTCAATTTGCTATATAATGTAAAAGATTCGTTCATTTGAAGGGTCCCACCCAATGTCTTTTCAGTTAGCTTCCATCGGGATTGTTAACTTTGTTCATTAGCGGCACCATGCCAAAATGGTGGCTGACTTCCCATGAGTTGGGAAACCCTCGTAATCCGGCCTCTACAATCAATCTCGCACCTTCTATCCATGTAATATAATGGAATTGTGCATATTTTAAGCAGTGGGGTAGAATATCTGTTTTGTGGACACATTTTGTCGATGGAACCCTTACAAGTTTTATTTACAACCTTGCCTTTCCTTGTGTAGTTTACTTGGTATGTTGTGTGCATTTGTGCTTACAGCTCCAGTTTTACTATGTTGTAAATGTGTGGGTGAGTGAAAGATGTTTAGTTCTTGATCTGTGGCACTTTGTCTGTTATCTCTCCCATGTGTCTTCCCTTTCCTTCCCCTCATGGAGAGAGCTCAACCACCCCATTTTATGGTGTTATCACCTCCCTTGTTTTAGGATTCCAATTTCATGCATGTCCCTCTCTCCTTGGTCCCTTGGCATTATAGGATAGTTTTTGGTAGCTGCATTTCATTTCCTAGGAGTACTTTAGCATTAGGAAAAGGTAGAGGAACCATCCTTTTCTGGAGGTCCATCTCAAGTAGTGAGTCCCACAACTTAAGAGATGGTCCCATGTTATCCAAAAGTAGGGATCTACAATGCATATTCCCAAGGTTCTACTTTTTTGACATAACAAGTACCCATTGAAAAAAAACACCAAGGCTACAGATATGTACAGACTATTATGATATCAATAAGGATTTTCCAAAGGATGATTTTCCCTTGCCTAATATTGACATGATCGTAGATTCTATAGCTAGCCATGAAATTTTATCTCTAATGGATGACTTTTTACGTTATAATCTTATTCAAATTTCTAAAGAAGACTAGCATAAAATAACATTTACAATACACGGGGGCACATTTTTTATAAGGTCATGCTTTTTTCCTTAATAATGTAGGAGCAACCTATCAACACAAAATGACTTTCATTTTCCATTATTTGCTTCATAAAATCATGAAAGACTATGTAGATGACAATCTTACTAAATCAAAAACCAAACTAGATCATTGATCCATATTGCAACACATATTTGAAAAATTGTGGGAGTATAAGTTGCACCTTAACCCTAAGAAGTGTGCATTTGTCATCACCTCATGAAATCTCTTAGCATTCATACATCTTCTTCAGACCTTGAATTCATTTTGATTTCCATTGAAGGGTAAAGAAATTCATGGACATGCCTCCCCCACATAATATTAGTCAGCTATTAGGACTCTCTAGTAGATTAGGTTGATTCTTTTCTTGCATCCTTCTTCCCTATCTCAACTTAGAAAATCAGAATATGATTTATATTCAGATCATCCGCTCAGGAAATATGTCTGAGTGGTGATAGATTTATGACCTAAGAATGTCAACCTTATCTTCACCAGATCTTTATCGATTGCATATAGTCCCACACTCTACTGGGAATCATCTTTCATGTTCATGGAATCACACTATGCTTTCTCAATCCTTTCAATTTACATAACATGATCTGGGGTGTTACGAATTGCTGATGAACTATATATGTAGATGTCTAAATATGAATTTTGGAAAATGCATATGTTATTTATCTTGGGTATATCTCTTATGGATTCAAGGTAAATTGAAAAATGATCACTTTTAGATTTGAAAAAGTCATGTTTGGAAACTAGCCTAAACCCAATAATGTAACAGAGTTGCTATGACTATTTGCTTAATGGTGCAGTTTAACTCATTGAAGAAATTTTATTCTCTTAACTATCTCATTTATTTAGATCTCCTTATGAATTATTTAACTAACATCAAATATGGGTCATTTTAGTGGGGAGGAAAACATTGATATCAAATATTTTGAATACACTGAAAGAGATCAAAGGGAAGTATCTCCTCGCTATATCAGAACTTTCTGCGGCACCATTGTGAGGGTCAGAACTGATTCATTTTAAATTCCTAGATGAGATTCCTAGTGAATATGGACAATGAGGGTTGTCTTGATGTAAATTCCAATTTTTTATGGATCTTGCAACATTCAAGGGTCAAGAGATGGTATTCTATTAGACACACCAGACAACAATATTATCCCATAGTCTTATAGCATTGGTTTCAGAGTGTGAAAAAACAACATTACTTGATGGGATAAAGCCCTTATAGCTGGTTTAAAATTTTCTATCTCTTGATGGATCAAATAATTAATAGTTTATGGAGATTATCTTTCAATCATTAAGCAAGTCAATGGAGAATATCAGGTTATGGATGATAAATCGGTTCCTTAAAAGCACATGGTCGATAGTCTTAAAGGTTAGGTATAAGAATCAGTCACCTACAAAATAAGGTTACTGATATGTTATCTAGGACCTCAACATTTGTTTGTTGCATATGCTCTTATTACATCTAGTTCTTGTAGTTCATGAAAGTTATTAAATGAACATAGTATGCTAATGATGTTGAACATCTTCTAAAGAACTCGTATGAAGATTTTTCATGAGTGGTAAACATGGTATGTGATAATTAGACAATCATGGTGCATGCATGGAATCCTTGGTATCATGACATGGTAAACTTTGTATTCCATAGGATGAAAGACCTGCCCTATGATTAGGGAAGCTCACACTTATCTTATATCTAGTCATTTTTGTTTCGGTACAGATAGTTGCCCATTTACAGATGCATTTTTTTTTAACATAATGATTAAGTGGTCTGGCCAACCCTTAATGTATATGGGTCCATCACTAATATATAGAGTTAATATTTAATAATATGAAATATTTATATTTCTATAATTAAATATGCTAACCTCGGTATACACTTTAGGTTAAATATTTAATATCATGAAATGATTATATTTATAATATTAAATACTATAAACCTAGGTGTATTTGTCAACCATTTTAGGTTGAAAAGGTGGGTCGGGAAACATACTCCGATCACCTTATATAAAAAAGAATTTAGGTCCTCATTTGATATAATTCGAAAAATATATCAAAGGTGTGCAAATCAAGTGATTTAGTTTCACCCTTGGTAAATAGGGTTTCAAAGGAGGAGGTGATCTTACTGGATGTAAAATAAGTTCTCTGAAGTAAAAGGTTATTTTTAAAGTGGTTTTTACTCTATTGGGGTTTTCCACTATAAATACTATGTCACCTATGTTATTTATTTCCTGTAAGTATTTCTTTATTTACTTATGTTATGATGTAATCTTTATTTAAATATTTATTGTAACATTATGTAATATGTAAGTTGATTAAATCCGTATTTATTAGAATCCTCAAATTATAACATGGTAACATAGCAAGGTAAATTAAATAAACTAAGATCAAATGTTTTTATATTTTATTTATTTAATTTGTATGGAGTTTTTTCAACCAACCCGAAAGAGTATTTAAAAGAATCCGGTCCCCTTCTTTTTTTCCTAATTTATTTTGGCATTAGCATTTGTGCAATTAAACTCTCGGCAAAATTTTTAGGGTTTTTCAATTTTAAATTCCTAATTTTTTTGGGGGGGAGATGTAATATGATATGATTCTTAATTTCATTTACATTTTTAAAATTATATGGAATTAATGTTTGTTTGGAGATTGATGTGTGCACAGGTGAAAGGGGCTTCAAATATTTACCTACATGAAAATCACATACAGAAAAATAAATGATTTATTACTATAATTTCAAATGTTTTCAGGTTAAATATTTCAGAAGGTAAATTCATAACCGTGTTCTTTGGTCCCCTCTAAAAGGATTTGATTTGAAAAATTATAGTTTATAGTTAATCTATAACTATATTCTATATAATTTGAAAACTATATAATTATTTTTAAATAAAAATATATATAATATAGAATAAGGTTTATATAATAATTTATATAAACATCATATTAAAATTTATATAGTTTTGAAAAAAAAACTATATATTAAAAGTCTTAAACCATATTAAAATTACATGTGATTGAAGGAAGAGTCAACAGACAATATTCTAAGCCTAAGTTTAAATCATATTTAAACTTAACTTATAAATCTAGGCATATATCATTTTTTTAAATAAACAAACCTAAGTTTGAATCATATTTTATATATATGGTTATTTTAAACCACTTAAAATATAAATTTTATTAGATTTGGTTTATATATGTTTTATTAAAAACCAAAGTGCTTACTTTTTTTAGTAAGGGAGCCCGTGTTTATTTCTTGGCTATGAAGAGATTACTTTTTAAATCTTAATACTAATTAAATAAAACCTAACATGTGTCCCTAACCATTTATATTATCCATGTAAGGGGCGGCCCTATTCATTTATATCTTATAGTTTATAAAAACTATATAAATAAACATATTTAAAGGTTTTCTTTTATATAAGAGTGGGAGTGGAGAATAAAATGAGATAATATCTCAGGTATAAATGTGGAACTCTCAAGTATAAATGGAGAATTAAAAAAAGCGTTAGTTTATTGATGGCCCACATGAAGTGTGGTAAATATTTATTAAAATATTGGTAGTTATAGTCACATAAAAGTTTTAAAGTTTTTAACTTGCAGAAATTATATAAAATATTTTACAGGTTAATCTATACTCTCATAAATCTACTTGCACCTAGTAAAATTCTTTTAACCTGGTCTGTCCTTTAAACCCCTTTAATAAGAGTTATGTGTTTTTTATAAAAAATATATATATACTTTAGTTTATAATTTTTATGAACTATATGTTGTTTTTTATTTACATTCTATAAACTATATACCTGTTTTTTTAAAGTGTATATATTTTTACATTATAAATTATAATAGGTTATTATAATGTGTTAAAATATAACCTCCCTAATATTATATAGAAGAAGAAATTCTAGAATTTCACATTCTGGAAATACACAGCAAGTTTTGGCTTCATTAATTTTGACGATCAAATGACTATCACGGTAGACCAAACATAAGACAATATGACGGTCATTTAGACATCAAATTTAAGCTCGTATGTTCCATGAAACTTTATGTGTGTTAAAATTGACTATCAAATGACCTTCACAATAGACCAAAAAATAAGCCATTATGACGGTCATTTAGACGTCAAATTTAAGTTGGTCAGATTTTTGTCTACATTAAAAAATTTTTAAATTTGAAGTTGTTATGCATTCTTAGGGGTCTCTTATTCACTTCTATATGGTCAGAAATATTTTTTATATAAATCTGGGGTATAATGCAGAGCCCTTTATATTGTGGGTTATTATTTTAATCATGATAAATTAATTAGTATGAATTGTAATGACAGAATTAGTTATGATCAAATAATTTCTTTAGATCTATAAAATTTAGATATGATTTCTATTAAAATTGTTGTTTTTATTATCGATAAATATGTACCTATGTGGTACATTGTATATTATAATATAGTTTGTTTTACAAGTTTAGGAAAATAATGACGTCCAGTTATTTCTATCTTGAAAAAACTCAGATCCTGAATGAAACCAACTATAAAATTTGGGTCAAAACATAATTTATGGTGAGGAAACTTTGAATGATTGTTTATGGATCTGAGGTTTCTCCCACCGGTCATCAAACAACTATAGATAACATGAATACATTCTTGCAATGAATGCAAAGGCTCTTTCTATGATTCTATGCAGTGTGAACAATGAGTACCTTATACACATTGTAGTATTGAACATCCGAAAGAGGTATGGACATAACTAGAATTCATGCATGAAGGATACTTGGTATATCAAGGATAGTAATGGGAGCACAATAGCTGAAGGAATTCAAAGAAATAGTTTGTATATTTTTTATGATATCGCTTTAGCATCTTGTTTTATATCTCAAAGTTTGAATAATTCCAAACTATGGCATGAAAGGTTAGGACATGTTAATTATCGAAGCTTATACGAAATGTATAGATATAATCTTATGAAAAGTTTTCCCTTGTTGTCTTCTTCTCATGATGTGTGTGAAGGGTGTTTAAGCTCAAAACAAAATGTTAAACCCTTTCACTCACATCTTGAAGAGAGTTCTTCTTCCCCACTAGAACTTATTCATAGTGATGTTAGAGGATCTCTTGAAGTAACTTCATTAAATGGTTCTTTATATGTTGTGACTTTCATTGATGATTTCACCAGGATGATTTGGTCATATTTTCTTAAAAATAAATCTGATGTACTTGGGAAATTTAAGGAATTTAAAGCATCTGTTGAAAACTCTTCAAATTATAAAATTAAGAGACTTAGAACAGATAATGGGGGTGAATATGTTAGCAAAGCATTTGAAAAAATTTGTATTGATTGTGGTATTAAAAGGGAATTAACTTCTCATTTTCCCCAATCTACTGGTGTTGCAGAACGTAAGAATAGGACTATTTTAGATATGGTCTGCACTATGCTTCATTCTACTAGTCTTCCCAAATTTCTGTGGGTAGAATTAATGAACACAGTAGTCTACATTCTAAATAGGGTTCCCACTAAAGCTATTCATCTTTCAACTCCTTTAGAAAAATAGTCAAATCAAAAACCTGATATTTCTCATCTAAAAGTTTATGGTAGTCCTTCTTTATACATTCCTAAAAAGAAAAGAAAGAAGCTTGATATGACTTCTTTCTCTTGTGTTTTCATTGGATATGGAATTAATACTACAGGTCTAAAGATTTACGACCCTGTAAAAAAGGGAAATAACTGAAAACCCTAATGTGGTGGTTTTGGAAAAATATTTTTGTTCATCTGATAATGGTAAAGATTTTCCTAACTCTGTCAATATTTCTAATAATGGTTATGATTCTGATATTAAGAATATAGTAAATGGTCATGATGATGTTTCTTGTGCTGATACTAAAATGCTTCTGAATCTCTTAACTCCCTAGCTAAGAAACCAAAATGGGCTCAATCTGTGTTAGAGATTTCTAATCCTATTGATCTTAGGAAAATGACCAAAAGCCATCATACGTACCATGCATTAATGACCTTGTATGAACCTGAGCCGCAAAATTTTGAAGAAGCTTCTCAAGATGAGAAGTGGATCAATGCAATGCAAGCTGAATATAATGTCCTAATTCAAAATCAAACCTGGGAGTTGGTTCCACCTCTAAAGAAAAGAAGTATTATAGGGTCTAGGTGGTTATACAAAGTAAAATATAATACAGATGGTAGTATTGACAAACATAAAGCTAGACTTGTTGCTAGAGGTTTCACTCAAAAACCTGGTATTGATTTTGTTGAGACATTTACTCCTGTAGCTAAATGAGTAATGTTATGACCTTATTTGTAACTACCACTCAATTTGGGTGGAAAATATACCAAACAAATGTGAAAATTTCCTTTTTGAATGGTGACTTAAAAGAAGAAATTCACATGTCTCAACCTAAAGGATTTGAAGAAACTGGTAAAGAAAACTATGTTTGTAAATTGAAAAAATTATTGTATAGTTTAAAGCAAGCTCTTAGAGCTTGGTATGCGAAAATTAATTCTTTCTTTAAACAGTTAGGATTCGCTAATTGTTCTTCTGACAATGGCCTATTCATTAAGCAAGAAGGATCACATATTATCATTGTTTGTATATATGTTGATGATTTTCTTATGACTGGTGATAATCCTGTTTTAATTTGTAGAATTAAAGAAAAATTGAAACAGTACTTTGCAATGACTGATTTAGGTCTCTTACATCATTTTTTTGGCATGGAAGTATTTCAAGATAAACATTCTATTGTTGTTTCTCAAACACAATATGCAACCAATGTACTGAAAAATTTTAACATGATTGATTGTAAACCAATTTCTACTCCTATGGAAGTTGGACTGAAAAAATGATCATAAACCTGCATGTGAAAATTTTGATCCTACTTTATATAGGCAGTTAGTTGGCAGTTTGATATATCTAACTATAACTAGACCAGATATTTCCTATGCAGTAGGAATTGCTTCTAGGTTTATGTAGGAACCTTATAGAGATCATTGGAATCTTGCAAAAAATATTCTTACATATATTAAAAGTACAATCAATTATGGGTTACATTATACTAAGAATGAAAATGTTAACTTATATGGATTTTATGATTTTGATCATGCTGGTGATGTATTGGATAGAAAATCTACTTCTGGTTATTTGCTTAAATTTGGTGTAGGTGCCATTACTTGGTGTAGCAAAAATCAACCAACTGTTTCCATCTCTTCTTGAGTATAGAAGTGCAATGGAAGCTACAAAAGAAGCTCTATGGCTAAAGAGGTTGTTCGATGAGATAAAGATGAAGGGTCCATGTAATGTTCCTTTGTTCTACAATAACCAAAGCACCATAGCTCTTACACATAATCTAATATAACATCACAGGATGAAGTACATTGAGATACATATACACTTCATCCTTGAAAAGGTGTTAAGTGGTGAGATAGATCTCAAGTTCGTGCCGACTTAAGAGCAGGTTGTTGATATCTTCACAAAGACACTGAGTGTTGTAAAGTTTTGTCACTTTTGTGAAAAGCTTAGATTGTCAGAGTTTCCATTGAGAGGGAGTGTGCATGATAATGTCACCTCCTAATGGAACTTGGTTTTTGTAAAAAGACCTTCAGGAAAGTGTAAAAAGACCTTCAGACATGTATACCTCATCGGCTTCTTTTTTAGAAAGAAGTGTAGAAAGATATTAAAGGCGGTCTTAAGTAAACTCTTTAGTGCTATTGAGTTTACTAGTAAACATATAGTATAATCATATTGTTAAAGACGTCCTTGGTTGTAAAAGGCTCCTATATGCTTGAGTTTAATAACTTTTTGTGAGAACCTGTAAGAATATGTAAAACTCACAAATCATACTTAGCCACTGATCATGGGATGATCTTTGGGATTCCAAATCCTTTTGTACCAAAAGGTAAATTGAGTATGATGAAGGTGTTATAATTCCTTCAACCGATATGTTAGCCTAAAACCTTAATGTTTAAGGATTGTAAATCCTATAGTGTACCACGGGTAGTTAATATATTGGCATATGTTATGTTATCCCACTTAACATTAGGGGGGAGTGTTGGAACATAATGATTAAGTGCTCTGGCCAACCCTTAATGTATATGGATCCATCACTAATATATAGGTTAATATTTAATAATATGAAATATTATATTTATATTATTAAATATGTTAACCTATGTATATACTTTAGGTTAAATATTTAATATCATGAAATGATTATATTTCTAATATTAAATAATATAAACCTAGGTGTATGTGTCAACCATTTTAGGTTGAAAAGGTGGGTCGGGAGACATACCCGATCACCTTATATAAAAAAGACTTTAGGTCCTCATTTGATATATTTAGAAAATATATCCAAGGTGTGCAAATCAAGTGATTTGGTTTTACCCTTGGTAAATAGGGTTTTAAGGAGGAGGTGATTTTACTGGATGTAAAATAAGTTCTCTAAAGTAAAAGGTTATTTTCAAAGTGGTTTTTACCCTATTGGAGTTTTCCATTATAAATATTGTGTCACTTGTGTTATTTTTTTCTTATAAGTATTTCTTTATGTACATATGTTATGATGTAATGTTTGTTTAAATATTTATTATAACATTATTTAATATGTAAGTTAATTAAATCCGTATTTATTGGAATCCTCAAATTCTAACAATTTTCACTACACCATCCTCACCAACACCCTATACAGAAGATGCTATGATGGGATTCTCTAAATATGCTTCAATCAAAATGAAGCTAACCAAACATTAGTGGAAGTACATACAAGCATTTACATTTTGGACACAAGTGACATGATCTTAGCCAAAAATATCTTGTGTGTGGGTTATTATTAGCCCGCTATGGAG
The DNA here is from genome assembly GCA_019776745.2 of Taxus chinensis. NCBI lineage: Eukaryota > Viridiplantae > Streptophyta > Pinopsida > Cupressales > Taxaceae > Taxus > Taxus chinensis. The sequence goes on along the minus strand of CM034146.1, from coordinate 12,048,926 downwards.
TCAGAAATATGTAAACTCATCAAGAAGTGATAAGCATGCTAGAGGCATGATAATATTATTCATTTTCCCTCACTATAGACATTAAATCATGTACTTGGGTACATTACTAGGTCCTAATCACATACCACTATTCATATGGTTCCTAAATAAGAAAACTAGAAATTTACATCTATCTTGTCCCTTTTTACGTTCTTTCTTGCTTTCACTATGGTCTTGCACACCCCACTACCCAGTCTGACTTTCACTACTTTACCTTTATTTGATTTGGAGACTAACACCCAACTGGGACGTCAGTTCCTAGGTGCCCTCATCCCCTCTAGGTACCCTTGACCTCTTTTTATCTTACCCGATCCTTTTGAGCCTATTTTATCTTTTGGGCATCTTTTTTTCTTAGTGGTCTTCCATTTATATGTTAATTACAAAATTCATACAAGGGAATCATATAAATACAAATCTATGTGACCATAATAAAGTACCAAGCTCTGAGCATCTATTACTATCACCTAAGGTTACATCCAAATGCATTTCAATATTATCAAAGTATCCATCTAGTTATCATTCAAGGGACAAGGGACTACATTCTTCTTCATACACTTCATAGGAGGGGAAGTTCATTTTAGCATCCACGCATCTACTTACATTACTACATCTAGCTATTTCTCGTTATTCAATGTATCTTACACAAGAGCCACCTAGGGCACGATTATTCACACACACACATAGAACTACATTGAGTCTTAGATGTAGTGTTACTCTCAGTTATAAGTTCACTTTTTCGGGTGACCTTCGGGGTCATCCTAACTCCCCATTCACATATTTTTATTTTTAATATTTGATGTATTTTGGAGTTTTACAGGAGGTCTTTTGTTTTGCATAGTTACATGTCGAATTTGGAAATCTTCCAGCGACTTATAGGTGATCAAGAATGAAAGCTAATGATACTCATGCAACACAAAAGTGGGGAATCATTTTATGAGGTTCCACGTAGTCACAAGAACCTACAGAAGGTATCTGACACCTAGGTGCCCCTGACCTAGTCCAGACAGCATAGTCCCGGAATTTTCAACAATATATACATTTTTGAATGGGTATCGGTTTTGAAATTTTATCCTCATGTTCCATCAAGTTATCAGCTCGCACATTTTTGGGATTTGATATGATGAAAAATCAGCTAAGTCTCTTATTACATCTCTATGAAATGCACTTAGGGTTTCAATTTCCAATTGCTTCTTACTTAGGTCAAAAAATAGTCCATGAGAATCACTTTATTGAGTGGATCTTTGCATTGTGACTTGATTAAGAAAAAAAAGGAAATAATGCCTAAATCTGATTGATATTGTAGCCGAGGTAAATAAATTAAATGATTCAAGGGACAAGTTCTAAAATAGACCTAAGTAAATCAAGCTAGATTAGTATGAAGACCCTAGGATTACAATAAAAGGGATATAATGACTTAGTTGATTCGCCCAAATCCAAATTATACCAAAGTGATAACCATGTGAACAGAGAGTGAGAAGTGTCACACAGAGCTTTAGAAAAATGTGTGAGCTGATGATGTTCCTAGACTAGAGTGCCTGTAAAAGGGTAGGGTTACCTACAGGTGCCCTGGACCTGCTTATAGGTAAAGCCTATGACTGCTAATAACCCTTAGAAAACCTTCTTTGCAATGTTGAAAGGTGTTCATTTTCCTTAGAGCACATCGAGTTGATCAAATAGTATGTCACAAAATCATAGCTGATGCCACTAATAACATGGTAATGAAAGATTGACCTACAAAACCTTCTAGAGTGGGATCAATCTCCCAAAAAGAAAAGAATGTAAATAAGGGGTCAGAATATCCTATGGTTTTCCCAAACAAGTGAACTTATGACTGGGTGTTGCACTTCATTTCAAATCCAATGTATTTCTAGGTGTGTGTGTAGAATTTTTCCCTAGGTGGCTCTTGTGAATATCACACTTGATATCCAAGCAAATAACTAGATCTAAGAGATGTAAATAGATGTGTGCATGGAATAAAAATAAATTCCCCTCCTATGAAGTGCATGCAAAATAATGTAGTCCCTTTCCCTTGAATAGATGTTAGAATGGATTCTTTAATGCTCTTGAATAGCCTTTAGATATAACCTTAGGTGGGGATAGCTAATGTGTAGTGCTTGATCCCTTATTATGATTACATAACTTTATATTTATATGATTCCCTTGATTGAATTTCGTAATTAACCTTGAAAATTCTGACTACCAAAAATATAAGATGCTCAAATGGCTAGAAAGGACCCAAAATATGTGAACAAGGTATAAAGAGGTCAAGCTCACCCAAAGGGGATGGGGGCGCCTAGTGCTAGTGTTTTAGTTGAGCGTTGGTGTCCAGGTTGATAAATGTTGAGGTATGAAAATACAAACTGATATAGGAGTTTAAAACCAAAAGTGGCAATAGAAAGAAATAAAATATGGCCAAAAACAAGGTTTGATTAGTAATTTTCTTACTTATGAATCATATGAATAGTAGTATGCAATCAAGACTAGATATATTCCCTAAGTACATGATTTTGTGTCTACAATTACCCCCACATTATGTTTTTAAGTGAATTTTTGATAGCATAAAGTAGATAAGATATGTGTACCTGATAACCATGTAGATCTATGGCAAAAGCATGCCGAGAGACAAGGAAAATCATGGAGTGATAAAATCTGAAGTGTGGAAACTAGAGAGGAGAAAGGGAAAAATGATGATAAATGATGACCCTAGAGTGGAAACGCATATGTAGAGGTTGCCATTGTACATGTTGTTAATGTCAATGTTGATGTGATTGATGTTGACTACCACTTCCCATAATGATGGACCTTCAAAAGAGAAGAACGGACAAGTAGTCAAATACGCATGTATATGATCAAAATGTGTGAAAAGTATGTAATAAAATATGTAAAATGTGAAAAAATAACATGTGCACCTAATCTGTGATGATAAAAAAGTGTAGAAAGGATCCTGATGATGATATAGAAGAATCCTTTTTTGGGTGATCTCACACCATTTGTGTCGGCTGTGAGTTTTTTAGGAGATCTCGTGCCAAGACATGGAAGAAGTTTAGGGAGAAAAGTCTAGTATCATCCTCCAACCTTTTACTAATTCTTGAAATATATAACACCTAATATCAAAAGTTCCCTAAACATCCCTAAACTATGTCAGTGTAGAAGATTGCTGCAATATCTTTCCATCGACTCTAAGAACACGAAAAATAGACATCGGGAGCTCTACTTATGTCCGGTCAAAGTTTAGTCAATGAGAAATTCAACTCTAATCAACTGGTCAATATTGGACCAATGGCACTGTGACACATGGTGAAAAGGCAAAGGGAGTCATTTGTTGGTTTTTGACCTCCAGTCTTTGACATGTATAAAATTTGGTGGTCGCGACTAGAGGCTCAACTATTTTAATAGAGGGGAGCCTGACCACCATGTGGACTATGGTATTATCGCTGACATGGTGGGTCCACAAGCCACCACGTGGCTTGCCACCATGAATCAAATTCACTCGATTTTCCTATTGAGAGACGACAAGTGGACTATATGCTATTGACCAAGTTAATTATTTTCTATACCACAATATATGGGTTGAATTTCTATTATCTTGGTAAGTCCACTTACAACCCAATTTATATGCCACATGTCTAAGTGGGTGGGTTTTATTATAACATCCATGTATTAATGTGAAGTATTAAACTTAGCAATCTCCACTTACCCACATAATCCTCTAATCCCCTTTGTTATGCTAAATCCACATGGTGGATAGGTGAAGCGATGGTGAGGCAAAGGCCCATGCATGGAAAGATCAACATGGGAAATGAGGGGGGCTAAGGTTTTAAAAAACCTTATCAAAACCAATCACTGCCAAATGTGGAATTAACCCACTAACCCTTAGCCACCAATTTAGGATTTTATCCCATTTATTTTGCTAAACTGCCCATTGGGGATTTAATCCCATTTTTCATGCGACGGGTTAAGGCTTATTATAGCCTAAGGATAATTTGTAAATGAATTATTTAAGGGCCCTATTTGGGTATAAATAGGAGACCTATTACATTGTAAAGGACACACAACCTAGAATCTCAAAGCAAGATCTCAAGGAATATTGAGCAAGCGGAGGAGATTTTTATTTTGATAAGACCTATTTATTAGGCTTATTATAAAGTTTTGAAGACCTGTTTATTTAAATAGGCATTATTGTGGCTAGGAATTTTTAATACTACGTATTCAGCCCATAGCACCACACCAAATTATTGTGAAGCCTAGAATATCAACCAAAGTACCATACGACATTAAGAAGTGTCTGGAAGGCCGATCAAGAACTGGAGGATTCTGAACAGTGAAGCTGGTGCCATAGAGCTTTCAGAATATGCCAGGAAGATGGAAGTCGGGTGTTATCTTTCACCCTTGTTATCTGAAGGTTTGGATATTCTTCTAAGCAAGTTATTAATAGTTTCCATTAGATTTTCTTGTGAAAGTATGATTGTAACTTACAAGTTTTTACTAGTGGAATGGTTCGATAAGAACTTAGAGACGTAGGCAATTGCCGAACTCCGTAATCAATCATTTTGTAATTTTTCATTATATGCTTGCATTAATTTAAAATTGATTACTTAAAAGGAGAAAAAATTTGGAAAATAAAAGAAGCCTATAGTGAGAGTACTGTGAGATGTAGGTGAATAATGGTTGAGGTTTGTATCAAGGTTGGCTCAAAGTGGTTTGTACAAAAATGCATCAATACATCGTTCAAGTTCTAGTGACAAAGTGGGGATGGATCTGCCTTAAGGCATACCATGGTCTATGTGATGATCAAGACTGCGGAAATAAAAAGGTTACCATACACATTGCAGGTGAAGGGTTGAATGGATTGTGTATGGAAGTACCCCCTAGGCTGAGGCTATTGAGAAGAATCACCTTATAAGGGATCAATAGTGGGTAATAGGCATCACATGGATCGAGTTGGAAGGAGATAAGCATTGGAGGGTGCTGAGAAATAGTATATGGGAATGTATTGATATAAAGTCAACTTCGACAAGGTGCCGCTTGGAGATTTCATATTATTTGATGAGGCTAGAATATGTCTATTAAATATACAATAAATGATCTCATCTTACTCTCCTTTTATTAAGTTTGACTACATTTTGTGACTTTTATTTGATCTGATATAAGTTAGGATGTAATTTTCCATCTTTTGTTGATTATGATTCTAATGTTTAAAAGAATCTATAATTCCTAAAAATTGTGTTTGGAAACTCTAGTTTTGTAATAAACAAGGTCACAATCAGGTGGAGGAATGAAGCATGAAGTGTTTAACATGTTTTTGGCAAGCATTGGTTTCAATACGGCTTAGTTCTAGAACTGCCAAGCTAGCTCTAGAACTCCATCACACAGTCAAGTTATGTCACTTAGTTCCAGAACTTTCATCACTTAGTTCCAGAACTCTAGTACTTAGTTCTTGAATTTTTGGAATTAGTTCCGAAACTCCTGCAGATAGCTCTCGAAACTCTCTTGGTTAGGACCTGGAATGATTTGCTTTAGTTCTAGAACTCTTCTAAAGTTTCAGAACCGATAAAAATCTATTCCAAATGACTGGTGATTTGTCAAATAAATGATCTTATCAATCAAGAGCATATTAGAAGAATTCTGACTCTTCATACTTGTAGATCTAGGATAATTATCACATAGCTATATGATCCAACTACATGTTCCAAATTCAGCATCTATTCTGGGAACGATTCAGTTCCATCATATCAGAATCAGTTACGGCCATAAATGGACACTCCTGAAAAAGTATATATATACAAACTTGCAGATATATTGGATAGAAGGAATAGTAGATATAGATATAGATAAAAGATAGATAAATATACTGATATACATAGATCGAGTACATTTTTGTAATGTCTGAATATTTTATCAATAAAATAGCCATTTGTGTTTTTGAGAGAAAATTAAGTTGTAAATCCTAATTTCAAGGAGGAGCAAGGTCCCACTCCCCCAAGAACCAGGATATTCATTTCATTTGGTATTTATATTTTTTAGCAAATATTTTATATCTGTTATTTCTGTATCACTTTTAATTTCTTCAAGTTAAATCTATGTTATATACTTATTCCTGCAGGTATTGTCTAGATTAGATTCTTATTTTCTTGCAATCATTTTCCAAGCACTTCTAAATTGAGTGTTTTTATTTCTAGCAATTCCTTTCTAGCAAAGTGTGTTTACTTTCCAAAAAGTGTGTTTATTTCCAGCAAAGTGTGTTTACTTCTGGCAAGTGTGTTTCATTTCAGCAATTCATTTCTGTAAAATGTGTTTACTTCCAGACAGTTTTCATAGTTTGATTTAAATAAGGTTTTTAACCAAGAAGTCCTTAAGACATTGAAAAGATCCCCCAGAAAAATATAAAATACCTACAATCAATTACTAGATCACTAAGATTATTCTTGTTGCATATAGCTTTAGACACACCCCTGGTTTGAATATGACATCAACATAAAGTTGATTAAATGAAGGGAATAATGACACCCATCATTTTTGGCACCATTTCAGGGACCCACTAGTTAGAATTTTCTAATTAAGTTTCAACAAGAGCAACAATCATACATTTAGTAATTGAAGAAATCTTCCCTAAGCTATCACAAAATTTATGAGTAGACCAAGAGACTCCAAGGGTAGATTTCTCCCAAAAATATCTTAACAAGAATTATACATCATCCTCTAGTTTAAATAAGGAAGTTGACCAAGAATTGGAAGCACCATTATCCCCTGTTAGACAAGAAACTGAATTTCCACCTTTGGAATTCTTGGATTCAGTCACCAGAAGGAAGTGGAACTTTTAGGAGAAGGATTATTTCCCAAGATCCATTTAGGGTAAGTTTTGATTCTCAATTGAGTAGTCAACCTCCTACTCCTGATTTTTCACCTTCCCCAAAGCATATCACATACCACATTGATTGGGAGAAAAAATTAGAAAATACTACAAAAATGGCACAAGAAGCTGAAATGAAACCTGATTGGACCTTTACTTATCCAATTCAATTGGATGATGATGATACACCAATGAAAAATATTTCACCTGCACATTTACCCACATTTAGAGGGATGTCATCTGAAGACCCTGACCAATTTTTGTTTGAATTTAAGGTACTATGTCAGACCTATGACTACAAAACAAGATAATCAAAAACTCAAGTTGTTTCCATCCACTCTTGAAGGATGCAACAATGAGGTGGTTCATGGGATTAGCATCCAACTCTATTACCACTTGGGCACAAATGGAAACTGCCTTCCTAGACAAATATCAGGATTACTTATAGAGGGAGAAATAGGAAGGAAGAATTTTTCAAAATCAAGCAGGAGGAGGATGAAAATATAGAAGATTATTTAGATATATTCCTCTTTGTAAGTAAAAAGGTGTGGATTTGTACTTCAAGAAGAGTTAAGTAAAACCATTTTTCTTAAAGGTTTGGATGATGAATCTAGGGAAGCATTTTAACTTGATAGGAGGTGGAAACATTGATCAATTAAGGATGAATGAAATTAAAGACATTTGTAGAAGCTATTCCAGAACAAGGGGTGGACCTAGGAAGGGAAAATCAGTGAAAAGTTTGAATCCAAATATGAAAAAACTAATGGATGAATTAGAAAACTTTAAAACAAACATTTTAGTTCAATTAACCTCTATTATGGATGGATTAAAAGCTAAAGAAAATGCCAAAACTAAACCATTAGCCATGTATTATCCTAGATGCAGAAAGAAGCATGTAATAAGGGAATGCCCTTTAGATAAAATAGAAGTATGTCTTATCTGTGAATCTAAAGAACATGATATTCATACTTGTTCTCTTCTTCCATGTCATAAAGAATCAGCTTAAATAAACCAGTACATCATCCACAACAGAAGAATTGAATTTTGTCTCAGAGACAACCTAGCCAAGGACAGTTTATACCAAGATCAGTCTCCTAATCCTTGGATGATGCCATGGGCTACTCAGACAGTACCACAAAACTTGGGGACAACCACCTTGGGCCCCTCAACCAACTTGGAATCCTCAAGATTGGGCAAGTCAAGCTTGGTATAACCTTAGGGACATCAACAACCTTGGGCTGGTCAAGGAAATCCTTATGCTTGGTCACAACCTAGATGGAGCCCTAATAATTATGCTCAAGGGAAGAACATATCCAAATCAGAATCAACAAGCCATAATGGGATTCCTCTAAGCACAAAATTCACAAACTGAAAATGTAGTTCAAACACAAATGCCAGCACAACCATTGAGCAAATCCCCAGAAATAAACAAACAACTCATGTTTATGGAATAGAGCCAGAAAAATAGTTGATCTAAATGCTATAGATTGTAAGGATATTCAAACTAGATCTAGAAAAATATTAAGCATTCCACCTGTTATAATCAATGAAATGATAGAAGAAACTGAAACACCTAGTACTGTTGTTCCTAAAGAAAGATGAAAAAGAGAGAGATAAGGAACCAGAAAGAAACTCTACTAAGACTACATTTCTAGAGAGATTTAAAGAAGCTATAGAAAGCAAGGAATTTGAATTGGTACAGGAACTAAGGAAATTGAATATTAAAATACCATTCTTACAAGCAATTAAGGACATTCTAGAATTAAACAAATTAATCAAAATGTTATGTTTGAAAAGGCCTGGAAGAAAGAAGTAGTACCCCATGACTATCAAAATATATGGGAACCTTGTTGATTTATTAGTAGGAAAAATTTTACTTCCCAAATACAGAGATCCTGGAAGTCCTGTTATTTCTGTCTCTATAGGGAATAAAGATATACATAATTTTTTAGTAGATCTGTGAGTGGGTATAAATTTAATGACAGTGGACACTTTGAAAACATTACCATTAACAGGTATACAACCTACTAACACCATATTGCAGATGGAAGATTAGTCTGTAGCAAAACTAGAAGGAATTATTGAAGATGTGGCAGTTATGGTGGAGTCATGGGAATATCCAGTTGACTTCCTTATATTGCAGCCAAAAGGTAAAACATTGGGTTATCCCATTATTTTGGGTAGACCATGGTTAGCTACAGTTACTACCTTAATTGATTGCAGGTTAGGTGATATGACTATCTCAAATGGTAAGAATTCTAAGAAAAATTCCTTATATCCTTCTGCATAACCTTTTATTAATAATCAAGAACAATTATGGGTTTATTCTCCTCATACTAATAAGAAAAAAATTTCTTCGTTGGTTATGATCACATTGCAGGATCATGTACGAGAAGTAGAAGATATGATTAATCCACCATTGGATGATAACCAATTGTCTTTGGAGGCAATCAAAAATAGTTACAAAACCTAAAAACTTAGTTTCGGAACCTGCTAGAATTTAGTTCTGAAACCATTACAACTTAGTTCTGGAACCCGTCATTCTTAGTTCAAGAAATTTAGTTCCGGAACCATGAAAACAACAATTACCTGTGAATGTAAATAATTTCACTCCAGAGGAATGATATTTCTCTTGGGGAGAGGAAGAATCATAGTAGCTTTAGTTTCAAGTATATCAGGTAAGATGGTGAAGAATTTCTTGAAAGTAGCAGTGATGAGGAGTTCAACCTGTCAACAAGATAAGTATCATAATTCTTACTTTCCTTTTTCCAATATTCTGTCTCAAGGAAATTTTGGAGATGTTACTACACATCATATGTTGTTACCACATACATGTCCACTAAATAATTTAATGAAACCCTTTCAAAAAATCAGTTCATCACACATTGGAACCAAACATGCTGAGATTCAGTTGGGTAAAATTTTAAACATTAATAGCTGGTTGAAGAATGATGATGAAACTAAATTGTTTGATGTTCTGAATAATCATACTAAAGCTTTTTCTTGGGATTAAAAAGATATGAAAGGAATCCACCCAATTATCTACACTCATCACATCTATACTGAAAACATTAAACCAGTTAGGCAACCTCAGAGAAGGATTAATCCAGCCTTAAGGGATATAGTCAAACAAGAAATTGAAAAACTATTACAAGTAGGTTTTATCTACCCTATCTTAGATAGCCAGTGGGTGTCTCCTCTTGTAATTATCCCTAAAAAGAATGGAAAATGGAGAATTTGTGTTGACTATAGGGAACTGAACAAAGCCACACTGAGAGATTATTTTCCCTTACCATTCATAGATCAAGTCTTAGACAACCTTTCAGGTAAACAATACTTTTCCTTCTTGGATGGCTTTAGTGGATACAATCAAATTAGAGTTGCTATTGAAGAATAGGATAAAACTACATTTACATGTCCATGGGGTACCTTTACCTACATGGTATTACCATTTGGACTATGTAATGCTCCATTAACCCTTCAAAGAGTTGTATTAGCAATTTTCACAGACCTAACAAATGACTATGTAGAGGTTTACATTGTAACATCCTCATTTTAGACAATAGAACAAGTCAAATTTTTTTTTTTTTTTTTATAATTGCATACTGGTTCTAAATACATAATTTAGAACTCACAATTCAAATAACCATTTATATAACAGACAACCATATGCAGCTGTAATGACTCGGAGTACCTCCGATCTATTCATTCCATGACTCGGTAATCTACCGATCTATTCATGAGTAATAAGAGTCGGTGTTTTCATTTAACACATTACTCTTGCGGTTCTCTTCCCTAATCTGGGATTCAGAATGCTCTGTCCAAGGAATCTAACTGAATAATTGTTACCATTATTCATCGGCATCTCATCCCTTAGACTAGGTGAATTAGGACAACGCAATCAGCAGCTTGTGATACTTTGGCCAAAGATTTGAAACATACTGTTCATGTTTCATATTCCTTAACGGCATACTCGTCAATCTGGAATACGTCCTTCACCCCATTCATATGTTATATAGAATGTCTTATACTGACTACTGTCAGTCCTTCCTTTCACAACTGAATCACTCGGAGGCAGATTAACAAGGTGATAATGCTATATGGATGCCCACGAGGATTAGGGATATGATGACATACTGGTTCAACCTTGCAGTTCAACCAGTGTGTCATGATACCCCAAATCTCCTAGGAAGCCTTATATCATGACCACGTTCTTAATCGGTCCCAGGGTAACTCGTGCGAAATCAAGTGTAAATCTTAGCGATCAATGCAAAGGGTGTCGCCATAAGTCATCTGCATTATTGTAACTTCGAGAAGATCCTAATCTTCTCGGAGGTACAACTCTGTAGTTGACTTATGTCGTTAACCTTTAAATCCACCTCGAAAAGATCTACTCAGTATCCAGCGTTATGCACTAGGGTTTAAATTACTTTTAAAGACTTTTCCCTAAGGTTAGCCTTTCCAAATCCCTGGATTCTTCGTCTTAAGACGACCCTCCTCTATAAAAACCCATTACATGGTAGAGGTATTACGGTCAGTTCTCATCAAGGAGTCATTAGAATACACTTGTTTCTAAAGCAACAGAATCGGACAATATCTCATAACCTTTGCTTGAGATTGCCTTCTGAACTCCATTTGTTTGCATATCAGTTCTCTTAACTGAATTTATATCATACTTTTTAGTATAAAGATATAAATGATTAAGAATCCAATTTAATATTGCCCTGTCATACTTAGGACTAGGGATTAGTAATTTAATCCAGTTTGTTTATCGTTCACTTTTAGGCTCACTTTTAACCTATCTTCTAGAAAGACAAATATTTAATTCCAATATTGCTTTCGCTGGAACAAATTAGAACTTCTAAATACTCATAAGAATTCAATCTCATTTTCTTGCAAGCTTCCATTGTCAATCACAAAAGCATCCATATTATACAATGATAACAATGCCCCTTCGTTACATAAACCGAAGAAGGTCAACTTTCAGAAATAGAATACAACATATGTGTATCAAACACTTATTTCCATTCCTTTCAAAACTATACAATTACATTTTATGCAACAGCATACTTGATACAATGCTTAACGGAAAAGAAACATCTTTTCTCATATAGTCCATCTATAAAATCAAGATGCAATTTATTATAAATCAAATAAACAATCTGATCAGCCTGTCAGATCTGCATTGCTTTTACCTCTTACGGCAACCATCTGCAAAAATAGTCAACATGAGTCAGTTCAATGAACTGAGCATGATAAGCACTAACTTTTAAAACAATTGCAATCCATCAATTGTTTTCATTAAACACCCTGTTTAAATGAGATCAAATATCCAAATAAGTAAACATATTCAGACTATGTCCTTGTAATACAGAATGATTACAAATATGTAACTCTATCATTGTTACAAATAGTCTTATTCACTTTCTAATATTTCATCAAATATTAAAAGAATCAAGGAACGAATGTACACAACAATCATTGAATCCAAAATCACAACATTGGTCAGATCGTTTCATTCTTCCAAAAGGGAACAACATAACAATTCGGAATTCCACCAATATGTTACAAAACAATTTCCCACTGTTAGATAAATATCAACAAGTATTAAATAAAGGAAGAGAAAGAACCTATCCATTCATACTTCCTTTCACATAAGTTCATCACTGTACCGTCCTTAGATATAAAAACATTCAACCAGCATATAAATGAACAGGTTAAACAAGCCACAAGCAAGATCGCTGTTCTAAATCAAGAAATAGAAACACAGCAAAACTCCTGTACAGCAACTAACACATCAACAATTCATGTATCAACCCTAAGCCCAATGCTAGTTCCTTTTACACAGTAAGGATTTGACACAAGTTGAAAAACAAGAAACTACAAGCGTATCGCTGAAAACAACAACCTTATTGCATCAAGCAATTTAAGGTTTCCAAGGAACTATGCTATGTTGACCACACAGTATTTCCAAATCATGCTCAGTCAAATCAGACTGAATAAATGGAAAGGAACATAGCATACTTATTCTTGCTCAGTCAAATCGGACTGAAGTAAAAGAAATGAATACAACCAATCGATCCTTACCTTGGCGCATGCAAGTCTTAGTGTGATATTCGCGACTTACCCAAACAAGGTCGGAACACGAAACAGTCATCCATACTCAAGGATCTCAAAAGTGACAAAGACAATGTCCAAAGTCAAGTTCAGAAAGAGACAGAAGTACCAGCTACCTTTCTAGAATTCTAATTGATTCAAACAGAGGTAACAATTCAAGCAAATGCATATGAATTCATACTGTAAACTGTTAATGGTTTTGTACTCATAACCACTAAACCCTACAGCAACGTACTATGAAATTGGTTGATAAATCCATCTATGCCATTCATGGAAAACATTCAGAATGAAACAAGTGAAGCAAATCGAATACCCATTTCAAGCAAGGAAATCAACTGAGCCGCCTCGAAACTTTCAAACAGCTTTCACAAAGAAATGCAATACATACCCAGGAAATCTATACTCATTATTTATTGCAAATAACCATGGTCAGAAGGCCTGTTCCTTTCTCTATAAGGCTTCCACGAAATCAAATAACAAAACACAAGGATGAATCTACATCCACAACAATAGATAGCTATATATAATTCAATCAAGGACTCCACTATGTCGTTATAATAAAGTATAGATGTAACAATATTATACACAGTCAACAATAATCCCGTTTCCACAATAACAAGGAAAACACTTCCGCTGGGTCGTAAAGACTACGGTAACACAACAGTTGCCTGTTCCAAGCCAAAAATTTGAAAACAAATGAAACCCGAAAGTATCATTAGTCGCTGTCAACAAATCCCACGACAGAGTTCCCAAAGAAGCAATAATACTGATCAATCTTACAGTATTCATCAGAATCATTCCATACAGTTTCCATAACAAGAAACAGCGACCACTAATCAAAAACATACAGTGGTCTTATACTACACACAGGTATATTCTAAGGGCTCACGCCAAACAGGCCGAACACTCAAACTTTTATAATTAAATACCTCACATGTATAAGACAGAATGAATACTCAAAGCAAATAGAGCCGAAATTCGATTTCAATAAACACCCATCAAGAGGAAATTGAAAAATCGAACCAGAAGAGATACAGTGCCAAAAATCAAACAAGATCTCCATAGAAAATTCATCTAATTTTCACAAAACATTTGAACAGAGTTGTTCTAATGAAAGCACTTGAAAGACAGCAAGATATTTAAAGGTTAGGGCCTAACATGCTTGTATTTTGATAAAATTTCCGAAGCAGACCACAGGAAGAGCTCAAACTTCCTTTTCTTTTCCTCGATAAAGCGACCAACAAAATTTCGCTATCTCCATCACATATATATCTTCCAAGACAGAGAAAAGAGCCAGAGAAATTCATTCTTGCCATGCAACTCAAGGAGAACTGGTGCGAAGAACCAGTAAACAAGCAGAGAGAGAGAGAGAGAAGACCGAAAATCGTGACAAACCAAACAAACCTTACACTTCCCGTTTGCATGCCTTCTCGCGAGTTCCGAGCTCGTCTCCCTAGAACATTGAATGTCATTAAACCAACTTTCCCGCTTAAACTCAACTTCCACCGACCGCCAGAATTGGCGACAGTCCAACTACAACTCATGCTCATTTCCAAACTTAGCGACCTACCACGTCTGCACAGGTTAGCCGTCGCCTAAACCTCCGCCATGACCTGTCCCTCATCCTTATCCCCAGCATTAATTGCCATAGAAAACGCCGCCCATGGTTCGCACCCCTTTTCCATAATCTCGTCATCAGTTAGGTTAGTATCTTAGGTTAGAATTTAGGGTCATACCCATACTAACCAATTTACACATAGATACTAACTTAGGATATTAACACATAGCCTAGGTCTAGGTTAGATTAACAGTAATCTAACCCCTAGGTTAGGTTTTAGTTTAAGGTTACTAACCATTAATAATTCCTGTTAGGTATAACATTTTATATGCCAAGGAAAATACCTAAAATCATGCATCTCTGAACAGGGTTTACTCTACAGCCGTTAGGCTATAGAAATATACATGACAGAATTATTACTGGGTCCATGACCGAGACCTTCCAGATATACCTCCATATCGGGAACCAATTCATTTCTCAAGATCAGCCTGAGTCATACTCCTGACCAGCTTAATCAATGCTTCCATACCTTGCAACCTGTTCAAGGTCTGTGATCTAATTTATCACAAACAGATTTAAAGCATTACTTGGATCAATTCCACTGATCCAAGTCTAGATATTATAGATGAATATCTCTATAATTCATTCCGTGATCAGATTAATATTCAGACACAAAATGAAATAAATAAAAGAGTCTATTCATATTTTGACTCAGTCAAGATCTGCAATCTGCAAGAAATTCAGTACATATCAAGCATGATTTCTGAATCGAGGAACACATCCTTTTACAAGAAATCACATATCAACACTTGTATGCTTAGGAGAAAGTAACAACAGTTCAGGGTGTTACATACATGGATGACCTTATTATGCATGGAGATACATTTGATGATGCCTTGAAAATTTTGGACAGAGTATTGACAAGATGTGAGCAACACCACTTGTCTCTTAGCCATGAAAAATGTTTGATGATGGTCGATGAAGGGATTGTATTAGGACACCATATTTCAAAAAGAGGAATTCAAGTTGATCAAAACAAAATTAGAATTATTTCAGAATTATCTATTCCTCAAACCCCCACTAATATCAAGTCATTTTTAGGACATGTTGGGTACTATAGATGCTTTATCAAGTATTTTAGTAAAATTTCTACCCCCATGTTTAATTTTCTTACCAAGGACTGTGAATTTCTGTAAGATGAAAAGTGTCAACATTCTTTTGAAGAAATTAAAGAGAAAGTAATAATTGCCCCAATATTGAGAGGACCTAATTAGGAGAAACCTTTTCATATCCAAATAGATGCTTCAAATAATTCCATTGGTTTTGTTTTGGGACAGAAAGATGAAGAAGGGAAAATGTATGTTATCTATTACCTTAGCAAAAATCTTACTCCCACTAAAATAAATTACACCACCACTAAAAAAGAACTTCTTGTTATGATCTATGCAATTAATAAGTTTAGACATTACATTATAGGGTACAAAATATTTATACATACAGATCACTCAGCAATTAAATATTTAATGAGCAAACCAGTGGTTGGAGCTATAATAATTAGATAGTTATTTCTTTTACAAGAATTTGATATTACCATTGTGGACAATCTAGGTAAATCTAATGTTGTATTTGATTTCTTGTCAGGACTAACCACTACAAGTGAGCAAGATCCAGTCAAGGAAAACTTTCCTAATGAACAATTGTTTGTTATTTCAGCTGATACACCATGTTTTGCTATATGGAAAATTATCTTACAACAGGGAATCTTCCTCCTTCTTTAACCAAGAAACAAATAAAGAAGTTAATCAAAACCAGTGCACAATTCAAATGGTTAAATGGAATGTTATTTAAGTGTGGTCCTGATTTGGTTTTATGCAGGTGTGTAAGAGAAGATGAAACCTTTGACATCCTCTGGGAATGTCATGATGAACCAAGTGGAGGACACTATTTAGTGAAAATAATAGCTCACAAGATACTTGGAATTGGTTATTATTGGCCATCTCTATACAAATATGTGAAGAAATATATCAGGTAGTGTGATCCTTGTCAAATGATTGGACAACCAACCTTTAGCACTGAAATGCCTCTGCAACCTCAAGTAGTGATTGAACCATTTAAGAGATGGGGGTTAGATTTTGTTGGTCCCTTTAGTCCTTCTTCACAAGGGAAGGAACATATTCTTCTGTGTATTGATTATATGACAAAGTGGGCAAAAGTGCAGGCTTTAACAAATGCCACTGAAGAAGCAATTGATGATTTCCTTTGGCACATAATTATGGTAAAGTTTGGAGCACCAAGGAGCATAGTTTCAGACCAGTGACCCCAATTTATGTCTAATGTGATCCAGACTTTCACAATGTATTATCAGATCAATCATACAAAGTCATCTCCCTATCATCCACAATTAAATGGACAAGCTGAACTAACAAACAGAGAATTGGAAAAAATCCTTATCAAAATAGTTGAATCAGGAAGAAGAGATTGGGTAAAGAGACTACCTGAAGTTTCCTGGGCTTACAATACAACTTGGAAAAATACAACAAGGTTTTCACCATATGAGTTATTCTATGATAAAAATCCATTTTTGCCTATTTAGTTTGAACTACAGACATTGAGGACAATAGTTAAGGTGGGTATTGAGCTGGATGTAGCTTAAAAGGAGAGAATCTTTCAACTTAATGAGTTGCATGAATTGAGGATAGAAGCACTTCAGCAGACAGAGATAATCCAATATCAGAGGAAGAAATGGCATGATACACATATAAAGAAAAGACAATTCAAAGTAGGATATTGGGCATTGTTGTTTGATTCTAAGTGTAGACACCTAAAATTGGTTACCCAATTTAGTGTCCCCTGCATGCGTTTGCCTTCTCGAGTAACTTGGGGCATGTTTATATCACCACTTCTCCCTTAGGGTATTATTTAATATTTGATTTAAACATCTATCCTAATTTATTTCACCCCATTATGTTTTACCCATAGATAATTAAATATTAACTATTTAATTATACTTTTTACATATATCTTAACCACTTATCTACCCCATATCAATTCCTAACCTCCCATATCTATTTTATCCATCTATACCCCCTATTTCTCCTCCTCCCAAACCATGCAGTGTGATATTTCCAGTATTTGAGGTGGAAGGATCACTTTCATCTTTCCAAAAATCACCCCTTTTGGCCATTTTAGGAGTCTATTCCCTGATCGGCACCGACCGTACCCAATCGATGCCAATTTTTCAGAGAAGCACTGATTGCATCTCGGTCAGCGCTGATTACAAATATAGGGCCAAATTTCAGTTCTAGTTAGACAGAAAGAATGACAGAGAGTTTTGAGCATCAAGTCTGAGCATTATCTATCAAGTGAAAGTGAATTCTGTCCAAATCAATCCCTGAGAGGAGTACCATTACTCTGCTCCTACCACATCGACATCATGAGCCTCCATCAATCTCTTGGTGACTTTGTTCCTACATCCAGCGAAGGTGGAGCTTTGTCAGTATCCCTACGGCTCTTACAGATCTAGCAGAGATTGACGATCTAGCTTCCATTGTCTGTTTCTCAATCTTCCTACAATTTTCCCCTAGTCGACGCCGACCATACCCAGTCAACGCCAATTCTCTCTAGTCGACGCCAACCTATCTTAGTCGACACCAATTTTCCTAATCGATGCCTATCTACCTGCGAACAAGTAAAATAATTCAGGGAACACAAATCCAACATTGTTTTCTCACTTTCCCATTTTCTATTGGTTTCTGTCTACTGTTTACATTTTGTCTGTCAAATTTAATCAAAAAAATCTAGACATTTACTTACATCTTTTATCATGTATGCTTCTTTCCTTAATTGAAAACATGGACTGACATCCACCGAGGGAGCTTATTGTTTCCCAGACCCACTTTTTGGGCAGTCCACCCAAATATATTTTAACGTGGTCTTTTTCTGTCAAGCATCTGTGTCTCACAAGTTTCTTGGATCTACTTTACAGGATTGCTCGTGTGTGCCCATCTTGTCTACATCGGCTTTCTTTTCCATCTACATATCTAGATCTTATCTTATCTATCAGGTATTGATTTCATTTGATTTTTTCAGGGTTTTTGTGTTTAGTTTGGTACATTAACTTGGATAGGTAGCAAGTGCGAAATTCTTGATCTAAATTCTGGCACGCCCGGTGGGACCCAACCAAATTCCCTTATTGGTAAGTTCATTTCTTTTCCATTTTTGAGCTTTTGTTTTGTTTCTTCACTACTTTTCGTTAGTTCTCCGTAGCATTTCCTTCATTTTGGTATTGCTTCTTTCACTTATAATTTGAAAAGTTAAAGTTTCTTCTTTCTTGTAAAACTAAATTCCAATTCCTATTTCGAAGGTCAATAAATTTTTCATTTGATTTCAAAATTGCATTTTTTTTTATCCGTCTCTTTTTGCAAAATTGTTATTTTCTTGAAATTTTTCTAGTTCCTTACATAGAAATCTTCATTCTACTATTATCTGGATATATCTTTCTTAATTTGTTGGGTGTTTGCTTAACCTTTTCTTGCGTAGCACATTTCTTGTTCGTGGGATTGCTCAAGGGGAAGAGCTCAACAATGCGCTTTTTGAAGTCCACACACCTTGGAGAGCTAAATCTACAGGTATTCCTCTTTTATGGTGTTTTCTCCTTTTTAAGAACTTAAAAAGAACTTGTTTGTTTGTTTTCTATCACATTCAAACATTTCAATTTTGGCGCTTAAAAATAATTTAATCACATTTGGGAAAGAATTTTTTTGACCTGTCTTCATCGAAATCCAACACTTCATTCTTAGTTCTTAAAAAGAACTTTTCCTTTGTCATTTTTGTTGTATGCTATTCATCTAGTTCTCTAAATAGGCTGGAAAAATTGATCAAAATTGGTAGTGACACCATTTGATTTTTTTCACCCTTGCACACAAAGCCAAAATCAATAGGTATAAAGCATCAAAACAAAAATTCCTCCCCTGTCCTCGCCTACTTGGAAGTGACATCCAAGAGGAAGAGCCTACGCGGTACTCGGGCCGCGCTATAAATTCATGGAAGTTCTTGTATATATTGGCAAAGCACCCGACTCCCTTATCGCAGTGGTGTGTGAAGTGTAGGAGTAGTCCCCTATATCAAGCCACGTACTGGTCTTTTACTGAAGTGCCTTCGGGACTCCTCACCAAAACATTCCCCAAACCATCCTTAGTTTGGCTATCTGAGTAGTTCCTATTCTAAAAAGCCTTCCCTAATATTTTCTTTCTTAAAAGCAAGAAAATTTAAAAGATATAATCACCTACGTTGCTTGAATTGTCTGTGCATTAGTTAGGTCAATCTTCTTTTTCTATATTTCTGCATTAGTTAGGTCACTCAGTTACAATCTAGAAAAATGGCTCAACTGGCCCCTTCTTCCTCCGAGATCACCACTAGTGTGGATGTTTCGGCACCCCTCGGGTCTTCCTTGGGACCACTATTAGTTGGTTCCACATCTTGGTCATATAATCCTTTCTATCAGCCTAAAGCAATCCCATCATGTCCAGCTTCCCCCAGTCCTTCAGCAATATCATCTGCTTCTGATATAGAGTATGTTCCTCACGGGGATCCTGAATTTCAGGCACTCCTTGATCACAATCCAGTAGCCCTTATGGACTATCTAGTACATAAGTTTGTTCGAATATCTGATCAGGGACCACTAATCTAGTAATTTTATGAATATCCTTGTGAACCATCCCAGGATTTTATAGAACAGTTAGCATATTTTTTCTTGCCTCGAACCACGGAAGAGGGTGGCACACCTGTGCCTCCTTTTTCTCTTCCACTGACCATGTCGACTAGGTTCTCAAATAGTCTTGCCTATTCCTAACACCACAATTACCTCGACTATTCCACAACCTACTTCTGAGAATTCCTCTTCTCTAGCTATAATGGGCACATCTGTCGCACCCATAGATTGCTGTTAATTCTTCTATGTCGTCCATTGCATCCCAGGTTCAGTACCTCTTTATGAATCAAACCCCTTCTATGAGTCAGTTGGTTCCTACTTCTCGTCCTCCAGTTTTTCTTTCTTTCAGTGCTCCAGTGACAATGACCTTCACCCATCCTCTAGCATCGATTCCCTTAATAACCAATCCAACAGTCAAAATCCTCATTCAGACCTTGTTCCCCACCATGTCCAATCAAATCAACACCCATGTTCCTCAATCCATTCCAATTCAGTTGACAAGTGTAGGAGCCCACCAATCAAAGGCTCCATCTTTCATTCAACCACCTTTTTCTCAACCACTTGTCATCTCACAGCCTATTTATACACAGGCTCCTTCACAACAAATACCTCACTAGGCATCACCCAGAATGCCTAGTTATTCCTCTTATCATCCTGTTAATCAACAGATGAATCCCCCGTTGACGCCTCAAAAAAATCCACCATTTTCTTCTTATGTAGGACATACCAATATGCCTCCTCCTCAATCTAATGTGGTCCAAGTTCTTTTCAAGAAAATCGTACAGACCTAGAAGCCTCCACCAAAGGGGCTCATCCTTCATACTCTTTTGAAGAAGTATGTAATGAACCGATTCATCCATCAGTGGCTTTTAAGCCTTATCCTCCCCAATGAGAAATTCCTAAATTCTCAAAATTTCATAGTCGGGAGGATCCTCAATAGCACCTGTGAGCATTCAAACACACTTGCTACCTGATAGTCCAGGATCAGGAGCTTATGCTCCGTACTTTTCCTATGTCTCTAGCAAGGCCTGCTTTAGACTGGTATAATAATATTCCCCAACATTCCCTGTTTTCTTTCTCTCAATTAGCCCAGATGTTTGTTGAAAACTTTTCAATAAACATCACACATAAGATCTCGATTACAGATCTATACAACATTCACCAATTTTATGATGAGTCTATTACAGACTTTTTCACTCGTTGGAGAGGGATGATAAATCAATTATCTTTTTCCCTCCCTCAATCTCAACAGATCAAGTTGTTTACTCAATCTTGTGCTAATCATATTTCTTCCACTTTAAGGATTCAAACCTTTCATACATTTGAGGAAGCCTTTACAATGGCACATAAACTCGAGTCCCATGCCATTGAACAAGGGAAGTTAAAACTTCACTCTAAATCTAAACCAGATTTTTCTTGGTTTATAAAATCAAACCCTTCCACTTCTAAAGACAAGAATCAGGGATCCACTAATGCTATCGTATTAAAAACACCACAAGCTGATAACACTTCTAATTAAACACCACATAGAGACTCCCCATCTTCTCAAAAAGGACCCTCATCATCTCGATCTTTTACTTCGTTGGGGGAATCATATGCTTCTTTCTTGGAAAAAATGTTGGAAGTTCACATGATCAAACTTCCCCTATTAGAAATTTTGTTGAGAACCAAGAATGACCATTCTGGTATAGGTAAAATGACTTCTGTCGTTATCATAGAACCAAAGGCCATGACATTAAACGATGTCAGACCTTCAAAAATCTTGTCCAGAAATTCATTGATAAAGGTGAGCTCATTCTAGATAACCCAAATGCTCCCCCAAATTAGGCGCTTGATGTTTTTAAACAACCTTTTCCCAATCATTCCCCAAAAAATGATGCTTCAGAGTCTCAAAAACCAAACACTCATACTATCAACTTCATCTCTACTGAAGAATCTTCTTCTAAACCTAAGCCATCTGTGAACACATCGACCGAATCAGAACCTCCTTCCGCTTCGCTAATCGCTGAGATTCCATCATCTCCAGGCAATCCATCTTTAAATATTCCTACATTGTTAGAGATGAATTCATCTCTCTGCCTCTTTATCTGATCTTTGGTCCATGCTCGAGATAATGTCATCCTCATCTGTCTCATCGTCAGATATTCTTTCGATGCTCGAGGCATTTACATCCCTTCAAGTTTCCACCATGAATACATCTACTTCTATTTCTCCCATTTTTGCTGCGACTATGCCATTGGTACACATACCTATAGTTGTACCAACTTCGATGGAAGCATCTTCGATTTTGACTCTTCCGGTTTCCTTTCCTACAGTAGTTACACCCACAATTACTGTACCAGAAGTACCTCCCTCACAAGGAACTACTTCTTCATCATCCACTTCTTCCATCACTGATATTATTTTGCCTATTAAGGGAAAATCTAAAGAAATAACACCGGCACCTACACTCTCGGTTCCTGAACTTAAACCAAGACAAATAAATTCTAACGTTACATCATCAGTACCTCCTCATCTCCTTCCCCTGAAAAGGTTACAATCACCTTATACGGTTGAAGTTGTCACCATCCCTAAAAAAGGAAAACCCATATTTCGGACTATTAAGACTCTTGGTGCTTTCCCTCAAAAATCTCTCTCTGCGCCTCATAAAAGATTAGATATATCAACTGGGAAGGTGTCTTCTTCTACAATACCAGCAGAATTATCATCTTCTTCTTCTACAACACCTTCTTCATTGGTGCCTTGTAAAGTGAATTTACCTACTAGAAAGGAATCACCTCTTTTATCAAGGACCATCATCTTCATCACCAAAAGCCAAGGCACCCTTTGTTCCTCCGATCAGACCTATTTTGGGAGCTCTTCCCTCATCTAAATCAGCATTATCTAAATTGTCATCTATTTCAATCAAGCATCCTTCCTTATCTCTGAAGACCACAACGCCTGTCATATCTTCAAAATCTATTTTAGGAGCTCCTCCTCCACCAAAATCAATCCTGCCTCACTTACTTCCATTCCAAGCACCCAAGGTTACTCCTCTTGATGTACAAAAAATTAAAATGATCCCTAAAAATACTGTCAAACCAAACATGTAGGTTCTTTTACCTCGGCAGGATGTTGAGGCAAAAGAGGTTCCTTCATCATCTCTGTCCTCATCTTTGTCTACCATAGTCTATACTAAAATTCTTTGCCAACTTATCCAATCTTCATCCATATCCCTTCCTCCAATCAAACCCTATAATCCTAAAGGGGTAAAACCTTCCTAGTTCAACTCTGATTTGATTTGTGCTTACCACCGCACTCTAGGACATGACACCGAGGGATGTAAAGCCCTTTAATCTGTCATTAACAGTATTTTGGAAGAAAATGATCATCTGCTGGAAGAAGAGGAGGAATAAGTATCATCTATCATCTCAACCACATCTGAGCCTCAACGATCTACTCGAGCCTCTAGTTCTATTAATTCCACTCTTGATGGTCTTCCACCTTCTCAAATCGACATGATTCATATCGCCACTAGAACACAACGATATGATAATCTATCATCATCTACATCTTGGCCATGGGCTGTCATTTCTACAGCCCCTAAAGGCATTCCTCCCTCCACTTCAGCCTCGAGACCTAGGATCTCTATTTTTACTTCACCTCGGGCTCAGATTCCCGTGTCAGTAGAGGAGAGTGTTATGAAACAACTCACCCATGCTCCAGTCAAAATGTCTCTTTTAAAGCTCATTCAATCATCTCCACAGCATCGCCTGGCTATGATTGATAATCCACACTATATCGTAGTGAGTTCAGATGAGCCCCAGCCTTTCGAGATGATTTTTGGATTGAATAAACCGTCAATCGCCATTTCCTTTGAAGATTCAAAAATTCCTTCCCTTTCTTCCGAGGATTTGGAGGCTCCCCTCTTTATCACAGTTCAAATCAATAACACTACGTTAAAACGCACTATGATCGACAGTGGTGCTGCACTTAATGTCATTTCCTCCCACACATTCTAACAACTTAAGTTACCTAAGAATGTAGTGTCACCACCACCTTTCACCCTTCAATCATTTAACGATCAGCTGGCAGTTACTTTAGGAACTGTGGTACTGCCCATTCGAGTACGTAAGAAGCTGCTTCACAAGCTCTTTTACATTGTTGAAGGGAAATTCCACTACAATATGATCTTCAAATGCTCCTGGATTCGTGCAATGCATTGCATCCCATCAACCCTCCATCGATGCTTAAAATATCAGTATGAGGGTAAAATCTATACTCATCCAAGAGATTATTTTCCTTCTGCACAATGCGACATGACCACAGGGTCTGCCCCTCTAAAGAAGAATGCATGTTCTCCTGAAAAGGCTTCATCCTCTTCTATACCTACAACAAAACTACCAGATTTATAAAATCTAGAAGATACGTTGCAGCGTTTCTCACTAAGAGAGCTTCCTCTTCTCTCTTTTGATGCCCATGTCAAACCTAATGAGTATGGTAGACTAGACAAACAACCTAAATATCAGCCAGGTCTGAGTCACGTCATCACCATTAGTCTGCCCAATCAATGGACTAACTTCATTTACGGTGGTCTTGATACACCTCACTATCACCCAGATTCTCCTCCTAGGGCCAAACCCTATTCAACAGGGTTTGATTGTCTACAGAATCCCATGTTTGCAAAAACTTATTTATATCGATGCGCATGGAATGGTTTTGGCTTGGGAAATTATGAACAGGGTGTGCATTACCTCGCATCCATTCCAACTCTCAAACCACATCAAAAATTTGGTTTAGGATTTAAACCTCTTTCAAAAGCCACCATCACTATTTTCGATGAGCCTCTTCCCATTAAGGAACCATCTTCTCCCACTAGGTCAAAAGCATCATTTGATGTGGATAACACCATTTCCATCCCATCTAACTTTTTTTTTTAGTCAATACCATTTCCTGAGGGCTTCTGACCTATAAAACTAATAACAAATCCACTTCCATAGCATTAGTCTTCCCTTAAATAGTTGGATACGAATCTCCTACTATCAACACTATCCACTGTGTAGATGATGATTCTGTCCTCACCTATCTAGGGGTAGAGGATTCCTATCTTCATAAAACCATGCCTTCTGACATGTCTACGCTTCTTAAACGAAGCCACTTTCGACCTTAATATAGGGACTTCTAAAGACCCTCGCATCATTAAGGTTGTCCAATCTCTTAATCCACAGGAGTTAGGAGACTTTACCACTTTTCTTTCCAACCATCGTCAAGCCTTCACTTGGTCATATGAGGATATGCTCAGACTCGATCCCGATATCATGGTCCATAATATCATTACTCTTCCAGACATCAAACCGGTTAAGCAAAAATTGCATAAAATGCACCCTCAAATACCCCTTCTGGTTAAAGAAGAGTTGCAACATTTTCTTTCTGCTAACTTCATCCAACCCATTGATTATCCACAATGGGTTTCAAATGTAGTACTAGTAACCAAAGCTACTGGGAAAATTTGAATTTGTACTGACTTCCGGGATCTTAATCTTGCTTTTCCAAAAGATGATTTTCCTCTACCTAATATCGACCAACTCATGGATTTAATGGCAGGTCACGAGATGCTTTCTCTTATGGATGGTTTCTCTGGGTATAATCAAATTCTCATCACACTAGAGGACCAACATAAGACTTCCTTCATAACTCCTTTGGGGACTTTTTATTATCATATCATGCCTTTCGGTCTTAAGAACGTAGGAGCAACCTATCAACGAGCAATGACCTACATCTTCCATGATCTCTTACACAAAACTATGGAAGATTGTCTCAATGATCTACTTGTTAAATCTAAATGCCATCAGGATCATCTTTTCATTCTTGCACCTCTCTTTGAGAGGCTCATTCACTTTTGTTTTCGCCTAAATCCATCGAAGTGCGTGTTTGGCGTTCTCACTGGTAAACTCTTAGGCTTTATCATTTCTATTAGGGGTATTAAAGTGGACCCCGCAAAAATAAAATTTATCGTTGAGATGCCTCCCCCTTCTAACTTAAAGCAACTCCGTAGTCTTCAAGGACACCTTCAATCAATACGTCGTTTTATCTCACAACTGTTAGACCGTTGTCAACCTTTTCATCATCTCCTCAATAAGAATGTTCATTTTGAATGGGATGAACATTGCCAAAAGGCCTTTGATGATCTCAAAGCATATCTTCTTTCTCCACCTGTGCTTACACCTCCACGTGAGGGCGAGCCATTCTATCTTTATATTTTTATAACTAACCATGCTCTGGGAGCCATGATCTCGCATTGGGATGCTAGTGGTAGAGAACAAGCCATCTATTACATCAGTCGCACTCTTCATGAGTATGAAACACGTTATTCCAAAGCTGAAAAGTTGTGTTGTGCTCTCTTCTTTGCAACTTCTAAGCTTCATCACTACCTCCTCAATCATAAAACTTACATTTTCACAAGAGTCAATCCACTCAAGACAATGCATGCAAAGCCTTATCACGATGATCGTATCACTCGTTGGCTCATGCTCATGACAGAATTTGATCTCGAGTTTATCCCGCAAAAATCTATCAAGGGTCAAGTCATTGCAGATCAATTAGCTGATGCTCCTCTTTTGTACACTCAAGTCCCCCTCACTCAATTCCTCGATGAGTATGTCCAACAAATTGATTTCAGTCTTTCTCCATTTAAAGGAAAACTCTTTTTTGATGAATCCAAATGCCAGCAAGGGGGAGGTGTAGGTTTTGTTATGATTCCTCCTTGGGGTGCACATATCCCAATCGCACAAAAACTTAACTTTGAGTGTACCAATAATATGGCTGAATATGAAGCTCTTGTTTTAGGTCTTCAAAATGCCATTAATCTTGGCGCTCACCATATCGGCATCTTTGGTGACTCTGAACTCATTGTTAATCAAGTCACGGGTGTCTATCAATGCAAGAATGATATCCTTCAAAAATATCACGATATCATTCTCTTTCAACTTCAATCTTTTGATAAATTCACTATCCAAGCTATTCCTCACACTGCGAACCAATTCGTATATATAATGGCTTCGTTAGCCTCACTTATTCCACCTTTTACCAAAGACTCGTGACTTTATTTGGCTGTGCAGCGATTAGATCAACCATCTCATCTCAGGAAACTGACTTCAATCAATGTCGTCATAACCAATACTCATGATGAGTGGTATCAACACATCATTGATCATCTATCTCATTCAGTGCGTCCTCTAGATCTGACTTCCAATGGTAGAAGATCTTTTATCCTACGCGCTAATTGCTATATTATTCTAGGCGGAATCCTCTACAAACGTGGTTTTGATGGTATTTTTCTTCGGTGCCTCAAAACCCCTGAATCATCTAAAGCCATCCAGGAACTCCATGATGGTATCTCTGATGTAAATTTTGGTGGCTTGGCCATAGCTAAACACATCTTATGTTTAGGCTATTATTGGCCTTCTCTTAATCGAGATTGTTGTGAATACACTAAGAAATGTGTCAAGTGTCAACAACATTCCAATCTCACACATATCCCCAGTCAGGATTTGTAACCTGCAGTGGATTTGTCACCTTTTTCGAAATGGGGTCTTAATCTCATCGGTATCATCAATCCCCACTCTTAATAGCATCATCATTCTATCATTACTACCACAGAATACTTTACTAAGTGGGTGGAAGCTATTCCTCTTTCATTGACCAAAGCTAAACCCATAGTTGATTTTTTCTATCAGCACATCATTTTTCGCTTTGGTGTTCCACACAAACTCATCACAGACAATGGTAAATATTTCAAAAACGTCGATTTGCAGAACCGCTATGACGCTTTCAATATCAAACTCAGCTTTTCTTATCCATACTATCCCCAAGCTAACAGCCAGGCTGAGGCTTCCAATAAAACTTTGTGTAATATCCTTGCAAAAGTAACTAGTTAAGCTTGTAGGGATTGGCATTTACATATCCCTTTTACTCTCTGGGCTTATCGTACTAGCAATCGTACTCCTATGGGTGATACTCCATTCTCTCTAGTCTATGGGTCAGAGGTTGTTCTTCCTTTGGAAGTCCAGATCCCATCTGTTCATTTTTCTCTCAGAGAATTTGTTTCTGATGAGGACTATCGTCAAAATCGTCTAGCGCATCTTGAGTTGCTAGATGAGTGGCATCTCAATGCTCTTGAGCATCATCAAGTCTATCTTGAGCATGTCAAACATGCTTATAACAAGCACTTACAACACTGTGACTTCAAAGTTGGTGATCTTGTTCTTAAAGAAAACCAAAATGTCACTATGCTAGAAAGGAGTCAGCATGGTAAGTTCACTCCTAACTGGATGGGTCCATACGTAGTCACTCATAAATATGGGTCTAGGGCTTATCGTATGTCTTTCATGTATGGTGTACCTAAAATGGAACCTCTTAATGCCTTGCATCTAAGGCCCTTCTACTGTTAAAATCTATCTTACACGATCTTAGTCACAAAACAGATCTTTCATCCATCTAACAACTAGTCATATATTTTCATAGTAATTTGAAACTATGTGGTTCTCCACGTTATGTATTTTCTACCTTAAATATGAGTATCGCGGCTCTACTCATGGCATTTTTCTTATGGATATGTTCCTCCTCCTAGTAGGGACACCTTAATCCCTTCTTCATCTGTCCCAAGTATCTATCTTAATCAAATCTACTCGGGGCATGAGTACGTGTTTTTTATATGTTTTCTTCCCCTCTATCTGATCTATGTAGTCTACACTCAGCTTCTTTCAAAAAATCTCCAAAATATCCAAAAAAAAAAAAAAAAGAGGGTGCTATTCTAAAAAAATTCCAAAAGATAGACTAATCCCTCGAAGGACAGCTATCTATGCATTATCAAATGAATCAAAAGATATAGACCATGCCCTTGGAGGATGGCTATCATCACATTCAAAATGCAAACCATTCCTTTGAAGGAGGGCTATTTGTTCCATGGAATTTCCAAGGCTTCTCGCATTGATCAGCCTTTGCAGTAACAGACTTCCTCTTCAGCCAGTTTGTTCACTTTTTAGCATCACTGAAAGACTTCCCGTATCGATCAATCTTTCTATATCTAGCAAATTTCCCGCATTGATTAGTTTGTTTTTTTATCAAAACAAAAAATCCTTAAGCTGAGATATAAGACCTTTTGTCGATCATATGGAGAGCCCTATCTTCCTAATATGAGCACATATTCTATTCTTTCTAAATTTTGACAAGATACATACTTACTTCTCCTTCCATTTACCTCCTAGATCTAGTTTGCGACTAGCTAGTGTCAGGTTTATTTTAACCTCATATATAGCCTTGTATGCATGGTCTTT
This sequence comes from Taxus chinensis, assembly GCA_019776745.2. Taxonomy (NCBI): domain Eukaryota; kingdom Viridiplantae; phylum Streptophyta; class Pinopsida; order Cupressales; family Taxaceae; genus Taxus; species Taxus chinensis. The sequence goes on along the minus strand of CM034146.1, from coordinate 12,019,338 downwards.
TGGTTTCTTATCAAAGTCTCTATTTTTGGTCGGTTAGGGACCTAGCTTATCATTCTTTTTCTTATCTAGGTGTATTGCTTTTATTTCTAATCAGGGTCATTTCATTACGTCCTTTAGCGCATTTCCCATTATTATTCAATTAAATTGACATTTAACATGTTAATTTAGTCAGGATCTATCATCTATCTATATTCATCTTATCTACTTTGTCCAAAAAACATATCAAATCATGTATTGCAAACACATGCGAATCTACCTATCTATTTTCATCAAAATTAAATTAGCATCTTAAACATATCAAATCTATCAATCACATCTATCCATCAATCATCTAAAAACATGTCCATCGAAGTTACACTACATCTATCTATATCTATTTTTCATCAAAATTAAATCCACATATCAATCACATCAAATCACATCACATCTATCTGTCCTCTATCAACATATGCCTATATCCATCACAATTATGCTACATCTATCCATATCTATTAAAATTAAATGCATGAGTACAATCATATAACACAGAAAATGATGAATCTATATATATATATATATATATATATATATATACATGAGTTTCTGTACAACAAAGAATGGATGGCTTTTAATCAAGCCATCTATATCATACATCAAAAATTCCTTCAAATCGAGGCTACATCAATATATCGACACAAAAATATAACATATCTATATCATGAAATCCGATAGGTGGAAGACACCATCTCCTCCACCCTCCTCTAGTCCAAGCTATCTCTCCTGGCCACCACCTATCGAGATAGTAGCACCTACTGCTGGGGGCCTGCTACCACCTTGATCTCTCCCGGTGCTCCCTCCCTCTGATGCACCACTAGTTATAATTGTCGTTGATCTCCTCCTCACACCATAACGAGGCACATCAGGGGCATGCTATCCCAAGGCATCCTCATAGTATCTCACCTCAGCAAGGAGAGACTGATAAGTGCTCAGGATCATCGTACCAAGTGCTCATAATGGCGCTGCTAGTGCTGTTGGTGGTGGCTCTCCTAATGTCACACCCTGTGACCTGGACTCTGAAATAGTGCTTGTATCACCGTATTTGGCCCTGGGGCCTCTCTATGTCGATGGTAGCGATCCCTCTACTGGATCGGTGTATCTCACTCCTGACGTGTTGTGTCTCTCTCTAATATCAGTGCATCCCTCTCCTCTGTCAGAGCTCTAATCTCCTCGAGGGCAATCTGGTGTGTTTGTGTCAGGGTAGCATGCTCTCCCTCTAGCCTCTCCAGCATTGCAACTATGTCCTCCTCAATTGTCGCAGTCTAAATAAATCATTCACATTTTCCTTTCACATATTTATATGGGCTTGGTATAGTCAGCACCGATTTGTATGGTCGGTGCCAATTTTTATTATCGGTGCCGATTAATCTTGATCTACACCAATTTAGGCCTATCATTGCCGATTGGTTGCACTTTTTCTTCTTCACCTCGCTTTCTTCCATCTCCTAATTTTTTTGCCATAGTGTTGATGCTTGGCTTATTTATCTGGTCATTATTATGCCCTGAGTGTTGCCTTTTGGAACATACTTTCGATATTCTCACCCATTTCGAGTTTGTTCCCTGTACATGGGGCACTTGCATTTTTGGCAGCTTAAAGATAACAAGTCTGTAGGCACTAACATTGTCTGCTTCGCAGATCGTCTGGTTGTCCCTACCAATGTGTCTCTCTTTAGGTGCTACTATTTTTGTAGCCCTCCTTACACTCATGGGTCTGTAGGTACTAAGGTCATCTCATGTGAAGACCGTCTAGTCTGCCCTACCAATGTGATTTCCTTAGGTTGCTACCTTTTTATTATTTTGGTGCATCATTTATGATCAAATCTACTCTAGGAATCTAGCTGGGGCATCATGCATTTTCATCTATCTTTTTCAAAATTGGGCTCGGTTGCTCTTTCGGGTCCCATCCCATCCCTAATTTGAGGGGGATCACATCATTACTTTTTCTTCCTTTCTTCCAACTCCTTGTTTTTGTCTCACAACTTTGCTTATCGCAAGTTACTTGACAAAAAGGGGAAAAATGTAGACACCTAAAATTGGTTACCCAATTTAGTGTCACCCGCATGCGTATGCCTTCTCAGGTAACCTGGGGCACGTTTATATCACCACTTCTCCCTTAGGGTATTATTTAATATTTGATTTAAACATCTATCCTAATTTTATTTCAACCCATTATGTTTTACCCATAGATAATTAAATATTAACTATTTAATTATACTTTTTACATATATCTTAACCACTTATCTACCCCATATCAATTCCTAACCTCCCATATCTATTTTATCCATCTATCCCCCCTATTTCTTCTCCTCCCAAAATGTGCAGCGGGATATTTCCTGTATTTGAGGTGGAAGGATCACTTTCATCTTTACAAAAATCACCCCTTTTGGACATTTCGGGAGTCTGTTCCCTGATCGGCGCCGACCGTACCTAGTCGACGCCAATTTTTCGGAGCTGCACCGATTACATCTTTGTTAGTGATGATTACAAATACAGGGCCAGAATTCAATTCTGGTTAGACAAAAAGAATGACAAAGAGTTTTGACCATTAAGTCTGAGTATTATCTATTAAGCGAAAGTGAATTCTGTCAAATCAATCCCTGAGAGGAGTACCATTACTCTGCTCCTACCACATCGACATCTTGAGCCTCCATCGATCTCTTGGTGACTCTGTTCCTGCATCTAGCAAAGGTGGAGCTTTTTCAGTATCCCTACGGCTCTTGCAGATTTAGCAAAGATCGATGATCTAGCTTCCATTGTCTGTTTCTCAATCTTCCTAAAATTTTCCCCTAGTCGATGCCGACCATACCCAGTCAACGTTGATTCTCTCTAGTCAACGCTGATTTTCCTAATCGACGCCGATCTACCTATGGACAGGTAAAATAATTCAGGGAACACAAATCCAGCATTATTTTCACACTTTCCTATTTTCTATTGGTTTCTGTCTACTATTTACATTTTGTCTGTCATTTTTAATCAAAAAAAATCTAGACATTTACTTACATCTTTTATCATGTATGCTTCTTTCCTTAATTGAAAACGTGGACTAACATCCACCGAGGGAGCTTATCGCTTCCCAGACCTACTTTTTAGGTATTCCACCCAAATATCTTTTAACATGGTCTTTTTCTGTCAAGCATCTGTGTCTCGTAGGTTTCTTGGATCTACTTTACAGGATCACTCGTGTGTGCCCGTCTTGTCTACATCAGCTTTCTTTTCCATCTACATATCTGGATCTTGTCTTATCTATCAGGTATTGATTTCATTTGATTTTTTCAGGGTTTTTGTGTTTAGTTTGGTACATTAACTTGGACAAGTAGCAAGCACGAAATTCTTGATCTACACTAAGTACCAATAATTTAAAGGCAAATTGAGAACCAGATGGGTGGGACCCTATCAGATTGAGCAAATATTTGACAATGGTTCTATTCAGTTACTTCCCATTGATGGCAGTAGAAGAACACTTTTGGTCAGTGGTCATAGGCTAAAGCTTTATAGGAAGCCTCCTAATAAGGATGAATTCTTGAGGAAAATTGAAGAAGATAAAGAATTTGATCATATAAAAGAACCCAGTTCTTTCAAAAAGATCAAATAATCAGATGGATAGATCCAGAATAAATGGAAGAGAATGAAAACTAGTAAATGGCATTCTCTTCCCCAAAAAAGAAAAAAAAACAAGGGAAGAGAGTGAAAACCAGTAAATGGCATTCTCTTCCCCAAAAAAAAGTTTCTCTTGGAGATCAATTGAAAACCAGAAATGGCGGTTGATCTTCTAAAATAAATGGCTAATTCAAAATTTAAAAAAAATCTTTGGAATTATGGCTGTTGTTATAACCGTTTTCCTTTTGTTTCACTTTTTAGGAATGATGAGTCATCATGACAGAGGTATTACATCATCAAGGATGGTAATTATGTCTTTAACTTATTAAAGGTTAGATTAAAAGTTTGCATGTGTGATTATATTTGATTTAAAAGTTGATATGATGAGTCATCAATTGTACATCATGGTTAAAATGGAGTAATCATGAGAAAGATATTGATGAAATAAATTGGCGGCATAGTTATAATGAGTTATCATTAGTGTGGAATCAACAAAGTGAAAAATAGTTGCAGATAAACTTCAAGGAAGAAGCAGTGAATTAGGTTTGCATTTCGCAGCTACAACATAGAAGTTCCGTAGCTAAGTACAGTAATTTTGTAGCTAGATTCATTAGTTTCGTAGCTAAGAAAATATTTCTTCAGCCAACCCGCACAAGATTAAAGAAGAATGAATTTGAATCACCTTTGTATCATGGGGATTAAAAATAATTCAGAACTAGAGGATGATACCTAGCTCATTATAGATGAAGAAGTGGTAGATATCTTTCATCAGGTAAGATGGCTAGAGTTTCTGAGGAAGCTCCCCAATTATAACGACGAATTGGTAAGAGAATTCATTATAAATTTAGAGTAATCTAGGACAAATGTTAGAAATGGTTTCATTCCTTTTCTATGAATACAATCAATAATATATCTGGAGTGTCAATTGTGCATGTCCCAAACCCTATCAGAGGGACATTAAAAGACCTGGTTGAAACCTTGCTGAAAAAGGGGTAAGCTGAACCCCAATATATTACAACATGAAGAAAATCATAAAAGGGGTCAGAAGGGCCAGCTTGCCCAAATTGGATAGTCAAGTATTTAACCTGTGATGGTCAATTCGGGTCGGTAGGAAGAGAAGTTATGAAGATCCTCATATACCTTAGATATGGAGCTACAAAACTAGTATTTATAGTAAACCTTCCAGGGTTTCTTTTTTACTCCATCCATACAATGGCTTAGAGGTATTCTTGGGGTGTGGGAACAATCAGACATCATGGGTTAGTGCATTTCATATGCCAGCACCATTTTATTTTGAAAAAAAATGGAAAAGAAATGTGGGAGAAATTTCTTAGCAAGTTTAAGCAGAGACCTGATATTCTCAAGAGAGTAATAGCAACTCCTCCTTCTCCTGCAATTAATTTTGAAATTGATGTCACTATAGAGGAAAAGAAAGAACTATGTGGAGAGGAAATACCAAAAATAAGAAGATCTAGAAGAAGGACTAGAACTGCAGAACCTACTATGCCTTCTAAAAAATTCCTTCCTCTACAGTAGCTACAGGAGAGCTGATATCTGTCTCTGACAGTGACAGTTCACCTAGGCAAGAGTAAGAGGTGAAAATCAGAAGAATCTCTAAGAGGAGACCTATTTCTGTACATTTTGAGGCTCCTCAAAGAAGGAGAATTCATAAAAGGTCTAGAGAAATTCTGGAGGAGATGGAAGATCAAGAAAGGCTGGAAAAGGAAGTTGTTGATATTTTGGGCAGCATGGCCATGACTCCTCCTGGACCAAACCAAACAGAGATAGAAAAATAAGATGAGAGATTTGAGGAACAAGTTTTCCAAGAGATGGGTGAATCAACAGCACCATCACATGAAGAAGATGAATTGGCATCTTGGAAACGAAAAGGGAAATCCCCTATGGTAGAGGAAGAATGCTTAACCCCCAAGGAACTTTTAGAGAAAGAAAAGAAACAACAATTAAAATAGGCTCTATTTCTTTCTAGAGCAGAAACCATTATTAGAGAAAAGGATGAGGAGTTGAATTTTCTCAAACTTAAATTGGAACAAAGAGAAATATTTATATAGGAATTAACAAGAGTTAAATAGTAGATAATGGAGAAAGAGGAAGAATGTCAAAATTCTAGAAAACAATCTTCTCTGTCAATAGTCTCTGCACAAACTAAATTAACTTATTGGCAACTTAAAAAATTATGGGATGATGCTTGCAAAGAGCTCAATGAAGCCAAGACATCCAATGAGGAATTGAAAAGCAAGATAGAAGAAGAGAAGAAAGCAAAAAAATAAGGGGAAGAAAAATTTTACAAAGAAGAAAATGACAAATTTAAATATCTTGTGAAAATACAAATGGTTTGCATGATGAGTGAGAAATTTCTTGCATGAAGGAGACCTTCTCCTGTATATAGTGTGTTTTTGGAGGAACAATTCATTCACTGGCAGTTTTCAAGGATAGCATGTGGCCTTCCACATGAAATAAAATATGAATTTTATTTCATGGCAACCTATTCCTTAGCCAATCCAGAGCAGAAAACTCTTCTCTGCGAATTCCATCTCTGCAATTTCATGTTGGAAAAGAACTCAGGTTTTATGATCAATTTGTATGTAGGGGAGAGCCAACTTAATGCATTTTTTTTTGTTCTTCAAAATCAGATTGCATGGAAGGATAGGGAGTCAAAACATCTGTTAAAGGCTAGTTCATCTAGTCTCTATATAAGGATTCATTATGGTAAACCATCTACCTTTGCTGCACATTTTAGATCCTATGCATTTGATAAAAGGTTTAGGAAACCTTATCTTGCCAATTTGCAGAGAAGTATTAATGCCTTCACCTCTTATGAAGAGGAAAATTTTGAAGATAATTATGAGGCATGTTTGAAAAGATGGGAATTACTCACGGTGGCATTGAGAAGAAGGGAAGTAATATCTCACACAAACTTAATCTGGAGTTTGCATAGATCAAAAGCCTTATGTACGCTAATTCCTCATATCAATGAAAATCACAAGGGCATATGGATGGGAATGAGAACAAGACCTCCACTCCTTCTCACCCCCATGTCACCATGGTAGAATAGAGAACCACAATATCCTAATGAATTTGATGCATGGTAGAGGAAAGTAGAAGCAGGAGTAGAGTATAGTACCTCTGAATTAAAGAATTGGGATATTTAGTTCTAGCCATTTGACCTAAGAAATAAAATGGAATGCAGAATATATAACCCCAAATTCAAAGAGTAAAGTTTGTAAAGGGACTTACAAACAAGTAAGTGTGGGGGAAAATGATGAGGCCATAATATGTCTATTACATTTACAATAAATGATCTCATCTTACTCTCCTTTTTATTAAGTTTGACTACATTTTGTGACTTTTGTTTGATTTGATATAAGTTAGGATGTAATTGTCCATCTTTTGTTGATTATGATTCTAACATTTAAAAGCTCTGTAATTCCTAACAAAGTGTTTTGGAAACTCTTTTTTGTAATAAATCAAGTCACAATCAGGCGGAAGAATGAAGTATGAAGCAGTCAGCATGTTTTTGGAAGCATTTATTTCAATATAGCTTAATTTCATAACTTCTAAGCTAGTTCTAGAACTCCATTACATAGTCACAAGCTTTATCACTTAGTTTTAGAACTCTAGTGCTTAGTTCCGAAATTATCGGAATTAGTTCCGAAACTCCTTTAAATAGCTCTGAAAATCTCTAAGTTAAACCTGAAACAATTTCCTTTGGTTCTCGAACTCTTCTAAAGTTTTGGAATTGATAAAAATCTATTCCAAATGGCCGGTGATTTGTCAAATCAATGATCCTATCAATCAGGAGTAGATTAGAAGAATTTTAACTTTCCATACTTGCAGACCCAGGATAATTATCACACAGTTGTACATCCAACCATGTTCCAATTCAGCATCTATTCTAGGCACGATTCAGTTCCATCATATCAATGGAACAATTACAGCCATAAACACACCCTTGGAAGAACTATAGACATACAAACCTACATATAGATTATATATATGAATATAGATATAGATATAGGGGGATATACACAAATCCAACACGTTTTTGTAATACATAATGTTTTATCAATAAAATAGCCATTTCTGTTTTGAGAGAAAATTAAGTTTTCCAATCTTGTTTCAAGCCAAAGCAAGGGCCCACTCCTCCAAGAACCAGGATCCTTGTTTTTGTTGGTATTTATACTTTTAGAGAAAATAGTTTAGATTTGTTAATTGTGTATCACTTTCAATTCCTTAAGTTAAAATCTGTTGTAGACTTGTCCCTGCAGGTGTTCTATATTAAGTTCTTATTTATTTGCAATCATTTTCCAAGAATTCTCAAAAGTGTGTTTATTTCCATCAATTCATTTCTGCAAAGTGTGTTTATTTCTAGCAATTCATTTCTGCAAAGTGTGTTTACTTCCAAGGAAAAGTGTGTTTATTTCAAGCAATTCATTTATGTAAAGTGTGTTTACTTCCAACATGTTTTCATAGTTTGATTCTTATAAGGTTTTTAACCAAGAAGTGCTTAAGACATTGAAAAGATCCCCCATAAAATACAAAATACCTACAATCAATTACTAGATTGCTAAGATTCTTCTTGTTTCATATAGCTTTAGACACACCCCTAGTTTGAATATGACATCAACATAAATTTTATTAAATGAAGGGAATAACGACACCCATCAACAACCATCACCAGACTCGGGCATGTGTCGTCATTGTGGTAAAGGGAACGATACCAAGTGATGTTGGGATTTGTACCCAAAGAAAAGGCCTAAGTGAATGCAGAAGAAGGGCAAGGCTATTTCCGGACCCAACACTAGCCATTCAGCGGCACCATTTGCATGGAGAGCACCAGTGGAACGTCTAGATATTGTACTATGACATGCGAGTTCCTCGAGATAGCGGATTCCAGTGGTTGCATGAGGATAGTTAGTGACCCTTATTCTCAATTAAACTATCAGAGTAGGGTACGTAACTGTCGATGTGGTGTGCCAACTAGGAATTCCCATGACACCACTTCTACATACCAAGATAGTTGGTATAGAATATAGTACTCTGTATGGAGTTTCTACTAATTATTTCATCTTAAGCTTCATTGTTGGGAGATAAATTTCTAAAAATATCACTCTTGACATCATCCCTTTGGAGATGGACGAAGTGGTATTAGGAAACTTCTACCTAACTGCTCATCAAGGTTATTTGAATGATGACAAGATCAGAGTGGATCTTCACATTGGGCATAGCTGGAGGATTGAGTTCACAACAAGTCATGTTGATTGTCTTACACAAGGTGAAAATAGTGAGCCTTCATATTCATATGTACCTGGGGATCATGCAGATCCTAGTGTAGAGTCAAGCTCTTATGTCCTTGTTGATCATCCAAATCCTGACACTAGGGTCACATACATTCCAGCATATCATGAGGATCCATATGTAGAGGAGCAAGAACCTAGGGATCCACAAGACACCTATTGAGGTATCCTAGATAGACACCGAGGATTCTATATTTAGTAAGAAATATAAGGTGTAAATAAAGTTGACTTGTTCAGCTATTGTATTTGGTTTTTCTTAGCATTATTTATTGCTCTTATTATAATAAAATCATAAACTTTTGTGTTAGGTAGAATGTATGAATAAGACCCCTGTATGGGAAATTCTTGTATACATCTAACTGAATAGGACACATTAGTCAAAGTCCTAGTTATGGGTAATGTTTGTACTCTTATATACTTGCATTAGTAAGACCCCTTAAGAGGTAAATTATTTTGGTAAAATTGTTAATACCAGGAGATGTAGTATGTAAATGTCCTTGTTAAGTTATTTGTCCAACAGGGAAGAGACAAACAAGGTCAAACCACGATTGTGATGGAGTGGAGAAGACCAAGTACAAAGGCCACCAAGTAGGAGAGATTTCATGACAGGTTTACCATGCAAAATGATTTTCCTATAAAATTTATATTTAAGCTTATTGTACAAGACTCCAAAAATGGAGCATTTTACAACTAGTTTTGCATGATGTATTAGGATATAATCTCCTACAGTTATATTTGAAAGTTGTATAAAGACCCTTTTAAGGGCACCTATCTCCTAATTGGTTAATGAGTACCTGTTATAGCTTAGATACATGATTTGACTCATATAAATCTGGGAGATTGATCTACCATTTGTGCAGACAATAGAATTTGCAGGAGTCAGCTTGGATCATCATTCTGTGTAGATGCATTGTGACCATGTAGTAGAATGGTAGCTGAATCACCTTTGGTAATGACATCGGGTCGGAACTTCATTTTGTGGAGAATCCATCATGGGCGTCTAACAGAATGGTACTTGATAGTGCTTGTCAACAAACAGAGCTCTCAAAATATTAGATCAGAACATCATTCAGAGTCAAGGAATTGTGACTACGCATTCAAATCATAGCTAATCATCAGACTTAGCATTGTGTAGCAGAGGCATTTAGGTTTGCAAGAGACTTAGTACTACACAGCAAAGCTGTTGAGGTCTGAAAGAGACTTAGTAGTGCATAGACGAGGCATTGAGATCTACAAAAGACTTAGCACTACACAACGGAGGCATTAAGGTCTAAAAAGGGAAAATTCATTATCCGTCAACGACATCGGATCAATCATAGCTCTAAGTAACATGGAGTTCCTTCGAACTAGTTTGGATTCTGTGAAATCAACTCGGAGCTAGGAGCTGTGTTATAGAGTAAAATAAGATCCTTGTTGTCAGATATATGGAAGCTTAGGCATAGTAGAAGCGTTGAGGTCTGCAAGAGACTTAGCACTATACAACAGAGGTGTGGAGTTATTCTTCAGATATCAGAGTGGTGCAGTGTGTTGGTTGGATATTTTGTCAAACCAAAATATGAGGTTCAACCACAGTATATGAGATTAAATCCCTCCTCAAAGACAGGTGAGGCTGCCTGCTTATTGCTAATCTAAAACACAGTAAAAATGATATATACAGTATTCACACTAATCTAACCATTGGGGGTGGGATGGAATCCTGAAATCCACATTCACATGATTCAAGGATATTTCTTTCGTAAATGAACTGGGTTAGAAATTGTTACAATGAAAGAAGCACAGTAGAAAGGAAATGAGAGAAACGTATTTTCTTTCGAGTAAACACAGAGCATGAAATAATCATACGAGTTTTAGATCACAAATATAATGTCCGAAATAATCAGAAACACTAAGATGCTATGCAAAGAATAGCTTAAGATCATGAACATAATAACACTGTCTTAAGTAAGATATATTCCACAACACAAAGTCTGTAAAATAATATCGACTCCTATTCTTCAAAATGATTGAACAAAAACACAAAGTTTTTCTTCTTTCCAATAGCCCCTAAATATTCCAAAAAATCTCGACCCTTTAGAATGCATAAGCATCCCTTATTTATAATAAAAGAAGTAGAGATAAAATAGGGTAGATCCTAAAAAATAGCATTTTAACAAGAGTTCTATTTTGCTTGATTCTCACGCAGGAGATCAAGTCAAAATATGATTCAAAAATGTGACGAAACAGAAATGAAAAAGACATGTCAATTTCAAGATTGAAATGACATGAAACATTGGGACTTAATCTGAATCATCATCCTTTGCTCCTTCCTCTTTTTCTTCCTCCAGCTGAGACTGTTTGCTCTGAAATTCCTGGAACTTCCGAATTATGCCTTGCATTTCGTTCTCATCAGGCGTAGTGGAATGATCATTCCAAATTTCGCAGGTCTCATGAATATTGCTGGCATTGCCAGGAAGCTTTTTCAATCCTTTGCTGAGCTTTCTTAAGGCCTCCAAAGTATGTTCAACCCTTACAAACCGATCAATGATCTCAAGGCCAAATCCGTGTATTGGTTCATGCTGAACAGACTCTTGGATTTGTTTGAAGAGATCATATGCTGATAGGATACCTGAGTTCCCAACTGACACCTTTGGACAAATCTTCAGCAATTCTTCTTCCAGATCACTTTTCCCATCAATCAATTTATCCCTTGATTCTCTCAACTTACTGTAGGCTTCATTGAGAATCTTTATTCTGAACCTGATGGCCTTGGTCAGCTAGAAATGCTTATCTGTATGTGGGAGAATACCTTCTTCCACCAAGAGATGTGCTGGTATTTGCTTTAACACCTGGAGAGCTTCAAAAGTCAAATCAAGATGTCCAATTTCCTGAGATAATTCTTCATCCATCTTCTCTCCATCCTTCTAAATGTCTCCCAAGGATTGATGAACTTTTACCACGTCTTGAATTACTTCCTTCCCCTGTTGGAGCAACCTTTGGATCCATTCATCAACCACCCTTCCTTTTTTAGCAATCTTCTCAATCGTAGGTACTGATGAGAAATCGAATCTGACAGAAACAGAAGAAGGTGGTATGGATTCAAGGGGTTTTTAAAGTTTAATCAAAACCTCTGTCAACTGCTCCACTTTTCTCTTTAGTTCATCTCTGCTGTCTTTTGTTTCTTTTAACTTTTGACACAGCACGTTTATGGAATCCCGTGCATCTTGTTGCGCCCCTTCTGCTGTCACTTTCCCTAGAGCCACCCTGGTTACCTGATAATCAGAGGCTGTTATATCCTCTCTAGTTTTGTTAGCCGAGGGAGTGGTAATCTCTGCGAACTTATCTCCTGAAGCATCCACCAAAACCCTTGAAACTGTTTTGGGTTTCTTGGCTGATTTCGCAGTAGGAGCCTTGAGTGAGCTGAAATCAAAGGCTGGTAGGGGTACAATCACCTTCCTCTTCCTCAGAGTTTTCTCGAGTAGCCATTGCGGTGTATCAGAGGGAGTTTCCATGGTTGCAGAAGCTGGTATCATACCCTCAAGGGGAGAAGATTCTACTAGTGGAGGAGGAATAGTTACCAACGTGGTAGTAGATCCAATAAAAAGAGGCACAGGAGGGGGCGTGTTGGTGATCACTTGGGTACCAGCAGAGAGGGGTGAAAGTCTAGAGAAAATGCTGGCCATTACTGAAGAATTTGATGGAGAATAAGGAGGTAGGAGTGGTTGTGAGGAAAGAGGCACAGATCCAGACTCCAAAGCCTTGGATGCAAGAGATAAGGTCTCTTCAGTTGAGCAATCAGCAAATGGTGAAGCCAGAAGCTGGCTTCCTCCTTCTTCTAAATTAATTTCTCCTATTTCTGGTGGTGTTGGTGATTATAGCACATTCACTGTTTCTACTGGAGAAACAATTGAAGAGATTTCTCTTTCTTTCCTCTTTTTGACAATCTTGACCTTTATAGGCGCCCTAGAAGATTTTCTGTCCTTTTCCTTTTTGGAGGGCCCCACCTCTGAAGCAGCCAACTTTGAAAACTCATCATCTTTAAAATTCATTCCCCAAGAGGAGAGCCATGCTTTGGTGTGAGCAAGTATTAGAGCCGACCTATCTGTAATAGAGGCTTTTTCGCTGGCTGACCAATCAATAGGTGGGAAAACATATTGATCCTCATTTAGTCCATCATAGGAAAGATCCAAAAAACTTTCATTGTCACCCGTACCTTCTGGTAAATCAGCAAGCTGCAGTGTTTGAATCTTAGCAATAGTCAATCTACTATTATCCTTTCTGTGAACAGCAACCTCATTACGCAGATCCACCCAAATATCCTCTATGTTTGGCCTGTGTAGATGCTGGGTTCCATATGCTCTGAGCACTCCTCGGATGTCAAAACCATCTCGAGGCTTCATATGCTTCTTCAATTTGTCCTGAAGTTCGTGGACAACATTTTTGGATTTCACTACTGTTGAGCAAGTATATCTCCCAATAGAAATTGGGAAGGATACAGCAGCCTTATGTTTGCTTTGTTGGAATTTATGGAAATCCAACAGCTGCCTAACCAACTCCATCAATATCAGTCTATCCCCTGGATATCGGGGCAGGCGAAAAGGATCTCCCGAGTACATGACCACCCGAAGATATGTAAACTTCTGGAATTGTAAGAAGATACATCCCCATTTAGAAACTTCAACCCAAGCCTCATCTGAGACTCTTGTCTTCCTCAGCTCAGGGTTTATCCTGTAGATATTTTCATAGAAGAAGGCATCATTCACCCTCCTGAAATGGTCTTTGGACCCCTTCTTTGTCAATTGAGGGAAGTATTGATACACCTGGTTCACCGTTCTGCTTCCCTTGGTATCCAGCCCGGGATAGTTCCTCATCCCGGCTGCTGCGTATGTGACATATGAAGACATATAAAATTTCCCAGTTGACAAGACCGTTGTCATTTAGGAATCAATCTCATTGCTGATGATAGTACCCCAGTCGATCCCCTGCTTATTCTTCTTGATGGTGATCATAAATTGATACATCCATCCTTGAAATACATTCGATTCGGGAAAACCAAAAACCCGACTCAGCAGGGTGATGATGTCATTGATTTCTTGGATGAAATCACTCGTGGGGATAATCCTTGGAAACCTGGAGACAGCTGGTTTGGCCTTGATCAGGAACTTCTTGTTCACATGTTTGATGTAGTCTTCCTTATCGTTGTCCCAGGCTTTCTGAGCTGACTTGATGTCCAACTCTCCATACTCTTCAAAATTGGGCAGTTTTAGGAGATCATCAAAGTAACCTCCATCCAATTTGATCACTACTTCACCTGATTGACTTCTCACAGAACGAGACGCCAATGTCATAACTGGATGCACAAGCCAAGATGAATTCTAGACACTGAGCGGACATGGGAAAACCCGCTGCGAGAGGCAAGCCACTATCGGCTATAGTTTTCATCCATGGAGTTTGGGAGGAACTCCTCACCCTACTCCAGAAATCTTCAATGTCTATATTTTTGAGTTTGGTGTCTCGAATGTCGTAGTTGCAATCAATATACGAGGGAGATTCCAACTTTTTAAACTTGTATTTCATTCTGCTTGACTTCTCGGTCTTTTCCTGAGATGGACCAGGGTCCGACATGAAGGACGTCGAAGGAAGAAAGTTTCGAAGCTCAGGAGATGTTGCTCACTGTGAGAATCTCGACCTGCTGGATATGCCAGAAGAATGGAAGAGTCCGACACTGGTGAAGATGATGTCAGAAAATCCTAAAAACCCGATGCACTAAGAATGCCGGAAACTCTGGAAAGTCCGGCACGTTTGATAATGTCAAAAATTTGGGAAAGCTCGACACTGGTGATGATGTCAGAAACGGAAGAAATCCCGACACTAGCGATGATGTCAGAAATGGAAGAAAGCCCGACACTTGTGTTCATGTCAGAAACTCTGGAAAGTCCAGCACGCCAAGCCTTCAATACACTTCGGGTCTTCGACATTGCACAACAGCCTTCAAAACCTGAGAAGAGAAAAACAGGGTATTTCGTTGAATTTCAAACATGCAATCTCCTTTTAACCATTCATGTACCAGGCACATAATAAAACTTTGAGGAAATAGCACCAAGTGGTAATTTAGAAGAGATAGACCCTAAAACCTAAACCCCTTTTTTCAAAAAAACTCTAGAAAGAAGAAGGATAAAAATATTTCAAAACCCAGCAAGAAAATGGGAAGAATTCACGCGCAATCAATCCATAAAAACTAGGAACAAAGAGTGGAGAGAGAAATACCTTCAACCAGAGAAAGGGAAGATCGAAAAATGGTGATTCAATCGAGCACAGGTGAGCTTTTGGGTTTCGAGGTTGAAAGCGCATGTACGAAAAATCCACGAGTTAAAAATACGTCTGGTAAAAATGACGTGGAAATCCACGTATTTATAAGAAAAATTGTAATTAATACACTTCAGCTCGGCACGTGCCAACTCACCGACAACTCGGCATGAATGCCATGTCAGCATGTTAGAGAGGTCCGAAAACCCGACACAAGGGGGCTTAGTGCAATTCGGGTTTCGGGTTTCGGGAAACACAAGACATGAAGCATGAGATGTTTAGATGCTTCACAGCTCTGAAAACCCGATACAAAGGACTAAATCAAACTTCAGGTATCGGGGAACAGGTGACACAAAACATGTTTTGAATTAGGCATGTTCCGATGCGCCGGAGATCCGAAAACCTGATTTTCTCAATATGAAGCGGACTTCGGGTATCGGAAAATAGGCGACACAAGGCATGTTTTAAATAGGTCATGTTCTAATGCACCGGAGGTCCGAAAACCCGAATTTCTATTAAAGAAGCAATATTGCAAAATCAACTTCAAAAATTTCGTAGGGGTTATCTGATCGTTTTGTCGTGAACTCAAAATGGAGATAACACAGTGGAAGCATCATGGGCCCATAACCCACATGGTCAGGATTGGAGAAAATTTTTCTAAGTGATAAGGTTGTAAGAGAAGAGACCCAAGGGTCTACTACAGTAAAACTTCCGAGATGGCACCAGAGTTTCCAGATTCAGGATGGGATGGCAAAATGTTCCAATATAAGCTTTTTGGTACAAAAAGCCTTTCTCAATGGGGAGGTGTGATCAGGGGATCATTTTTGATATCTAAATTTCCCTAAACATCCCTAAATTGTGTCAGTACAGAATATCCTTGCAAGAGATTTCCATCGACACTGAGAACGTGAAAAATGGACATCGGGATTTCTAGTTATGTCTGATAAAAGTTTAGCCAACGAGAAATTAAACTCTGGTCAACTGGTCAATATTAGACCAATAGCACTATGACACATGGTAAAAAGGAAAAGGGAGTCATTTTTTGGTTTTCGACTTCTGGTCTTCGACAGGTGTAAAATTTGGTGGTCGCGACAAGATGCTCAAATTTTTAAACAGAAGGGAGCTCAGCCACCATATGGACTATGGTTTTATCACTGACGTGGTGGGTCCACAAGCCACCATGTGGCTTACGATCACAAATTGAATTCACTCGATTTTCCTATCAAGAGACAAAAATTGGACTATATGTTATTGACTAAGTTAGTTATTTTCTATACCACAATGTATGGGTCAAATTTTTATTATCTTGGTAAGTCCACTTTCAACCCAATTTACATGCCACATGTGTAAGTGGGTGGGTTTTATTATAATGGCCATTTATTAATGTGAAGTATTAAACTTAGCAATCTCCACTTACCCACATAATCCTCTAATTCCCTTTGTTATGATAAATCCACGTGGTGGATAGGTGGAGCGGTGGTGGGGCAAAGGCCCATGCATGGAAATATCAACGTGGGAAATGAGGGGGGCTAAGGTTTTAAAAAACCTTATCAAAACCAATCACCTCCAAATGTGGGATTAACCCACTAACCCTTAGCCGCCAATTTTGGATTTTATCCCACTTATTTTGCTAAACCACCCATTGAGGATTTAATCCCATTTTTCATGCTACGGGTTAAGGCTTATTATAGCCTAAGAATAATTTGTAAATGCATTATTTAAGGGCCCTATTTGGGTATAAATAGGGGACCCATTACATTGTAAAGGACACACAACTTAGAAGCTCAAATCAAGAGCTCGAGGAAAACTGAGCAAATGGAGGAGAGTTTTATTTTGATAAGACCTATTTATTAGGCTTATTATAAAGTTGTGAACACCTATTTATTTAAATAGGCATTATTGTGGCTAGGATATTTTAATACTACCTAGTCGGCCCATATCACCACACCAAATTATTGTGAAGCCTGGAATATCAACCAGAGTGCCATAGGGCATTAAGAAGTGTCTGTAAGGTCAATCAAGAATGGGAGGATTACGAACGGTGGAGCAGGTGCCATAGAGCTTGCCGAATACACCAGGAAGGTGGAAGTTGGGTGCTATCTTTCACCCTTGTTGTTTGAAGGTCTGGATATTCTTCTAAGTAAGTTAGTAATAGCTTCCATTAGATTTTCTTGTGAAATTACGATTGTAACTTACAATTTTTGACTAGTGGAATGGTTCAATAAGAACTCGGAGATGTAGATAATTTCCGAACTCCGTAATCAATCATTGTGCAATTTGTCATTATATGCTTGCATTAATTTTAAATTGATTACTTAAAAGGATAAAATTATCGGCAAATAAAATAAGCCTATAGGGTTCCGAGATTAGGTGAATAAAACTTGATAATTTTTGGATCAACACCACTGCAGATGGTGTGTAAAAATCTCATCCAATTTGACCAATTTTGATCCCATGTTATATGTTTTATGTATGGTGAGTGTTAAGGACTATATGCCTTGTAAAATCTTATGTGTGAAGTGTTGTACATTATGCTACACTAAATAATGTTTTTTAACTACCCCTGGTCACATGCATCTAGGAAGGATCAGGGGTGCTCAGGCGCTAGTGTCCTAGTCTGGGCATTATTGTCTATGTTATGATAAGGACCTAAGTCTAATTCTTATCCCTGTCTGAGATTGATAATTGTGGTGTATTGGTATTGTGATTTGTATACTACTTTATGGGGTGACTGATTCACCTAAATGATTCCCCCCTCATTTAGGGTGCATGCGACGTCCTTGAAGAGTATGTGGCCCAATGGAGGACAAACTATGGTGCTAAAATTGTGCCCTACATGGGGAGGGAGTGTTCTTGGTAGAAACCAAGGCACATGTAAATAAAGTGGCTAGGATACAAGTGTTAATTCAAGCAAATAAAATCACGCATGTAAAAGTTGAAATGTAAGCTAAGTAGACAATGTGTAAGCTAAGACACAAGAAGACAATGTAGACACATAAAAAGACAAAGTGGAATGTTGAAAGTGGGTTTAAAACATGGGACATCATTCACGGTGTCACAAGACAATCAAGGATGACTGGGCCAAAAGCATGTAAGTGTGCACACAAGACAAAGGTAAAATCCCAAAAACAATGACAAGCAAAGGCAAACAATAGCAAGCAATGTAACAGACAGCAATGGAAGAAAATAGACCTCCAAAGAAAATGTTGCATATGAATCACCCATTAGCATGTCAAAGAGATAAAAATTATGTCAAAGAGTGTATAATCCAATAAAATAATGTTATGAAAAATGAAACAATATCACCTGTAGTGTATGAAAGTGGATGCCCACAAGAGCCGTTGTGGGAGTGGTATAAGGTATTGTGCCAAGCATCCATGTTGCATGTGTGGATCTATAGAATCTATAATCACAACTAGAACGAAAGTAAATTTACATGCGTGTATGATAAAGTTAATGACATACAAGATATATTTCTAACATGTGTATTAAAGTGTATAATTAAAAGCATAAGAAAGCAAGAGTAAATGTGACCAAGATATGCAATATGTTGTGGATGAGATGGAATGGAATTCGGAGTAAATGATAGGATAATCATGCCTGTAAGTGAGTTTGAATGAGTATTCATGTGATGACGTACATACCCCCTTATTAGTCAAGAATGAACCGTAGAACAAGAGTGCATCATCGGGAAATGGTTCGAATGATGTGTTATAAAAAAATTATCGATAAAGTGTAAAGCGTAAAGAGCATGTGAGTGATTGAATGTGTGAGTGTGGTGAGGTCCATTTGAGATGTAAACCCTCAAGAGTCGAGTAAGGATCAGGTAATTAAGATGTGCTATATGGTAATGACCACAATGTGTAGAAATATATGTGAGAAAGATGTAGCGTGAATGTGTATAGTCAATAATGCACCTAGTGTGTGATAGAATATGTGAGAGGAAGATGTCAGGTGTGGTGTGTAATGTGTAGTGTGACTAAGAATTGCTAGATATACCTATTGTAAATGTGTTGAGTGTAAAATGTATGATATGGTCAAGTGTGTAAGAATGCATGGTGTGTATAGTGTGTAGTGTGTGAGGTTCATGTATATAGGATGCCCTCAACAGTCAAGTGTGAACCAAATCACAAGAATGTGTCATCGGGGAATGATGATACTAATGTATCAAGATGTGTATGATGTATGTGATAGATTGAATATGAAATGATGAGAAGATGAAACACATGTTGCTTCTAGAAAGGGGAGAGATAAATAGTGTTATGCCCCCCAAGTGTGTGATGCTAAAAGTGATCAAGTGACATTATCTATAAGATCATCATTTTCATGATCGAAGCCAACTGGCGATGTGTTGGAGTCTTGATAAGGAATAGTATGAGGTGTGTCATATATAGATCCATTGTGACGTAAGGTGTACATGGTCATTTTCGTAGTCCTCATCAGTAAAAGGTGTTGGCAGACACCTGTGTGCGTAGCAACAGGTGAGATTTTTTGAATAGTCAAGAGATGAATCATTACCAATAGAAACACAGCCGAATGACATAGGAAAAGTGATAGAAGTGTGACTAGAGTCAAAATTTACCCTAATATAATCAATCCAATATTTCCCAAGTGTTAGTGGAGGAACATGTAGGGTACATGTAACGAAGACTACAAAATGGAAAACATGAAGACCATAAGCAGTCGTAATGTGCACATGTCCATGATAGAGATGAGGTGAGTGAGGCAGTGGAATGATATCATTGAGTGTGAAGCCAATCCTATTCAAGTCATCATATTTGTAAATAGTATCAGAGAAATTATGATCCAATGGAATATGATGCCAAAAATATTTTTTGATGAAAATTGTACATGTGAACGGAAGTGGTACGGATGCAGATTGTTTTTCAGAAGGTGAAACAATGTCCAATGTATGGATAGATCCCTGATAAAGTAACATATCCTTAGTAGAAGGGGGGTTTTGAATTTTTATTCACTGGGACCATCGTCAATGAAAGCTTCATTGAAATATGAGTCATCTACATCGATAGGATTAAAATTAAGATTTCACAATTTATCATCAATAAGTTCAACATTATCGAGTTCATTTTCAGAATCATCGGAGTCATTTTTGTTGGTAGTGTCATGATGTATAGTTGTGTTAAGGATGTTTTTAGGAGATGCACTAGATGTAGGAGGGAGAAGAGCCTCAACGAGGGGAGCACTAGTGTTTATAGAAGTAGATATTGTGGGTGAAATGATGGCAGTAGTGTGAGTAGAAATAGTTGGAGTGTTTGAAGTGGTGGAAGAAGATTGTGAAGCACTGGACTGACTAATGTCATATGCATCAGTACTATTATATGGAATAGGATGTGAAATAGGAATAAGCATATTTGTAATCAGGTCTATGCGATAAAATTTTAATGGATCATGGTCCGCAGCAATGGTATGCTCATAGCCATCATGTAGGATTTTAACACATTGATGAATAATGGATGGAACCGCGTGTATTTCATGAATCCAAGTCCTACCCAGTAAAATATTGAATTAAAATGAAGTATCAATAATGAATAATTTCGTAGGAACAGTCTTAGTCTTGATTTTGATATGTAATGTGATGGTTCCTAAGTATGTGTGGGCAGTTGAATCATAGCCATGAATGAGAGTAGAATTATTAGAAACTAAATTTTCTACAATAAAAATTTGTTTTAGAAGAGAATGAGCACATAAATTAACATTTGATCCATTTTCAATGAGTATGCACTCAATACAAGTTGTGCCAATAATAGCATTGATAAGCAAAGGTGCACAGGTATTTTCAAGAGTAAATGATGATATGTCCTAATTAGTAAATGGTGTAACATGTGGTGAATTTTTGAGAAATTGAATAAGGTATGTGAATACCACCAAAGGATTATCACTTTCAATGTGAATAGAATGAAGGGAAGACTCAAATGTATGATTGCAATCATGTGCATTGCACAATAAGTCATAAAGAGATATTTTGGTCATTGTATTCTTAAGTTGTTTAATGATAGCATATGCCCTAGAAGTAGTAGGAGTAGTAGAATTTATAGGTGGTGGGATAGAAATGGGTAGATATGGAGGAGGACGAGTGTGGCAAGTAGTTACTACATTGATAAAAGGATCAGCCATATGTGTAACAAAGTGAGGAGATGTTGATTATGAACTTCCATAAAATTGGCAGTAGTAGTAACCATGCCAAAAACCCTACAGGGAGTGAAAGTAGGATAAGACAATTGATTAACCAAATATGGAAATAAATTCCTAAATCTAATTACTATTATAATATTAAATAAATAAACAATTAAGTACAAAATAGACCCAAGAAAATTAAGCTAGAAAGTATGAAACCCTAGTTGTAAAGAAGGGATAGAATGACTTAGTTGATTCATAACCAAATCCAAACTATGCTAAAGTGATGACTAGGTGAATAAAGAGGGATAAGTGTCGCATAGATCTTCAGAAAAAGGTGCGAGTTGATGATCTTACTGGAGTAGGGTTCCTGAAAAGGGGAAGGCACGCCTACAGGTGCCATGTTCCTACATTGGGTACCTGTGATTACTAAAATCCTCATAAAACATTATTCACATGGTCATAAGGTGTTTTTGATCCTTCTCTTTTGGTCGCTAGTATGTCACACAATGATTTTCGATGTCGTTGATGCCACTTTTGAGCTAATGATTGAAGGTTGGCCATATTCAAAAGTATGATGCCACTTTTGAGCTAATGATTGATGGATGCAATAATGAAATGGAGGTATTTTCTTTCCCATTTGAAGAGGAAGAATGTTTCCATGATGAACAAACTAAAGCAAGAAGTTTTGAGGCCTTTGAATTTGAAGCTCCTCTAGACAAAGGAGTGATAAAATGTAGCAGTTCCCAAGATGATGAGGTGATCCCTCCAAATATTTTCCTTGAGCTGAAAAATGAAGATCCTTCAAAGGCATACAAAGAGGAGCTGTAGGAAAAAATGAAGCATAACTCTGTGAAAAAAATATTGGATGCAATAGAAGTTGTGGAAGATCCTGAGCTAATTCTTGATCTCTTCACTAGTGTCATAGACATACAAGACAAATATTATTTTCCCTCTGATTCTCCCATCAATACTCAAATTCCTCAAAATGAAGAAGAGATAAAGGATGAATCAAATGTTTCTCATTGAGAAGATGTTAATGAGAATTCACTCGGAAACAAAAGTAACTCAGAATATACAAGGAATTTGAATGAAAAGAAGCCCTAGGGTAGAAATGAGATGATTGATGGAGAATCAGCTATATGGATAAACATGGAAGGAAACTGGCATGATGAAACTGATTTTAAAGGGCTTCAAGGCAGTGGAACTTCCAAGCAAAGACCTAAGCATCAAGAAGATCACATGGACTCACTCCTACAAAGTAAAAGTACAATCATGGAAGTGCCTGGCTTCTATAAACAATTGAGGAGGGGAGGGTAATTTCTGGAACCTGTCAACGGCTTTGCAGAACATCATCACTCAGTGTTGCCCACTCATGAGTAAATTTTGAGAAACAGAAAGTGCTTCAATGAAAGTGGGTTGTCCCTCACCTTGTACCATAGGTGATTGATAGGTGTGTTTCTCTTCTTGTTATGTGTTGTGTGTTTCCTTTTCATCCTTATTGTGTGCGTGTATGTTTCCATCTTCTTACTCTCTTGTTATAGGTTGTACATGACTCCACAAGGCCCAATAGATAAGGCATTGGTCAAAAAATTATAGGGTCTAGAGATTGAGATTCTTGATTCCCATGTCATGTATTCAATTAGCTTAGTCCATGTCATGTCCCCAAGCTAGAGCCAGTTGTTGTTACCCTCAAAATCCTCCCCTTATTTTTCAAGTCAAATTCAAAAATTTTGAGCTCACGCCCTCCAGAAGTGTTCAAGTAAAGTTGGAAGTCTGAAAAGATAGAGAAATTCATGCTTTGAAGTTGTTTAAACTCTCCACTCTGCATGTTTTGATAAATTTTCCATTTTCCTATCTAAACACATGAAAATTTAATTGTTTTCCTCATTTGAATTAAATTATCAATATTTATATGTCCATGGATCATCGAACCTTGTATTTTTTTCAATCCCTTATTTCGCGAAAGAAATTTGAAAATCAGGCACAAAATGGTGAATTTTTCTTCTTCTCTACATTTTTCCATAGTTGTGAATGACGGGTGTTTTCTTCCCCGTCAAATTTTGGCCCCATTATCGACAAGTACGTGGATATATCTGATTGGATGCAATATGGCCATGTTCCAAGCAATAGCAAAAGCCTCCACATGTCCAAATGGTGCAACTCCAAGGGTAGGGCCCAAGTGACAGTACACAAATACGCGCAGGCTTTCCACGTGTCCAGGATCTAAAATGAAGACAAAACAAGCCCAAATTGACTAAGTATGGAAGATTCAGTGGATAACACCACATGCTTCATCGGTGTAATTTTAAGTTTTGAAGCTAGGGGCGGTTCCCAAACTTACACCAATCTTCCATGTGTCCTAGGTCCAAAAATGGGGACAGAGCCAATTTATGAAATTGACTAAGTATGAGCAAGTCAGCGGAAGCCTCCACGTGCCTCAACAACACAATTTTAGTAATGAAACCAAAGGGCCAATCTTCAAATGAGTGCCAGTTGTCCATATGTCTAGAGGTCCACATAAGTCAAGTGGGAAGTAAGCTTGAATCAGCTAAGTATAAAAGAACCGGCGGAGCTCTCCACGTGTCAACCTGATGTAACTTCAAAGGCAAAATCCAAAGGTAGGTTCCAAATGAGTGCCATCTCTCCACGTGTCCACGATCAAATACACGGCCCTGCCAAACAAAAGGGATAAAGTCAAATATTAATCCTGAATTAAAAGTCAAGGTGGGGAAGTGGGCCGTCAAGGAGATTTGAGAATTTGAGCCTTGTTTTCATTAAAGGGGCTTAAAGTTAAAAAGTGACATGTAGCCCCGCTCACACTAAGGAAAAAGTCAAATATTAAGCCTGTATTGAAATTCAAAGTGGGGAAGCGGGTCGGTGGAGATATTTGAGGTTTTGAGTCTTTTGTAAAAAGGGCTAAAAGTCATAAAGTGACCCGCAACCTTGATCATGCTATGAGGAAAAATTCAAATGTTGAGCCCGTCAAAGCAGGAAAGTGGGTCGGCGGAGAACTTTGAGGTTTTGAGCCTTTTTTTTTTAAGGGCTAAAAGTCATAAAGCAAGCCATGATTCCCTCACCAATCAAGTGAAGCAACGTGTCAAGCTTATATCAAAAGCAGAAGGGCAGACAAAAAATGTAAAAAATGTCAAATCTCTATAAAGTCACAAAATGCAAAAGGCCTCCTCCACGCCTGCTCTGGTAAATTTCTCTCACATGGACGACTCTTGTTTAAAGTTTCAAAGGTAATATGAACAGTTCAAATTCAAAGTTACAAAACAAGTGTAACGGTTGCATTATGAAAAGTCTAGTTTTTCTCGCCATTGGCATTTCTTCGTAAATCAAGAATTTGAACAGACGCGAATGATTAAAAAGATTCTAAACCATTTCTTGCTAACAAAGAAGAATTTGTAACTGTTTCTTGTAAGATATTTAATGGCTTCTTCACACCATTGTAAAGGGTTGGCAATTGATCTTGTAAACTCACGAGTGCATTGTACTTAGAGAAAGCAAAGGAGATAGCCATTTTCTTCTACTTTCCTCCATTCTCAAATTTCTTCCATTCCCACATTATGTGCAACTTTTTTTTAAGCATAAATACAAGAAGAATGATTTTATAGCCTCTTTGATGAGAACATTTTAGAAACTTTAAGTTCGCAATCTTATCTCATCTTGTTTCCATTTGTAGGGTTGTTTCTTCTCATAAATGCATGTGTTGAAGTTTCTAACTAGTGCGTGCAGGACTCTGATTTTCTACCTGCAACATTAATTCTCCTACCTCTTTTCTCACTCCCTTTCCCACCTTCATAGAAAATCCCCCCCCTTGTAGATAACTACAAGCATTTGTTGCAGGGTTAGTGGAGTGCCCATGTTGGATCCCCGGCCGAAAGTCCACCACAAAAATCCACGCCTTCTCGTGCATGCATACACGGTAGCTACAACAGTTAAGTAGAGGGACTTAGATTCCCAAAGTGTTGGCAAGGAATTAAAAAAAATTTCCACCCAACAAATTTCCTCACCAACAATTTTTGGCACCCACCGTGGGGTAGATTGAGCAGCATCTGCACCCAATATACAACTGCAAGGTCTGAAAATTCAAAAAAAAAAATCAAATATTGAAAAAATAAAAAAAAGAGTTCATAAAAGTCAATTCATAAAAGACACATTGCTGATTTCTGCACGAGTCTTTTCATCTTCCCACTTCAAGAATTTCAAAAAGTTGGCTAAAGGAAGACACACCAGGTTATGTAGGTTGAGAGGTGTTGATGATTTAAATTTTGAGGCTTCACAAAATTAGAAAGAATGAATTAGAGATAATCCATACTTCTTCTATCAAGCCTCCTCTCCATCTAGCTCTTCACAAAGTTCACCAGGAAATCCTATCAAAACTCCTGTGGATAGTCCCCCTTCAAATTCTCTCATTTTTCAACCACCATTAAGCATTGAGCTCCCAGAAGAAGAAGAATTTGAATAAGAATTCATAGAAGAAAGAGAAAAAGTAGAAATGACAATGGCATACGATGAAGAAATACCTCAACCCATTGTTCCATGGGTAAGGAATACAGGCTTGCTTGCTCTTGAGCCACCTCTCCACGATCTACCAATAAGTTCCCACAAGAACTTTCCAAAGTTCAAAGGTGACAACACACAATATCCTGAAGAACACATTGTTTCTTTCATGACATCATGTGGAATTCTTAGTGTCCAACATGAAAATGTTTCCGTGAGACTGTTCATGGAGTCCCTATAATAAAAAATAGCAGAATGGTTCTACCTCCTTCCTACCCAATCCATCACTGGTAGGGATGACTTCAAGATTGCCTTCAAGGAAAGATTTAAATCAACTGAAGACTGTGAAGACCTCTTGGTACAGTTGGCTCAAATGAGGAAAGGAGAAAATGAAACCATGAGAGACTTTGTGGATCATTTTGAATGGTTGCTTTATAAGATACCTAAAGAGGATTCACCATCTCAAAACAATGTCAAGAGATTTTTCATCAATGCTCAATCATCATAAGTAGGGTTTTTTCTATGAAGAGCCCAACCAAGGAACGTTGTAGAAGCACAAAGGATGGCCATTGAACTTGATGACGATCTCATTCTCTCTGGAAAGATTAAGAATCCATCAAAGGGAAAAACCCAACATCCTAGAGACAAGAGAACAAATCCATCGCTGAAAAATTTAGCGAATGAGATGGCATCTTTGAAGAGGGAATTATTTGAATGAGTATCTTCTCAAAGAAGTAACATAAATCAGATTGCAAGAGCACCCCAAAGGCTCACCTTGGAGGCCCCACCCGTGAACATAAATTGCAGATTTCAAGAAGATGAAGAAGAGCTTGAACAAGAAAGTGAAGGTGGTGATTTCCTAGAAAATGACAAGTTTGAGAATGATACACAAATCAGATTCTGTGAGTATTCTAGATGTGATGAAATAGATGAAGAGGATGCACCTAGTTTCTCATGTGCAGTATTCACTCGTTCTCAGTATGAGAAAAGAGCATCTCCCTCTAGTTCTATAAAAGAAAACAAGGTTGATGATCCTCCTACGGTGACTCTACAAAATAAAATAATCAGTCAAGGATCCCCACTTCCATCTTCCATGAAGTTTACATTTACTGGAGCCTAACCCTGTAGCAAGTAAGAAGATGCTTGCAATCCTAAGTAAGTCTTTCGATGTCTCTTCCAAGTCTAAATCTAAATCTTCTCTTGTAAAATCTAATACCTTGAAAGCTCCTAGTGTACCATTCAAAATATCATCCATTCCTCAAAAATAAAATCTTTCTCCCAAGCCTATCCAAACTCAAAAATCAATCCATTCACCCCCCTTGTCTACATCTTCTCCCTTTGACTTCATAGAATATGCAAACAAAGCCAAAGTGCAGATTACCAAAACTAAATATTTGTGGAATCATCCTGAATAATTTGAGAGGTTCATCTGATATATCAGGAGTGGTAGTCTAACAACCAATGCTGTAACATCTAGTTCCAAAGGCATGCTACCAAACTCACCTACACCTCCCTAGCAGAACATGCTTTCTCTTAGTGCATCAAATACTGATAAAGTTGAACCTTTCTACATCTCCCTTCTTGTTGGAGAATATGTACTGAACAATTACATAATAGATTCTAGTGCCTCAGACAACGTGATTCCTTTGAAGGTTGTCAAGGCTCTCAAAATTTCCATGACTCCACCCAAGGCCTCTTGTTACTCTTTGGAGTCAAAATAGGTCCCACTTGAAGGGAAGGTCAAATATGCATAGGTGGCTCTTGCCATATTTCCAAACAAGAAAGTTTCAGCGATGATTTTGGTACTAGATGTCCCAGCCTCGTGTGGAATGTTACTGAGTAGAAATTTTTGCAGAGAGTTAGGAGGGAAAATTCAGATGAATTGTTCTTCTGCAACCATACCAGTGAAGGGATACATGGAGAAATTTATTCCCAATAAGAAGATGAGGTACACGATATGAAATTCTGAAAGTCTGGAAGCTAACATCTTGTATCAAGATAGCAGGTAGATGAATCACTTAGTGACAACCAAGGAGGAAGAAGATATTCCCATCTTGATAGTGCCATGTATGCCTTCTTGGAGAGATTTGGATTTTGAATAAGCATTGAGGAGATTCGAGTTACAAGAGAGAAGCCCGTAATTTCCAGATGATGCAGACCATGAGGAAGAGGAGATGGTTATTGATGATTTTCAAGAATAAAAATCAGCCTATATGCTTTTCCAAGATGAGGAGTTATTCTCAATCCCATTTGGGAATGAAGATGATCTCATTCAGGCCATCTATGTAGAGACAAAATCAGCTTGCAATGAGCCTTTAAAAGGCTTGAAAGAAATCTCCATACAAGGACTGCTAAGATCCGCAAAAGAAATAGAAGAACCTGAGATCAGTCTTGATATCCTAATGCAAGCCACAAATTTGCAAGATAAGTGTGAAGCTGATTTGGAAGCCTTAACCAATGTGAAGTTTGGACATATTGAAAAGTATGATGCCACTTTTGAGCTAATGACTGATGAATTCCATAATGAAATGGAGGTATTTTCTTTCCCATTTGAAGAGGAAGAATGTTTCCATGATGAACAAACTAAAGCAAGAAGTTTTGAGGCCTTGGAATTTGAAGCTCCTCTAGACAAAGGAGTGATCAAATGAAGTGATTCCCAAGATGATGAGGTAATCCCTCCAGATAGTTTCCTTGAGCTGAAAAATGAAGATCCTTCAAAGGCATACAAAGAGGAGATGTAGTAAAAAATGAAGCATAACTCCGTGAAAAAAATATTGGATGCAGTAGAAGTTGTGGAAGATCCTGAGCTGATTCTTGATCCCTTCACTAGTGTCATAGACATACAAGACAAATATTATTTTCCCTCTGATTCTCCCATTAGTACTCAAATTCCTCACAGTGAATAAGAGATAAAGGATGAATCAAATGTTTCTCATTGAGAAGATGTTAATGAGAATTCACCTGGAAACAAAAGTAACTCAGAATATACAAGGAATTTGAATGAAAAGAAGTCCTAGGGCAGCAATGAGATGATTGATGGAGAATCCCCTATATGGATAAGCATGGAAGGAAACTGGAAAAATGAAACTGATTTTAAAGGGCTTGAAGGCAGTGGAATTTCCAAGTAAGGACCTGAGCATCAAAAAGCTCACATGGACTCACTCCTACAAAGTAAAAGTATAATCATGGAAGCATCTGGCTTCTATAAACAATTGAGGAGAGGAGGGTACTTTCTAGAACCCGTTAATGGCTTTGCAGAACATCATCACTTAGTGTTGCCAACTCATGGGTAAATTTTGAGAAACAAAAAGTGCTTCAGTGAAAGCGGGTTGTCCCCCACCTTTTACCATAGGTGATTGCTAGGTGTGTTTCCTTTCCTGTTGTGTGTCGTGTCTTTCCTTTTTTTCCTTTTCATGTGTGTGCATGTTTCCTTCTTCTTTCTCTCTTTTTATAGGTTGTACATGACTCCACAAGGCCCAATGGATAAGGCACTGGTTAACAAATTACAGGGTCTAGAGATTGAGATTCTTGATTCCCATGTCATGTCTTCACTATGCTCAATCCATGTCATGTCCCCAAGCTAGAGCCAACTGTTGTCACCCTCAAAATATTCCCCTCATTTTTTAATTCAAATTCAAAAAATTTGAGCTCACGCCCTCTATAAGTGTTCAAGTAAAGTTGGAAGTCTGAAAAGATAGATAAATTCATGCTTTGAAGTTGTTTAAACTCTCAAGTCTACACGTTTTGATAACTTTTCTGTTTTCCTGTCTAGATGCATGAAAATTTTATTGTTGTCCTCATTTAAATTAAATTATCAATATTTATATGGCCATGGATCATCTAACCTTGTATTGTTTTCAATCCCTTGGTTCACAATAGAAATTTGAAAATCAAGCGTGAAATGGTTAAGTTTTCTTCTTTTCTACATTTTTCCACAGTCATGAATGACAAGCATTTTCTTCCAAATTTTGGCCCCATTATCCACGAGTATGTGGATATATCTGATTTGATGTGGCCACATGTCCAAATGGCACAACTCCATGGGCAGGTCCCAAGGGACAGTCCACAAATAAGTGTAGGCTTTCCACGTGTCTAGGGTCCAAAATGAAGACAAAATAAGCCAAAATCAGCTAAGTATGGAAGGTTCAGTAGACGGCCCCATGTGCTTCATCGGTGCAATTTCAAGGGTCAAAGCTAAGGGCAGTTCTCAAACTTGTGCCAATCCTCCACGTGTCCCAAGTCCAAAAATGGGGACAAAGTTGATTGCTTAAATTGACCAAGTATGAGAGGGTCAGTGGAATCCTCTATGTGCCTCAATGGCACAATTTCATTAATGAAACCAAAGGGCCAATCTTCAAATGAGCATCAGTTCTCCACATGTCTAGAGGTTAACATAAGTCAAGTGGGAAGTAAGCCCGAATCAGCTAAGTATAAAAAAACCGGCAGAGCTCTCCACGTGTCAACCTGACGCAACTTCAAAGGCAAAATCCAAAGGCAAGTTCCAAATGAGTGCCATCTCTCCACGTGTCCAAGGTCAGATATATGTCCCCGCCAAACAAAAGGGAGAAATTCAAATATTAAGCCTAAATTGAAATTCAAGGTGGGGAAGCGGGCCATTGGGGAGATTTTGAGAATTTGTGCCTTGTTTTCATTAAAGGGGCTTAAAGTTAAAAAGTGACCCGCAGCCCTGCCCAAGGCAAGGAAAAAGTCAAATATTAAGCCCGCATTGAAATTCAAAGCGGGGAATCAGGTCAGCGGAGAACTTTGAGGTTTTGAGCCTTTTTGTAAAAAGGGCTAAAATTCATAAAGCAAGCTGCGATTCCCTCACCAATCAAGTGAAGCAATGTGTCAAGTTTATATCAAAAGTAGAAGGGCGGACAAAAAAATGTAAAAAATGTCAAATCTCTATAAAGTCACAAAATGTAAAAGGCATCCTCCACACCCGCTCCAGTAAATTTCTCCCACGTGGATGACTCTGGTTTAAAGTTTCAAAGGCAAGATTAATGGTTCAAATTAAAAGTTACAAACAAGTGTAACAGTTGCATTATGAAAAGTCTGGTTTTTCTCACCCTTGGCATTTCTTCGTGAATCAAGAATTTGAATGGATGCTAATGATTGAAAAGATTGTAAATCGTTTCTTGCTAACAAAGAAGAATTTGTAACCATTTCTTGCACAATATTTAATGGCTTCTTCATGCCATTGTAAATGGTTAGCAATTGATCTTGTAAACTCACGAGTGCATTGTACTTAGAGAAAGCAAAAGATATAGTCATTTTCTTCTACTTTCCTCCATTCTCAAATTTCTTCCATTCCCACATTATGTACAACTTTTGTTTAAGCATCAATACAAGAAGAAGTATT
Source organism: Taxus chinensis (assembly GCA_019776745.2). NCBI lineage: Eukaryota > Viridiplantae > Streptophyta > Pinopsida > Cupressales > Taxaceae > Taxus > Taxus chinensis. The sequence continues at coordinate 11,988,102 of CM034146.1, read as the reverse complement.
TTTTAGCCTCTTTGATGAGTATATTTTAGAAAATTTGAGTTCGTAATCTTATCTCATCTTATTTCCATTTACAGGGTTGTTTCTTCTCATAAATGCATGTGTTGAAGTTTCTAACTAGTGCGTGTAGGAATCTGATTTTCTACCTACAACATTAGTTCTCCTACCTCTTTTCTCACTCCCTTTCCCACCTTCATAGAAAATTCCACCCCTTGGAAATAACTGCAAGTATTTTTTAGAGGGTCAATGGAGTGCCCCTGTTGGATCTCTGGCTGAAAGGCCACCATAGAAATCCATGCCTTCTCGCGCATGCATATATGGCAGTTGTACCGGTTAAGTAGAGGGACTTAGATTCCCAAAGCATTGGCAAGGAATTCACAAATTTTTCCACCCAAAAAAATTCCTCACCAACACTACCAAAAATATAAGATTCTCAAATGGCTAGAAAGGACCCAAAATATGTGAACAAAGTACAAAGAGGTCAGGCGCACCCAAAGGGGGTGGGGTTGCCTAGCGTTGGTGTCTTGGATGAGCATTGGTGTCCAGGATGATAAACGTTGAGGTGTGAAAAGACATACTAAGCTAGAAGGAGTGTAAGACTAAAAGTGGCAACAGAAAGAAAGTAAAGATGGCCAAAGACATGGGTTAATTAGTACTTTTCTTACTTAGGATTGATATGAATAGTAGTATGCAATCAAGACTAGACATATACCCAAAATGTGTGATTTTGTGTCTACATTACTTTGTAATCAGGGTTTAGTATTTTTTTCTATATTTTTTAAATAATTTTGTGATCCTATCACTCGATACTAACCTTCTTTCTAGGGATTTCTTGTTATGCTCATCACCTGTAGTGGTCGTTTTGGGTCTTTTGAGCATATAGAGCTCCCTCAATCTTCCCATAGGATTTCTAAATCAATGGCTGAAACTTATAATACCTCCGCTAACTGTCAACAAGTTCCTATCCAATACATTGAAACATCTAATAGTGAGCAATCATATGATGAGGACACCAATGTTAATCAATAGAAATAAGAAAATCTTACCAATTTTTGTCAAGTTTTATGAGACAACCTCGCTCATCTTTTGCATATTATTCATGCTTTGATTACTGCCAAAAACTCTCAAGATGATGCTACTACACCCCTTATTTATTCTTCCTCATTTTTCATGGTCTCTACTCATCCCTTTCATATTTTTTCTTCCATTCCCACTATTACCACTCCTTTCATCCAACCTAATTATTCAAATGCATAACCTATCTCTTCTTCAAATACTCTTGATTTAACTTCTTTATATCATGATTTGCAAACTCAAATTTTTCAACTTCAATTAGCTACCTCTCATGCATCTCCATCTCTGGATTCCACATTACTACTTCATAATCCTTTCACACCTGTCATTTCCACTTACACACTCCCTCCAAATTTTGTCACTTCCAAGCTTCCCATTTTCAATGGCCATGGTGATCCTCAACAGCATCTCTAATAATTTCATGTGGAATTTATAGATTATGTGGATGATCACTCTTTACTCAGAAATCTCTTTCCTAGAAGTCTCGAAGATTATGAAATGGATTGGTTTTATGATCTACATGTCCACTCGGTAAAAATATTTTATGCATTTTGCCAATTCTTTTCTCTATCATTTCTCTATCAATATCAACTCTAAGATATCCTATCCTCAACTCGTGTAGATTAAACAAGGATATAACAAGAATTTAGCATATTATTTTTTGTGATATAAGAAAAACTTAGCTAAGATGTATAATGTACTTGTGGACTCCGAACTTCAATATCTATTCATCCAAATTCTATTACCACCTCTACAAGAGAGTGTCATCTTCCAGACATCTCCATCATTCAATCATTTATGTCATACTCTTAAGCTACGTGAAAGTAAATTATTATCTATGGACAACATTAAGTATCATGAGTGGGATTCATCTTCTACTCACTTTCAAAGTAAATCAACTTTCAAGCCATCTACTAAACCTACTGAAGCGAAAGCTATTTTCAATGTTTTCTCTAACCCTGAAAAGATTCAATGGAAACCACAGAAGTGTACATTTACTAAATTTCCTTGTGCTTTACATATTCTATTGCCACAACTCATTGAGAGAAATCTTATTATGCTTCCTCCTCCATTCAATCTGGACCCATCTCATCCTAAATTTTTTAATTACAATGAGAATTTCAGATGCACCTATCATCAATGCATTGGGCATTCTATAAATCAATGTTTCAAACTTTGACATCTTATTCAAGATCTCATTGATAATAATGCAATTAAGATTTCTTAGCCTATGTCATCTATGCCATTCAATGAAAATCACAACCTCAAGACCTTCAACAATCCTCTTCTTAAACATTACAATCAAGTGACTGACTCTTCAACCAATTATACATATTGTGCAGTGCCTCCTCCTTCATCGAGGTCTCTTGATTTTCTAGTCACTCATGTTGATGCATCTCCACCTATCATTGCATTCTCTGATCACGACTATCACACTACATTCTACTTTGATACATTACACATTAATGCTTCTATTGTACCTCATGTTATCAATAATACAATGATTTATCTGTCGGTTCTTATATGTGTATGCTCTATTGCACTTCTTGTTAATATCGACTATTTGTTATCACATATTTCATATCTAGTTCCTAAATGATATGGTTATGTCAAGCTTCCAGTCACAGTTGGTCCTCTTACTATGCTTGTGACATTTCTTGTGGCACCTTCAATCAAAGGGTGTGACATGCTCACAGGTCTTCCCTAGCTCTTTGTTATTCAAGCTATTATTTCTATGAATCACTTATGTCTAAATTTTATTCACAACAAACAATTCATTACTATTAATGGTATTCCGACGTGCAAACCGTGGCCTCAGCCTCCTCTTAAGGTTATCATTACACTATCTAGAGCATATAGGTCCCCACAACCTCTCAAATCTAAATAATAATCTGATCCTAGCTTTCCTTTTTGCACATGACCTACTCAATCTCATCGATCTATTAGTCCATCTCATCATTCTAGGTCCCTCACTCATGAAGCTCCTTCACATGGTATACATCACCTCCTTAGTTTCCTTCACATAGGTGTTCATCACCTCCACTCTCTCCTTCACATATGTGTTCATCATCTTTGCATTATCCTCCACATAGGTTTGCATCACCTCCATGGTCTCCTTCACATAGGTGTCCATCACTTCCTAGGTATCAAGCACATAGGTCTCATTCACCTACATCATCTCTCTCAAACATCACCAATCTCAGAGCATGGTAACATGCTTTTATCTCCGCAAGCATTGGGTGGAGGACCCTTACACTTCAATTTTTTCAGATAGTATGTTCATCAACATACACTTGAGGGGCATCATTCTTATTCCCCCCCCTCTTCTAGTATTGTCAGATGTCTCGCATTTATACCATCTCACTTCACACTTCACATCTAGTCTTTCACACATGTCTTACACATCTTGATACCCTAGTATCATCATTACCCTATGACACACTCTTTTTCTATGGCTCACACTTGTCCATTGAGGGAATACTAAATTCATGAACCTCACATCATACACACGACACATTTCACACTTGTCACATTCACGATACATATTTCTACCATCACATTGTCACACAAGACACTACCCGATGATGCACTCTAGTTCCATGGTTTAATCAACTTTTGAGGGTCTAATTCCAAAATGAACCTCGCCACACTCACTCACTCTCTACGCTATACACTTTATCAATCATATCTTTCTGGTGCATAATATCAAACCATTTCCCGATGATGAACTCTTGTTCTATGGTTCATTCTTGACTTCTCATGGGTCTTTTATAAATGAACCTCATCTCATACATACTCATTCACATTCACTTGGGGGGCACATTTCTCCTATCACACTCACACTACATTCCATTCCATTCCATTCATACTCACAACATAATGCATATCTTGGTTGCACATTGTTCTTGTTTACTTATACTCACATGTTACACTTTACTTACTATGTTAGATGGATATATCATATGTCATTATCGTTGTTATATACACATGTATGTTCACTTACCATCTAGTTTTGAGTGCAAAATTTACACAGATCGTTACATATAGCACATGGATGTTTGGCATTGTACCTCTTACTAGTCCCACAATGGCTCCTTGGGGCATCTACTTTCATACACACTACAAGTGTTATTGTTTTGTTTTATACTACTTCCTATTCTTACTAGCACACTACTTTATATCATATCATACATGCTTTGACATACTTTTTATCTTTCTAACATGCTAACAGGTGCTTCATGTGCAACATTTGTCTTGCAGGAACTATTTTCCACCATGGTTGTCTGCTACTTTTCTTGTCATTGTTTTTCATTATTTTCCATTGTATGTCATTATTTATGGGCTATGCCCTTTGTCTTATGTGCAAACTTGTATGCTTTTGGCCGCTTCGGCCCTAATTGTCTTGTAACATTGTGAGTGATGTCCCATGTTTGAAACCCACTTTTCATGGTCTACATTGTCTTCTTGCTTGAATATTACACATTGTCTTCTATATGTGTATTTATCTTGTTTGCACTAACACATGTTTCCAACCACTTTGTTTGCAAGTGCCTTGGTTTCTACCAAGCACATTTCCTCCCCCCTACAGAGTATTAATTTCATATTAGCATTCGGTCCTCTATTTTCATCTACATCCTCCTAACAATGTCGCATGCACCCCAAAAGAGGGGGGCATACATTGGGTGAATCAGTCACCCCATTCAGCGGTACATAGTCACATTTCATACTTACATAGTAATAGGAACAACACAGTCTTCAGTCAGAGAAACAACCTCAAATTCTGACTTGGGTCTTAGTCAACACAAACGCCAGTGCCCTAGATGAGACATAGGTATGCACTTGACCCTTCTTGGGCACCTATGACCAGGGGGAAGTTACAGAGTTTTTCTCATATCAGCATAGTTTTTCAGCATTTTACACAACAGTTTTCACAAAACATACATAGTCCTCCAACAATCAACATGCATGTTATCTCCTTTTTCTATTTGCATTGGATCAAACTTGATTGAACTGGAACAAAGCAAGATCACACCATCTGCAGTGGTGTATAAATTTCAGGAAGTAGTCAAAGGATGGAGAATAACACTATACCTTTCTCCCTAACACTTCTTTTGTCATGGCATGAGATCACCCAAAAAAAATCATTCTTCTATAGCATTTTCAGGATCCTTTCTATCCTTTTCACTCATCACGGATCAGGTGCACATGTTCCTTTTACTACTTTTTCACATTTTTACATACTTTTTGCATATTTGGATCGAATTTTCATATACATGACTTTGACTACTCTTTTTCTCTTGTTTTTGAAGGTTTTTCCTTATGATAAGCAGCAGTCACATCATCAAACACATTAAGTGAAAATGACAACAAGTATAACACAACATAATACATGTGCTTTCACCCCTAGAGTCACTTCCTCTTCTTTAGCTTACATGCTTCATTTTTATCACTCCACGCTTTTTCTTGTCTCCTCAGCATGTTTTTGTCATCGATCTACATGGTTATCAGGTACACATATCTTATCTAATTTATGTTATCAAGTATTCACTTAACAACATAAATTGGGGCTAACTGTAAATACTAAATCACGCACTTGGGTACATTTCTAGGTCTTAATCACACACCACTATTCCTATGATTCATAAGTGATAAAACTAGTAATTGACATCTATCTTTGGCCTCTTTGCTTTCTTTCTTATTTTCACTATGGTCTTTCACACCTCACTTCCCAGTCTGACTTTCAATGCTTTATCTTTCTTGGCTATGGACACCAGTGCCCAACCAAGACGCTAGCACCCAGGCGTCCTTATCCCCTTTGGGCGCCCCCGACCTCTTTGTATCTTACTAACCCCTTTTGGGCCTCTTTTATCTTTTGGGCATCATAATTTCTTGGTGGTCAACCTTTTAGATGTTAATTACAAAATTCAAACAAGAGAATCATATAAATACAAAGCTATGTGACCATAATAAAGGACCAAGCTCTAAGCATCTATTATTATCACCTAAGGTTGCATCTAAAGGCATTTCAAGAGCATCAAAGCATCCATCTAGCTATCATTCAAGGGACAATGGACTACATTCTTCTGCATACACTTCATAACAGGGGAATTTAATTTTTGAATCCACACATCTAATTACATTGCTACATCTAGTTATTACTCGTTATTCAGTGCATCTTGCACAAGATCCACCTAGGGCAAGATTCTTCAAACACATATACAGTACTACATGGATTTTAAGATGTAGTGCATTACTTGGTCATAAGTTCACTTTGTTGGGTGACCACCAGGGTCAGTCTGACTCCCCATTTACATATTTTTATTTTTAAGATTTGATGTTTTTGTGTGTTTTACAGGAGGTATTTTGTTTTGCAAGTTACATTCAAATTCAGCGATCTTCCAACAACTTATAGGTGATCAACAACAAAGGATAGTGATACTCATGTAACATAGAAAAAATCATTTTATGAGATTCTATGTAGTAACGGATGCCTACAAACAGTATCTAGCACTTATGTGCCCCTGACCCAATCTAGGCACCCTACTCTCGACATTTCTAACAGTTCTAATTTTTTCTAGGCTTGTTTGCGACAGTCTATCCTCTTGTTCCATCAATTTTCCATCTTGGTACATCTTCGTGATCATTACAAAATTATCTAAGTCTCTTATTACATCTCTTGAACTTAGTGTTTCAATTTCTAATTACTTATTGTTTAGGTTAGATCTGTACTTTATTGTTTATCTTTGTGTTGTGACTCTGCAATTAGGGTTTGGCATATTTTCTATATTTTTTAAATCAATGAAAAACCCTTCAACACATCAGCTCACCCTGGCCTTTTTCTTGATGGGGGCTCGACTTACTAGGAAAAATAAAACCCACATCTTACAATGGTCATACCTTCATAATCACCACGACTAAATATTTTACCAAGTGGATAGATGTCATTCCTTTAACCTATGTCACTGGATCAAATATATTCAAGTTCATCTTTAACTATATCATATGCCACTTCAGAATCCCTACCTCCATTTTCACATAGAATGGTACCTCTTTGTTGAGTTTCAGATTAGTACTTTGGATGAAACCACAGTCAGGGGACCAATGAGTCCCTCCTCTTTAATGGGAGAGGTTACCTTATTGAAAGCAACAAAACTTATGTACATATATACAAATTTCATCATGTGGATTCATGATACTTTAAGAGGTTTCATACCCAAAATGTCAGCAGTATGAAAGACTTAGAAGAATTGAGGAGATGGAGAGAGAAGAATAACAATACTTTCAGGAAATATAGATTGTAGAGTATAACATTACTTGTATTTAACCAAGTAGATGTATAATGGAATCACTCACCTTCATAAAACATATAAATCTTCAGACAAAAAGTTCCAGAGATCATATAAACAAGAACACAAAGTTTCTTAAGCATACAAAGATGAACAATCCACTAATTACAAGCAAGAAGAGAAACAATGATAGAGGATGAAAGAAAAGACTTCTATATTGATTAATTTCATATCTACAACCTTTCAAATGCCAGGAACCCCCCTCTCCATATGACTAAAAACATGCATTTATACATTTTCTTCACATTTGAGCTTGTTCTCCAAGAAATGGCTATTCAAGAGAATATTGTTAGTTACAAATCCATTTTGGAAAGCGACATAAAATAAAAACACACTCATGAAATGCAAAATTCTAAAAAGGTGAATATTTCATCATTTCAGGCATGATTTTTTTAGTAGGGACATATGATGGTTTCTTTCTTCATTGGATCTTTACTTACTCTTACCATTTCCACCTTTTTTACCACTTTCACGACACTCAAGTGCCTACTGGAAATTTTTCCCTTTTTCCATTGCAGGTGCCTGAGAAACTTCATTTTTTTCTGAAAATCAAACTTTCCACCTCTTAGATTTATCAATTTGGATCCATAACAAACCCAAATTGCATTTCATTAACAAACGACAAGGAAACAGAGGATTGAGAATGAAGAAAAGTTTGCATTTACAGTTCCTTGGAGCTCTGGATCTTAATGGTGGTAAAAATTAGATGAATGCATTTTGGCCATTCTTTCCTTCTTTCTAGCTTTGAATTTGGACCATACACATGGAAATATCCGAGTTGTGACAGGCATAAGGGAGAAAACTACATTTTATGACATTTGGGAGAAAAAACACAATTTCACATTTTTCTCCACCCCTCCACATCCCCACCAAAGGTCAAACATGCGGTACCCTCTGATTGATTGTGGGTTATAAGGAAGTGGCTTACTTTTATATTTTTAACCTTTTGACAAAAGGGGCTCAAAACCTTGATTTCCTCTGCCGTCCCGATTTCATTCTCCAACACGTGGCATCACCTAATTGGCTGCGGGTCTTAGGAACTCTTCTCTTTATTTCTCCACATGGGCTCACCCTAACCAACTTCACTTTTTTTCCAAAAAGAGTACAATTCACAAATAACTCTGCAACTTCACCAGCCCGCCAAGAGGGAAAAATACCATCCTAAGTCTGTCAAGCCATAACTTGAAAAATATAATGAGTTAGGAGGACCTCTTTACCTTTTTGGAAAGGAGAAGAAATTTTCCATCTGATGAAGGAGTTTTCAAGAGTCCTAATGTCCTTAGAAATTTTCAAATTTCAAAATAATTCTTTTCAAACACACTTCAAGGGCACCAACTCAAAAAATTTAAGGTCTAGACTTGGAAAATGAAGGGAATTTTGAGGGTGACAACACTCTTTCAAAAACAAGAATGTCAAAGAGTTAGCCAAATAATTTCATATCCAACTCAAGTGGGAAAATTCATACTATCCATATTATAATGGCCAATATGAAGCATCCAATAAAATGTTTAATGCAATATTGGAAAATATTGTTGATAAACATAGTTGAAATTGTCATACACAACTATATCCTACTCTCTAGGCCTATCAAACCTCATATCATACCTCAACTAGAGCCACTCCCTTCTCCCTTGTATACAGATCTAAAGTTTTCTTACGCATAAAAGTCAAGCTCCCATCCATTTTCATATCATTACAACACTTGGTTCATGAAGATGATTACAAACAAGTGTACCTTGCAAAGCTAGAACTTTTAGATGAGAAGAGGGTTCATTCCTTAGATCATTTAAAAGTGTATTAGAACTGGCTCCACCATAACTACAAAAAATGAATCAAACCAAGAGATTTTGAAATTGGTGATCTTATACTCAAACAAATCAAAAGAATACAACCAAGGAGCATGAAAAATAAGGAAAAATTGACCCTAATTGGTTGGCACCTTACATTTCTACTAAATTTGGGTCCGTTCCATGCAAGCTATCATCTACAGATAAAAAGAGCTTAAATAACCCATGAATGTGGTTCATCTGAAGAAGTTCTATTCCTGAATACTTTATAAGTATACATGTTGACGTGTGTTTCATTAATGTAAAAGGTCAATTAATGGAAAAGGAGGATATGGTAGGGTGTCATGATGATGTCTTAGGTGCATGATCAAGTATGTGACTATGTGGTATAGTCAGCATGGTGTGTGCAAATGTGTATGAGTGGCAATGGTGCAAGTCATTTGGTCTAGTAGGCCTAATCATGAGGTCTAGTCATAGTATATGATGGAATGAAGGCATGAGGTAGATGGATGAGAATGGTCAAGGTTTTAAGAGAATGAGGATAGTGTGTTGTGGAACTCATACAGGCTCAAAGGTTTTTTGCAAAGTGAAATAAGGGTTTACATGTGTTCATCTAGACCTATTCAAGGCGTTTGGTGGCCTAATGAGGAATGAAAGTGAGTTGTTGAACCATGGGAGCCCATGAGAGCATGCAGAGGTGTGAGACATGTTGTATCAATGGTATTAGGTCATTTTGAAGATATTAGAAGAAAATGTATGATGTTTTATTCATAGTCTAGGTCTGAACTAGACGTTATTCTTAGGACCTAGTTATGCAAGTCATGGTGGTTGAGAAGATGAGGGGATATTATGAGAAGGTGAGACTTAGAGAAGTTAATAGAGGTTTTCTTAGGGTTTTGGGCCAAGATTCAGGTAAATAGGTAGAATATTTTTCAAGCTATTGTTTTTTTGGCTATATCGAGCTCAAGAGAGTGCATTTTCCAACTCAAAGTGAAAATTTTTGCATTAGTTTACACATGTAAAGTCAACATGGGACCCTGATGTTAAATATTAGGAAACTGGGAGGGGGAGTGAATCAGTTTCTACTCAATTTTTATTCACTTAATTTTCATTATCAAAATCAAATTAACATCCACAAGTGGTAAAAAGGAAGGATAATACACAGAGACGGAATTTAATGTGGGAAACTGAAACTGGGAAAAAACCCACTGAAACCAAGAACTATGCTTGGGAAAAAATTTCCTATATTTTCTACACTGATTTCATGGTTGAGCTTCAACTCAACCTAGAGTTGCAACTCCAAAAATTGACCAAGCAACCACTCAGTATTTGACAAGATTCAACTTGTCTAAAAGCTTCAACTCCCAAGTTTTGTTCAACAACAACTGACCTTTAGTGAGCTTCAACTCATAGGGAAGCAACAGCTCCCCATATGTTAATTTGTAACTTATAATTCATCAAGATGTTGATAACACTAATTTTGTTTTCTTCTGCAATTAATAGTGACCACTAGATTTGTTCACCAACTCACTCAATTCATCTGTAAATTCATCAATTATCCAGTTCATATCATCCTTTCTCACTGATCTATGAATTTTCAAAACATTTCCTATCTTCCTTTGTTTTTTATTTCAATCTTCTGCACCCTTTACACTATGACCCTCTCAAGATTTCAACATGAGCTCAATTTAAGTTCTCAAAACATTCCCTCTATGAACATAGCAACACCATTTCAACACCCTTATTTTACAATATTGTATATAACCTCATCTTTTATGACACGATAAACCTCTCTTACTCTTCTCACTCTCTATCACTTTTGCATTTCTTTCACCTAATCTACTATTTATATTTCAAGAAGAAGTATAACCTTTCACCTTCTTCCTATATTTTCTCATCACTCAACCACTTATTTTCTTCTATATTCCAAAACAAGAATACCAATAGACCCTATTTTGCAACAACCCTATCATTTCTCATTATTTTCACTTTTTATATTTTTTCATAATTGATGTTTGACCTTTCCTTTTAGTTTTAAATAGACTCTTCATCTCTAAAGAGATTCGATCTAGGACGGAATACTTTCCAAGTTTGTAACTAACAAAGGTTTTCAATTTTACATCAATGACTTTGTGACATTATTACATGACTCTTGAGCTTCTCCATGAGATCCTTCACCTCGAGTAGTATGATTCATGTTTCATATATTTTTTCCTTCTTCACTTTGATTTGGACCTTACAACTTCTCATGAGAACCAACATTTCAAACAATCAACCTTTGCATTTCAAGCAATTCAGTCAACATTTGCATTTCACTATTTTGAGTAGCAACACTAAACTTCATCAATCAATCAACACTATAATGTACTTGAAACATTTAATAATACTTCATCAAGCTCCCTTTATAGCCAATAGGATCATGCTTAATTGTTTCAAAAGTATTTTCAAGGAAGAAAACATTAAATTAATCCACTGAGATAGAAAGCATAGAGACTGGTTCTCATTTACCTCACTATCACGTTCTTTCAGTTTTCTCAAGAATATTCAAGATTAAACATAGATTATTTGAGTTTCCCTTGAGAATATTAAGGCTTAACAGTAGTTATTTGATCTTCAAGAATTGATAAGAACCATTTCAAACCATTTACAGTCTGAAGAAATCATTTAGAGTTGTGTCTTATGACAACTATCATAGAGAACTCAAGAAATACTTGATGAGATGAATTGAAATCAAAAAAATATGAAAGATGACTTCATTACAGAGATTCAGTCAAAAATTTAAGCATATTGACGGGATAAAACAAGAGATTCGATGATTTTTGCATCCCAAACCCTAGATAGAGGGTTTATTAAACTGAGCATGCCCGAGAGAAGTAAGCATTGAAAATCTCACTCATTATTTAATGAAATTCAAATATTCCAATTCCAAAAGTTTTTCTCAAGGTTTTTCTAGCTATTCCAACTCTCATTTCATATTTCAGGAACCAAAAACATTTCTAGCTATTCAAATTGACAGTGCACAGTATGATGAAAATTGTGACATTGTTTTTGTTTGTGGTGCTAGAGTTTAATAGGATGTCTTGCATAGCTTATATGATCTCATTGAAAGATCATACACCCTAACTAAAATAGGAAAATTATTTATTATTATGGGCCTAATAGTTAATCTAAATAGAAACAGTAATGGAATAACTGATATGAATTGAAATACTAATGCTAGATGATTTTTATTTGATTTTGAATGAAGTAAAGTAAATGAAATAGAAGGGATGAGATACTAACCTGAATATAACTTACCTTACTATGTGTTGGACTTGGACAGGCTGATATGTGGGCTGGACTGGGTATGAAGATGTTGTTCTGGAAACTACAGAAGTTGGAGATTTGATTGAACTAGGGTGCCTAGGAGAGAACTGGGGTACATGGGGGCTTTGGTCTGTGTTCTGGGTGCCTTGGTCTACAGAAAGGCTCAGGATCTAGTTCTGACAGTGTCACTAGGTCTTCATTGTATCTTCATCTTTGTCACAGTTGTTGTTGTATCCTTCGCTTATGTCGCCAATAATATGATGTGAAGATCTACCTGTAAAACCCCATACAAAGCATCAATTCCTAAAAAATAAAGATGCAAATGAAGGGGTCAGACTGACCTTAGCTACCACAATGGTGGACTTATGACTAAGCATTGCACTACATTCCAGACCCAATGTAGTTTTGTGTGCTTGTGTGTGCAATTTTGTGCCTAGGGTTCCCTAGCGCCAATGACGTAGAAGTAGGGGGAAATAACTATATGTAAAAATGCAAATGGTGGATGGAATGGAATGAATACAACCCTTTCCCCCTATGCTTGTGTGATGCAGATGTAGAAGATGCCCAAATGCAGTCCCTTTCCTTAGTAGATAGTTTCCCTTGATAGTAAGATGTCTACCCATAATGTAGTGAGTATGTTATGTTTATATAGGGATCTCTTGTTCAAATTTTGACACTAGTGACCCGAAATGCCGACTACCACCTAGGGGAATGAATGGGGTAATGAAAAATACCAACCTCAAGAAATAAATTAGGACCAAGAGTTACAGAAACTAGGGTGCCTAAAATCATGGACTGGGGCACCCCGGGGCGCCCCAATGCTACCCTAGGTGCCCCAGTGTAGGACTGAAGATGAAAATCAAGAAAATTACGACACCTAAGACTCCCTAAAAGATGCCCAAAACTATATAGACAACTGATGACTATACCAGACAAATAACAATGATGACCAACTAACTAATGACATGACTAGGGGATAGGTCACTAGTGAATACTTTTATTATGCAAGATCCATATATAAAATAACATACCCAATGGTATAAATGTAATAGTAAGTGCGTGATTTTGTGACTACATTTTCCCCCACTTTATGTTGGTGAGAAAAATCTTGGTAACATAAAGTAGATAGAGATGCGTACCTGAGAAAAAATCAGAGAAGCCCATGTTGTAGAAGAACGTGTAGATGTGTAGTAGAAGTGTGCCGATAGAACTATAAAAGCATGTCAAACCATGGATCAGTGGGTTGATCCATGTAACGTAACAAAAAAATTAAATGTCAAGATGAAGTGTACTAAATGAAAGTGATGATTAGGATGAATGATGATTTCGAACGAGGTATAATGATGAATAGGTGGGTAGGGAGTGATCAGTTCCCAACCCGAATGCTTGTATACAAATGAATAACGGGAGGATTTAGGTGCCCTACTGCCAGAGGAAGAGTGTAGGGAGAAAAGTGTGTTATTCTCCAATATTTAACTACATCCTCAAGATCTAGCCATTGTAGATGGACTCAGATCAAATTTTGTGGTTTTTGGATCCAAATGATTTTGATCAAACAGTTGACCCATATAGGAGTGATATAGGGAAGGCACTCTTTCCCCCACTCCATGGGTGTCACCACAATAGGATGGCTTCCAAGTTAGGTCATCTAGAAGTAAACACAAAATGAATGATGGCTTCCAAGTTAGGTCATCTGGAAGCAAACATGAATTTGTGAGAGGGATTCCAAGTTAGGTCATCTAGAAGCAAGCACAAAATGTAGAATAACTTCCCAAGTTAGGTCATCTGGGAAAAGTGATGAATGTAATCTCTCAAGCTAGGTCATTTGAGAGGCCTCCCAATTAGGTCATTAGGGAGGCCAATTGTGTTGAACTCGTATTGATTGAATGATGTCAATTTGTTAGAAATTTTGAATGTGTTAATTGATTGATTGATTGATCAATTTCTTGATTGGTTACTCATGGAGAGATTTTACGCAAGTTGCCCCCAGGTTAGGTCATTAGGGGGAAGTCGATAGAAATTGATGAAATGTCACATGAAAATATTTTTAATCACTTGTTTCCCCCAAGTTAGGTCATTAGGGGGGATGATGAAATATCACATTAGAAAAATTTGTATGTTTGTTGCCCCCAGATTAGGTCATTAGGGGGGTTTAATGGTGAATTGTCACACAGTGAATTAGTAAATGTTTGAAAAATGGTGAGTTGGTAGGTTTGACTAATTGTGTGTAATGTAAGGGGAATTATAGGATGACCCCAATGATATGCCCCCCTTTTGGTGAAAGGGGAAGTGATGAAAAGAACGAACGCTAAGCCGAAAGTAAGCACGAAATAGATAGAAAATGGTAAAAATCACTAAAATGTGTATAAAGTGAATGTAAGACAATGTAGAAAAGAGGTAACATGTGTGAAACATGTTCAATACAGTGGTAGTTGGAATTCTAATAAAATCTAGTAAACAGGGTGTAAATCAGAGTAGAAACACTCAAGATATAGCAAAAACGGTGTAGTGTGTATTAGTTGTGGAAATAGACGCGAAATAATGACTATAGTAAAGTAAGTGATGAAAAAGTAGCTATAAGTAGTGAAGTGAAAAAGTGTTGAGTCACTTCATTTTTTTTGTATGTGATTGTGAGAGTGAGCATGAAGTGGGTGAAAATTCCACAAGCGAGAGCAGCGCGTCCTAGTTGGTTTGAGAGGGTGGTGACCATCGTAGCATCACGTACAACCATGGGAGTTGGTAAGTGCGTCGTTTTTCAAAAAATGTATGGTGTAGTAGTCATTTTGGTTGATTTTTTGCAAATATGATATTTTTTATTTTCTCGACATTTGAGACCTAGAAAAGAGTGGTGAGGGAGCTAGGGACCCTAGGATGAAGTGCCCAGAACTGGGTGCTAGTGTCCTTCTCTGGGTGCCCCAGTCCTGCATCTAGGCACCCTAGTCTAGGATGTATGTAGTGGATGTAGAATGTTTCTAAACATGGTGTTAGTATGATAATTGAGTGTATTTGGTCTTGTAATGTATTCTAATGTTGTGTTTGTTGTCGTTTTGTGATGTGCAGAGAGATATTCACTTGAGGGAGTTTTGTGGTGGTCGACATATGAGTACATTGCTTGGATTGGGTTTTCCAGATGAGGATTGGATGTGATGGACCATGTCAGCCTACGACACATAGCACGGATGGGGGATGTGCCCCATAATATACCCATGTTGACTCCTTATGCGAGAGATGGTGTGTGGATACATGCACATTCTGGTTACCTACAGGGGAGATGACTGTGACATTGGAGGATGTATATCACATACTGGAATTTCCTGTTGTTGGGGAAAGAGTACGAGTCATGCTAGTGATGGATATGGAGTGGAAGATGTAATCCACAGGATGGTATTTTTTGGGGACTCGAGTACCTACTGAGGTCCATATTAGCCTAGATGTTATTTATGGTTTGGTGTTCCACACTTGTGAAAGTTCATAGTGGTTGTGATTTCATCATGTATAGTTGTGGAGGGAGGAGGTGTAGGCATCTTGTATAAGATATATGACATATGCTAGTGGATCGAGGAGGAGGGTACTACATATGCATGGGCATGGTGTGTGTTGGCCCACCTATATAGAGATCTATATTATTTTACACAGGATGAGCATGGTGGAGGGATAAGAGCCACCACACTGCTACATGTGTGGGCATATGAGCATATAGATGTGCTGAGACCAGTTGTAGGTCCACGAGGGGAGTGGGCTAGGCCAGAGATATTTGCAAGGAGGTGGGTTGACATTCATGGTAGGAAGATGGATACAGATACCTTCAGGGACTTAGAGATATGATGGGGCCCAAGGTAATTATATGGAGGCCATACCATGACTATGGGGGATGGCCAGAGGATGTGAAAGAGTTGTAATGTATTTGGAGGACTATGTGGCTAGAGGACCACTTCCAAGGTGTGGCGGATATTTTTTAGGTAGAGAGGGTGTCACGAGAGTTTGGTATGGCTCAGGATGTACCCCTAGAGCCATACATATGGTTGAGAGCTATCAGAGCACCTAGGGAAGGCCAGTGCTAGGCCAAGGCCCACAGTAGAGAAGATAGTACCACCGAGGATGGATGAGGTGGATCCAACGATAACAACTATTGATGGAGATGACACTAGTTACACTAAGGAGTACCATGCATGGTGGGCATCTCATCAGTGGGTATTGTTATACCCATTATTTGCAGGCCCAATAGAGTTACCACATGGAGGAGGGGGAGAGGGGGAAGCACATGCCCCCGATCCTATAGCAGTAAATCATGGCTGATCATAAGTATTTGTGTATATGTGCACATTGTGTGTGTTATGGTTTTCTAATGTTGTTTTGTATAGTGATCTAACATGTTGTTGTGTGTGTTTGTAGGTGATGCCTATTGGTCATTGATTGTGGACACATCCATCTGCACATTGATGTGGAATGTGTCCATGGATGCCCTAGGTGGAGGTATACTAGAGTGCATGGATGATATAACGGGTGAGCATGCCCATCTATTTGATCTAGTATCCATAGCAGCTGCGATGTACAATACTTCTAGGTGAGAGGGATGAGGCATGCAAGGAGACTCGATGAGCCAAAGAAGTGGTAGGTGGTGGTCCCTTAGCCCAGGACATGTTTCTGTTGTACGTAGATTTGTAGCGTTAGTTCAAGGAGTAATCTATAGAGATGAAGTTATGCGGAAGTAGGTTGAGAGGTATCGGGGTTGAACAACAATGATGTCGCATTGGTGGAGAGGTATCCAATTCTAGGGCTCTTGTAGTACATGAGAGTGATAAAAAATGATGAGGTCTGATTTGGACTATTGTATATGATGTGGGGGCCTTGCCCCCCAGTTGTGAGAAATGTTTTGTGATGATGATTATACTAGCAATATATGTATGGACACCTATTTTTGATATATGATAAATCTATGTTGGAATTTTTTGTCGTTGCGATGTAATGGATGTTGTATGATTCTATGGTTATTGTCCTAGTATGTGTATTTTTCATGTTTGATGAATATAAATTCACATTATAATGTTAGTAATGGTAGATAACGTGTGTATGGTAAATGAGAATAAATATCAAATGGAATGTGAGTGATGAAATGTTTATTGAATGGAATGTGTAGTGCGTAGTTGATATAATGATGATAGTAGAATAGGTGAGAATGTATGATAGTAAAATGAATATATTATAATAAATGCATGAGAACTTAATGTACTTGTAATATGTTAGTATGATGAAAGGGGGAGGATTAGTGATGCCCCCCAGTGTGTGAATGAAGAGGCTCATGTAATTAAGACCCCTCAGCAGTCGAGTATGAGCCACGTAAGAAAGAGTGCATCATCGGGAAATGATTGAATGTGCTAGATGAGATGACAAAGCATGTGATGAAAGGTTCTTAGAACAAATCCCTCAATAGTCATGTAATAACCATGAGAACACAAGTGTGTCATCAGGGGGTAAGGTGATATAAATCACCTACCAAAGACCTAGATGGTGTGAAGTGGTGGAAGCATGTGGAATGGGAGCAATGTGTGAATATGTGCCAAACTAAATGTCATATGGAGATTGTGGTGGGATGTGTGAAAGTAGAGTGTTGTGGTGGCCAATGTGAAGTAGCAACATGATGTGGTGGATAACATGAATGTGATGGGTGAGGTGGATGTAATGAATGTGATGGATGTGGTGGAGAATGCATATGAATAGCAGAATGTGGTGGATACATCATAGCCAAAGCATCATATGTAGGAGAAGACTCAATCATAGGAGAAAATCTCTATCAAGGTAGAGGAGATATGGATCACTCACATGGGCTAGAACCAAAGGAGATGATGCCCTTATCCTCTAATTGTTGTAACCTATCTTTAAGGGAAAGACATTCATTTTCCCTATGGCCATTTATGTGGTGATAGTTGCAATAAGGTTGGTCATGCTGACATTGTAACCGATGTTGTGGATGATGCTAGTTGGAAGGTAGGTGAATTAACCACTCAGTAAGAAAAATACACAACACATCATGTGGTCAAGTGTGATGAGAGAAATGCAAAGGATAACATGACTGAGGTGGAGTGGTAGGAGGAGTATCTTGTCATCGAGCCAGAGAAGGAGTATACTTTTGTGGTGAAGAGGGTTGAGTTTGTTTTCTTTTCTTAGGAGGAAAAGATGGAGACTATGTAGGATGCTCAATCGCAGGCTCTGGTGGAGAACTAGATGAGGCACTAGCCGTAGAGGTGTGTGGGGGATCTATGATGTGTGTGGAGAGAAGATCATGTTCTAAGTCAATAACCTTATAGCATAGGAGAATGAATGACTCACATGTATCATACTGTAATCATTTCTTGAGTGGAGGAATGAGGCCATGACAGAAAATAAATTGCTTCTCAAGATCTATGGGTTGGAAAACAAGCTGATGGATACAAGCATTGAATCTAAGAATATAATCCTTAATAGGTTCTGCGGAGCCCTGATGTAAAGTAGGTAACCGATCATAAGTAACCTTAGGGCCATTTTGATTATAAATTGACAGAGGAAGGTGTCCTCCATGTCATAAAAATACTAATGGATCTAAAGGGGAGATGAGTGTACCATTATAACGCCTCATTAGTAATACTATAACGAAAATCCTTAAGTAGTAATCTATCATTGGAATAGGAAGTCATAGCCCTATGATAATATAATAGATGAGCATGAGGGTCACCCATACCATCAAAACATGTGAAAGTAGGCATGGTGAAGTAATGAGGGAATGTCAAATTATGAATCTTCTTAGGGACCAAATTTCCATGCAATGAATTATTGTCAATAGAAGCATAATAGGCCTTACTTTCTAAAGTGAGAAATTGAAATTTTTGATTGTAACTATCCTACAACGTGCATGAGAGAAAGGATATCTTGTGAAGGGATGGTAGAAGATGGAAATAATGTGTTAAGAGGTTGTAATTTTCCATTGTGAGTGATCATAGGGATATCCAAAGGTGATGGAGAAGGATCTGATGCTAAAGGAACACTAATAGTAGGTGTTAAAGAAGGTATAACATGCGATATAGGTGGAATATCTGTGGTAATAGTCAAACTAATATCAAAAAACTCCATAATAGGTGAATCACTTGGTGAGGATTCAGGAAAATTTTATAGAAGATGTACTAAGAGGAGATGAAATAACATGTGAAGAGGAAGTAGTAGATGGTGGTGACTCATGAGTAGCACTAGATGCAATCTCAGGGGAAGATAGCTATGGAGTAGGTGAGACACACTTGGTAGTATGGAAAGAAGGAGACTCATGACACTTATCTGACTCATCAGTAGTAGATGGAACAAGGTTGTTGCTAAAAATACTATCAATAGGATCATCAACATAATATAAAGGAGAATACGAGCTAGAATGAGATGTAGGGGGGAGCAATGTCAGAAGATGTAGAGCCATGAGAAGGATCTATATCAATGGTGGTAACAATAGAAGAAAAATGATTGTCAATACCTAAAAAGTAATCAATAAGGGAATCATCTAAAGTTTCTTATGAAAGGTCAGAAGGAGGATCACAAGTGATCATATGGCATGGTGTACAATGAGTAAATGCAATAGGATCATCAACAATGCTAATTCCTATAGGAGAATCTACAAAACTAGTAGGCACATGTTTTTGGCCATCTAAATTTGTTGTTGGATGTGAGTGGGTGTAGCAAGAAGAACACTATATAAAGCCTTGAGTTCAGCTATGGCCGCCTCATCATAAATAGGATTAACACTAAAGTGAGACATGATGGGAAAAGAAGATGAGGGATGTTTTTCCATTAGGGTTTGAGTGGATCCTAGGGAAAACTATTTGAAAATATGAGTTCACCAAAATGATTAACTAAAATAGGAAAAAAATATTATTATGGACCTAATAGTTAATCTAAATAGAAACGGTAATGGAATAACTGATATGAATTAAAATACTAATGTTAGATTATTTTTATTTGATTTTTAATGAAGTAAAGTAAATGAAATAGAAGGGATGAGATACTAACCTGGATATAAATTACCTTACTATGTGCTAGAATTGGACAAGTTGATATGTGGGCTGGAATGGGTATGAAGATGTTATTTTGGAAACTACAAAAGTTGGATATTTGACTAAAATATGGCACCTAAGAGAGAACTGGGGCAACTGGGGGTGCTCTAGTTTGTTTTCTGGGTGCCCTGGTCTGCAGAAAGGCTCGAGATCTAGTTCTAACACTTTTGTTATGTCTTCGTTGTATCTTCACCTCTATCACACAGTTGTCATTGTATCTTTTCTTATGTCGTCAATAATATGATGTGAATATCTACCTGAAAAACTCCATACAAAGCATCAATCTCTAAAAAAATAAAGATGCAAATGAAGGGGTCAGACTGACCTTAGCTACCATAATGGTGGACTTACGACTAAGCCCTACACTACATTCCAGACCCAATGTAGTTTTATGTATTTATGTGTGCAATTTTGTGCCTAGGGTGCCCTAGCATCAATGATGCAGAAATAGGGGGAAATAACTATATGTAAACATGTAAATGATGGATGGAAAAGAATGAATAACCCTTTCCCCCTATGCTTGTGTGATGCAGATGTAGAAGATTCCCAAATGCAGTCCCTTGCCTTAATAGATAGATTCCCTTAATATTAAGATGTCCTCCCATAATGTAGAGAGTATGGTATGTTTATTTAGGAATATCTTGATCAAATTTCGACACTAGTGACCCAAAACACCAAATACCACCTAGGGGAATGAACGGGGTAATGACAAAGACCGACCTCAAAGAAATGAATTAGGATCAAGAGTTAAAGAAACTAGGGCTCCTAAAATCATGGACTAGGGCACCTCAGGTGCCCCAGTGCTACCCTAGGCACCCTAGTGTAGGACTGAAGATGACAATCAAGAAAATTACAACACCTAAGACTCCTTGAAAGACACCCAAAACTGTATAGACAACTGATGACTGTACCAAACACATAACAATGATGACCGACTAACTGACAACATGACTAGGGGATAGGTCACTACTTCAAAACATGAGAGGTGATTCAAGAAGGCAAATTGGAGGCTAAGTAGAATCATTCCACCATTTTTACGTGTTTGTACCACTATGGGCTTAAACCATTTTTCACATACCTGTAGAGAAGGTCAACCTTTTATTTAAACCTCAAATTTTGATGCAACCATCACCTCTATGGTTGTACTCTCTTACTATGCGTGGAGAATACAACTTATGCGTTGTTGAAAGAGCTTGAAGGGAGAAAACATTATTGAAATAAATTAAATGAATCAAAAGCATGGTGTTAATATTGAATATCCCTAAAACATGATATTATAGCTTAAACACAATATTAGAAGCAAAACAACCCACTTTTACCTTTATTGACTCAAGGAGGTGCTTGGGAGTGAGAAAAACAAGGCTAGAAAATTGATCAAAACTTTTTTCTTCCTTGACTAAATTCCCTAAAACCTTTTATAAAAAATCAGGCTTGGAATTCTCTACAAAAATTAATTCTATGATTTATCTAAAGAATTCTCCATATTGTTTATTGGATTCTAAGAAGATAGGGTGCTCAATTTGCATTCCTTAATAAACAAGTTTTAGAAAAACTTGCATAACTTCCACACACCTCTTCAAAACTTGATGAAATTTGACATGAAGCACTATAAGACACAAATATACACACTCCATATGTTTTATAGCCATACTTTTTCCTATAAATCTCAAACATATATCATTTACCTCAATACTCACTGTCAGTCCTCAAGGTCAATTTTAGTGAACTTTTGAAATTTGCCTCCAAGAGCTAAATTGAGCCTTGTGATTACTCGCACATACATTATACATTGTTCCTAAGATCCTCTCATGTTTACTTGGTATTTTCATGACCGTAATTGAGTACTTTCACCTCATTAGGCTCTAGAACTAGGCCTAAATGAGCTAATTACAATTGTGACTCCCAACATTTGACCTGTTACCTACTCCAGAAGCTTTTGCACTTGCTAGAATCATCATGTATGACTTGTATAACACCTGAGCCAAGAATTATAACCACCTCCATGTTTTCATTGGACTCTTGCCTCATAGACCAAGCTTGTATTATCCTGAACCTATCCTAAAATCAACCTGAAACTTCTTTGTGAGCTTCAACCATCATTATAAGGCACTACCAATCAACCTTCATGTCCCTTACAAAGCCTCACTTCACCACTCACTCCTTTTCCATCAATGCCACTTTACATTAATTACAACACAAATTACTATGGTTCAATACCTGATCCTTTCAGGGATGTTGAGGCATGGAGTTAAGAAGATCTTATAGTTGGAATGAGATTAAATAAGGCCCTCTTCTTTATGAACGATTGTTAAGAAGGCATGATGGTAAAAAACCCTGGTTAAACCCTAGTCAACTAACGATGGAGAAAATATTTTTGGTATGAGACCAAAATGTATTGAATCATAAAATGTGATGATTGTAGGATAGAGAGGATTATCCCATCTTTCAGATGGTGGTGGTTTGAGATCTTGTCATAAGTGTAAACCACTCAAATATGCTAGTTTCTAAGAAAGTTTTATTTTCTCTCACATATTCCATTTGACCCAATTTATAAATTAATTTTTAGAGTTTTTAGGGATAAATTATAGATATTTTGAGTGATTCTAGAGCTTTCTAAATTCATTTTATGGTTTGCATAGGTCAAAACATGAAGACTAGTTTTTAGGCCTCAAAGGCAGTTTCAGCAATCATGGAGAATGGATGTTCTTGGGAACTTGTGAAGTTGGTAATGATGTTTGATGGCCTTAGGGGTATTTTAAACATCCCATATGACATGATTCAAAAAAAAATTGATCTTTAGAGATGAGTTGAGTTGGCATGAAAAATGTCACAAGTTGACCTAGTTTGACTGGTTCAACATAATAGTGTTTTGGTCTTAAGATTGGTCTGAAAGACCAATATTTTGGATTTTTTCATGATGTATATTCATTGGAGAGTGAAGAGGGATAAAAATTTATCCCATAAAATATATTTATATATGTTGAAAGTGTCAACAAGTGTGTTAGAAGGTCAAGATTACAAAATTGGTTTATGAGTAGTTCAAGTTGTTTGAGAGGAGAAGATGTTTTATTAGCCTTGTAGGTTGAATCATGGTGCCTAACATGATTGTAAGTGTTATTTAGGTCAATTTATTTCTAATGAGTAGTTGAATTCCATGATTTATGTTTTTTTAAGATGCTAGATCTTCATCTTTGAAGATTGGTCCATTGGAGGTGACTTGAATGAGTAGGAAATAGTCCTACTTGGTGGTGTTATGAGATGAATAAGTAATGCAGAGATTCATGAGCTGGTAGAAGATTTTTTGAAGGTGTGTTTGACATTTTTGGATCTTCTTAAGTCTTGAAAAATTAGGATTATGTTCTTGGATTCCATTAAACATTGGGTGATGGTGTATTTTATCTTCTTGGCCTAGTTTGAGCTTATTTTAGTGTCTTGATGCATTACCGACCTATATGGGTCCTGTTGGCGAGAAAATTTGTCTTGTGGACAAATTTGTGGGTTTCAAGCCAACGTTATGGGAATCTAAGTCCCTCTACTTGAACGGTGCAACTTCCATATGTGCATGCGTGAAAAAGTGGATTTCAATGGTGGCCTTTTTACCAGAGATCCAACAGGGGCACTCTGCTGACCCTGTGGCAAAGCTAGCAATTTCTCACTAGAGAAGAAATTTTTCTGAGAAGGGGAAAGGGAGTGAGAATGGAGGTAGGAGAAACTAATGTTGTGAGTAGAATATCAGATTCCCACACACATTAATTAGAAACTTCATTTACATACATTTATAGTCAAAAGAAAAACAAATCCACAGGAGAAGCTACAAGACCAAATGAAACTCATTAGTCCCAAAGTACCAATTAATTCCTTTATTAAAGAGGAAAAAATTCATTCTTTTATTATTGAATCTCGAGAAGAGTTTGTACATAGCTTGAGAATAGAGGAAAATCTTAGGAGAAGGGAAAATAGAAGAAGTATGGCATTTTCTGTCTTTTCCAGGTACATAGTACTTTGGTATTTTTGAAATCAATCGCCAACCCTTTGAAATGGCTTCAGGAAGCCATTATATTCTTCACAAGAAACTGTTACAACTTCACAAATCCTCAACACCTTTTCAAATTCCCCTATTGTGAATAAAACACTCATGGCGGGTTAAAAATAGATCTTACAAAGCAACTGTTACATTTGATTTGCTAGTTTAAATATAGACCATTTGATTTGCTCCTATAACTTTGAAATCAGCCTATCCATGTGGTAGGAAGGGATTGGAGTGAATACGAGGGAAGCTTTTCACCTTTTATGATTTTTCATGAGATTTGGAAATTTGGAACAAATTGGCCCATAGCCCCGCTTTGACTTTTCAACTTAGACATGTGGAATGTTCTTATTGGAAACGGGGTCATGACCCTTTTCTCAACATTATAACCTTTTTTGGAAAAAAGGATCAAAAATTCAATTTCCTCTGCCGGCCCACTGCTCTGATTTGACTAGGACATGTGGCACGTTTCGGTTGGAGACGGGGTCGTGGCTCTAATCTAAGCATTTTAACCTTTTTTTTTAGGAAAAATCTCAAAAACTCAAAGTCCTCCACCGGCCCGCTGCTCCACTTTTACTTTTCAATGGTGGGCTTCAACTTTGAATTTTTCCATGTGGGCTCAAGATTTGAATTTTTCCGTAATAGCCTGATCGGGGCTGTGGGTTAACTTTTTCACTTTTTGCCTTTTTTACAAAGAGGCTCAAAATCTCAAATCCCCCTGATGGCCAGCTTGTCTGCTTTGAATTTTCAACGGTGGACTTTGCCTCTCCAATTACTCCAACCACGTGGCGATCTGGCGTTGTTTTGGTAATTGACCCTTTCTACCCCATCTTCGGAATTGTGTCGTTACGACACATGGAGCCTTCTATTGAGCCTTCCATACTTAGCCAATTTTACCTTCATTTTGTACCTGGGACACGTGGAAAGCTCGCTCTTAATTGAAGATTGTCCCTTAGACCCTACCCCTGGAGTTGCGCCATAGCGACACATGGATCCGTCCACTGAGCCTTCCATACTTAGCCAATTTTACCTTTATTTTGTACTTGGGACACGTGGAAATCCCGTGCTTAATTGAAAATTGTCCCTTGGACCCTGCCCCTAGAGTTTCGTCATTGCGACACATAGAGCCGTTCACTGAGTTTTGAAGTATGATCGAATAACATCCAATCAAAGATACCCATGTATCACTCATGGATGCTAATGTAAAATTTGACAGGGAAAGAAACGCCCATCATTCCTAACTACAGAAAAAATACACAGAGGAAGATAAATTCATCATTCTGAGCCCAATTTTTGAATTTCCTTCACGAACTAGAGGCATGGAGGAAAAAAAATGATTTGACGACCCAGGCCATAGAACAAGCGAACAATTTCAATCAAAAATGGAGGTTACACATAGCATATTACGTGCACAGACCAAGAAATGGAGGATTTCTGAAAACAAGCAAAACAGAGGTTTAAAAAGCCCTAGGGCATGACTTTTGCTAATTTCTTGAATCTCAAACTTGGCTTAAACACCAACAAAGGGCATGAGCTCAAAAAATTTGAATTTGGCTATGAAAATGTAGAGTATTTTTCTAGAGACAACAGGCCTTTGTGTGAATTTATATGATTGTGTAGTTTTTTTTTAGTTATAATGGATATCCTTAGTGGTCATGGCTAACCTATCATGTTTTAAGAAAAATATTTGATTATTTAAGTGAGTGTATGTGTTCATTTTGAACTAGTTGAGTAAGAGGGAAAAGTGTGAGCCTAAGAGAGAGTGTGAAGGAGGTTTGAGGGCATAAAGATAGATATGAGAGAGTTTATGAATGTTTGAGGAGATTTGAGAAGAAGAGCATCAATGGAAATAGTTCTAATCAACCCATAAAGAAGCAATATTGAGAAAATTAGAAAAGAGCGTGCATGAAGAGTGTTTTGAGAGAGTGGAGCTGAAATTGTGATCACTATCAATTGTAGTGGAAACATTTCTTCAATGGTATTCATCTTCAGGTGGTTGAGTTGGTACTTGATCACCTTAGGGGTTTAGTGCCTCCTTTTAGGATTGGTGTCCTACTAAATTAGGGATTGGTGCTCCTTTTTGGATTGGTGTCTCACTAAACAAATCTTGTGTGATGTGTCATATTCATGCAATTCTTTTGGTTTGAGTAATATAATCAAAATTTTCAGTGGATTTTCTTGCCCTTTATGGTTTCCCACTTTAAATATTGTGTTATTGTGTACTTTTTCTTGGTTATTCTCATTGGCATGATTGTTTCATGGTTGTTAAGCTCACATTAATGCATGGTTAAATGGTTAATGATTTGTGTAGGTTAATGATAATTGATTAAAGGTTTTGAAGGACTAATTCACCCCCCTCTTAGTCCATTGTTCTTCTAACAATACCTCATGTTGGGTACATATATGCACAACCACTTACTTCGTACCTTCATTCTGTTCCACTTGTTGCATCATTCCAAACCATTTTTGTCACATGTTCCTTATATTTAGGATGTGTATCCCGCATTACAACAACCATATTTGGCCACATCCATCATATTTCATCACTTGTTCTCAATGAGCGTATTCATTTGTACAATGCTTGATATGGTCTAGGGCCACCACATCTTTGGCCTTGGCATTTGCATATTTCAAAAAAATCCAAAAGCATTTTGAAACACTAAAAAATCAAAAAAAAAATTTAAAAATTTCAGGAAACTCACAAAATTCAAAACATCGAAAAAATCAAACAAATCCAAAATCCAAAACATTTTTAAAAACTAACAAATAAACTAAACAAAATCCAAAAACATTCAAATAATCACAAAATCCTAAAAAAATACAAAAATATCAAAAATCCCAACAAATCAACACAAGTCAGCTAAATCATACTTTCAAATCATATCCTAGTGATTGTTCCAACCATATTATGACTATCACAATAAATCATCTTACCCCTTGCATGTATCCTTGCTTGGGCCAAGACAATTCAATCTCATCCCTCATGTGCATCTTCACGTAGGGAAATCTTGGCTCTCATTCTCTCATTTACATGTTAGTATCCTTGTTTGGGGGCAATGACCCATCTCAACCTCAGATCATTTTTCAACATGGATCTAACAAGAGTTTCATGAGGAGTTGCTTAACTCCGCTCTTTCAATCTGATCCAATCCCCTTACATGTCATTATCCTTACTTGGGGGCATTTAAATTGGTTTAATTATCATTTTGGAACACATTAGGGGCATAGTTAATTGTCTTTATTTACAGTTGTGTTGTATTGTTTCTTCTTGAACAATTACAGGTATTTCATTATCATTCTTGTTCATTTATAGCCATGTTGCATAATTTTACTATGTATATTGGGTTTGCATTGATATTGTGTTTTTCTTTGGACTAATTACCAATATTATATACCCATCTTGGTTCATTTATATCCATGGTGCACACATCTACCATGTATATTGGGGTTGTTTTACATTTTCTCCTTTTGTTTGTTGTGTGTATGTTTTTTTACGTGCATAATGGGTTAAATATCCTAATTATTTAATAATCACAGTAAAAACTCTATTGTGCAACAATAAAATAAGGTTGCTCTAAATTTTCCTATCTGAATGGAAGCTAGTCCTATGGGGAAAATATCTCCCATCATCCCTCTACTCCTTGAATCCTCCACATTTTCATTCTTCCTATCAAGTAGTTGTCAACCGCTTTGTTGTGTGACACATCTACTTGAGGGGGCATTCCCTTAGCATCCATATTTTTTGGGGCATCCAAATGTTTCACCAGGGTATATCAAACAGGTCCACCATACTTCCCTGCCATTTGCTCATTGATCTACATGTCTCTACTATCCTAGAAATGGTATTACTTCATAATAACACTTCAAATAGGGGAAAATGTAGACACCCTAAAAATGCATACCTATTTCTATTCATTCCTAATTATCCCTATCCTTTTCATAATATGCCAAATCAGCTCTAGAATTCATTCTAGATCATTATCCTTTCATATTCCATTAGAAGTCACATACATCCCTTTAGAATTAATTTAATTAATTTTATCATGCTTAAATCATAAACTTATATCCCTTGGCTAATTTAATTAGCTATAGAAATAAATAAATAGCTAATTATCCAGTCACCCTCCACTTATCTCCACTTCACCATCCAAGTCACTCAATTGAAACTAAATCAGTCCACTCAAGTTCTAAAACCCTACAAAGGTGGAAGCGGAAATATTCACGTACATCTACCTTCTTGAATAAAATCAAAGTACAACCAAATATTCATTTCCCCTTAAATGAATATTCAAACCATCCAACTGCACAGACCAAATCAACTTTTTAATTCAAGAAAATGCATTAATTTCCCTACAACTCATTAAAACCTTGATCCAAAATCCACATCCTCTCCTTCAGCTATAAATATGAGTTTCAATCCTTCCCAATTCATCCGTGGGAGATTTAGGTCTTTGCAGCAAAAATCTGCTCATTTGAATTTGAATTTTCATACCAAAAGTTTGTCCTCATTATAACTCATTTTCTCATAGCATTCCTCTTCCATTTAGAGACAAGATATGAGAATCCACAATCAAACTATCCCAAGAGATATAAAAAGTGTAGTAATACTTCAACTATCTCATCTTAAGGTTACAAAAAGACTCAAGGAAAGGTTTGCATCTTGCTTTTTTTTCTTACTTCTTTGTAGCTGTTAATTCTCCTTGTTTACAATTTCTAATGATTCTCATACTTCAATATATAATGTTTTTACAATCTCTTTGTCTTAATATATAATAAAATCATGAAATATAATATATCAAAGCTACATAGTGACACAATCATCGCCTTTTGCCAGATATCTATCTTGATGCCAAACTACATCATGAGAAAAAAGATTATCATCAAAGCATTTTACCTCCAAACTCGAGCCTAAAAAACACCCACGCACCTCCCATAAAGTGATAATTTCCATACCTTTTACGAGAATGAAGGTGTGAGAAACCAATAAGGCAAAATAGAATACCATGTGTAGTACAGTCAACCAAAAATTGGTGGACCTATGAACATGGTAGGAATATAACATCCTAGAAATATTAGTAATAATGAATATAATTTTGTCCAAAATACTTTAAATAACAGTAGGTACACATTTCTATTAAATCTGACAACATATCAAGGCATGAAGTAATCATACCTAACTAATCATGAGAGAAGACCTTGATTCTTTCTACAGCCAACCCCTAACCCCTAGCACTTGTAATGCTTAAATAAGCACATCAAGTAACCTAACACATACATCTACATCATTTCCTAGTCTATATACACATCTCTCAACATTCCCTTTTCCCATAAGCAATTCACAACATGACATCTCTATCTCCAAAATCAAATAACTTGGCCAAACTAGAACTAGGACACAAATAATAATACCCTTGTCAAATGTCTCATACCACTCATTCACATTATTATTATAAGGACCCTAATCCCAATTTGTGATTCCCAAAACAACACAAGACAAACCATGAACAAAACTCGAGCAATTGAAACCCTCTTGGATGTCTCATACCATCCAAGAACATTGGTATTGTGGGAATCATAAGCTTGGTCTACAAACATAATTAAAGATCTATAATTGCTTGTAAGTAGTTTTAATACATGTGGTTTCAAGTTTTACATTTTTCCAATTTTGGTAATATTTCTCATAAGTTTAAACCATTGAAAAAACATGTTTTAATCATCCTTTTCATGGTTAGTTGTTAGGTTGGTGAAATGTATCCTAAGTACTAAATGCGTATAAGAATTGGGTGCATAGACACAGGGCACGTAAGTGCATGCAGAAGAATAGTGGAACAAGGCACACACAGGAAAGCAAGGAATCCTGACTTAGTCATTTTTAGTATGAGGCTAAATATAGACATGGAATGCAGGGCACGCAATATTCTAAAGACTTGAAGAGCACAAAAAGGCTATTTTACACAAGAGGAAGATTGATCTATAAACTCTTCAACTTTGGAATTATCCACATAATCACAAATTAATGTTGTTGTTCTACTTTCTATTATAAAATGAAAAAGAGAGCTAGTGAATGAATTTTTCTTATGCTTAGAATCCACAATTACAGGAAAGGAAAGAATATAAACTCATAAACACCAACAAGTTTTATCCTGGAAACCTCTAAAGGAGGAAAAACCAGTTGGGAAGGGAAATTTCTCTTTCTTCCCACTTTTATTGGCCAATTCCAAACAATAAGTACAAAATTTACAATAAGTATGAAAGAGAAGTAGATAATATCTCACACTTCCTCCCAATTACTTGCTTACTCTGTCTCAACACTTCTTTCTTCTACAAAACAAAATTCCAGCAGTAAGAACTTCTTTCTCACTTTCTTTCATTCTTCGATGCCCCTATTCTCTTCTAAAAACATGTATTTATAGCCTTTCTCATGTCCTCTCATACACTGGAGAATGGGAAAGGTCGTGGAGGAGAAGAGACACAGACAACCTTCCAAATTTTGGGTTGTTCATTTCATTTTTTTGTCTGAAAGAGCCAAGACCACCACCCAATGCAAACTGGCGGTCCCAGGACCACCACCCTGGTTGGGTGGTGGTTCTATAACTGTCACTCTACATAGAGCGGCAGTCTTGTTACTAAAAATACATAACCTTTCTGTGTTATTTTTCCATATTCATGCTAACTGATTTGATGAAGTATAGTCATTTTGGATCCCTGTAAATCATACCTCCCTTGCTTAGGAGGATTTTTGTCCCAAAAAATCTTAGTGGGGGACTAGATGAGGAAATAATTCCCTCACTTGATCCTTCGAGTACCACCAGGCCTACCTTGGTGTCTTTCCATTTATTCCAATCTGCCAAGACTCCTGCAGACCTCTCCTAGTCTCTCTGGCCTTCTGCTGCAGCAATACATCCTCCTCCAATTCACCTTATGAGTCTAAGACACAATCCTCAATGGAAGGTAGCAATTTCATTCCTTCATCTTCATCTAGCATCGATGGCTCATCTAGGTGCAAGTTCTCACAATTTGCTATAGAGTACATCCTCATAAATGATGGTAAATCAAGCTGAAAGGCATTTTCTCCAACCTACTCCAATATGGTCAAGGACCCATATCGTAGTGGCTTGAGCTTCTGTGCTTGACCTTGTAGTCTCTTCTTACTCAAGTAAAGCCAAGCTCTGTCTCCAACATGAAGCTTATGTTCCCTCCTATACTTATCATGCCTAGCTTTGTACTTGGCCTGATATTTCTCTAGTTGTTCTTTGACTTTGAGATGGATTTGTCAGATCCTCTCTATGAATTTTTTTTCTTTAGTCACCTCTGTAACTTGGTATTTATCTTATCCCACAAATTAGTCCAAAACTTCCCCAAGAACCTGGAATCCTTGTCAGAAACAATAGGCTTTGGCAAACCAAAATACACCCATACATTAGTAAAGAAAAGATTTTCTACCTCATGTGCTTTTATTGTCTTTTTACATGCCATAAGAATACACATCTTACTAAATCTATCACCAACAACATAGAGATATTCATGTCCATATTTAGACATAGGTAATCCTCCTACAAAATCCATAGAAATGTCCTCCCACAGATGAGTAGGTACTTACAAAGGCATATACAAACCCTCCTTCCTAGTCTTAGGCTTCCTGGTATAACAAATTTTACATCCACGTATAAATTTTTATACTTCTTGCATATTCAGCCAATACACATACCTTTTCAAGTGGGCTAGGGTCTTACCAACACCGAAATGTCCCACTACTTTTGAGGTATGTGCTTCCCTCATCAATAGAATTCTTTCTTCTTTACGCAGGTAAAGCTTCCCCCATTGGTAGAGCATCCCATCCTTGGGATAAAAATCTTAAATCCCCATCCTTTCAGTCCCTTTAGACTGTAACTACTGAAATTTCACCCCAAAGTCTCTATCTTGGACATATGCCTCTTCATAAGCTTCCTTCATGAAGGGATCGATCTGAGAGATAGTGGCCAAACATGAAAAATTATCCTGTGTGGGTGACCTAAACAACATGTCTACCACTAAATTTATACTAACCTTCTTGTATTTGATCACCATGTGGAACTGCTAAAGGAACCCCATCTATTTGTAGTGCCTTGCCTGTTGTAATTTAGACTATGCTTGCAAATACTAGAGAGGTTTGTGGTCAGTGTGCACTGTAGTGCCCAATCTCCTTTGACACTATTTAGATGCTGATTTTGACACTACTGATCATATTTTGGACATTATTGTGTTTTGATATAGTAGGATGTGTATATGCTAGCTCATTGGATATTATGGACATTACTATGTTTTGTTTAGTATGATGGTTAGATACTAAATTTTGGATTAGTATTGATCTGGATTTAGTCATTATGCTCGATGATATTTGAGACATCATTATTATTACTGTGTGGATGATGATATACTAGTTGACATGGACAGGTTATTGATGTTGATTTTAGACATGTGACCTTGCTATTATGAATAGTTCTAGCATAGAAATCTATTGGATGATGACATAGTTACAAATTGAATTCAAAATGATAATGTTAAATTCTTGATATTGTTGTGATTTGGATTTGATATTTATATACATACGTTGATTTTATATCTTCTTGGATGTTCTGATATGGCCACGAGGCCGAAGGAGGTATTGTTATTTTGCAGGTAAAAATCACAACAATGTCAGGGGACTGGACACTAACCATATTGAAATTCAATGTGAGATCAACAAGGTCACCATGACAACTATGTTTGATTTGTGTATTGAGTTATGTTAGGATTTCCCATGGGGGGGATTTCCATTATTGTGACCATGGGGCATATATGTGTTTCTTTTCTTATTGTTGTATGTGTTTTATTTGTAATGTGCTTCTTATTTTAAGCATTCGAATGTGATAGTATAATGCAGGAGACATATAGTTAAATTTTAATTAAACTAATTGGGGAGGGGAATGTAAGGAAATAATATTGTTGTCTTGATTAATAATTAAATTTGATTTATATTATTTGCAACCATAGGATAAATAAATAAATCTTATGTCAAAACTTGTAATAAATGGAGTCATAAACTTTAATGCATGTATAAGAGGATGTAAGAGTTGTGTAAGTGAAATGATAGATTATATAAAGTAGATTTTGGAGTGTAGAACACTCCATCCTCTTTGAAACTCGGATTTGGTCTTGGGAGCCTAAATTGGAGGCTTGTGGGACAAGTTAAACTTGTCCCACACCTCCCAAAATCCTCCACCAACCATGCCTATGGCTTGGGAGTATATTTTAGCCTTTCTTATTTAGTTTTGAAATGATTTTTGTGTAAGAATTGATTGCACTCATCTTCTAAATTTTGATGCATTCCTTTTTTTGAGTATGGGTTGAGTTTGTGTATGTAAGTAAATTTGTCATTCACATTTATGGTGATTTTATTGTAATTGATGTTGATTGATTTTGGGATGAACAAAAATGATGTGGCATCCCACTTGGAATCCACATCATCCCCTCCCTCCCTCTCCTTTAAAAATAAAAATCCCCTCATTTGGAGGTTGTTAAAAACTTTGATTTCCTTCCTTGGGTCAAATTTTTCTTTGTTTGGAGCTTGCTTTGTAAAAGGAACTTGGATTTCTTGTGCATGCATTATTGTTGTTGTTTTGCGGACTGCATCTAGAGCAAAAAAGAACTTCTATTTTGGAAAACAAGTCTCCATTATGGAGAGGTAGGCTCTTTTATTTTTAATTTGCTATTTTTTTTCCTCCTTCTTGCATGCATTGTTGAATGATGTTGTGTTACATTCTTGTTCTGGATGGGTAGAATGCTTAGGGCATGGTGTAGAGAGAAGACTATGAGGTTATATCAGAGGAGGGATAATGGATTTTCGATTGGTAATTGTCTTGAGGAGGGAGTGTTGGTTTGGGATCCACCTAGGAAAATAATATGCATGCATTTCTTACTTTGGGGGAGGTATAAGAGATAAATTTGGAGGAGGGATAAGGAGGGGTTGAGGAGGGATAAATTTTATGGGATGGTAATGTTTCTTGGTGGTTTGTTTTAGGTGGATGCCCAATTTCAACATGGGAGGCATAAGGAGACCTTCATAGTTCTTGCTCTTGTTTGGTTTGCTTGCTCAAGCCTTTATGTTGTATGAATGTTTTCAAATGTAGTTGAGAACTGCTGCCTTATTTTTGATTTGTGCCTTCATTGATTTTTGTGATATATGAGTGTTGCTTGCATGTGAAAGAAGTCCATGTTTCCATGAGTTGAATTATCATGCTCCATTTCAATATGGTTGGGGCTCGGGGGCCAATGGGGAAAGATGGCTTCTCTTTTCCCATTGGGTATCTTAGTTGGGTGGAGAGCATTGCCTTTCCCCCTTCTTTCTTGTGATCAAAAGATGAAAGATGAAGAAATCAGCATGTTTTTGTTTGGAGCTTGGATAATTTCATAGTTTGACAGTCATTCCCTTTGAGCAAATGTCATTGTAACCTTTCTTACTTCTAGTGTATGATTGTAATTGATATTGAAATGTGAAGTGTTCACCTTGTAGTTGGAAGATGAAATTGATTTGAGAAATGTAAAGAAGAATTATACTTCTCTATTTTATTTGGAAAAGAAAATGTGAATGATATTTTGTACTTGTATTTGAAATGTGGAAATCAATTCAAATTGGGAAGGAATTCAATTGTAGAGTTATTTAAATTATCAATAAAGGATAGCATTGATTGCTTTAAACTTGTATTGTTGTCAAAGAATGATACTCTGTTTTGAAATAGATTAATAAATAGCATTGCCAGTAAATGTACTGTGTTTGAAATCAAATAGAAGGAGTTAAATTGTATAATGTTATTGGAAATCAAAGAAGGAATTGTGTTCTTCCTCAATTGCATTGTTGTATTAGAAAATGAATGATTGTTATATCTTAGTAAATTTTGTTTTGGAAAAGAGGAACAGTTAAAGGAAATGACATAAAATTGATCAATATATGTGTTTTTTGGATCAATGGAGTGTTTGAGAAAGGAATTTGGCATGTTTTCCATACTTGAATGTTGCACATTAATTATGCAACTCGTGAAAGGAAGAATTATGTTATTTGTATAACTTTGACATTTGAAAATAATGCAATTAATGTACAGTTCAGATTTATGAATAAAATTAATAAGGGAGACCAAGTATTTTAGATGTATTGGGTCCTATTGAACCCACATTAAACTTCACATTTAAGAAAATATCTCTAAAACTCTATCAAATCCAATTTAAACTTCTCAACCCAACTCTCTGTCATAGGACTGTAAAGTTATATCAATTCTAACTTAATATCCAAATTGGACCTTGAAAATATACTTAAACTTACCCAAGACCATTTCTCCATGCTCAATTTATAGGCTCAGAAGAAGAAATATCAAAATTGAATTAAATCTTATAAGTTGAAATTTTCCAGTTTTAAAATTATAAACCCTGCAGATTGTTTCTTCAAAATTGACCCTAAAAACTTCACGAAAACCAAAATTGATAATTCTTGTACAAAGAGGACTCCGAGAGCTTTCCAGAAAGTCCTCGTTTTCCCAAAATGGAGTTCCCTATCAAAAGTTATGGCCATTTGAAGTTTTACTTCAAAATGGCCATTCAAAACCAAAAAAGAATTAAATCTAACCTTAGAAAAAAAATTAAAATGCGTTGGAAAAATTTCTTAGAAAATTCCACCACCTCACCACCCTTTCATCCAACTAGAAGCTTCCACATGGCACTATGGAGGGGCGGACCCCCTTTGAAAACCTTTCTTTTGGAAAATTTCACTTTTGGAAAATTTCCTAAAATTTTCCTGCAACCCCACGGCCCGCGCCAATCACGTGCTGACACGTGGCAGGGAGGGCCCACAGATTAATATGGAAAAATAAACTTTTTGTGCCCTTGGGAAAAAAATCCCACTTTTCCTCTGTGGCCTCGCACACCCACAGCCAATGGGGTGCTGACACGTGTCCCCATGGGCGCGCGGGCCGTGCAAGACAATTTGGTTTTTAAAACCCTTTTGGAAAAAATTTATAACCTTCTCCCCCACCCCGTCGACCCACGTCCAATCACAGTGTGCCACGTGTCCCTCCCCAACGGACCCACGCAAAGGGAAAATTTCTTCCCCTAAGCCTGCGGACTTCCAAGGGAAAATGTTTCCCCTAAAACTCCGCCCGGCCATATCTTGAGATCTACAAGGAGTTAGGAGGACTTCTTTATATGGTTGGAAAGGTGAGGAAATTCCCTATCCAAGGAGCATAATTTAGGAAAGATTTTATGACTCTAAATGTGTGTAAAATCTAGTTTAATTTCTGGTCTTGTTTGAGAGTAGGCATGGGGGTAAATTACTCCCTGAACCTAAGTAAAATATATAACCCTAAAATTGAAACCCTATGAATTTGCTATAAGTTTAAAATGGGAAAAATGTGTATTTGGTAATTAGAATTTGTCCTGGAACCTGATAGTGCAAACTGATGTCTTGGAACTTAGTTTTCGACTCTCCTAATAAAAAAAAAATTATTCCTTAATTTTTCCCAGCTAATCCTGGTTTGTTTCTTGGTCTCAAGTGGTAGTTTGAAGTGGGCATTACATGCACAATAGTTTTTTTACCCAACAAAAAGTGCTTCCATTTTTTAATTGGCTAAACTAGTGCATACATTTCTTTATCAAATGATGAATATCCTTTAACTGTTGAAGTGAAAGTTTCATAATGATAGCATACGGGTATACCTCCTTGAAGCAACACTACGCCTATAGCATTATCACTGGCATCGGTCTCTACTTCGAAAGGCTACTGCAAATTAGGAAGAGAAAGTACTAGAGCATGACTAATTTTTTATTTCAATAACTCAAAGGATTTGCCTTATTCCTTACCCCGGTTAAAACACTTACTCTTTGCAGCCACTGTGTGTAGAGGTGTTACAAAAGCGGAGAAGCCTGAGATGAACTTCCACATGTACTATACTCCTCCCACAAAACTCCTAGTCTTTGTGGCTCATGTTATTGTTGGCCAATTAGTGATGGCTTCCACCTTCTTTGGATCCACTCATAGCTCTCCTCCTCTAACCACATGCCCAAGATATACAAGTGACTGTTTGGAAAATTCATATTTCTTCATATTACAAAGCAGTTGTTTCTCCCTGAGAACTTGCAATACTTTCTGTAAATGAGTTAGATGTTCTTCCCATGTGGCACTAAAAATAAAAATATAATCTAGATATACAATGACACATGAATCTATGAAATCCCGAAATACATCATTCATTAATATCATAAATGTAGCAGGTGCATTGCATAACCCAAAAGGAAGTACTAACCATTCATACAAACCATGTTTTGTTTTAAAGGAAGTCTTCCATATATCATCCTCCTTCAGTTTGACTTCGTGATAACTGGACTTGAGATCCAACTTCATGAAGAATTTGGCACGCCGAAGCTAGTACAAGAGATCATCTATGTGGGGGAGTGGATATATGTTCTTTATAGTGATCTTGTTCAAAGTATGGTAGTTGATGCACATTCTCCAAGAACCATCCTTCTTTGGCCCCATCACAATAGGTGAACCAAAAGGTGAGGTGCTCAGATGTATTACCCCTTCGTCTAGTAGTTCTTGGAGTTTTTTCTTTACTTCAGTACTCTCAAGCAAGGATTGCCTATACAACCCGATGTTTGGTAGAGGGGACTCTAGCAATAGGTGAATCTCATGCTCTACTTCCCATTTTGGTAGTAACCCACTCGAGGCCTAAAATACTTCCTAAAAAGACTAAATAATACTATCCAAATCATGATTTACCTGGTTAGAATTCTTTGAAACTTCTACCCCATCTTGTTTATCCTTTAACAAAAGTAAACAAAACTAATTATGATTTTCCTGAATAAGTTGTTTTGCTTGGTTAGCACTCACCATAGTAACTCATGTCTTACACTAGTGTGCTGAGATGTTGTAGCCGATCCCATCCTTGACCCATCTGTACCGGTTTTCCCTTATCATAAATACAGCATCCCTAATATAAAAGTAAGGACTCCCGAATAAAACATCAAAAGCATCAAGAGGAACAATGTCAGCTTCCAAAACATCAATATACTGGGAATTTATCCCAAACTTGACCTTACATCTTCTTGTTACCTGAATTTCAACACCCTTCTTCACCCAACCCAAAGGATAAGGGTGTGGATGCTTTTAAGTCTCAAGACAAAATCTTCTTTACAACTGCTTCATAAATCAAGTTAGACTGAGAGCTGGTATCAACCAAAGCATTTACCTTAGTTCTCTTGATCTGGACTTTGATCTGGAATAGTCTACTCATCTCCTCTTCCTGGCCTTCCATTTTGGTGGCCATGCATCTAATCCTTTCTTCTACATCAAAGTCATCTTCGATTTCTACCTCCCCTTCTATTTTTATAGCTGCCATGGACTTCTTTGAGTCCTTAGATCGGTTCTTCAGATGTAACTTCGGGTGCAACTTCCAACATGTAGCGTTAGTATGACCATTGATATCACATTTTTTGTAAAAATTCTTGGGATATTTACAAGCATTTAAAGTAGTGCAATTTGTTTACCTTTCCCTTTCCACTTAGCCTTGTTACTTGTTTTCCCATACTCTTTTTTCTACTGATTTGTTGATTTCTCGATTTCCTTTCCCTTGGCTTTGCTTCTCCTTGTTTCTTTTCATCATCTATGTAGTATTCTTGCACACATGCCTCATTGAGATCTTTGGGATTTGTGGAGATGACTTATCTTCGAAGGTGAGTGTGAAGTCCTCCCAAGTACTTAGTCAAAATATCCTCATCCTCCAAGTCCATGTTTAGCAACATGCCCTACCTCTAAAACTCCATAGTATATTCCTACACACTTTGACCAATGCCTTGTCTAAAATATTGCCATTTAATCATTTGGTCAGTCTTGTGGCCAATAAGATAGAAGTTAGCTCTAAGTAATTCTTTAAATTCTTGCCAAGATTTCACAATAGCATGCTTCTTCTTTTCACAAGTGGTTAGATGGGTTTCCCACCAAAATAGAGCATGTCCTTCCATTTTGAGAGGGAAAAAGGTGATCCTCTATGCCTCAGTGACATTATGGATGCTAAAGTAGACATCTAACTGTTTTAACCATTTATCAAGCAAATTTACATCTACTTTTCCTTCAAAGCTTTTAATCTCAACTTTAAAGGAAGTATGATCAGATTTTACCTTTTCTCTTGTGTTTGAAGTCTCTTCTTCATGATCTTCCCCATAACTTCCCTCATGGTGGCTCCTTCATATGCCAAACTTTTCAGCTAAGCCCCAAACCACTGAGTCTATGGAGTCTTGCTTGATAAAAGTTGTCTTCTACAAATCAGAAAGCTCTTCTTACCTTCTAAACATCCTATCCATCATGGTCTCCAGCATCTCGATTCTACGGACCAATTTATCTTCCTCCATTTGTCCTCAAATTCTTTGTTTCCACTTCTTTATATAAATTTTTGGATTGTAAGGTAAAGCCTCTTTGCCTTTAGATCTTGTCACTGTCATACAAATCCAAGAACGAATACCACAGTCCTGGATACTTGTTAGCTCTGATACCAAAATGATCTATAAACTCTTTAACTTTGGAATTATCCATAGAAACACAAATTAATGTTGTTGTTATACTTTCTATTTGAAAATGATAGAGATAGCTAGTGAATTAATTTTTCTTATGATTAGAATCCACAATTGTAGGAAAGGAAAGAATATAAACTCATAAACACCAACAAGTTTTATCCTGGAAACCTCCAAAGGAGGAAAAACCAATCGGGAAGGGAAATTGTTCTTTCTTCCCACTTTTATTGGCCAATTCCAAACAAAAAGTATAGAATTTACAATAAATCTAAAAGAGAAGTAGATAATATCTCACACTTCCTCCCAAATACTTTTTTGATCTTTCTCAACACTCGTTTATTCTGCAAAACATAATTCCAGCACTAAGAACTTCTTTCTCACTTGCTTTCATGCTTCGATGACATATTCTCTTCTACAAACATGTATTGTAGCCTTTCTCATATCCTCCCTTGCACTGGAGAATGGGAAAGATCATGGAGGAGGAGAGACACAGACAACCTTCTAAATTTTGGGTTGTTTGTTTCATTTTTTTCTATCCGAAAGAGGCAGGACCACCACTCAATGTAGACCAGCGGTCCCAGGACCGCCACCCTAGTTAGGTAGTGGTTCTGTAACCTCCACTCTGCATAGAGCAATGGTCCTAGTACTAAAAAGGCAGAACCTCCATGTGTTATTTTCCTTCTTCATGTTGATTGATGTGATGAAGTAGAGTCATTTTTGATCCCTATGGATCAAAGATTAAGCACATGCATATATTTGAGCTATTAATAGGATTAGAACTATAGTTATTATTAGATAATCTCTTAATTGTGAGCTTGCATGCTTTTGTAATTATCTTGTACAGGTGCATGTCTATTCTTAGCATGCAGTCTATTTTGAGGGTGTTTAGGCGGTGAAGGGAAAGTCCCCACTACTAATAAATATGTATACATTTGCAAGGTTTAGGGATCCATGTTTTAGTAAAGTTATGTTGCGGGTTTATGGGCGCGTGAAAAATATGGTGACATTATTATGTATGTATTCAGATTTTTTGTTTTACATTAATTAATATAATGGATCTTTGTGGCTAGATATTGATTATAGACAAATTTTTGACTAGTTCTTGCATGGTAAAGTTAATTTTGATTCTTGTATGAGGTAATATTGCACATGGTTAAGGTCTAGATCTAGTTTATGTTATGCAATATACTTGATTATCTATTATGGATTTACAATATTTGTATGATCATGTTA
Source organism: Taxus chinensis (assembly GCA_019776745.2). Taxonomy (NCBI): domain Eukaryota; kingdom Viridiplantae; phylum Streptophyta; class Pinopsida; order Cupressales; family Taxaceae; genus Taxus; species Taxus chinensis. Next base: position 11,946,695 of record CM034146.1, on the reverse strand, counting down.
ATTCCTTGAGAAATCTGCCATAAAAGAGGGACCCAGTACCCTTGCATGCTTTGGGTCAGCACTCAGGTTTTTCTTGGGTGATGTGCAAACACACCTTGGGCTGTTGGTGAAATAATAAGACTACATTTTGGTTCCATTTTCAGGACCTCTTTTCATTTGTTTACCAGGATGTTGTATGATGAAGACATACCGGTTGAATTTGTCTAGTACTTAAGAGTGGTTAGACAATTTATAAGAAGATTATGCTTACAAATTTAGCACTGAACCTGATTTTGATGCATGTGCATGCGTTGAACAAAATCTATATCACGAGATCTATGAGAAATTTTTCACTTGTTTCCTCATATAGTTTAATGAGTGGATGGTAGTTTATGCATCGAAGAGAAATTAGAGGTTTCAAACACTTGTTTGGATGTAGGAAGAATTTCAAGCTTTTCATTATGCTAATCTAACTTGGACACGCATTATAGATCATTGGTGGAGTGGTGTTATTAATAGCTATATTTTGGAGTATGCATTTTCTACTTATTCTTGTCTGGAGGTTGTAGAGTTCTAGTTCTTTCTCAAACCCAAAGGATCATATTTGCAATGCATCCCTTTAGTGATTAAGATCTTGATCATGACTTTGGATTTAGAATAGCGTCCTATGGCTAACTAAACCCCACCATGTGTAGGAGCAGGAGAAAGTGTGGTGAAATATGGTAGACCTAGCGAAAGAAAGGTAGAGAGAAGAAAGGTGGCTCGATTTTAATGATGTGCACGAAAGGGATTTGGAGAAGTAGCCTCAAGTTGTGGAACAAATGGCATTGTGGAGAGAGATGGGTCATGAAGTATTTGTAGCTCACGTAGAGGACATGGAGCCAAAGCATCTGGAACTCCCCCATTTAGGTAAGAATTGAAGAGAACCCTCTTCGACCTCATATAAGATCGTGTTGATGGAGACTACAAGGACTATGGATGTGCATTTTATCCCTCCTTGTGACCTAGCCCTTGCACTTTTTTTTCAGTTTCTACGATAGGCATCAGTAAACAGGCTAGTGTGGGTAATAGAGTAGCGACATAAAAAGTTAATTTTCCATCAAGTTCAAGAGTTAATTAGGTAGCTTATTCATCTATGGAAGCACAATCATCGTCTATGTTATTTGAAGGTTTGTTTGGAGGTATTTTTTTGGTGTATCATCAGCACAGAACATGGGAGCGTAGAACATTGGTATCATATCTAGAAGTAGTACAACTTTACAAACCATGGGAGTTCAGTTTACAACAACTGTTGGAACACAATATAGTTCATCCTCTGGTCCACTATTCTATATAGGGGGAGGATCGAGAGGATCAGGTGGTTTAGGATCTAGTGGTTCTGGAGGCAAAGGAAACATAAGAGGTAATATAGGTTCTAGATCTATTGGGCACGGTCCGCACCAACCCCAGCAAGTTTATTTAGAGTTGTCTCTTCGTATCCTAGAATATAGATGAATTGAAGATGTAGCTAAGCACATGCATATGTGTGAAATAGCATGACACGTGAAAGGGATTACATCTCCAGAGCATAAGGCAAGCCAATTTTCAACTACTTTTCAAGAGTGTGTGTATAGTTGGTATAGGAAATATGATACGAACCAGACTTGTGTAGACCATATCACACTGTGTGATACTTTCTTGGCAGATTTTCACATACCTGAGCTTCAACCGAAGAGTGTTAGTGCACTGAAAGACATCAAGAAAAGAATGGTTAAGAGTGTAAGGGAGTATGATGCTCACTTTAAAACTTTATTCTCGAAGTTATCATAAGAAATTCACTCGAGTCAGCATGCTCAATGGTTTATTGGAGGCTTGAATGCACCTTTTAAAAGGGTGCTCTCACATAAGACATTTATAGACCCATGTGAGGATTTGAAATTTTCTCTACACATTGAGGTAGTTGGGAGCGTAGACACTGGAGTTAGCTCATTTTTGGAATCTTAGATTGCGTCTATGGTATAACATTTAGAGAAGTTGTCAACTAATTTAGCTCGTGAGAGGTGCAGTGGAATTTAGTGCACAGACTATGAAGTAAAAGGACATACTAAGGATATTTGTCCTCGTAAATTAGTGTGCCATGTTGTTGGACTCTGAGATCTATCACTTGGATCATGATTCACATCAGTTCCCATTATTGTAGCACATGATAAGGAAGAATGTGTCATGTTATCGCAATATTTTTAGGTCTACCATGCATGATACTGATAATTATAGGTTAATTGATCATATTCATGATGTCATTGATATTGGTGTATGATAGACCAATGTTGTAAACAATTCTAAGGAACAAGGTGAGCATCATTATCATAATCACAATGACGGGCACTCTAATGGAGGTCGAGGTAAAGGTCATAGTTATGATGGAGGATTCAGAGGCTGAGGTTGCGGTGGTGGAAGAAGCAAATTTCCATGAGGAACATGTTATAGATGTGGATCCCCTGATCATTACAGGAACGAATTCCCTCAAAATATTATTTTTTCTTTTTATGGAAAGAACCACGATTATGAATAATGTCTGGACTTGTATGAACATCTGATCAAGAAGCACAAGTAGGATATGGGAGTAAGAATGGTTAGAGTACAGCGCATTGTGGAAGATCAGTGGATCCTGAAGTTAGTACCTAATCCTAAGTTGGTACATGTGTTATTCTCTATGCATGATAAGGATGAGTATGTGAGGGAAGTTATAAAATAGAATATTATTATTACAAAGGAGGATGTATTACATGTAAATTATCAAGACCCTACGCATCAAAAGTAAGTTTATCAAGAAACCATGGAAGTTATTAGAAGCTTGCAAGGTGAGATGCTATACTTAAAGGATCGTTCATGGATGTTATATCAGGCCAAAGTAGTTGAGCTTCCTTAGAGGATTTTGACGACTTAAAGGAGGTTTGTAAGATGTTACGACAAGAGAACATCATTCTTTTATTAGGATAATTGTTAAGGGGGGAAATGGTGTCGCTGGAGTTGAGTGCGAGAGATATTTTCCATGCTAACTTACCTCCTCACAGTCTAGATTATGATAAAAAGATCACTCTTAATGCATTTTTTTGATGGTTAGCTTCTGAGTAATATTTTGATTGATACAGGTGTAGAAGTGAATGTACTCACTTTGGATGCATGGAATCAGATGGGGAGACCACCATTACAACCATCTTCAAATGTTTTGTTTATGGCAAATAGGACTAAAGACACGCCCATTGTATTCTTAAAGGATGATATTAGTACTATACAAGGGGTCAAGTTTAATGGAGACTTCAAGGTCCTAGTGCTTGTAGAGGCAAACAATTTTCCAGCATTGCTTGTGCACCCTTGGTGTTATGTGAATAATGCTAATTTACACTTCAATAAATAATACATCAGTTTTTAGAACAAGGAAGAGCAAGTCATCATTCCTTTAACAGATGAGAAATTTGAACCTTATGTAGAACCTTTGAGTGAAGATGATTTGAACATAATTTATGTGCACACCATTATAGATCCTAAGGTACTTGAGCCATCAAAGGAGGGAGTTATTCAATGGGATGATGTAAATTATATGAGTCATACAACTAGCATTGCTTGTGATAACTGGGTGCAAGGGACTTATGAAATTATTAGATGTGAGATGAAAAGTGCAGTTACATGTTTAAGTCAACCACATTGTGTTATGAATTTTCGCAATAACCAGGTACCAAGGTACACTAGTGAAGAAAATCCTAAAGTATTTTTACGTACTATTGAAATACAGTGGATAGCCCAAGTGGACAGAAGGAGTATGCTAGTATATACCTTGCATGGGACATCCACGCGCTGGTGGATAATACACAGAGATGGCCTTTTAGAGTGACAAAAAGTAAAAATCACCTTCTCTGCTAGATTTCTTTGGAGTAATGCGCCTACCAAGACATGTGAATTTCATGGGAAGGATGCTCAGCACTATGTTTAGCAGTGTGAGAGACTATGGGTAGCATAGAGTCTCTCACCTTCACTATGGGTGCACAAGTTCTACTATACCTTGTGAGGCTACACATGTGCATGGTAAGTTTATGTAGACTTGAATAGAGAAATAGGAAATTGGCAAGAATTGACTACAGGTATGATTCATACCTTTGAGTATTTTTCCATTAAACCTCTAGTGAATGAGGCATTACATGTTATGAAGCACTTGACATTGGGAGATAGTGAAAAGGCTAAGGAACTTATTCAGGAGTTACTAGGTGATTCAGATCTAGAGGCGCGTTTTGAAGAAGAAGAGATGTATGTAGAACAACTTGGGCGTGTCTGCCTATAAAAAGCAAAAGGTAAAATAATCTACATAATTTATGATGAAGAAGTTGAGAATCTGGATGTTGAGCACACTAAGTGTACACATGAGGTATTAAATAGTGCAGATGAGAAGGCACACGTGTATCATGAGCCTATGAAAATGAAGAAGGTCAATATTGGGATAGATGTTGAACCTAAGGAGGCCATGATTGGTGATTACTAGTCTAACTGATAGGATGCTAAAATAATTGAGTTACCGTGTGACTTCCAAGACTTATTCCCTATATGTTATCATGAGTTGAAATGGGTACATCACTCATTGGGTGAGATGAGGATCAAGCTAAAGGAAGGTGTGCACCCAATTAGGAAGAGGCCTTATAGGATGAATCATAATCTATGCGTTAAGCTAAAGGTAGAAATTGATAAGATGCTAAATTCTAGAATCATTGAGCCCATTGAGGAGTCAGAGTGGGTTAGCCCTATGGTGATAAGTATAAAGAAATATGGAAGAATAAGAATTTGTGTGGATTATAGGGATTTGAATGCTACATGTGTGATAGATCCCTTTCCCATGCCTTTTACTGAAGAAATATTGGAAGGCATTGTAGGGTGAAAGATCTACTCCTTTACTAATGGATTTTTTGGATATCATTAGGTGTGGATTGCTAAAGAGGATCAAGAGAAGACAACTTTCACCATAGAATGGGGAATTTTCGCATACATAGTTATTGGATTGAAGAATATGCCTGCAGTATTTTCACGCGTTGTTGTTCAATTATTTCAGGACTTTATTCATAAGTTTTTATAGGTTTACTTGGATGATTGGATAGTGTATTGGCTAATGAAAGATCAATGTGACAATTTAAGGCTTATGTTTGAGAGGTGACGACAGTTGAGCATCTCCTTAAACATTAAGAAGTGTGTTTTTTCTACACCTTTTGGGACATTTTTGGGACACATTATTTGTAAAGAAGGCCTATTAGTATATCCGACTAAGGTTGATGTTATTTTGGGCTTAGAGGAACCTACTAACAAGAGCGAGGTATGTAGATTCTTGGGGAACATAGGATATTACAAGAATTTTATCAAAGGTTATGCTATAATTTCCATGTCTTTAGAAGAATTATTGAAGATTAAAGGCAAGTTCCATTGGGGTGAAGTGCAACAGCATGTGTTTGAAACATTGAAGGAAAGACTTACTATATCTCCTATTTCGTGCTTTCCTTCATGGACCAAACCTTTTCATGTGCATGTGGGTGCCTCTGGCATGGCCATTGGCATTGTATTCACCCAGCCTAGAGAAGGTATTGTTGATCATCCTATTTATATTTCTAGCAGGAAGTTAACACCAATTGAACAAAATTATACAACTATAGAGCACGAAGCCTTGTCTATAATTTACGTGCTACATAAGTTTAGACAGTACTTATTGGCTACCCCATTTATATTCTATATAGATCACATGGAACTTAATTATTTGGTGAAAAAGCCCATTCTAAAAGGGTCCATATGTTGTTGGATTATGTTGTTTTGAGAATTTTATTTTATAGTGGTGGCTAAGCCAAGCAAGAGCAATTTTGGACCAAATCATTTATCAAAAATTAACTCAAGTGGGGATGCTCAAATCATTGAGGACATAATGTCAGATGCATAGTTATTCAGATTGAACCATGCACCCTCTAACTTGGAATATATTGTTTTATTTTTTAATACTTGTGTGGCACCTAAAGGGATGAAGATTTTGGAGAAGAAACAACTTTTTATATGTGTCATGCCTTATATGTTGATCAATGGAGATTTATAAAAACTAGGTCGGGATGAATTTTTGCACCAGTGTGTACTTGAGCATGATCATGAAGCCATTATGGAGGAATCTCATGGTGGTATTGTAGGTGAACATTATGCAAGAGATGCTACAGTACGCAAGATTTAATTGGCTGGTTTGTGGTGGGAAAGATTGTATAAGGATTGTAAAGAATATTGTAAGGCTTGTGATAATTGTCAACACCTTGGAAATTCTGGGCATAGAGATGAAATGCCTTTGAGGCCTATTGAGAGTGAAAAACCTTTTGAAATGTGGGCAATTGACTTTGTGGGCCCTATTTCCCCACTCATGTGTATGACTAGATCGCACTACATTATAACTTGTATAGGTTATCTTACAAGGTGGGCAGAGGCGGCACCTATAAAATATTTCACAGAAGTAAGGATTCTATGGGAAAACGTTATCAGCAGATATGGATGCGCATTTATTTTGGCAAGTGATAGGGATACTCATTTCCTTAATGAGACCATCAAGATATTGTTGGCAGAATTTATGGTGGCAAACCATAAAACAACACCCTATCACCCTCAAGTAAATGGAACTATTGAGGCTTTCAATAATATATTGGGACATAAAAAGACTAATATTTGTGATGTTGGAAGGAAGGATTGGGATGATAAAATCTCTGTTGTACTTTGTGCATACAGGACAACTTATAAAATATTAAGCAAAGCCACACCCTTTCAATTGGTGTTTAGCATGGAGGCTATTTTTCCAATAGAATTCATGTTACCTTCTCCGCGTACTACATGCATAGGAGGATTGGTTGATGATAAAGTACTTGAAGATTGCATTGATAAAATGATGCAATTGGATTAAAGGTGGGCCATTTCCATATGGATTCAGAAGATGGAAAAGACTAGACAGAAGGCATGGCATGATAGGAATATTAAGGATAAGAAGCTTGAAGTTGGACAGATGGTTCTTATTTTTGACTCAAAGTTCATGCGCCACCCTAGAAATCTCAAATTTCATTTTTTGGGACCATATATTATAACTTACATACTTGATTCAAGTGCTTTCCAGTTAGAGGCACTGGATGGGACACGGCTGCCTGGTTATTTCAATGGGAGTACATTGAATCCCTACTATATATAAATAAGTCTTCTTGGTGTTTGTAATAAGGTGGTATTTCCATTAGATTATATTTCCTTAATTCATTTCCTTTATATTTGTTTCCTTCATCATTGTTATGCTTTGTCAATTTAGTTCAATGTTTTGTGTAATAAGTGTGTTTGTACACTAGAAGTTGATTACTATATATTGAATTCATGTGCAGAGGACCACGCATACTTTTAGTGTGAGGTGGAGTGTATACAGGATAAATGGATCGAGTTTGAATGTTCTCTAGAAGATGGGTATGCATAGTAAAATATTGTGCAGGTGTTTGAAGTAGTGGTGTGGATACAGAAAGAGTGCCCATAAATGAAGACCATGTATGGATGAATGGATGCACAGTGTAATGCGAGGTAGGTTGCAATAGTGGAAACTACTTAATAAAAGGCACAGTGGATAGGTACTTTGGTGCATGAAGGTGAATGACAGGAGGTCTGTGGTTGAGAGGTATTGGCTGTGCCAGAAGGTTATGACTAGAGTGCGGAAAAATCGGTGTGAAAAAAGGAAAGCAACGCTAATTTAATTTTGAGTATAGTGGTAGGTGGAGAGCAATAAATGTGGAAAATTTTTGAAATCCTATAAAAATTGGTGTTGTGAAGTCATTTTTACCTTGTGATTGAGAATTATTCGAGCAATTTGAATAGCAAGCTAAGAGCGAGTTGCATGTGAAGTGCAAGATTTGTGCTACGAAACTCAACCAGACAGCACGAGATTGATTGGCACTCCATTGGGGAAGGTGTTATAGTGAAACAAAGGTGTGTGGGGAGAATAATTGGTAGTTAGGGTTCAAGTTGAGCTAGGGCATGCAGATTTGAGTTAGAGAGCTTCAATTAGTTACAAGAATGCACTTTTATAGTTTTTATGGCACCAAAGTGAGCATCTGGAATGGCTACAAGGGGCAAAAGGTAGAAGGAAGTCAAATTTGAAGTTGAAGACACCCTCGAGAGCCATTTTTCCGAGATGAAATATCCATAAAGGGTTTCTATGGGCTGCGATTGGGAATCACACGTTCTTCGTTGTAAAGTAAGTGATTATAACCATATAACTAAAGATAACAGAGATGAGTTGGAAAAGTTGTTGGTAGTAAAGACATCCTTGAGGACAGAAAATGATATGGCGGTATATAATGATGTGGGTGAAATCTATTGTCAAATCTAGGAGTTTTATAGTTGTATGAACTTACTTATTTTGGCAAACCTGAAAGGCTATATCAACGGTTGATGATAAAATTTTATGAGGACTTATTTTACTTTTTTGGGCATTGAATGAGTCTTACCACGCCCCTGATTGGAATACTGGTAGTAGAAAGCTCAATTCAGTCAATCATGATAGTAACATAGTAATATATTACATACTCGTATCTTTCTTCATACATACAATTCATATATAAAGGAGATACTGCTCCTAAATATAAAGAACTCAAATCCCTCGAATATCTCCTACAAATTCTCCCAAAACAATAATCTATTTGTGATATATTGTTATAACAATATATGACCAAACAATATATCTGCACTCCTATGTGGCCTCTACAGAAATATTATCCAAAGGTATGATTTGGGAAATTGGTAAGGGCTCTAGAATCATCTTTTGGTTTGATAATTGGCTTGGGGATTCCCTCTCAGCTAACTCTGACTTCTGGAAAGATGTTGCTCAATACTACAAGGAATTTGGAAATTTTTGGATTCGGGACTTTTGGATCCAAGAAGACCCTATCAGATGGGAGATCATTAAGCCTCCACTAGATTTTGATGGTGATATCCAACCTTTCCGGGCTCTCAACAATTAACTTAAGGCTTTCCACATCCCCATGTTCCAAAATAAGGACTCCATCAAATGGAAAGAAGAAGAATCTGGCAATTTCACGGTTAAATATGCCTATATGTCAAATTTCAAGATTGATTTTCTCAAGAATTATTAGGGGAAACTCTGGGTGAAAGATCTCACCCCTAAGATTAATATATTTTTCTGGTTGGCTGCCCAAAATAAAATCCTGACTTTGGAAAATCTCAGGAAAAGGGGAATGAATATTTCCAATAGATGTTCTCTCTGTAAGAAAGAGGAGGAAAATTTCAACCATCTCCTCCTTCATTACTCCTTCTCCCGTGTTGGCTTTGAAGCTATTCTAGAACTGTTCAATATCTAATGGATCCTGCCCTCAATGATTGAATATTTTTTCTTTCAATGGGAGATCCCTTTCCATTTTCCTATCTTGACCTGGGCTTGGAATATCACCCTTCCACATTTTTTTGGGGTTTATGGAAAGCCAGGAATGATGGTATCTTCCGTGATCATAAATCCCTTCTCTCAAATGTTATAAGAAAAAAATTGAATGCCATAAAGGAAAACATTAAAAAATTTCAAGGTAAAGTCAAAAAACCCTGTCCGAATAGTGAGTAGAAATTCCTTGACAATTTCACCCTTGGTCTGATGGAATATAACATTCCTAAAAAGAACTCCGGTTGGAAAAGTCCTAGGGGAAATGTTGTAAAGTTAAATTTTTATGGATCCTCAAAAGGGAATCTGGGTCTGGCCAGGAGAGGAGGAATTCTAAGGAACAGTGATGGAGGTTGGTTATTTGCCTACGTGGGTCCTTTAGGTCGCCAAACCAATAACATAGCGGAAGTTAGAGCTCTTCTTTGGGGGGTTCTACTAGCAAAAGAAAAAAAGGCAACTCCCTCCTCTTAATTAATGTCCTCAATAACCAAGGTTCTATTCATTGGGCCATTTGTAATATCCTCAATGATGTGAAGGAAACTTCAAAAAAAATTATAGCATTTCTTATAATCATACCCTTCAACAAGGGAACAAATGTGCAGATAAGATGGCCAATTATGGTATCAATTGTAATGATTATAAGATATGGTGTAAAGTTCATATATTACCCATGGACATTAATGAGTTCATTAGTAGAGATAGAGGGCACTAAGCTCTATAATTTTGGCACGAGTAAGCCCTGTGGCGATGACAGCTTACTGAATATCTTGTTTTTCAAGATTTTTGCTAGTGCGAAATAAGGTCTTTTTTTTAATTTTAGTAGCAATCAAAAGAATCTCAGTCTGGTGAATATGGGGGGTGATAGGATTAGAGTTAAACCTACTAGCCAAAGCATTAAAGCTTTTAATCAGCCTCTATAAACAAGCTTAGGATTGGGGTTTCAATAATTTCATTGACAAATTACATGGTCACAATCCTTCCCTGTCTAAGGATTTTGGTAAATCTTGGAAAGTAGATAAGTTTGTTGTCAGAGGGGTGGAAATTGAGGTTTCTGAGTCCTCCATCACCCTGGTTACAAACATGAAAATGGATGGCTTAAAAATTTTAAGGATAGAACCTGAAGAGAATAGGAAATTGGGTTGTTCTTTGTTGGTAAGGAAAGATGTTCTTTCTTTACAAATGGTATTGTCAGGTTGTGCATTTTTTGGTATATGGAGAGAGGTGTGCCTTTAAATCATGAAGTACTTCACTCTAGAGGGAAAATATAGAAAAATCTATACTCGCCATTTGACCCTTCTGAACATGTTCCACCATAAGGTCATGGTGAGCATCCCTTTCTTTCTATTTATGTCTCTGACTAACTCTTTAATGGATTTCCAGTAGGACAAAGTGGAGTCACCTCTGCAAGAAGGGCTCATTATTTTGATGTATGAAAATGGGAAACCTACTCTATCTCCTTCCCTGAAAGAACATGCGGATGAAGATGACCTATCTCTTGTTGATTGCCTCACCAAGATGAAGGCCAGAAAATGTAAAATTGTGGGGGAGGATTCTCAAAAAGATATGGGTGAGGATGGTTGTGGGGAAGAGAGCACTTCGAGAAAATGTGAAAAGGATGGTAATTTAAAGGGTTTCAAGGATTTGAGCAGTAAGTTTAAGTACTTAGAAGGGGTTCTCCATGCGATGGAAGAAACCAATGCTAGCCAAAGGGAAACAATGATGGATGTCATCAATGCTTCCAAGAAAATTGTCACTTCTCAGGTGAAGTCTAGGAAAAAACTTTTGGAGCTGGAGGAGCAGGGCAAAAAGTTCAGCGACATGCTGGAAAGGATGGAGGAGGGCACCAAAAGAAGGATTTTCAACTTGTGCATTAGTAGCTCCAAGGAAGATCTGGAGGATGATATTAATGACAAAGGATCTGAGAGTGGTGAGAACAAAGATAACCACGACGATTATAGTGGGGGATCCCCAAAAAAATAACTTTTGGTTTCCGGACTGTTGGTAGAATTTTGGTGAACTTCTGTTGTTTTTTTGTTTTGGAGACTGTTTCTCCTTCTCTCTGGTTTCCCCATCTTGCTACAAAGTTTGATCCTTAATTGTAAGAGTTAAGCATGTTTAACTCCTTTCTGGGATTTTTTTCATTTCCTTCTTGCTTCTTGTTTTTTTTCCTCCTTTTGTAATGGCCCGTGAGAGCCGATCCCTATTTTTACCGAACTTGATAAAAAAATAGTATATGACCAAAAAAATATATCCACACTACCATATTAGTCATATGGTAGATTTTACATATGTAAATATTATTTACTCACACGTAAATAATCATGTTCACACTATATTTCCTAACAGGTAGGTTTAAGGAGTTCAGGGACTGAAGTTAGCAGTGACCACACTGACAAGGAGGCCATAGAAGTAACAAATATAGTGCTTGGATACATGAATGGAGGGCATGGAATGGATATCCCAAAGTTGTAGAAGTACCCCATTATTCAAGTGGCAGCACACCTTCTTACTAAGTTAAATAATTAAGAGTGTTGGTCACATGTGAACAAGGCATGGTTGCACATAATAAAGAAGATGATATAAGGGATAGTTTACAATTTGGCTAGTTTTATTGTTGAAACCATTATTAAGGAGGTGCACCAAGGTGAGAAGATAAGATTTAGCATGATCCTTCTATCTATTGTCTTTGTAGAAATTGGAATGTCCTGTGGGTCAAAAGAGAATATGTGGCAACACCTAGAAGAAAAGAGGTCCCTTGCCGATAGATTTGAAAAGTAAACAAGTGATAAATCCATTAGTGGAGCTTACAAGAAAATAATTTAGCTATGGTATGATTGTTTGCGTGTTACTTTTGAGCATGAGTAGAGAATAGCCAAGGATCTTCCTTCGGTATTAGATAAACATTTACAGTTTTTCATTTACCAACATTTTTGCATAGGGTGTTTTGGCATGAAAGATGCAAAGTGGGCCTCCTGGTGCAAGCTCCCCTATGCCTTCACCATGGCTACTTTTAGGAATCTATACATTGGTTCTCGAACATGTGCCAACTCTTATTCAATGTAGATAAAGTAGATTACGACTACCACACACTTAGGAAAATCTACTTCTACCTAAGTAAGTCTGCATATATTGAGAGACTAATTTCAGATGATATTAATATTAAAGTTATGAGTTTGCTAATTGGGAAGTCTTGAGAAGCTCTTGTATACATTTTTCTAAGGCCCAAGTGATCTGTAAACTCTTCAACTTTGGAATTATCCACAGAATCACAAAATAAAACATTTCTATTCTACTTTCTATTAGAAAATGACAGAGATAGCTAGTGAATGAATTTTTCTTATGCTTAGAATCCACAATTGTAGGAAAGGAAAGAATATAAACTCATAAACACCAACAAGTTTTATCCTAGAAACCTCGAGAGGAGGAAAAAATAGTCGGAAAGGGAAATTTCTCTTTCTTCCCACTTTTATTGGCCAATTCCAAACAATAAGTACAGAATTTATAATAAGTATGAAAGATAAGTAGATAATAGCTCACACTTCCTCCCAATTACTTGCTTGCTCTGTCTCAACACTCCTTTCTTCTACAAAACAAAATTCCATCACTAAGAACTTCTTTCTCACTTGCTTTCATGCTTCAATGCCTCTATTCTCTTCTACAAACATGTATTTATAGCCTTTCTCATGTCCTCTCATACACTGGAGAATGGGAAAGGTCATGGAGGAGAAGAGACACAGACAACCTTCCAACTTTTGGGATTTTCATTTCATTTTTTTTCTTCCCAAAAGAGTCAGGACCACCACCCAAAGAAAACCAATAGTTCCATGACCACCGCCATGGTTAAGCAGAGCTTTTGTAACCACCGCTCTGCACATAGTGGCGGTCCTGTTACTAAAAAGATAGAACCTCCATGTATTATTTTTCCTTCTTCGTGCTAACTGATTTGATGAAGTAGAGTCATCTTGGATCCCTAAGGAGAACACCTCCCTTGCTTAGGAGGATTTTTGTCCCTAAAAATCTTAATGGGGGAGTAGATGAGGAAATAATTCCCTCACTTGCTCCTTGGAGTACCACTGGGACTGCCTTGGTGTCTTTCCTTTCAATCCAATCTTCCAATACTCTTGCATACCTCTCCTAGTCTCTCTGATCTTCTACTGCAATCCTCAATGGAAGGTAGCAAATGTAGTCCTTCATCTTCATCTAGCATGGATGTCTCATATAGGTGCAAGTTCTCATAGTTTACCATAGACTACATCCTCATAACTGACGATAAATCAATTTGAAAGGCATTTTCCCCAGCCTGCTCCAATATGGTGAAAGGCCCATATCGTAGTGGTTTGATATTTTGTGCTTGACGGTGCATTCTCTCCTTGCTCAAGTAAATCCAAACTCTATCTCCAACATGAAGTTTATGTTCCCTCCTATGTTGATCATGCCTAGCTTTGCACTTGGCTTGAGATTTCTCTAGTTGTTCTTTGACTTTGAGATGGATTTTCTAGATCCTCTCAATAAAAATTTTTTCTCTAGTCACCTCTGTGTCTCGTGTCTCATCCTCATCCTGCTGCCCAACTTTTATGTCTAGCATATTTTTAGGTAGATATCCCAAGCATGCTTCAAACGGTGACTTCATAGTGGATTTTGGTACTATGTGGTTATAGGAATGTTGAATGTAGGCTAAGGACTCATCCCAAGTCCTTATATATTTGTTCTTAAACCCTATGATCAACTGTACCAAAGTCATGTTTACCACCTCTATCTGTCCATCTTTCTGTGGATGGAAAGTTGTGCTCCTCTATAACCTGGTGTCCATCTGGTCCCACAAAGTTGTCTAAAACTTCCCCAAGAACCTGGAATCCCTATCAGAAACAATAGACTTCGGAAAACCAAAATGCACCCATACATTAGCAAAGAAAAGATATGTTGCCTCATGTGCTTTTACTATCTTTTTACATGCCATAAGAATACACATCTTACTAAATATATCAACAACAACATATAGATAGTCATGGCCATATTTAGACATAGGTAATCCTCCTATAAAATCCATAAAAATGTCCTCCCATGGATGAGTATGTACTGGCAAAGGCATACAAAAACCCTCCTTCCTAGTCTTAGGCTTGCTAGTACAATAAAGTTTACATTCACATATAAATTTTGATACTTCTTCTTGCATATTGGGCTAATACACGTACCTTTGCAAGTGGGCTAGGGTCCTACCAACATCAAAATGTCCCACTAGTTTGGAGGTATGTGTTTCCCTCATCAATAGAATTCTTTCTTCTTTTGTCACGTAAAGCTTCTCCCATCAGTAGAGCAGCCCGTCCTTAAGATAACAATATTCAATCCCTATCCTTTCAATCCCTTGGGACTACAACTACTGAAATGTCACCCCAAAGTCTCTGTCCTAAGCATATGCCTCTTTGTAAGCTTCCTTTGTGAAGGGCTTGATCTAAGAGATAGCATCCAAATAGGAAAACCTCTTCTGAGTGGGTGGCCTAAACAACATTTCTACCACCAAGTTTGTACTACCCTTCTTGTATTTGATCACCAAGTGGAACTACTAAAGGAACCCCATCCATTTGAAGTGCCTTGCCTGCTATAATTTAGACTATGCTTGCAAATACTTGAGAGGTTTGTGGTCATTGTGCACAATAGTTTCTTTACCCAACAAATAATGCTTCCATTTTTTGATTGCTTAAACTAGTGCACACATTTCCTTATCATATACTGAATATCCCTTAATTGCTGAAGTGAAAGTTTCATAATGATAAGATACGGGTTTACCTCCTTGAAGCAACACTGCGCCCATGGCATAATCAATGGCATATGTCTCTACTTCAAAAGGCTGCTACAAATTAGGAAGAGCAAGTACTAGAGCATGACTAATATTTTATTTCAATAACTCAAAGGATTTGTCTTGTTCCTTACCCCAGTGAAAACCCTTACTCTTTATGGCCACTATGTGTAGAGGTGCTGCAATCATGGAGAAGCTCGAAATGAACTTCCACATGTATTGTACTACTCCCATAAAACTCCTAGTCTCTGTGGCTCCTATTTGTGTTGGCCAATTAGTGATGGCTTCCACCTTCTTTAGATCCACTCATAGCTCTCCTCCTCCAAACAGATGCCCAATATAGACAAGCGATTGTTAGGTAAATTCACATTTCTTCATATTACAAAGAAGTTGTTTTTCCTTGAGAACTTACAATACTTGCTATAAATGAGTTAGATATTCTTCCAATGTGGCACTAAAAATCAAAATATCATCTAGATATACAATGACACATGAATTTATGAAATCCCGCAATACATCATTCTTCAATCTCATAAATGTAGCAGGTGTATTGCATAACCCAAAAGGAAGTACTAACCATTCATAAAAACCATGTTTTGTTTTGAAGGTAGTCTTCCATATATCCTCCTCCTTCTTTCTGATTCGGTGATAACCAGACTTGAGATCCATCTTCGTGAAGAATTTGGCATGGTGAAGCTGGTCCAAGAGTTCATCTATACAGGGAAGTGGTTATTTTTTTTTATGGTGATCTTGTTCAAAGCGTGGTATTCGATGCACATTCTCCAAGAACCATCCTTCTTTGGCACCATCACAATAGGCAAACCACATGGTGAGGTGCTCGAACGTATCACCCCTTGGTCTAGTAGTTCATGGAGTTTTTTCTTTACTTCAGTACTCTCAAGCAAGGATTGCCTATACAACCCGATGTTTGGTAGAGGGGACTCTAGAAATAGCTGAATCTCATGCTCTAGTTTGCGTTTTGATGGTAACCCACTGGGATCCTAAAATACTTCCTGAAAAGACTAAATAATACTATACAAATTATGCTTTCCCTAGTTAGAAATCTCTAAAACTTATACCCCATCTTGTTTATCCTTTAACAAAAGTAAACAAAACTAATTATGATTTTCCTAAATAAGTCATTTTGCTTGGTTAGTACTCACCATAGTAACTTGTGTCTTACGTTGGTGTGCCCGAATGTTATAGTTGATCCCATCCTTGACCCATCTGTACCATTTTTCCCTTCTCATAAATATAGCATCCCTAATATACAAGTAAGGACTCCCGAATACAACATCAAAAGCATCAAGAGGAATAACATTAGCTTCCAAAACATCAATATATTGGGAATTTATCCCAAACTCGACCTTACATAATCTTATTACATGAATTTCAACACCCTTCTTCACCCAACCCAAAGGATAAGGGTGTGGATGCTTGTAAGTCTCAAGACAAAAGCTTCCTTACAACTACTTCAGAAATCAAGTTAGATTTAAGAACTGGTATCAACCAAAGCATTTACCTTAGTTCTCTTGATCTAAATTTTGATCTGGAATAGTCTACTCATCTCCTCTTCCTGGATATCTATATTAGTGGTCATGCATCCAAGCCTTTCGTCTACATCAGAGTCATCTTCGATTTGCACCTCCCCTTCTATTTTAATAGCTGCCATGGACTTCTTTGAGTCCTTGGATCAGTTCTTCGGATGTAACTCTATGTGCAAATTCCAACATGTAGCGTCAGTATGACCATTGATATCACAATTCTTGTAAAAATTCTTGGGATCTTTAAAGCATTTAAAGTAGTGGCATTTTTTTTTCCTTTCCCTTTCCACTTACCCTTGTTACTTATTTTCCCGTATTCTTTTTTATGCTGATTTTTTTACTACTTTTCCCTTGGCTCTGCTTCCACTTGCTTCTTTTAAACATCTATGTAGTATGCTTGCACACACTCCTCATTGAGATCTTTGGGCTTGGTGGAGATGAATTTTCTTCAAAGGTGAGTGTGAATTCCTCCCAAGTACTTAGTTAGAATATCCTCATCCTCCAATTCCATGTTTAGCAACATGGCCTGCCTCCAAAACTCTTTAGTATAGTCCTACACACTTTGACCACTTCCTTGTCTAAAATACTACCATTTAATCATTTGGTCGGTCTTGTGGCCAATGGGATAGAAGTTAGATCTAAGTGATTCTTTAAATTCTTTCCAAGATTTCATAATAGGATGCTTCTTGTTTTCACAAGTGGTTAGATGGGTTTCCCACCAAACCAGAGTGTGTCCCTCCATTTTGAGACATGCAAAGGTGATCCTATGTGCCTCAGTGACATTATGGATGCTAAAGTAGACTTCTAACTATTTTAACCATTTATCAAGCAACTTTGTATCTACTTGTCCTTCAAATTTTTTAATATCAGCTTTCATCTCAACTTTAAAATGAGTATTATCAGATTTTACCTTTTCTCTTATGTTTGAAGTCTCTTCTTCATGCTCTTCCCCATAAGTTTCCTCATGGTGGTTCCTTCCTATGCAAAACTTTTCAACTAAGCCCTGAACCACTAATTCCATGGAGTCTTGCTTGAGAGAACTTGTCTTCTACAAATCAGAAATCTCTTCTTGCCTTCTAAACATCTTATTTATCATGGCCTCCAGCATCTCGATTATACGGACCAAGTTATCTTCCTCCATTTGTCCCCGAATTCTTTGTTTCCACTTCTTTGTAGAAATTTCTGGATCACAAGGTAAAGCCTCTTTACCTTTAGATCTCGTCACTGTCATACAAATCCAAGAACGAATACCATAATCTTGGATACTTGTTATCTCTAATAGCAAAATGATCTTTAAACTCTTCAACTTTGGAATTATCCACAAAATCACAAAATAAAACATTTTTGTTATCCTTTCTATTAGAAAATGACAGAGATAGCTAGTGAATGAATTATGCTTATGCTTAGAATCCACAATTGTAGGAAAGGAAAGAATTTAAGCTCACAAACACCAACATATTTTATCTCGGATACCTCCAGATGAGGAAAAACCAATCGGGAAGGGCAATTGCTCTTTCTTCCCAATTTTATTGGCCAATTCAAAATAACAAGTATAGAATTTTCCAATAAGTATGAAAGAGAAGTAGATAATATCTCACACTTCTTCCCAAATACTTCCTTCCTCTATCTCAACACTCCTTTCTTCTACAAAACCTAGTTCCAGCACTAAGAACTTCTTTCTCACTTGCTTTCATGCTTCAATGATCTTATTCTCCTATAAAAACATGTCTTTATAGCCTTTCTCATGTCCTCTCATACACTGGAGAATGGGAAAGGTCATGGAGGAGAAGAGACACAGACAACCTTCCAATTTCTAGGTTGTTTGTTTCATATTTTTGTTTTCTGTCTGAAAGATCAAGGACCTCCACCCTGGTTGGGCGGCGGTTCTATAACCGCCATTCTACACAAAGTGGCAATCCTATTACTAAAAAGATAGAACCTCTGTGTATTATTTTTCCTTCTTCGTGCTGACTAATTTAATGAAGTAGTGTCATCTTGGATCCCTATGGATCACCAAATTAGAAAATGGGAAGTATGTTGAAAATGAATGTAAGCTCCCTTGACCACCCAAGGGGAAACATACAGTGGGAACACTATAAGATGAAGAGGACACTTTTCCCCTTGGAGATGAAGAATAAGAAGAAGAAGAGGACAAGTGAAAGAAGGCAGTGGTGGCTTGGAGCATGGAAGGAGAAAACAACCCACTATAGGAGAGAAAAGAATGTGTGAGGAAACCCCTTCATTATAGAAAGAAGATGAGGAAGTAGGAATAGAGACAAGCACTATGGAGGTAGATATAGAACAAGGCGCTAGGGACCCACAATACAAAAGGGTGTTGAGAAAAACCATAACTCAAGGCATGGGAATTTCATAACCACTAAGGAGGTATCCCAGGACTTCCCCTATGAAGGAAGAACCAGAGAAGAAAAAAAGGTGCAAGTATATTCCTAGGAAGGATAGTGAGGGCGAGCAATCGGAGGACAAAGTGAAGAATTCTCCAGTTAATGTAGAAGATCCCTAGCAAGAGCAATTGAGGAATGACAAAGAGGAGTTAAAGGAGTGAGAGATAAACAGTGGTGCCATGGATATAGAGGTAGATATAGATAAAGACGAGCCATCAAGCATGCCTCATACTACACAAATAGGTGAAGGACACATGTTGTATTTGGGCGTGCACATCCCTAGCAGGAAGTGCTCTAGAAAATAAAAGGGGGGAGATACATATGAGACTCCAGTAGTTGGGTATTTTGATGACCCAACCAAGATCATACACGTGAGGTTCCAAAGCACTTTAGAACCCAAGGACCTTTATGGTTGGGATTTAATGTATTCAGAGAAGAAAAAATGCGTATGCGGAAGCAGTTATCATGGAGCATGTAAACTCATGTGGATGATCCTGACTTCCACGTATGTAAGGAATCATGTGTCTCACACAAAATGAATAAAGCACTACATTCATGTCATATGACTATCAATCCCCATATGACGTCAAATGATCAAGTGAGTAATGCATTAACAAAGGTATCTATAAAGGTTACACGCTGAAACATAGACAAAGTGGTAACTATTCAAGTTTTGTTGGATGATAAGGACAATGATACTAAAATCAAGCACTTGACAAAGGAGAAGGAAAAATTTGAGGCAAAGGTGGATGCATTGATAAGTATGGCAGATCAAATTGGGGATGAAATTTTGAAGGTAAGACCGCACTTGGAAGAGAATGTGCCAGAAAATATCACATCTATGATGCATTATTTGCACACCCTTATTTAGATGGTGATGGAAGAATGTATAGTGCACATGCCAAAACCAAAGGATGTTGCAGCACAGGTAGAGAAGGCCAAGGCAAATATTACACACAAAAATTACAATTTATGAATCTATACTGCATACCTTGAAGGATGAACTAAAAAATGCAAATTTGGCCTTGAATATGTGCGTAGCACCTGATGTAATAATAAAGACAAGGACTATGGCAGAAAAGGATGAGGTCCTTAAGGCAGCAAAGAATGAAGCACTCGGGAATGAGGAGAGGCTCACATTGGTAGAAGAAAAGTGTGATTTGTTTCCAGTAGCCCAAGTCCATCACAAGGAAATAATAAAGGAGATTGGAAAAGCCATCGCGCGGTGGATGGATGTGATGGAAGGGATGGTCTCAAGCATGGCCAATGTTATTAGTGTGTTGTAGAATGAAGGTGAGAACATGACTTTAGATGAGATGGATGGGGTATTTTTTGACATCCCAAACAAAACCAATCAAATGTTGAGAGATTGGAATGGGTTAGAAGCAGAGATCAAAGCATAATATCTAGAGTTGATTCTATCTATAGAAGTATAGGGGGGTCAAGTATTCTTTCATTCTTTTGTATAGTTATTCTTTCATCCCTTATCCTTTGTTCATGGAGAGAAAAGTTATGATTACCCATTTCTAGGGATAGAAATGAAGCAAGTGCGGGGTAATTTTGGGCTGATGAAATATAGCCTAAGTACTGAAGGCACATAAGGATTGGGTGCATGGACATAGGGCATGCAGGTGTGTGCGGAAGAATAGTCAAACAGGGCACACACAGGGAAGCAAGGAATCAAGACTTAGTCATTTTCAGTATAAGGCTAAATATAGACATGCAGTGTAGGGCATGCAATGGTATGAATACTTGAAGAGCACACAAAGGTTATTTCAAACAAGAGGAAGCTTAAGTGCCATACATAGATTTAAGCTATTAATAGGATTAGAACTGTAGTTATTATTAGATAATCTATTAATAGCGAGCTTGCATGATTTTCTAATTATCTTGTAGCAGTGCATGGCTATTCTTAGCATGCAATATATTTTGAGGGTGTTTAGGTGGTGAAAGGAAAGTCCCCACTACCTATAAATATGTATTGATTTGCATGGTTTAGGGATCCATGTTTTAGTAGAGTTACGTTGTGAGTTTATGGGCATGCAAAATATATGGTGACATTATTATGTATGTATTCATCTTTTTTGTTTTATATTACTTAATATAATGGATCTTTTTGGCTGGATATTGATTGTAGACATGTCTATGACTGGTTCTTGCATGGTAAAGTTAATCTTGATTCTTGTATGAGGTAATATTACAGATGGTAAAGGTCTAGATCTAGTTTTTGTTATGCAATATACTTGATTATATGTTATGGATATGGAATATTTGTATGATCATGCTAACTCCTTGAGAAAGATTCCATAAAAGAGGGACTTGGTATGCTTATGCGCTTTGGGTGAGCACTCGATTTTTTCTTGGGTGATGTGTCAGCTCGCCTTGGGTTGTTGGTTAAATAATAAGACTACATCGATATAAGTTTAAAACATATTATTTTCATATACAAGTCACAAGGTTTTTACCATCATTGTTTAGCTCTTCAAATCCTCATAAAAAATTTATCAATGATATTACAACGTTTACGATCTTTCATATTTTTAAGATACAATAAGTCTAGTTTACAAAATGGTCAATTTCTTCTAGTTATATGTTTTCATTATCTGTTTGACTCGTATAATAGTTTTAACTTCATACTTCATGCATAACTTCCTATAATGATTATAACTTCATGTTTTACATTTAACTTCATATTATGGTTATAATTGCATACTTTACATGTAACATCTCATCTTGTATCATAAAATACTTCATGAAGTAATATGATTATGATTTGTATGTTATCTTCCTTTATAACTTATAAAATACATCTTTAGTTTGTGTTATTATAAATCTTTATATTACTCATTATAACTTCTATGGCATACTTGAGATGGTTATTAATCCCATAAAAATACATGGGTTTATTCACCCTCACGAGTTTTCATTTCTAAACTTAAATATTTGTCTATTTGTGGTTTAGTAAAATGAATTTAGTGGGAGATGGATTTGATCATGTGAACCCTCTCCCCCAAAAAAATTCTTGATACCACTCACCCAAGCCATAGATTTGGCATGAAGTTAGTCACTTTCCATTTTGTTTTGTGTTAAATAGATTGCAAATAAAAGAGTATGGGTCAAGGTTCATGTCAGTTGAACCTATGACCTCTGATTATATTTTCTAAGTCTTTTTCACTATGCTACTTCACATGGAGAAGAAGGAAAATAAATAGGTAAATCAAGAAAACCTGATTTTTAACATACTTCAATTCCTTGGCTTCTTTCTCCTTTTGAATCCCTAACTTTGTGTGCATACTCTCTCCTTCTCCAATATGTATTTCTATTCTTTTTGGGTTGTCCTTTTACTTTATACTAATTACCCGTGTAATTTAATTGTAAGCCCCCATGCACTTTCCATGTGGGGCATGTAGGGTCAACTATTTGATTTAAGGTGGTGGAGACAACAATTTGGGGCTCCCAAGATTGGCTTTTAAAGTCCAAAAGCTCAATTATCTCCTTTACTTTTACAAATCTTATCTCCAACATCCCAAATTCATGGTGGGTTGAAAATTATAATAGTTTATGTGCTAATATGTCACAGTTTAAGTTATTACCCTTTTGAATTTTATCAAGTCATGTGTGTAACACATGGGTGAGGTGTGCATGAGTTAGTTAGTTACAAGGAAATTTTGGTTAAGTTGTAAGGCAATGCAATGTTATTTTTTTGGTTTCAAAGTGATATGAGCTCAGTTGCGATGTGAGCTCAATATTAAGGAAGCTCGGTCAAAATGTAAGATAATGTGAGCTAATGTGGTTAAATTGTTATGTGAATTAGTTTAATAGAGTGCTAATATAACTTATTTTTTGTTATGTCAATGCAATGCACACTTTGTTGTCTCCCTGGTGAGCTCATATAGCTCATCCCCTTGCCAATACTTTTGATTTAATCCCACATACACTTTGTGTGTGTGTGTGTTTTTTTGTTTGTGTCTGTGTCTGTGTCTGTGTCTATGTCTGTGTTTGTGTGTGTGTTTCTATGTCTTTGTCTGTGTCTATGTTTGTGTCTGTGTGTGTGTCTGTGTGTGTCTATGTCTGTGTCTATGTCTGTGTCAGTGTATGTGTTTGTGTCTGTGTCTGTGTCTGTTTCTGTGTCTGTGTCTGTGTCTATGTCTGTGTATAAGGTGACTTTCGTAAGTAAATAGTAAGTCGTGACTTATATTCCACACCACCTTTGGCTAACCTAGGCTAGTAGTTATATGAACATAATTCTTCCTCGATGATGTAGCCCAACTCAAGAGGAAATTATTAGGCTAGAGTGTAGAATTAAGATGTTAGGAGGTATAAGATGATATGCTATAAAATATGACATAGATATACACAAGGTCACTTAGGACTGACAAGAAAGTTACCCCCACAACACCCTTTTTAATGAAACCCTCAATAACTTTGTTTTCTTAATAACACAGTGATTTTTTATGTTCTGAGCAAAATGAAATAACACAAAACATAAGACAACTTTGTAAAGACATAATGCAAATGAGCCATTGTTAATGATAATGTGCTACTCAGAAAGCACATAATGTAATGTTGTGCTCCTTGTCGTAGTGAGAGTGTACAACATATTTTATTTTTACAATGCAACCAACAAATTGTTTCCTCTCATAAGGCAATACCAAATAAAGAATCTAGTCTATAAGGAAAACTAATGATTTATACTTATGGTTTAACACCATTTTTCGTGCACTATAACACACATGGTAAAAATATCTATTCATACTCATAGGTTACATATTTTCATCTCTCCCTAATTATATTATTTCCAGAGATGGATAACACTTGTACACATGTAGACAAAATTACTCAATGTGTTATCCATTTCAAATAATCAAATCAATTGAAATGAACTATAAGCAATGTATATAAACAATAATCTGAAAAAGTGAAATATAAATCCACTATATCATCTACTACAAATCAATCAACTGATAAAAACCATTTCACTCCAAAAACATGGCATAATGATAACCAAAACAAATTGAAGCAATATAGAGTGTTATATCAATGTGCCAACAACCACCTGGTCATTTGAAAATCTCCAAAATAATAAAAACATGTTTACAATATGTGATGAAAACTATCAATACAATCATAATATATTCAATTCATTGCCTTAATTTTAATAAATTTGTATAGTTTTCCCTTTTATTGGTACTCCTTGAGACAACACATGCATAGTCTATGATAAAGAGAAACCTGGAGTGTTTGAGGTAGATTTTGGTGAAGTGGCTATGTGTGAATTAGACAGTCCAAACTATTTTTTTTCTAAATGCCATTGTGCAACATTTGATATGAAATTTGAGATTCTTCATTTCTTATGACTCTGTGGAAACCATAAGTTTTGTTTACATAGTGGTATACAAAATAGCATCTTCCCTCATAGGAGAATTGGTCATATTTTTACTACTTGGATCACTAAACATTTGGGGTGTTGAAGTGACAATAGAAAACTCCCCTCATGTTTGCTTGAATAAGTTAGGAGAAGCCACAACAACCTAAGGGTTGAAAGATGTATGAGACATAATGGGTGACCTATAGAAATATCATTTTATGATTAATTATTCCTAACTAATCCTTTTGAAAAAGTACCTAATTCATAAAATAAATAATAATAATCATAATAATGGAAATGGACCCCTTACTATCATAATGGTTGTGTGATGTTTTTGTTTTCTTTCTCATTTATCCTCTCTCCTCCTCTAATTTCCTCTACATACATGCATTATTGGCCCAATTCAAATATGATTCTTTAGAGCATCTTGGAATTGATTCTACAAATCTACAAATCTTGGTTATATGACACTAGAAATCTCATTATTAAATTTTGTGCATAGATAACCCAAGTCATTTGTAGCAATAGATAAACCTTTACATACCATGATCTTTATCTCAATAGGGGCGGTACCACAATAAAAATCACCCATTTACTATCTTAATGGTTAAATGGTTATGGTATGAGTTTGTTTTCTTTCTCAATTTCCCCCTCTTCTTCTCTAATTTCCTCTTAATATAAGCATTACTACCCCAAGTCAAATATGGATCTTCAATGAATCTTGGAATATATTGTATGACTCTAAAAATATTATTTCTATGAATCTTAAAAACATCGTTCAAAAATTTTGTGCATTACAACCCCAATTCATTTGTAACAACATATAAACTTTAATATACCATGATCCAATTTTGGAAGGACAATTGGACTGATTTTCAAAATCTAGATAGTAACAGCTCTTGGAAGCAGCTAGAATCTAACCTCATTTCCAATTTTGTACATAAGGTAAGTGATTACATTAGCTATGTAAATGGAAGACTTCAAAGGAAAAATATTTCTCTTGAGATGCTTGAGTTTGGGAACATCATTGATACTCTTCAAAATGTCCTTGACAACACCCAGATCAGTCAAATAAACTCTAAGGATGAATTCACTTAGACTAATTCCTTTTATGGTTCATACTCGGTCAAGACTAGCTATCAATTAAAATCAGGTGACATTCATAGTGACTTTTATTGGAGAAATATTTGGCACAAGGAAATCACCCTAAAAATAAATAATTTTCTTTGG
The DNA here is from genome assembly GCA_019776745.2 of Taxus chinensis. Classification (NCBI taxonomy): domain Eukaryota; kingdom Viridiplantae; phylum Streptophyta; class Pinopsida; order Cupressales; family Taxaceae; genus Taxus; species Taxus chinensis. The sequence continues at coordinate 11,920,930 of CM034146.1, read as the reverse complement.
TTGGTGTTGAATAAAATAATTCTTACTATCGACAACCTAATCAAAAGAGGCTCCACTATGCCTAACATGTCTTATCTCTGCAGGCAAGAAGTTGGGAATAGTCACTACATTTTTCTTCATTTATCTTATGCTTCTAACTTGTGGGGGCTGATATTTTCCAGATTTGGTGTATGTTGGACTTTTCCAGAAGATATTTTACAAGCTTGGGAGCAATGGAAACCCCCTTTCAAACATTGTTTACTTAGGAAACTATGGAATCTTGTTTTCCCTCATGCTATTTGGAAATTTTGGAAGGCCACGAACTCTTTCATTTTCAGGAATTGTAAGAATACCTGCTATAGACTGCTTAAAGAGCTCACTATTGAAATTAAGGAAAATTTCCTCAAATTCAAGCCTTCTAAAAAGCATAACTTTCCTAAAGATGAGGAGAAATTTCTGTTAAATTTGAATATTATTTTAGAATATTTCAAGGACAAAATTCATTCCATGATCCAATGGATTCCTCCTCCAATGAATTGGTTCAAACTGAATTTTGATGGTGTCTCTAAAGGCAATCCAAGTACTACTTGAGGTGGTGGAGTCATTAGAAATCATCTTGTACATCCCATTATTGCTTATGTAGGTCTTATGGGTATCCATTCCAATCGCTATGCAAAGGCATTGGCTGCACTTTGGGGATTAAGATCTGTTAAAGATTGTAACATTGCTAATCTCATTATTGAGGGATATTCCTTAAATGTTGTCAACCATCTCAATAGAACTCACCCCCTAGTTGGACTATTAAAGAATTTATCAAATAGGCCACCAGCATATGCAACACTTTCTCAAATTTCAAAAAAAATCACACCTATAGAGAAGGGAATAAGGTGGATGAATCTTTTTCCAATTTTGGAATCACTAGCAATCACCTGAATCATTGGCATGTCATTAGTGAAATACCCCAAATTCCTCGTGATATCATCATTAATGAAAACTATGCCAGTTATACTATAAATTAGTTCCTATAATCAGAGGCAACATGTGAAGGTATGGTGTTATGATGGCTTCACGCGATTAGACCATAACTCTTCCATACTTTTTAATCAAGGAAACTAGATTTTACTTTACCCCTTTGATTACAGGGCTATTGTGAAGTGTTTTCAGTGCAATCAGAGGAATTTGTGGTTTGTTAATGAGTGTCTTTCATTCTGTTATGGGAGGCGCTCTGTGCATAGTGGAACTAGTATGTGACCCGACGTGGAAAAACAACAAAGAGATTTGGAAGGTGTTGAATGTTGATGGCTTCACCAACTTAATGCAGCGGATCAAATCCCATGAAAATGATATCTTTGTTTCCTTTGCAAAAACCTATAAATAAAGGTTTGTCACTTATAAAGGTAAGGATTATACCATCACCAAAAACCTTATTTATTTTGTTACTGGTCTTGGCATGGAAGGAATCAAGTTTTATAGAAACAAATTTGATAAAGGGGTTGAGGAATTGAAATTTATCAAAGGAACTGAAACCCTTCAGTTTCTTAAGTATGGATTGGTTTTATTTTAAATCCCTTCCCCTTATGACAATGTTTCTCACATGGCATTGCAATATGTGACTCTAGATGGCCATTTTGCAACCCTTCCCCTGCATCATCTTGTCATGTTAAACCATTTTTGCATGAACCCTAAAGTTATCTTACCTTACTATATTCTAGTGTCCCTTGAGAAATCCATTCAAGATGTGTATTACCACATGCATGGCCTCCCTCTTCATTAGGGAGTTATTCTCCTTCTTCACCAATACTACTACACCATTTTTACTAACATCCCTACCCACCTCATTCCTCCCAATGAGCCCCCTATACAATGCAAGGTGAATACTAAGAATCTCAAATCCCCCTTCTCCTCCTCTAGCCAAGTGTGTCCTCTACATCAGTAAAAAAGGGAAGGAACTTGTTGTTGCTAAAAGCCTACTTTCCTTTGGTCAAGCCTCTCATAACACTTCTATCGACTCTGGTTTGATGGTTGAGGTTAAGAAGCATGAGAAAAGGATCAAGATCCTGAGAAAAGAGATAACTCAACTCAAGGAAGTCTCTTAAGAGAAAATATCTTGACAGTAATCCCACGCTTGAGGAAAAAAATTGAAGAAATTTCTAAGAAACAGGGTGCTTTGGAGGAGTCTCTTGGACATATTTTCTACAAACAAATTGATCACTTATCCATGCACAAAGCCTTCTTAGACTTCATTGAAGTTCAAGTTAAATAGATTTGTAATATTAGCAACATTCCTCTTGGGTTATCAAAGGGTGGAAAAGAGAAGAAACTTGAAACCTTCACCATAGATATGGAAGATCCCTCGTAACTCACTTCCTTCGACCTTTTTAATGCTATGGAGGAGGTTAAAAAATGCTTCAACAAGGTGCTCAAGTGAAGGTTTTTCTAGTTTCATCTTAGTGCTCTATTTTTTCGGTTTCTTGCAGTTGTGTGGCTACATTGATGTTGTTGTGATGTTGTTTTTTTTCTCCATACTGACAGGATGTTCCATACCTCTATTTTTATCTTCTTATTTTGGCTTCTAGGCCTTTTTTGTTTGGGGTGTGGTCCCCACTTGTCAAAAAATAACCAATGTTACATTTTATATCTGGTTTTTGAACCTTCTCATGTATTTTGGGGTATAGTCCCTTCCAAAAACAATTTACCAATAATAAAAAATATATACCATGATCCTCATGCCAATAGGGTGACACTTCAATAGAAGTTCCCTACTCACTATCATAATGTCATAATGGGTGATTTGATGTAAGGTTTGTGTGTTTTCTTGCTTCATCCTGCTCCTCCATTAATAGCATTTAATACATTCATTACTAACCTATTTTGAATATTCCTATTTATTGCATCTTGGAGTTTCTTCTAGGACTCTAAAAATATTGCATTTAGGACTCAAAAAAATACATGAATTACTGCAAAAGTCATTTACAACAACACATAAACTTGAATATATTATAATCCTTGTGAAATAGGGGTGGCACTGAAATGGAGGTGTTCCTCTTACTAACATAATGGGTGATAGTTGTGATATTATTATGTTTGTTTTCATAGTATTCTTCTCTCCTTTGTGGTTTTATAATCCAAAAAATCCCATATAATTACCTCTAAATACATGAATTACTACCCCAATTCATATATGCATCTTCATTGTAGCTTAGAGTTGCGTATACAACTTGAAAATACTCATTTGCTAAAACATTAATCCCGCAATGATTGGTAGGATCAGTCATTAGCAACATTAAACCCTAATAGACCATGTTTTTTATGCCGATAAAAAATGACACCACAAATAAGTGACTCTCTTGTTAACATGATGGTTGATTCCTTATGGGATGAGTATGTTTTATTACTTGTCTCTCCCCTCTTATATCATATGGTTTTATAATTAAAAATATATTACATAAAGGTATAAATGAATGCATTACCACCCTAAGGAAAATATCACTCTTCAGGGCATCTTGGAATCATTTCTATGACTTATAAAATACTCATCCATTAAAAATAATAATCTCTCTTTGGTTGGTAGTGTTATCTCATAACAACATATAACGATCCCACTATACCATGATCCTAATGCCAATAGGGTGATAACATAATTAAAGTAGCCATCTTACTAAAATAATGGTTGATTGGTTATGGGACGAGTCTATTTTATTTTTCAACCTTCCCCTCTCATCCTTAGTGGTTATAAATTCAAAAATAAATTCCATATGTTTGCCTCTAAAGACACACATTACTATCCTGATCCAAGTATACCTTTTAATTGCATCTTATACTTTCTTCTACGGCTCTATAAATCCTCATGCTCTTTTTTCCTTTAAATTGAAGGGAGATAATATCTCCAATAAACCAAAAATATAAATGCACTTAGTAAAAATAATGTGTTCTTGATCTAGGAGGATAGGGGCCTTTGTTCAACTCATATAAATGTTTTATACCATTTTCCATCTTCACTAATAACTTTCTAATTCATCCCAAGCATACATAGGCATACTATGAGATTTTAACTCATCTTCATTAATGTCATATATCTCTAACAACACTAATATTGTTTTTTTTAGATCCATCGGTGTTAATAAAATGTGGTCACGTAGACAACAACGGGGTAGTTAAGTTATATACTCAGACAAATGGTGCTCATAAATTTAAACATGGAATAAATACTTGTGTCATATTTAACAAGTGATCCAAACTTCAAAGAAACAAAAAATATATGCCAACATCGTGATATGTTTGTTTTCCATGCAAGAGATAAAATACATGGAATACATGGTAGACACACTCGATATACGCATCATCCCAAAATGAGCTACACTAAAGAATCTCACATAGATTTGTAGCTTCTTGGGATTATCAAATTTATACAAGGTTTGTACAAGTGGTTTTTCTCACATCCCTTGGCCCTTGAATCTAATTACCAAACATGGTGTCAAACACCCTTTAACTGGTCAGTTGCAAAATCAAATAATTTGAACGCTTGAAACAAAAAATTAATTTTGTGTTAGTATTCATGTTATCAAAACACAAGAAACCATTTGAGACAAATTAATTCATGGCATTATAATGATATAGCTTTGCATCACTATTTAAGTACATACACTAAAAAGTGTACCTTGTGCATAAGGTATCAAGTTTAAATATACCAAAAACATCATAAAAATAATAATCCCACAAAATCAATTAAAAATATAAAAACCCCACAAAATGGTTATAAAAGACACCTCATCACTCATTTACTAACCCTAACCCACTCACATTTAATTGTTTCCACCTCACATACCCTTTTGTATGCCTAATGCACTATAGGCCCTTAGCATCTCACCCATCTATACACATTGTAGCCATATGTTTCCATGTAACACCCTGAACTGTTGTTACTTTCTCCTTAGCATTCAAGTGTTGATATGTGATTTTTTTCCCATATGAGGATATGTTCCTTTGGTTTTGGGAAGTCATGCTTGATTTGGATTATGTATTTTCTACTCTTAAGATCTTTGATTGAACCGGAATATGCTTGGACTCTTTTGTTTCTTTCATCCTTCGCATATGAGTATAATCTGATTTCTGGAAGATTGTGGATTTATCCACCATTATGACTCAACCTTAGATCAGTTGCATTGATCCAAGGAATGTTTTAATTTTATTCAGGATGAACAATTTGTATTAACATTTCATGAGTTACTAAGTCTGACTGAACTTTGAATGTTCATGTTCTTTTAAAACTTCTTCTTATATATGAAAATATATATATATATATATATATATATATCTGTAGAGGATAGTTTTGTTGGATTCTAGAGGTTAACTCTGGCTGATCATTGTAATCAAAATCTGGTTTTAGTCATCATAGCATCAGAAAGGACCAAGACCTTAAGCCAGGTAAGATGTGTAAGTTTTCTATTTAAAGCTTAATTACTTGATGCAAATTGGAATCTGATCCGAGAATGTTTTATTCTATTTGAATTATGTTTACTGATTAATCCTATCTAGGGGACCTAGACTAGAATTAGTAAGGTTATTAGTTTTAACCTAAGCTATAACCTAATGTTGTAAGGTTAGTTAATCTAACCTAGTCCTAAACTATGTGCTTGATACTCCTAAGGGTTAACTAAACCTAACACTAAGAAGGGTGACTAATGTTATATCCTATGGCATTAAAACTAAGTCTACCTATGATCTAACCTAAGTCACTAACCTATCCTAAACTAATGCTATGAAGGGAGGCCTAAGGAGGGTCGCAAGTCTTGGCGGTGGTTTCCATGGAATTTAAGGAAAGGATAAGGATGAAGGATAGGGAGTGCTGCTAGGGTTAGCGAAGGTTAAATTTGTTAAGAAAGGGTCTTACGTGGCAGCATCTCTAAGAATGGGAACTTTTGTTTATTTATTTTTAGCATTTGCCAACTTTGGCAGTCAGTGGCAATGGAAAATAGGTGGGAGAATGAAATTTAATGCAATTAATTTGCATAGGGCCTCGAGCACGGATTGATTGGGAAGGCATGTAAGTGGAATTTTTCTTGGTTTTCTTGTTTTTTATGCATTCCATTTTTCGCTCTGCATGAGCACTGGTACTTCGAACTAGTCATCTACTCTTCGTTGCATGGCAATTTTGAAAGTTTCAAATTTACTCCTCTATCATGGGGAGTATATAAGGCATAGAGGTAACAATATTTTGTTGTTTAATCTTTTGTGGAAGAAGAAGAGAAGGGGTGAGCGCATCCAGAGGTCTTCTTCGACTTTTTAGTGACACTATCAGGCATGATAGGCCCTAACAGTTAAAATCTTTCTTTCCTTTTAATGTTTTCATTAGAAAAACTCTGTTCAGATAATGTATGCGCATTTTGGCTTGGCTAGTAACAATGACTTGGGTTTAATATTAATTTGGGGTTCTGGGTTGAACATGAAATTTTGGGTCCTGGATGAAACCTGATTCATTATTCTTGTTCCTTTGTTGTGAATCAAACTTGGAGTTTTGCTATCCATTTGGAAGTATTGTATGTTCTTATATACAAAGTATTAAACTAGAACTAGCTCCATGGAAAGAAACATATTAAAATTTTACGTGTTTGGAAACACCATGGTAATTCTTTATTGTTTCATTTGTGATTGGAACAACGGGCTATTTGCTTCACCGTAATAACTCTAACTATTATAGGTCCATGTTCAAGGAAGTAGGTGATTGATTTTGTGGTTGGAATGTTAGTTTATTCAGTGAAACTTGACTGTTTTAGTTGCGTGATTTGGAAATGTTGTATGAAGTTAAGCCTGTACTTTTTATTTCAAAGGGGTTTAAATGTTCTTATGATTGCAGGTTTTGTGAGTAAGGAAGTATATAGTTTAACTATTGTTTTTGCGATTAAACATGGATATTAGGAACATGGATATGCTCAGGAGGAAATGTACTTGGATGAACTCTATTTCCCTGGAAATTCGTGGTAGATCCTAGATCTGTATGAATGGAAATTATGTTTAAAGTTTGGTTAAGATAGGACTATGTTTGATGTTACCCAGAGGTGAAATTAGGGTTGAAATGCTTTCAACACGACTGGTAATGATGTATTGATGTTGACTATCTGGTAGCATAAAGAATGCTACCAGCTGGTATGCATAAAGAATGACTACCAGCCGGTAGCATGTTGATTCTATCTTTACAACAACATTATTCCCTTCTGTACCAATGCGTCCTAACTCCTTGGTAATGCTTGGAACAATATAATAATCTCCAACTGTGCAACGGTTGGAATAATCCTACGATTCGATCCATTGGTAATTCGAAAGTGATTGTTCACAATTTTCACAAACTAGTTAGACTACAATGTTTCGAGTAATGGATGCCCTGTAGACTGTTTACCATAGAGGCCATGATTCTGATGTGAGATTTGATCGTTTATAATGTTGGTATGTACATCAGACAAATAAATAAATCACATCCCTCAACTTCTCTATTATTGTCCAAACTATGTAAAACTCGCAGGGATCCATTGTTGTAAACTCTTAAGGTGACTATATCCTGACCTGAGCTGTTAAATAAACTTAATTTTTGTACTGAAAAATATTACATGTGTTCATTTGTTTTGTAGTCTAGAAAAATGTTGTATTACTATGTTTGAAGTCAAGAACTCTTCCTTTCCAAAGTTGACCTAGAATAGCAGTCATGGTGGATTCCTTATATATTCTAATTCCTATAAGCTTATGTACGTGCAAGTTGTTATAGGATTTCATAAATACGAAGGTACCTTATACTCTCTTTTGGAATAATAGTGAGCTCTTCAATAGAATTCTATTATTAACACCCCAGTATGGTTATGAGATGACAAGACTGTTCAAATTAAGTGGAAAGATACCCCTTATTGGTGAGATCTATATACTCTAGAATTACTCCATTTTCCCTTTATGAGTAGTATTATTATCCAAATTTTTATTTCTACATTTTTTATCTGTCTTGAATTCAAGTTATCCCTGTAGTTAATGTTTTACAAACTTGTCATTGATTAAAATTTCCACTATAATAGCCTTAATGTGAAACTTGTATTGCTAAATGAAAATTAAACGACCCAGTAATATGTTTTATTCGATGTCTCAAATTCCTTTGTTTTCTATCTATATTGGATGCACACCTAATAAAAGGTTTCATGTATAGTAATAGTGAAGTGATCATGTCATGGTTGACATTATTCTCGGTTAGTTGCGGATGGTTAGGTAATCTTCATGACATACCATGTCCTTTCTAAAACATTTGAATCTTGAATGAAAATAAATCATTCCTTAACATAGGACTAAGTACGAAATTATGTCCTGTGATTTTGAGAGTTACGATAGTGTTAGTCACTCTATTAAAACATGTTGCTTCTATAAAAACCTAGAGTGCTATCCACTTTGAATTGGGAACACAATGAAAATCATGATGTCATTTAAACAGGATTGTCTTCATCTACCCCACAACTACTGGAATGCAATTGTCCTCTTAAGGATTAGTGCTTCCCATACTCAGCTCCACATGACCCTAACCCGTGCTAGCATATATATTTGAAGATGGTTGTCTTATATTGGTAAAGGCAGGCATACCCCTTAATATGATGCAACAACTATTTAATTTGTGTCCATTTTGACTAATTCCGATTTAAATCCCCTAATATGAATTCATGTGATAGATAATGCTTACTGGTTTTGCTAAATCCCCAATAGAAATCATAAAACCATGTTCCAAGTGCATAGGTTGTAATATATACTAGGTTACCACTCATCTCACCAAATTGAGAGATGTTACTTATGTGGTTTGTCACCCACCATTTCAAATTTGTTGTCTCTGATCTTCTTATTCTGGTGGTTATGGCTCAAATTGAGTGAGCAATAACTAATTGTTAGATTCAATGAAATGTCTGGGGGGGGGGGGATATCCTAGGGAAGCCTTAGCTAATTCCATTTGGCTGGAGTGCTACATTTGTGTCTGCTTACCTAATGATTAACATCTTATGATAGATGCATACAATTCCTCAAATTACATTGTGGGGTCCATACCACTGCATTGAACTTTCAAAGATGAATCCAAGGGGTCATTCCAACTATGCACCTCACAAATCTATCTCATAACTAGGAGAGAATTTACAAGATCATGTACACAAGGGACTGGAGATACAAAAGAATCCCAAATATCAGTTATTGAAAATTACATCCCATAATTTTATGGTACTTGAATAGTGAGGATGATGAGAATATTCATGGTCTTTAGGGGGATGACATGACCCTTATTGGATTAGCTTTCTTCTTCCTAATTATTGAAAAATTAGATGGTTCATTGTCAAATAGTGATATGTAAGTTACAAGGTAAAGAAAATCGCCAAGTCCATTAATGATAAAAACATTAGAAACATTATTCTTGTGAATATAAGTATAACCCTTTTGTGACATTGAACAAAATTACAAAAGGTCCATATTCAAGGATTGTTGGACTCAGGTTATCAGGGAAGGCTAAATAGAAAAGGTGGGCTTGTAATCCAAATATACACTTGACATAATGTAAATCCTTTGTCTTGATTTCAAATATGTCCGATGATATTAACATCAAGAAATTTTATGAGGAGCATGTCATCTACTAGGTTGTACATGCAAGAAGATTATGATCTCCTCGAGGATACTTATTAATGGAATATGACCATATTGCTAATACCCTTGTAGAAGGATCGTTCAAGAATTACACACCGAGACTTGATCAATACCTTCCATCTAGGACTTGGTTGTGGGACTCTTAGACAATTTCCTTATGCCCTCATCCATCAAAAAAATGAAACTGAATATGTATCTTGAAAAATTCAACACAACTAAGTTGGATAAGGCTAGGACTAAGTTCAAATAATTCCTAGAATTGGTTCAAGTCAGCATCATAATTGATAACGTGAATTATGCACACTTTATCTTCCGATCCATAGTGAATAATCTCTGGGACAAGGGGACATGACAAATGTTACTCTTGACATTTTCTATATAACATTAGAGTGGGATGAAGAACGTAAATCCGGATAGACGAGTATGCTATTATATTTATAAGTAAGCACGATTTCCTCCATGTGTATAGATACCTTATGACTCAAGGATCCCATGGAAAATAAGATAGTGAGATTGCATTGTTCCAATGTGGACCTAGTCTAAGGATCATGATGCCGATGAATAGTGGTAATAATTATTTAGATAGGTTCCTTGAATAGAAAACTCAGAACCCGAAATAGGGAAGAGAACCACGAGAATGAAGTGTTCAATTGAAAATTTCAAACTCAAAGTTACGCATGAATAGATTGGTGGTATACCAAATCATTACAGCTGCATATGGTTATCTGTTATAAGAATGATTGTTATGATATGTGTGTTCTAAATTATGTATTTAGAACAGAGAACATTAATCGTGCAAAGAAAGAAAGAAAAAAAAAATCCTTGTTCTAAAGTATTAAAATGGGAATGTTACACTTATCATCTCACCCATCTATACACATTGTAGCCATATGTTTCCCATTCCCCTATGTAATCAAAAACTATAAAATACCACTCACCCCCATCATTTCAGCCCATACTTGAGTTTTTTCTTCCTTATTCACATATCTTGATTTTTTAGGTCTTGAATAAGTGAAAGTGGATCACAAAGGATAGGTGCAACTTGTAGCAACACTATTTTAGTGAAATTCTAACACAGGTGTGAATCACAAATGTGATTGGCTTGCGATCTCTATGGGATTTTCAGTGAATCGCAAATGTGATTGTCCTGTGATCTAAGTCAGGTATACTTGTCATTTTCATGCATTGTTTTGTCATTTTACTTCAATAAAGTGTTTTTATCTCCTTAAAAGGATAGGGATATGACTGAGGCAGGTCCTTTAACCACCATAAACTACTAACATTTTCTGAGTGTGGTTGTGTGCATGTTTAGATTCAAATCAAGAAAAAAATTACCCAGTTTATTTAATAAAAAACCCATAAATTATCATTCTCTTCACAATGATAGCGTAAGCCCATTTTATTTAGTAGCACTGATTTAGAGATATCTATATTAACTAATATATCTTACAGGTGATCCAAATCTATGAAATGTCATTCAATACTTGATCAACAAGGGTGTTATTCAAGTTGATAATGTTGTAGACACCTAAATTCCACTTTTGTAATCTTATTGCTAAAAGCACACAAATCACTCTCATTCCTATTGTAGACACCTAAATTTCACTTTCGTAATCTTATTTCCAAATGCACGGAAATCACTCTCATTCTTATCATTTCCATTATAATTAGTGATTTATGCTAATTAACTAACGTTTCTTACCATTTTTTTCAATTAACAGTGCATTGTCGATTTCCTAACCTCTTTCACATTCAGGATGCCACTTTACGATGAATCGTAAGTCAAAATCCTCTTCTAAATAGACAATTAGCGATTATTAGCTAATTAGGCCTATTTTACCCTTGTTTTGGTCAATATACCTTATTATTGGCTTAACCCCTCTTCCAACCACTCAAAATCACTCCACTTTCCTCCACAACATCTCAGTAAGCTTAAAAAGCTTATCCTGGCCTTCTAATTGACCCTAAGTGGTTGATTAAGGCTCATCTCATACTAATCACTTGTTAATTCACTAATTTTGATTAGCAAATCTTAATCATAATTAACAATTGTTAATCTTCTTTATACTTTTAGTCCTACATGCACCAAGATGTAAGTTTTCCTCAAAAGAAAAACTATAAATAGGACTAAGTACTATCTTCCAACTTTACACCATGCTTCGATTTGCATCTCATATAAGAAATATGATTTATATCCAAGCTCAATCCTTGCCTAAAGTCTTCAATGGGGTTAGTAGATGGGTATCCAATATGATCTTGTAGTCATTTGGAGAGACCATTTCACCTTTTTGGAGTAGCAAAAATACCAATTTGATTTCCCTCTTAGATCTATTTAGGTCTTTGTTAGTTTAGCAATTCTATACATAGTAAGGATGCTTTGTAGATTAGTGTTTAACTTAATTTAGTTTACTTTCATAGCATGATTTTAAGCTTTGCTCATTAGTGTTACATTCCTAGACTTAGAGCTTGACTATAGTTGGCAATGGTGTTAGCCTTCCCTATTTAGCCATATTATTTGCTTTATAAAGTTTAGGGTGCTTTCACTTACAGTTTTTGTTATAATTAGTGATTTCTACTAATTAACTAATGTTTCTTACCATTTTGGTCAATTAACAGTGGTTTTTTTATTACCTATCCTCTTTCACATTCAGGATACCACTTTACGACAAATCATAAGTCAAAATCCTATTCCAAACAAAAACTTAGGGATTATTAGCTAACTAAGCCTATTTTACCCTTTTTTTTATCAATATACCCTATTATTAGCTCAAACCCCTCTTCCAACCACTCAAAATCACTCCACTTAACTCCATAACATCTCAAAAAGATTCAAAATCTTATCCTAGCCTCCTGATTGACCCTAAGTGGTTGATTAAGTCTCCTCACATCTTAATCACTTGATAATTCACTAATTGTGATTAGCAAACCTTAATAATGATTAGTAATTCTTAATCTACTTTGTGCTTTTAGTCCCGCATGCACCAAGATGCTAGTTTTCCTTAAAGGAAAAACTATAAAAAGGACTACCCACATACCTTTAAACTTTACACCATGCTTTGATTTGCATATCATATAAGAGATATGATTAATAGCCAAGCTCAATCCTTGCCTCAAGTCTTCAATGGGGTTAGTAGATGGGTATCAAATATTATCTTGTAGTAATTTGTCAGAGAAACCATCTCACCTTCCTTGGAGTAGCAAAAAACCCCAATTTGATTGCTCCTAGATCTATTTAGGTCTAAGTTAGTTAGCTATTGGATATTCTAGTAGGCATTTTTTAGCTAAGATAGATTGATATATCATGTTAGTTCTTTCAAACATTCCATAAAGCTTTAATAATTGATGTAACTATTGTTAGATTCAATAAGCATTTGCTCAGTTAGACTATGTGGTGTTAGTCTTGTTAGTTTAGCTTTACTTCAAACTTTTAGTAGTGTTCAAATTCCACGGCTCCACAAAATCAAAACCTAGATCTCTTCAAAAATCCACTCCCATTGCACATGACTTCAACCAATCAAGTTAGTCACAATGCATCATCATCATCTCACCAAGATTTTGTTGGCAAGATTCACATTGTGACAAGAAATCAAACTACTAATATGAGTCCTAAATCTTCACCTGAACTGACATCTATGATTTCACCATCACCAAATGTGGCATTGCCTTCACAACTGATCATCACTCTCAAGAATAGTTTGATCAATCAATTAAAGAGTACACCAGATAAGATCTCATTCTATGATCTCATCATTCAATCTACCAATCATTATGAAGCACTCACTAAGGCATTAAAATCAATCAAATTATCCCCTCAAAATTTCAATGATTTTTCACAATTCATGGGAAATATTCATACCCTAGCTTCATCATCAATCACATTTTATGACTATGAGATTAAGTTTTAATCGCCTCTTGTAACACCAAGGGTGATTGAGCCTTATGATCCACCATCGTTCATCATCAATGAAATCAAACACAAAACATTCAAAAGTGTATTGATTGACAATGAATTGAGCATTAATATCATATCATTTGCATCCTTACATCATCTCAACATAAAATTATCTCACCTTACAACATCAGCATTACAAATGCATGCGTTTAACAATTCCCCTTGCACTGCATTGGGCACTATCATTTTACCATTAAAATTTGGATCCAAAATGCTCCACACCTTTTTATATGTTATATAAGGATAACTACAATACAACATTGCATTAGGACATCCTTAGATTAATGAGATGAAATGTATCCTATCCACTCTTCATCAATGTTTCAAATACAAGCAAGAAAAAGTTACATATTGCATTATCACCGATGCTAAACAAATTAAATATTGTAATAATATTCGATTCTCATTAAGTATAGTGGTTCTTATTACATTGATCACACGAATTATCTCATCTCACTGACATATCTAATACATCCACTCATATACCTCCTGTAGTCAATCCATCACCCTTAACACAACATTTTGTTTTTCCAAAATCACATGATCCGTCTACTTCATCATCATCATCCTATGATCAATCATCAACATCACTTCTAGAAGTAATCATAGCACCTCCACCACCATCTCTTCATCTTCGCCATCTATGGAATCAAGTTCTATTCCTCCTAGTAGCAGGCCTATATCTTTCGTTATACCTTAATATTACGGTAAGGCTCCTATGATAAATAACACATAATATATTGGCATTGGAGAATATAAAATCCATTCCTTGTGCCATCGTATCCCTACCCAATATTCCAACTGTCAAAGAAATGGGTAGACCATCTTCCACACAATGTGTCAAAGGGTCTTTAGTGTCCTTTGGAATTCCTCCCAAAAACACTTATTTTGTGTATGGGGGATACAATATTGCATCTCATGCTCCATTCAACAATGTATCTGTTGCAAAATATCACTTCACATCTGACATTTCATACCTTTCAAATCAACATTTCATTATGCATTTCCTACTCAACCAAGGATGGAAAGGCTACAATTTGGGAAATTTTGAACAGTGAATTTCCACTCCTATTCATCCACATTATAAATTAGCGTTTGACAAATCTAGATTAGGATATATCAAGCTTGACGATGACATTAAAAATATAATAGAGGATTTCACATATATGATATGTCAATCTAGATCGATAGAGTGAATTATTCATATCTGCGTTATCCTCAGTCACTCATTCATGCCCAGACACTCACACATTTTCCTTATTGAAGCCATAGGCTTCCATTTTTCTGAGCTATGTCACGAGTTTGGAACCATGTTTGATTATTCCATTGATTATCTCATTCCACATACATTACCTTCACATCACAATGAGGTTGTTAGTCATCCTAATTCCCCACCTATAGATTGTTTGGTCTTAAAAAATAATGTTACCATCAATCGAGTTGAGACTTTCCCTATCGATTATCATCTTGCATACAAACAACTACCCCTTGATTTATTTTCTTTAGAACATCTTATGTCACTTGGGTGCTATGGAAAAAGATACCTACAAATCCTTCATGTAAGATACTCCGCTTCATAGCAAAGCATACTTTGGGGACACCGATGATGTACCCCTTGATCCTACTGATGAGCTTCCCACATTCGATCACCTTGACAAAGGATCATACATTCTTATTGAGGAAAATATCAAAGTTAACATTGGTACACCTGAAAAACCTTGCATAGTACTCCTTGTAAAATGCTTATCTAATGAGGAACATGTTGAGTACAACTCACTCTTATGAGATTTTTTCAATGTTTTTTCTTGGTCATATATTGATATGTTGGGAATGGATCCTGATACCATTATTCATAATCTTGTGTTAAACCAGACAAAAAAATAGTCACTAAAAATTTATGAAATATGCACCCACATGTTGCATTACTAGTCAAAGATGAGTTACAAAAGCTTCTTGACGTTGATTTTATACAACCAATTGATTATCTAGAATGGGTCTCTAACAGGATCCCCATGGGAAAAAAAATCATTATATACGTGTTTTCAGATATTTCAGGGAAGTCAACAAGGCTTTTCCTAAGGATGAATTTCCCTTACCCAATATTAATACCATCATTGAAAATACCACTAGTCACGAGATTTTCTCTTTCATGGATGGTTTCTTTAGTTATAGTTAGATTAGAATCACTTCAGAAGATCAACATAAAACCAATTTTACCACACCTTGGGGGATCTTTTGCTATAAAATTTATGCCCTTTAGACTCAAAAATGTGGGTTTCACCTATTATCATGTTATGAATTATGTATTCCATGATTACATTCATGACATTGTAGAGGGTTATGTTGATGATCTTCTCACAAAATCGAAACTACGCTTAGACCACATAAAATTCCTACACAAATTCTTTGTATGCCTCTTAGAATACAAAATTATATTGAATCCCAAGAAATGAGTTTTTAGAGTCACATCGGGAACATTTTTGGGTTTCATTGTCTCGCATCATGGTATTGAGGTAGACCTAGCTAAATTTAAGGTCATTGTAGACATGCCTCCCCCTCGAACATCAAACAAATAGGTAGTCTTCAAGGTAAAATTCAATCCATTCAATGCTTCATCATACAAATTTCTGACTGTTTCCATCCATTTAATCAACTCCTTAGGAAATGTGTAACTTTTGACTGGGGGAGGAATGTCAAATCACATTTTAACAACTTAAAAAGTATCTCTTCACACCTCTTGTGCTTTCACCACCACAACTTGATTTACCATTCTATTTATACATTGTTGGTACTTCCTTTGCTTTAGGATGTATGTTAGCTCAATGAAATACTGACTATCATGAATCAAGCATTTACTACATCAGTCACACACTCGTCACCTATGAGCTCAATTATGCACACATTGGGAAACTTTTTCTAGTTGTAATATTCTTTATATAGAAACTTTGACATTACATGCTCAATAATACGAAATATGTTATTTCTAAAATAGATCCTTTTCATTATATGATGAGAAAAATGTACCATAATAGTCATACATCTAAGTGGAACATGTTACTCACTGAGTTCAACCTATATTTTATTTCACAAAAAGATATTAAGGGATAAGTGGATGTTGATCAACTAGCTAAAGCACTGCTTACTGAATTACAGCCACTAAATCTTGATCTTCTAGATGATTCCATATTTACTATATCTAAACATGATTATTATATTGATGCAAGTGATGATTTTGATATGAATTTTCATTTTTATGGATCAAAATCTGACCAAGGGAGTGACGCAGGCATTGTCTATCACACCCCAAAGGGCATCTATTCCAATATGATACAAGCTTGATTTCCCATGCACAAACAATGTGGATGAGTATGAGGTACTCATCATTGACCTCCAATTATATATTACTCTCAAGATCAAATGATTACAAATTATTGGTGATTCACAACTTGTTGTTAATCAAATCCTAGGTCCTACCAATGCCGCAATGATATGTTTCAATAATACAAAACCCTTGCAGATTCATTACTCACTCAATTTTCACATTTTTAGATTGAGACCACTCCACACTCTACCAATCAATTTATAGAAACCATGGCCTCTTTAGGATCTTATATACCTTTATAAAAATAAGCTAACATTATTTATGTTCCCATTCGTGTGCAACCATCCTTTGATCATACCCAAACGCTTGATATTTTTCAGATCGAAACCATGCCATTGCCTCTATAGTACAAAGATATTGTTACATACTCAAAATTTAATACTTTACCACCTAGACTTAATAAATATGTATGGCATACTTTTCATCAATGCACTACATGTTTTATCCTTAGGGAGATCTTCTCTACAAACACGACTATGATGGTATATTATTACATTGTTAGTTACCTTAAGAGACTTTCATCACACTTGTTGAAGCACATGATGATACATGTGGGGTTATTTTAGTGGCATGGTTATTACTTGATGCATTCTTTGCATGGGTTATTATTGGCCTTCCTTAGAATAATACGTTTGTACGTACATTAGACATTGTGAGAAATGCCAAAAAATTAAAAATCTCTCTCATCTTCCCACATAAGAGTTACAGCCTCTTCAATCCATTTTCCCTTTATCCCAATGGGGACTTGAGCTTATTGGTAAGTTTTCCCATTACCTTCTGACATCCATGCTTTCATTATTACTACCACTAAGTACTTTACAAATTGGGTTGAGGTTGTACCACTTGCACGTACCACATGTTTGTAAATTGTAAAATTCATTGTCCAACACATCATTTTTCACTTTGGCAGTCCCACCAAGATCATTTTAGACAATGGAAGTTTGTTTAAGAATAAGAATGTCAAAGCATTATGTGATAGGTACACAATTCAACATATTTTTTCCATGCCATACTATCCACAAGCTAACGGTTAGGAAAAATCCTCTAACAAAACAATTAAGAAAATTATTCAAAAGGTTATTAGTGCTTCCCATAGAGATTGGCACATGCAGTTTCCTTATTCCCTTTAGGCATTTCATACTATCATTCACACACCTATAGGATCTACATATTTTTTGCTTGTATATGGGGTTGAGGCTGTTATGTCCCTTGAACTTGAAATCCCATCCTTGCGTGTCACTCTCCAAGAATGTATTATTGATGATTATTACCATCAATAACACCTTGCACGACTCAATTTAATTGATGAAAGATGTGTTAATGCTCTTGATCATTTCCAAGTCTACCATGATCGTATAGCAAGATTTTATCACAAAAAGGTCCACATTCACAAGTTTGAGTTAGGTGGCCTTATTCTTAAAGAAAACTAATAGAATTAATCCCAAGCACCTAACCAACGAGACAAGTTTTCCCCTAACTGGTTTGGAACCTATGTGATCATTAAAAATTATGGGTCTGATGCTTACAAGTTGGATGACATGGATGGAAATGAATAACTAGATGAGTTAAATGTCATGCATTTATAGCATTTTTATGCCTAAAAATCCCAAAAACAATATAATCTTTCTGGAAAAAAATTCAAAAAAAGTATTAAATTTCCAAAATCCCAAATATAATATAATATTGCAAAAATCCAAAACCAATATAAAATGTTCAAAAATAAAAAAATAAGTCATATAACTATCTATGTGCATTACCGATTTCATTTCATTATATGTGTACATATTCATTCATACATAATACAATATTTTAAAAACTCCACTTATATATAGGTGTCTCAATTATTTTAGGCACGATGCACTCAGTTTGGACACTTTTACATTAGTTTCCCTATGGTTAACTCTGAACTTTTGTTGTTTGGAAAATTTAAGAATGACTTCATCTTTTGAGAGATCCACACACTTTACACAAAGTAAAAACCTTGTTACAAACACTAAAGGACTTATTTTATTGTGTGCTAGCCAATGGCATCTCCATATTCACATTCATCTCCTCCATCAAGTCGTAGTGTTTCTAAACCCCTACGAGAGAGAGAGAGAGAGAGAGAGAGAGAGAGAGTTTAATATCATGTCAAGAAAAGAAATAAAAGGATAAAAAATCAATTTACAAAAGGACGTAAAAAGATAAAAGAAAAGAACTATCAACAAGCTAAAAGTAATATCAAAAACTCTCTCAAAGGGGTCTTTCCAATATCTCTATTAGGGTTATGGATGTCTGGATGGCAATAGAGAAATGTTACAACTAGAATCAAATGTATCTCCATCAAAGTTATGGGCATTTTCTGTAGACACAAATTCACGCACTTGGGTACATTTCTAGGTCCTAAAATAATGCTAGCATTTACATGATTCCTAAGCAAGAAAACTAGTGGTTGACAACTATCTTTGGCATCTTTTCCTTGTCTCTCGTTTACTCTTTGGTTTTTTACACACTACTAATTTAATAAAAATGGAATTAAATAATATTTTAGAGTCACTAATATGATACAATATAGTAGAATACGAATATTAAGAACTCTAATGATGTAACCTTGTAAGAAAATAGGAGATATAAAAGACGCATTTGATTCACGTTTATCCTTGAACAGATATGAATTGTAACAACTAATGGATAGGTTGGGAAAAGTTTCAAAAATTATCTGTATTAATTCTGGACCATACGGACAGATTTGGACATGGGTTTTTAGGCTAGGGTGAGGGTTCCTAGGTGTCAGATACCTCTTATGGGTGCTGGTGACTGTGCAAATGCTCAAAATCTAGTTTTTTCCTAAGTTGCTAGGATTTCACACTTGTTCACTATTGATCACCTGTTATTCACACTTTGATCACCAAGGGTGCTTGTAACCTGCAAAACAAACCTTAACTACTTACACAAGCTCACAAAAACATCAAATTGGAATGAAATATGCAATATAAGAAGTCAGACTGACCCCGATGTAGCACAAAGGGTGAACCAATGTCCAATTGTTGCACTACATTCCAGACTCCATGTAGTTCTTTGTGTTTATGTGTGAAATAGTGTCCCTAGGTTTCCCTCACACCAATGACTCCAAGATAACGAGATATGGCTAGATAAAATTCAAATGTGTGAGATGGAATTCAACACTTCCCCTTCCTATACAGTGTATGCAGAGTATGTAGCCCAAAAATATAGTCCCTTTGATGGTAGTGATAGCATGTAAATGAGATTCCCCTTTAGAATTTCCCACGCTAGAATAATAGATTGTATGTTGTGTATACATATGGATCTCTTGTTTGAATTTTGACACTAATGACATGACAAGCCGACTATGACATCGGGATAGGGATGAGAAAACTAAAAAGGCCGACCACAAATGTCAAAAATGTAAACAAGAACAAAGAGGATAGAAATGCCCAGGATAGACAGGAGTGTTTGGGTGCTGGTGTCCAAGATGGGCGTTGGTGTCCTAGGATAAATGATGACAGATATGAAAATATAGATAGATAGGGATCCATGTGACCTGGCCAGAACTAGGTATAGAAATTACATATGTGAGAGAGAAAGACAATAGAAACAATCGAAGAAAGTGGATGGACTAGGGAGTGTGTCACCGGTGAACACTTTTTCTTACTTAATATCCATGCATATAACAACATACTTGGCGGTATAGTAAAATAGTAAAATGTGCATGATTTTGTGTCTACATTTCCCTCCCTTTATGCTATTTGAATGAAATTCAAGTACTGTAAAGGAAGTAAAGGAACATACATGTGAGAATTCTAGAGAAGCTAAATTGCAACAGTGTGTGTAGAATGTCAGAGTTTATAGCGTGGAAAACCATGGATCAGCATGTCAACCCATGTGGCGTAAGTAGAGATAGAAAACCATTGTAAGGAGCACTTGGAGAAACATTGAAATGATTTGTAGATTTTGGAGATTGTGATTGTTGTGAATGGAGATTAGAGGGGTAGGGAATGATTAGTTCCCAATCCGATTTTGTATATTTGAAAATGGTAGGATTAGGGTTTCCTTCTACCAAAGGAAGAGTGTTGGGGAGAGAGGTCTATTTTTACTCTCCATCCATGACTACATCCCAAAAAGGTCTGACCGTTACAGACAGATAGAGACCAAATTTAGTTTCATGTTATTTCGTGTTGTATCATATTGAAGAACCCATATAGGAGCAGTATAGGAAAGGAAATGATATCTCATTGCCCCCACTCCCACAGGTGTCTTGATTTGTATAGTGATAAATGGATTCCATGTTAGGTCATCTAGAAGTGATAGAAATGTAAAGTGATTCCCAAGTTAGGTCATCTGGGAGTGATGGTAATTGTGATGTACCTCCCAAGTTAGCTCATATGGGAGAGATAGTAAAGTATGGTTGCACTGATTGATTGATTTGATTCGAACTATAGAAGATTGCTTTTAAGATTTTGTATTTAGTATATAACTCATAGAGATGTTTTTTTTCCCTAGATTAGGTCATTTGGGGGAATAGATTTGAAGCAATAGAAAGTATTTAAGTGTTGAATATAGATTGATTTTACTCCTGTACTTGAATAGAATCAAAGAAAAAAATTGTAAAAGTGATGTGATAAGAGTATCAATTGATTATATTATAACCTAAGAGGGATCGTAGGGTGATCTTGATTGTATGCCCCCCCTTTGGCGAAAGGGTAAGGGGTGAAAAGACGAGTACTGAGCTGAAAGTAAAGATAGAAGTGAATAAGAGATAATAGAAAATTTTGTAATAATGTGTGTAAATTGATGAGTACATGTGCCAGATTTAAATATAGCATTGTACAATGTGTACAATATAGTGTTAAAAGAAATTTTGATATGAATGGCGCAAATGGGGAAGAAAACGGAGTAATGGGGCTCAAGATATGAGTGAAACTGTGTGTCGGGTATTAATTAGAACAATGATTATAAATAGTAACTATAGGATATAGAAAATTGAAGATTTTTATATATAGTAATAGTGAAAAGTATATAGTTATTTCATTTATACCATGTTCAACTAAAAATTAGAGCTCGAAGCTGTGAGGATGTCGTGTGTTATGGAAGCGAGTTTGACAAGATTCGAGAGAGTAGTGACAATTGTGGCTTCGCAGATGACTGATGAGTTGGTATGTATGGTTATTTTTAGAAAATTGTGTGAAATATTTTTTTTTTGCTAATTTTTGGAAAATTTACATTATTATATTTTTCGACATTTCTGACCTGGGTGGGAACAGAAAGTGTGTTATCATCTTTGGGACACTAGCACCCAGTTCTAGGTACTAGTGACCTATTTCAGGGTGCCTGTGTCCTGCTCCCAAGCACTAGCATCCCAAAGTAGGGTTTTTGGCGTGGTTCTACAAAATGTGTAAATTTTGTATAATTACATCCTATGATGAGTTAGTTTGTAATATATATGAGATGTTAATAGAGTATTTTGGTTGTTTTATTGTGTTGTAGAGGGATATACATTCGAGAGAGTTCCACGGGAGTCATCATTTGAGAACTTTGCTTACCCTGGGGTTATCTGATGCCGAGTGGGATATACTGGACCACACCAACCTATAGCACAGAGCTAGATTGGGAGATATTCCCCATAATATTCCCATGTTTACAACACTATGTGAGAGATGGTGTGTCGATACATGTATAGTTTAGTTAGATACTAGTGAGATGACAGTGACCCTGGAGGATGTGTATTGGATATTACGGCCACCAATTGGAGGAGATAGAGTATAGGTGATGACAATAGTGGATGCCCAGAGGTAGATGAGGGAATTAAGGTGGTATTTTACTGAGACCTTATTATAGACAAAGACCCATATTATTTTGGATGTTATATTTATATTTGGTGTTCTGTGGTTGTAGAAGTTCATCGCAGTGATTCTAGCGTCGTCATTAATAGTAGAGGGAGGTGGAGTGGGTATATTGTATAATATGCACGATATAGAGGAGGATGAGACAAGATATGCGTAGGTGCAATGTATGTTCTCCCACTTGTACAAATTTGTATAGATTCACATAGGAAGATCATAAGGGTAGACTAGAAGCCACCACTTTGTTGCATGTATGGGCCCATGAGCATATTACTATATTGAGGCCACTTAGTGGGCCACAAGTCGATTGGGTGAGGCCCGATATTTTTACAGTGACATGGGTAGGCATCCAGAGTAGGAGGATGGACACAACTACCTATAGTTCTATGTTCGATCGAATGGGTCTAGAGGCCATCATATGGAGGCTATAAAGACTATGGTGGTACGTTGGAGGATGTAGTAGAGTTACGATGCATTCGGTGCACTATGTGGTTGGAGGATCAATTCCCAGGAGTGGCCAACTTTTTCCAGGGGGAAAGAGTATTGAGATAGCTTGGCATGGTTCAGGATGTGCCCCTAGAGCCATGTGTATGGGTGAGAGCTACTAGAGCACCAAAGTAGGTAGGTGTAAGGCTAGGTCCAACAGGAGAATAGCTAGTGCATCATGGGCCAGAAGAGGCAGATGCATCCATAGAGCCGATATAGGTTGATGATGTGGGGTGTACACAAGAATATAGCAACTGGTGGGAAACACATTGATGGGTATTTCTCTTTCCAGTAGTGGTGGATGTGGCTGGTGGACCAGAAGTTGGAGGAGTAGAGGGGAAGGCACCTAACCTCGATGGGGATGGCTTAGTAGTAACACTAGCAGAGCATAAGTATTGTTTGTAGTTTTTTGTTAATTGTTGTTTGATTGTTTTATATTGTAAAATGTTTGTAGTAACTAATGTGGTGTTGGATGGTTGTAGGTGATTCCTATTAGTCGTTGGTTGTTGATTCATTGATATGCACGTTGAAGTTAAATGTGCCACCATATGTGCTCATGAGAGGCATTATGCTAGAGCGAGTGGCTGTAATTATCGGCTATCATGCGCATTTGTTCGAGATGGTGGCTATAGCGGCAGCCACATGTACAGTGTTATTGAGTGAGTGTGATGAGGCTCATGTGGAGATGGAGTTGGCTAGACATGTTATAGGAGGAGAATCCTTGGCTCATGATGTAATCACTAGATATGTGGAGCTACAGGGCCAATTCATGTAGTAGTTAGTCAAGGTGTTGATACTACGGAGATATATAGAGGTCACGACCAGTGGCATAGATTGATTGGTGAAGCATATAGTTCTTGATATCCAGTGATTGGAGATAGTGATAGCGAGGATGATGTATGATGTATATGGATGTAGTGATACATGGGGGCTTGTCTCCCTATGATTGTATTTTTTGTAACTATGATTTTTGAGAGGATATGTATATACATGTATTGGATCTCATATGCATTATGCACTTGCATTGGTATATGATGTGATGTTTTTCATGTATATTTTTTCTTTGTTAGATGTTGTATGATTGTCCTAATTGTTGAATATTAGAAACATATGATGATGTGAAAATAATAGGTAAGTAGGGAATTAAAGATGAGTAGTATAGTGGTATCATGATAAGAATGTGTGTGTATGATGTAATGTGATAAAGTAGTAAAAATGGTAATGTGATATAGATAGTATAAGAGATTAGAATAATGATATGGTGATAGGTGTATAATGAGAAGAAATAAGAGCATGTTAATAATAGAGTGTGATGAATGATGAAAAAGAGGGGGGAATAAGAGAGATGCCCCCCAGTGTGAGAATGAGGTTCATTTTTATGTAACATATCCCTCAATGATCATGTAATAACCTTCAGAACATGAGTGCATTAGTGGGTAATGAGATGATAATATGGAGATGCATGCTAGGGATGGTGGAAACATGTGAAGTAGCAGCAGTCTAAGTGTAAGAGTCGAACTGAATGTCAAATGAAATGGTGTCGATCATTGGAGGTTTGGGGTTGGGTGTTGGAAATTAGGAAACTAGGAGGGGGGTAAATCAGTGTCTATTCAAACTTTAACTAACAACTCAATTATCTTAATTTGTGACAAACCAACAATCACAAGTAGTCAACATGAGATTAAACACACAAGGGTGGGATTTAATGTGGGAAGCCTTTGAAGGGAGAAAACTAGCTGAAATAAAAGAACTAACTTAGACAAGAATGTCCTATAAATATTACAAGGATCTCACAGTTGAGCATCAACTCAACATGGAGCTACAACTCCAAAATTTAAAAAAGAAACTACTTTATCTTTAGAAAACTTCTACTTGTATGGAAGCTTCAACTCGTAAATTTTTTCAAGCACCTAATAACTTTCTATAAGCTTCAACTTACAAGGAAGCTTCAACTCCCTAATTGATAAGTTGTTATTTAGACTTCTGCAAGGTTATGATCACTCTAAATTTGGTGTCTCAAATAACAAATTATGACCACTAAATCAGCTCATTCTTCTTCTCATTTATCCTCCTAAGTCACCTCTTCTTATCACCTAATCAGCTACAAGGCACTGTCATCCAAGAGTCATTTCACACAAATTTTCATGTCATTCTTCACTGATATCAAGTCTTTAAGAATGATTTTTCATACCGAATCATGCTCTCTTCTTCATAAGAATGAACCTCTCATCCTCCCATTGATTTCTATGTTGATCTCATCTCACTTTCTTCACCCATAAGCACCTATCTCTCATATAAACTTCTCTATTTTCAATATGCATCAACAAGAAATTTTCCACCACATCAAGGCACCGATATACATTAAGATACTCTCACATATGTCCTTTGCACTTCACCTTCAACATAAATCTTCATCTAACTCGTAAAAGGAGATAAATTGACTTGTCTTCAAAACTACCATAAAATTATCATTATTGTATCTGACATGAAACAATTATACCTTCATGATCTACAGGTTATTTCAATATTCTCTAAGGTCAAAAGATGGAAAAAGAAGGCTCCTGAACTCCCTTACACTCTACCACAACTAAAAATATTATATTCAGACCTTTATGCATGGTTTTGTAATATTTTCCCAACAATTCTCTTGCTCTTCCAATGAGGTATATTGGCCTAATTTAACAAAAACTCACTATAAGGTATGTCTGACATGTATGGACATTACAATAACTCCTCAACTTCTTTAAAAACCCTTAAAACTTATTCTTCATTCACCATTTATTCTTTATAAGTCATAAAGGCACATATGAGTTCATTAGGTGTTTGTGCTAGTCATCATAGTTTTGAAACAAGATCAAGGAGATGAATTTTTAGCACATCTCAGCTCTAACCAAACGGGTCATAGAGCACTTTGTTCACAGCTTCTTCAAACCCTTTAACTTAACAGACACATAATTTTGCATGTCAGTGATGGAGGATCTTGATTGCACATAAAAAGGAGGCCTTTGAAAAGGTGTATGAGGTTTTGTATTTACTTTTCAACTATAAAAGGAGGCAGAGTATCATTACCCTCTTCATGGAGTATGCTTTTTAGAAATATAATCATTGATTTACATGCACAGTACCGTGTCTTCAATAATTGAACAAAATTATACCCAAAAGTTAATTATTCATGACTTTAAAAGAACATTACAGAGGACTATTGATGTTGTGCAGCTTCCCTAGGTTCAATCAGGGTTAGATATGAAGGCAACTAGCTCAAACATACTTGATCTCCAAGTTTTTCTTAGTTAGGGTTTTAGGATTCAAACCCTAGTCCACTATTTGAAGGCTTAAAACACTTCATACTTCATTTTTATGCCAACACAAGTGTAGGATGCCTTCATCAAAGGTCCTTACTATGATCTCAAGCCTTTTTTTACACGAGGAGATAAAGTAACTTCATGATTTGAGTCACTGTCATTGTTCTTCTAATTTGCCACAAAAACTAAACCCAGTTTTTAAAACAGAAGAGTTTTACCTATTAGATATTTTGTCCTTAATTTCTAAGACACCTTTTTGTGAAGGTCCTTTCATTAAGTAACTTAACACACTGAAGCAACCACCATTTCAAGGGATATATTCATGAAATTCAAGCATTTACAGGACTATGTGAGCTAGTTCTCAAGCCACCAAAGGATAGTCTTGATTTTGAGACTTCTTGTTCACAAAACTTCACTCACACATCTTCCCATTGCACTTATAATTAACTAGGATGGTATTAAACATGATTAGTATTCTTTTGAATGGATTGAAAGAGAAGGATTTGGTTTTCATGCTCTAAACACAACCCGTTGTGAATGTACTGAGTTGACTATTTTGCCCCTTTAGAGGTTGTACACCAGATAGCTTTATTTGGTCAAGATATTAGTTTGAAATCACTATTTAGGACTCATATATCCTAATTTCAGTTATATGTCTCATGTACAAAAGCACTTTACCTCAACAAGCTCACCTAGATCAAGAACTAGTTATTGTCAAGACTTGCTCTCCAAAGCTATGATTGAGATAGGCATACCTTGTTCAATTTTTCAACATGGCTCCCATAATATCTTCATATAAAATAATAAAGTGAATTAGATTAACTTCCATGTCACAAATTTCAACTTGAAGCCATTCACATCAAGCAGTATACACAAATTATGCAAAGATTGAGATACCCTTGTATGGTACAGTCAACCATGAGGAACAAAAATCTCACCATTCTCACCTAGAATAATTATTATACACTCCTGAGAGGTTATTCCAACTTGAAAACTTGATTTGGAAACAAATAAGCTCATTTTATACCTATCACTTCAAGAAGGAGGTTTGGTGAGTGTAAGATCATTGATAGAAAAGTGAATAGAACTTTTTTGTTCCTTGACCTTTTAACCTCAAAATTTTTACAAAGGTTCATTCTTGGAGTGATCTTCAAAAAAATATTCTTATGATTTATTTGAAAAATTATTTTCAATTTTGTTTGAGTGCTAAGAAGGAAGGTCATTGTTTTGGCTCTTCTCACTTTACCCAGTTTCGGTAAAACTTGAATATCTTCAACAATATTCTTCAAAAATTCATGAAACTTGACCCAGAGCACTAAAACACCTCCCTATACATGCTCCATGGCTTGATTTCTCATAAATGAGCCTATATGGTCAAGACCAATTTCATTTTCCTAAGCTTCCACTTCTAGTTCTCAAAGGCAATTTTAGTGAAAACTTGAATTTTTCCTCCAAGGGATAAAGTATGCCCTATATCTTCTCATAAATGATATAATAAGTGTTCCTAGGATCCTACTATTCTTACCTAGGATTTTCATGGCCTTATTTGATCTCTTATACCTTATTAGGCTCTAGAACTAGGCCTAAATGGGTTAGTGCCAAATGTGACTTGCACCACATGGCCTAATGAACACCCTAGAATCTCTTACACATCCTTGAAACACCATTTTAGACTTTTGGGACACCTAATAACAGCACACAAATCATCTCCATACCTCCAGCGGGCATCTACCTCACTGACCAAGCTTGTAACACCATGAAACCATCCTAAATGTTCAAAGAGACGTCATGAGACCACTCAGTGAACTCCAACCACAATTGCAAAGGCACTACCAATCAACCTTCATGCCCCTGATTGATCCTCACTTTACCAATCACACATTTTCCATCAATGCCACCTGACATCAATGATAACACCAATGCACAGGGTTCAACAATCTCCCCCTTTATCATTGATGTAAACAAACTTAGAAACCTTGATGGAAAAAAAACACACCAGCATCTTCAAAGCATTCATACCTAGTTTTTGACATCACTCTCTCCCCCTTTGACATCTATGAAAAATTCTCATACATTCAACAACATAAACAACATACAAGTAATCACAGATAAAGCATATCCTTACCTCAAGAATATCCCCCTTGGATTTGACTTGCTACTTTTTCATAAATGAATTGAAAATATGCATAGATTTATTCACCAATCAACCTTAATGCTCCCCCTAATCCTCTTTTCTACAAGCTCGGACTATTATCTTCTTTTCCCATACTTTTCTTTAGTCTTCACAATTTGTGCCTTGAACAAGTGAACTATCTCCCTTGTATAAATTATTTCATGGTACACACACATGTTAATATATTGATTCTTGAATAATCACATCCTTTTGACTCATTAGAGTGTCTATTTCAACTCAAGGTTCTCAAAAATGGTCTTCATTTTTTCATGTTCAAATTGCTTAACTGATTTGGAACTCAAATCTCTAAATCAGCATTTTAGAGTCTTTTAGTCAAACTTTGGTAATCCATAGGAGCCTATATACATCATGTAAGAGGCTCGTGATACTCCCCCTAGGATCATTTTATCCCCCTTTATCTAAAGCTACAAGAATTCATGCACTTGTCTTGAATTTAAGCCATAAGAATTGGTCAATCAAATCAAACCAGTCTTAAAGGACTTTTTCAGTGCTTTCTATTGCCTTTCCTTGTACATTTACTGATTGAGAAGAATATTTTGCTTCCCCTTGAAGTGTGCCATCATATATTCATTATTTTATGGTTTGCTTGGATTTCTTGATTCCCAAGACACCTCAAAATCACCTATTGGTCATTCACAACCATTTCCCTTATTCCAATACCCCTTAAATTTATAGCTCATTATTTTTTACCCACCACAGTCAGCAATATAAGCATGATGCATGAAAACTCCATCATTGGTCTTTATCACAACAACCTTGGCCTCTTTTCTCACAAATTTGTGAGCATTCAAGATTTTCCTTATCCTTATATCACAATCAAACACCATGCATACTTTACAGTAGTGCATATATACCCTCTACTACCATTTACAACTTAGGGAAGACCTTCAAGTCTACAAGGTTAACCTTTTATGAGTCTCTGAGTTATGTGTATAAACACTATTTTGTAGAGCTTCATTTAATTTATTTTCCATCTAGATCACGTGTTTGAGGGTAATAACAACTTCTCTTGTTCTCAATAGATGTTCCCAGACCTACAGCATACAATTCTCACCTTTACATCTCATAACTTGTGTTTTACTCAACTTGAGCAAGGTTTAGACTTATGCAAAAAACTCCTTCATTCAACATTTTGTGTAATACATCAAATTTTCTCATCTTCAAGAAATACCTACAATATTTTTCTTAGAAACATTTTCATGCTTGGAGCACTTCATTTACAAATTATTGTAGCTGATGACATGACAACCTTGATATATCTTTCTTAAGGAAAGGCTAAGTATTCAAACTTTGATCACCTTTCCGAATGTAGACACTAAATCATGCACTTGGGTACATTTCTAGGTCCTAATCACATACCACTATTCATATGATTCCTAAGTGAGAAAACTAATCATTGACATTTATCTTTGGACTCTTTCATTGCAATCTATCTTTCTCTGTGGTCTTGCACAGCCCACTGCACCCAGTTTGACTTTCACTGCTTTATATTTCTTGGCTCTGGACACTAGCACCTAGCTAGGATGCTAGCCCTCAGGTGCCCTCATCCCCTCTAGGTGTCCCCAACCTCTTTCTATTTTACTCACCTCTTTTAGACCTTTTTTATCTTTTAGGCATCTTGTTTTCTTATGAGTCATCATTTTAGTTTTCAATTACAAAATTCAAACAAGTGAATTATATAACTACAAAGCTATGTGACCATAATAAAGGACCAAGCTTTAAGCATCTATTACTATCACCTAAGGCTACATCCAAAGGCACTTCAAGAGCATCAAAGCATCCATCTAGCTTTCATTTAAGGGACAAGGGACTGTATTCTTCTGCATACACTTCACAGGAGGGGGAGCTCATTTTGACATCCACGCATCTATTTACATTACTACATCTAGTTATTGATCGTTATTCAGTGCATCTCACACAAGAGCTACGTAGGGCATGATTCTACACACACACACCTATAATTACATCAACTCTGAGATGTAGTGCAGTGCTCAGTCGTAAGTTCAGTTTGTCGAGTGACCGTCAGGGTCATTCTGACTCCCCATTTACATATTTTTCTTTTTAGTATTTAATGTGTTTTGGGGTTTTGCAAGAGGTATTTTTTTTTTTAGGTTACAGGAGAACTTGACGATATTCCAATGACCTATAGGTGATCAAGAGAAAATATTAGCAAACATCTTGTGGCACTAAAAAAACATTTTCTAAGGTTTTTTGCAATCACGGAAGCACAAAACTAGTCTCTAGCACCTAAGCACCCTTGACCCAGGCTAAGTGCCCTAGTCCAGACATTTCCAACAATTCTATAATTTTCTAGGCTCAGTTGAGATAGTCTACCCTTTTTTTTCATCAATTTTCTATATCAGTACATCTTTGGCATTATTGCAAAATTAGTTAAGTCTCTTATTCCATCTCTTGCACTTCGGGTTTTAATTTCTATTTGCTTATTACCTATGTCATATATGTAATTTATTCCTTATTATTGCGTTGACTCTGTAATTAGGGTTTTACAAATTTCAATATTTTTTAAATCATTCTAGTGAACCCGTCTTATCCTAATGCTTTTGGGTCTTAATTTCATCACTTCTTTCATCCTCTCATTGTGGATATCTCCATTCATGATTTGTTGTTATCTAATCTTGATTGTCAAACTAAAATCATTACTCTCTTAGCTAATACTTTCATTCATTCTACTACTCATCTAGACATAGTTTATCAGACATTTGTAGATGCATTTTCCCAAGAGCTTACTTTTCCATCTACTAAAGTTGATAATATTTTTGTTTATGACAATGATCCTCCCCTATATATATGAGTATGCATCAATATTTAGGGTGTTAAGAAAAATCTATTTGATAATGGATCTGAGCTCAATATTTGTACTTTATCATTCATTCTGAATATAGGAATTTCCTTAGATAATCTTAACCCAACATCTATTTTTGTCTAGGAATATGATTCTACTACGCGTCCATGCATAGGAATTATTACGTTGCCTATCACAATTGGCCCAAAAATAGTTCCTATAGTATTCTTTATTTTTGATATCCAAGTTCCATATGATTACTTACTTAGTAGGCCATGGCTTCACAAAATGCAAGCAGTTCCTTATACAGTTCACCAATGTGTTAAATTCTTACATGAGGGATTTGAATATACAGTTCCCACTGATAGTAATCCATTCCAATATTTCTTCCTAGACCCAACTACTGCATTACTATTCCAACTTTGGCTACTATACATCTTGTTGTTGATTCGCGACCCATGAACTATCTAGACAACTTGCCTCCACTCGAAGGAATCATTTGTGCATTAGACGGTGTCCCATATACTTCAATATTACCCCCTCCTTCTACTAATGTTATGGTGATTTATCGGGGCTATGTCCATACACCAGATGTCATACCACCTTCATTTTCTTCTCATGAGAAACCTATATATGTGATCCCTCTTTTCACATGCACTCTTTTCATGAATAATGATTATTGGCCACACATTCAATCCGATCCCACTTTCTCTCCCATTGTTTTAACATATGATGATTTGGCTCGACTCAGATTCACACTCGATGATCTTCTTCCCCCCCCCCCCCCACACACCCCATCTCTATCATGGATATGTTCATATTATTGTTGCTTATAGCCTTCATGGTTTCCTTCTATTAGTATTTGTTGTGTACACTCCTTACACTTCTCTGCTTACTCTTGGACAATCTTGGCTTGACTATATTAGTAACACTTTAGATTTTGATATTATTGACATTTCATTCCCCATACCCTTCAGTCACATTCAATTTTTAAAGATTCATTTCTTGGTTATTCACAAAATCTTACTTGATGATATGCACATGGATGTCCATTACCTCCTTTCACTGATGAAGAATATGCAATGGGCATGTACAATCTATGTTGTAATGTCTCTTTGTGTGATCAACTATACACTATTACTTACCATGTCTCTAACGCATCACCATTTGACTTTGACCATGAAAACAATGATCTTTTAGACGATGTTACTTGATTCTTCTTCATGTCATACACTTGGGGGGCATCATGTTTATTCTC
Organism: Taxus chinensis; assembly: GCA_019776745.2. NCBI lineage: Eukaryota > Viridiplantae > Streptophyta > Pinopsida > Cupressales > Taxaceae > Taxus > Taxus chinensis. Next base: position 11,888,089 of record CM034146.1, on the reverse strand, counting down.
CTCCCTTCTAGCATTTTCATATGTCTCACATTTCTCCTTATCCACTTTACACTTCACATCTAGTCTTTCGCATGCATCTTACACATCTTGATACACTTGTATTGTCATTACCCAATGACACACTCTTGTGCTACGGTTCACACTTGAATGTTGAGGGCTCACTACATTCATGAACCTCACATCATACACGTAACACATTTCACACTCGACACAATCACGACACATATTTTTAGTATACATTCATCATAACATACTACCCTATTATGCACTCCAGTTCCACGGTTCCTACTCAACTATTAATGGTATAAATTTGAAATGAACCTCATATTACTCACTGCATTCACATTATATACGCTCTATACTTCATTGATCAATCATTCTAGTGCACATGTTTAAACCATTTCCTGATGATGCACTCTTGTTTTATGGTTCACACTTGATTGTTAAGGGCTCGCTACATTTATGAACCTCACATCATACACACGACATATTTCACACTCGGTGCATTCACGACACATATTTCTAATGCACATTCATCACAACACATTACCCTGTGACACACTCTAGTTACATGGTTCCTACTCGGCTGTTGAGGGTCTAAATCTGAAATGAACCTCACATTACTCACCGCATCCACACTCTTTACGCTCTATATTTCATTAATCAATATTTCTAGCACACATGTTAAAACCATTTCCCGATGATGCACTATTTTTTTATGGTTCATTCTTGACTATTGAGGGGGAATTTATGAATGAACCTCATCTCATACATACTCATTCACATTCACTCGGGGGTCACACTAATCCTATCACACTTACTTTGAATTCCATTCCATTCATACTCACAACACACTACATATCCTGGTTACACATACTCTTGTTTTCTTATACTTATTACATGTACACTTTGATTCACATGGTAGACAAATACTGTGTATGTCATTATCTTTATAATATACACATGTGCCTTCACTTTCCTTCTAGTTGTGAATACAGACCTTATATAGATCCTTACATGCAGCACAGATGTTTGGCATTGTACCTATTACTAGTCCCACAGCAGCTACTAGGGGCATCCATTTTCATACACACTACAGGAGATATTGTTTCGTTTGGTACTAGTTCCTATTCTTCTTATCACACTAATCTATATTGAACCATACATGCTTTGACATAATCTTTATGTTTCTAACATGCTAACGAGTGCTTCATGTGCAGTATTTACTTTTCAGGAACTATTTTCCACCATGGTTGTCAGATACTTTTCTTGCTATTGTTTGTCATTTTTTGTCATTTGTATGCCATTGTTTGTGAGCTATGCCCTTTATCTTATGTGCACACTTTTTATGCAGGGGTATATTCAAATAACATCAACTAAAGCAAATTTCCATGGTTATGAGTTCAAGGGGGTCATACTAAGTATATGGAGCAAGAGGGAGTGGCTTTTAGGAGGTCAAGTGTTTGGAATTTCAAAACTGTAGTTTCCCTCCAAATTTTCATTCAAAACATAAAATCATGTAATGATAAATATGGGCTTGTAAAATATGTTTTTAAGTGTGTTAAGGAGTACTAGGGGTTTTTTAAGGTATTTTAAGTGTCTTGTTAGGTTGTAGGATGTGTAATGAGTCATTATGTGGAGGTGAATCAGTAAAAATGCTTAAATCAGTGTAAGAGTGGCAATTATGCATCTAGAAGGTAAAGGGAAATTCAAGGGTCACAAAAGGGTAGTTAGGAATCAACAACAAGTAGGTACATGTTATAGACACAAAATTATGCACTTTAGACATTATTTAGCTCGGTCTTATACTACTATTTAGAAGGTTCTCAAGTGAATAAAGTACTAATTAATCCCACCTTTTGGCCATCTTTATTTTATATTTTATTTTGTCATTCCCACATATTTTCTTGCACTTATCTGTCCATTTCGCAATTGCCCCATCATTCTAGCCCAAAATCAGGGCACCCAAGCCTGTACTGGGGCACCCCGGTCCCACTTTTGGTGCCCTGATCTATGTACATCCTTTCCCGCTTCTTTTTGGGGCCTTTCTAGCCATTTATTGTCATCCTTATCTTTTTCCTAGTCTCCCTTGTCAGGATTAATTATGAAATTAATCTTGAGATCCCTATAAATATAAAGTTATAAGACCATAATGAGGGTCCTAGGCCCTAGTGTCACATACTACTATCACTCCATCTAGAGTTGCATCCATTGCATCACTTGTATCCACATAGTGTCATGCATCAAGGCTAGGAGATCTGCATCACACACACTGCATAGGGGGAGGGATTCTATTCTATTCCATGCACACATGTTATTTACATTTTCTATAGTTACTATTTCTCGCTACTTCACAAAGTGTGACTGACACGAGAGCACCTAGGGCATGACATGCACACACACCAGAACTACATCTGGGTCTGAAATGTAGTGCAACGCTCAGTGATAAGTCCACTAGTTTGACGGATGAGGTCAGTCTGACCCATTCATTTGCATATTTTATTTTTCCTAGGGTTTGATACTTCCTTTTGTATTGTAAGTCATCATTCTACTCACCCGATGAATCCAGTGTAGACAAATAGGCAAAGTTTCAGATCAACTTGTGACCATACTGAAACCAATTTTAGAGTTTTACAGAGACAGGAGTGTAAAATGCAGCCCAAGGGCACCCTAATACCTTCCAGGCACCCTCAATAAGTTCAAAATATTCCAGATCTTCCCTTTCGTAGGGTCCTCTGAGTGACTCATCTGCACTTCTGATTTTATTTCAGACCTGTGACACTGTACAGCCATCTACAGTAATCAGCTAAGTCATTCTTCTACTTCCCTTGGCATAGTTAGGGTTTCATTTTATTTAATATAATTATTTAGAATCATTTTGTATTATCTATTGCATTTATACAGTATTTTAGTCCTCCTAATTAGATTAACTAAGGTTACTATTTCCTAGCAAATAGTCTTTATTTTTTGTTAGTAATTTTGGTGAACTCGACTTCCATTTTTTTTGTTTATGCCCATTTCTTGTAACGGTCTCTTTGGACCTCTCCATTATTGTGAGCTTCATTCTCCTCTTTTCCATACCTCTAGATCTATGGCAGACATACCTACCTCTATAGTTGAAAACCCATTAGAAACCTCTACCCAAGTTCCCCTTCACGAAATTGAAACCACGGTTAGTGGAAAATCCTATGATGAGGATACTAATGTTAACCAAGAACAACTTGATGCTATCACAGATTTTTGCCAAGCTTTACATGAGAATCCCACTCATCTCCCTCATGTTTTGCATGCCCTACTTGCTACTAAGAGAGCTTGTGAAGCATCCCTCCCTATTTCTTTCGCCCCTGTGGTATCTACACCACCCATTTATGTTTTCACTCCTTCTATAGCAACTACCATCCCTCCAATCCACATGGGTGCTTCTAATGGTCCGTTTGGTTCCTCCTCTAATACTCCTAATTTTGCATCCTTATACCAAGATCTCCAAAACCAAATCCACCAATTACAAGTCGCTACTTCTAAAGGATCTCTATCACTTGACTCCACCTCCTTGTTGCATTCTCCCTTTGCACCATCCATCTCTGCTTACCCATTCCCACCTAACTTCATCTCTCCCAAACTGCCCATTTTTAAAGGCCATGGTGATCCACAAGAACATATTCATGCTTTCCATGTCACTTGTATTGACTACGCTGATGATCATACTATCCTCGCAAAAAATTTCCCACATATTCTATAGAACTATGTGATGCGTTGGTTCTTTGACTTACCACTACATTCTATGGTTTCATTTACATATCTAGCCGATGCTTTTATCACGCACTTTTATATAAATATCAGTTCCACACTCTCTTATGCCCAACTCACTTAGCTTAAATAAAGATCCACTGAACGCTTTCTTGATTACTTTTTATGATATAAGAATAATGTAGACAAGATGACCAATGTCCTCACAGAATTAGAACTGTAATATTTATTTTCCCATAGTCTCTTACCACCTCTCCAAGATAGTGTGTTCTTTGAAACTTTTCCATCATTTGACCAACTTTGTCATGCTCTCAAACTATGTGAGACTAAACTTGTCTCTATAGGTAAGCTCAAATATCAGGATGCACCTTCTTCCTTAGCCTGCATGCCAAATAAGACACTATTCAAGGCACCTGCACATAAATCTAATGATTCACAAACTTTTGTTAATGTGGTCTCCACTCATAGGGACTTGTGCCCTCAGCCATACCGGTGTCCTTTTGCTAAACTTAGTACCCCACAAAGCATTTTATTACCATAACTCATTGATAGTAATCTCATTACTCTACCACCACCTTTACATCTCGATCCATCCTGGCCCAAAGGGTGTAACTTTGATGACCGGTCTTATTATGACTATCATCAATACATTAGGAATTCAATTGCTCATTGTTTTAAGCTCTGATATATCGTCCAAGACTTACTTGAAAGTGACCATATTGAACTTCCAAAATCTCCCACATCAATACCTACCAATGATAACCACAAACTCCAGATCTTTAACAATCTGTTACCCAAACATGATACTAAGAAAGTTGATTCATCTTCTAACTATGTCTGCCATACATTGTCTTCTCCCCTGGACCTCTTGACTTTCTTATTGTTCACACTACCACTTCAGCACTGATAATATCCTTCTCCAATGTTGACTACCACACTACATTTGTATCCGACCATTTACATATACAAGCCTCTATCAGCTCAACCTTTATCAACAACACCAAGGTTGATCCCTCTTCCCCCATTAGTGCATGTTCCCTATTCTTCTTATGATCTATCGGTTACCCTCCATCACAAATCGACTACCCATTCAACAGACCCTATGGTGTTGTTAAGTTACATATCATAGTAGGTCCTCTCACTTTCTCCTCCCTTTCCTTGTAAGTCAAACTATCAATGATTGTTACTTACTTCTCAGCCACAATTGGATTCGTAAATCCCAAGCTATTATTTCTATGAATCATTTATGCCTCAAATTTTTTTACAACAACCAAGTTATTTCTATTAACGACATTCCTCCTTCACCTCCATTATCGGTGCCTCATCATTCTGATATTCGTATGTCTTCCCCTCTTACTCATACATCTTCTCTGACATTGAACACAACACATCCAATTCCTAATTCACCACCTCAATTGGCCCTCTACGAAACCTTGTCACTCCATTAGTCCCACACACCAGCATAGGCCTATTCTTAAGACCATTACCACATCCTATTGTCAATCACCACCTCACCTTATTCCACATACATCATCCTCTCCTCCACACAAATTGGTTCCTCGATCTCCATCACCTACACATTTTACTATGCCACAAAATTTGTCTTATGTGTACCCATCACATACATATTGACTTCATTCCCCTGTGCAACATTTGTCTCCCATACCACCATTACTCAAATATAGTCTTTTCGTTTCATCATCCCAGCCACCGGTCGATGGACCTTTGTCCTTCGATCTCATTGGTTGATTTCTCTTTCCAAACTACTTAGGGGGCATCACCATTACCCAATCTCCCCTTCTTCATATTAGCATAGTTTTACCTCTACTTTTTACATTCTTCTTCACATATACGTATCCCTCTTACACATTCTAACACCCTTACCTGATGACGCACTCTTGTCCTTCCGTTCACATTGTATTGTTGAGGGATTACCATTACACTGAACCCCACACACTACACTCTTGGTTCTACACATTTACATTCTATCATCATTTCTATACATATCCTACATCCTACATTATCCTCTACATCCCTCATCTATTAGTCATTTATACATCATCTCTATCATACACGCTACACTAGTCATCATATCATTTGCATCTAGTTTTATATCTCTTTCTTACATTATATATTTATGCTAGGTTACATTATATATGGGTCTAGCTTTACCCATCATCACAACATATTCCATCTACACACCCTACATTTCCTACATTGTATGATTCACATTGCGCATCTATTCACCATACACATTTTACATGCTACACTAGATTCCATTACATATGGGTCTAGTTTTATCATCATTGCATATTCTATTTCTACATACATTCCATATCCTATATACATTATACATCCTACATTGCATTACCCCCACCATGCATTTACATACCATATTCATCACTTGGTCACTTATACTACGTGATGCACTCACCACCCTATGATGCACTCTAGTTCCTCAGTCCATACTCAATTGCCAAGGATTTACCAATCAAATGGGCCTTACATTCACCAATGTAACATTTTCCTCATACAACATTTCCTACGTTAGTGACATACACCTTAGGTTAAATTATCACCCCTCTTTATCATCTTATAGTGGTATACGCTTTAGGCTAAATCACTAGCCCCATTTTATCATTCTATATTTTCCTAAACCTTAGGGTACATAACCACTCCCTTCTTATTCACCCCATAATGACATATGGTTTAGGCTAAATCATCACCCATTCGCATCTTTTCATTCTATAGTGATATACGCTTAGGGCTAAATCATCACTCACACATTGAACGAGTCGTGGTATACACTTAGGCTATAGGATCCACGCACATCTTTCCATATGTATCATTCCCATACACTCATTCCATAGCGATACATGCTTAGGGATAACTAATCATTATTCCATTCAACAAGTTTTGGTATACTCTTAGGCTATAGGGTCCACGCACATCTTTCCATGTGTCGCATCCCCGTACATTCATCCTATAGTGATATACGCTTAGGGCTAAATCATCACTCCTCTATTCAAAAAAGTCATGATATACACTTCAGCTATAGGGTTTACGCACATCTTCTCCCCATGTCACATTTCATCACCACTACACATACACACTCATCACAAGTGTGTTAGATACAACCAACACTACTCGACCATTTCTTGATGACGCACTCTCATTTATGGTTCATTCTTGACTACTGAGGGGGAAACCAAAATGAACCTCACTGCATACACATTCCATCCACTCGAGGGGCACGTTGATCCTATCATTCCATTCCATCCATCCACAGCATACTGCATTGTCTTGGGCACATTTACTCTTGCTTACTAGTGTTTTACATGATCACTTTACTACACATGTTAGATTACTTTCTTATATGTCATTATCATACACACATGTGTGTTCACACCTTTGTTTAGTGTGATTGCAAATACAAAACTCTACATGTGACATGGATGCTCACCTTCTACCCTTCCTATATTGGTCGTCGAGGGCATCCATAATCATCTCATCTAAATGATATTGTTTCATTTTGTACTTAGCATATTATACTACTTACACGCTTTGACATATTAGTTATCACTCCAACATGCTAACAAGTGTTCCATGTGCAACACTTGTTTTGCAAGATTACATGTTTACATGACTACTTGGTTGCTTTATTTGCCACTGTATGTGGTCTTTTCCCTTTGCTTGTGTGCACACTTGTCTGTTGTTTGTGGCCATGATGGCCTTGCGTGTCTAGCGACATCATGAGTGATGTCCCATGTTTGAAACCTGCTTTGTGTGGTCTACTTGTTTTCTTACGTGTTTACACTACTTTGTTTGGTAGTTTCTACATTGTCTACATATTTTCCACTTATTGCATGCATGTGTTTTGGACTAACACTTGTTTTGGCTAGCCATCCCCTTTTGTGTGCACCCTTGTATCTACCAAACGTTCCCCTTTCCCCCTGTAGGGCATATTTATATATGTCATAGTGTGGTGGGTCCTATTTAGGGGCCGCATTCTTCTTTCAACAACGTCACGCACGCCCCTAAAGAGGGGGGCATTATTGAGGGTTTTCTACTAACACAAGGTATTTACAGTAGTTCAGACACAGTGAGTGAGTTTAGACCAGTCTATGAACTCCATACATAACAACCTTAATAGGACATGGTGTCCTTCGGCAATTCTACGGAGCCGTTACAAGCTTGGGGGTTACATTGGGTGTGCCTCTCTCCACTTCTCCATCTAGTGGAATTGGATCACCCAATAACCTAGGATAGTACAGAGATCTCTTCACACATTTCAATAGAAGTGATTAAAGTTAGAGGACACAGTGCATTTCCTCCCTATACTTCTTTAGCCAAGGTGGCATGAGATCGCCCAAAAAACTTGCGACAGTATAGGATATCCTTCTACACCCTTTTTCTTGACATGGATCAGGTGCACATGTTCCATTTACATTTACACTTTTTCTAGCATATTTTACATTTGTGTACTTTACACATATTTTACACAGTGTTTTTTACATACATACATATTTGATTACTTGATCATTTTCTCCTTATAGGTCTGTTTTATGAGAAACAAGCAGTCAAATTGGGGGCAACAACGACAACACACCACAACAGGAATTTTCCTTTACTAAGCATGCAAGAACACTACACAAAACAACAGCTACACACGCATTCCACCCTAGGTTCACTCTCATCACTTTTTATGTGAATTTTTCATCCTTAGAATCCACACTCCTCCAATTTTTTTTTTTTTCATTCCACGCTTGAGTCTAATCCATCAGCACATCTTCTTCTACACTCTACATGGATATCAGGTTCGTATCTCTATCTATGTTATGTTACCAAGCTTTTCGCTCACCAGCATAAAGTGGGGGAAAATGTAGACACAAAATTATGCACATTAGACATTATTTAGCCTAGTCTTATACTACTATTTAGAAGGTTCTCAAGTGGATAAAGTATTAATTAATCCCACCTTTTGGCCATCTTTATTTTATATTTTATTTTGTCATTCCCACATATTTTATTGCACTTATCCACCCATTTGGTAACTCCCCATCATTCTAGCCCAAAATCAAGGCACCCCAGCCTGTATTGGGGTGCCTCGGGGTGCCCTAGTCCCACTTTGGGTGCCCCGGTTTATGCACATCCTTTCCCGCTTCTTTTTGGGGTCTATTTAGCCATTTATTTTTCTTTATCTTTTTCCCAGTCAGTCTTATCAGGATTAATTATGAAAGTAATCTTGAGAACCCTATAAATATAAAGTTATAAGACCATAATGAAGGTCCTAGGTCATAGCGTCACAAACTACTATCACTCCATCTAGAGTTACATCCACATAGTGGCATGCATCACGGCTAGGAGATCTGCATCACACACACTACATGGGGGAGGGATCATATTATATTCCATGTGCACATGTTATTTACATTTTCTATAGATAATATTGCTCGTTACTTCATAAAGTGTGACTGACATGAGAGCACCTAGGGCACGACTTGCACACACACACACACCAGAACTACATCCGAGTCCAAAATTTAGTGCAACGCTCAGTGATAAGTCCACTAGTTTGGTGGTTGAGGTCAGTCTGACCCATTCATTTATATATTTTATTTTTATAGGGTTTGATACTTCCTTTTATATTGCATTTCATCATCCAACTCACCTGGTGAATCCAGCACAATAGACAGACATAGTTTCATATCAATTTGTGACCCTGCCGAAACTAGTTTCTATGCATTTGTAGAGACCAAGGTGCCTAAACTGCAGACCAAGGCGCCACGAGGTGACCCAGTACCTTCCAGGGTGCCTTAGTCAATTCAAAATCTTTGGATTTTCCCTTCACATGACCTTTGAGTGGATGTCTTGGGTTTTGGAGCTTGTTGTCAGACCTGTGACACTATGCGACCATCTACAACAATCAGTTAAGTCAATATTATTCTTCCCTTCACATAGTTAGGGTTTCATTTAATTTAATATAATTATTTAGGATCATTTTGTATTATCTACTCCATTTATACAGCATTTTAGTCCTCCTAATTAGATTAACTACGACTAATATTTCCTAGTAAATAGTCCTTATTTTTGGTTAATCACATGCAAGGAGAATTCGAGTATAGGGTAGTGTGTTAGGGAGTTGAGATATCATTTTTCCTTCGTGGTGAAGGATGAGAAGAATGCTGAAGAAAGAGGAAGATATCATTTGTAAGAGGATATGATAAATAGGATTTTTTATTTTTCTTACAAGTTCATAATGCCAAATTTAATGTCTTTACATTGGTTTATATGATTTGAAGCATTAGTAAGTTCCTTTCATGAATGTGTGGAGAATCTATCTCGGGAGGATTAGTACATGCTTGAAGTTGTATGTGCTCTATTTTTAGCTTATTATCTCTATGACTTAGTTGTACATGTTAATAGAATGGGGTGTTTCCTGAGTTAAGGTACGAAATGATGTGTTCCATTTTAAATGCATGGGAGAATCCATATGATTTTCAATGAGACCATTTCATTTGTAGCTCTTGAGTTGAAGTGAATATCGGATAATTTGTTTGTGTCTTAAGGGTGTTGTGATTGTGCAAAGTAGAACTAAGTAAGTTTACCACATCTATGAATAAAAGGTGTATAGGTACGTGAAAACCACAAGAAAAGGTTATTTGACTATAGCTATAGCATGAATGCAGAATTACATAAGTCGTGATCCTTGAATCTTACAATTGGGTAATGGAGGGTTTGAAATTCCATGATACTCACGAGTATGCAGGTATACCTTGAATGGTTTTGAGCCATAATCCTTAGTATTATGCTCCACTGTTTTCCCAAACTTATAAAGGGAGTGAAATCAGACCTGGTGACCAAGTTCTAGATCTTGAACTTTTAAAATATTCATGTTATAAGACTTTAGAGCTTCTCGGGTTCATTGTACAGTAGCTAGGGTTTCAAAATGAAAACATGTGTTAAAACCCTTAAAAGGTGGAATTTTGTCCTAAGAATTTGTAGAAATGATCATGAATGATTTTTTAAGGTGATTCAAGAGTAATTTTAGACTTTCATGGGTGGAGCTGGCAAATTTCCTTAACAATCTTGTAATGGGTGGCTAAACATAGTCAGAGGGCTAATCTTGAAGGGTGATTAACAAAGTAAGTGTGAGATCTACTTCGAGTTGGAGAATGAAACATCACAAGAATCAAAACCCTTGAAATGGGTATCTAGAAAAGTATAGAGGGTGTCTTGAAATTAAATACAAATAAATTTATAAGTATTTTAAGATTGTCCTGGGCTAGAAAGGGTGCTTAAGAGCTAAAAGGAAAAAGGTGAGCTAAGAGGAGTTGTACAAGGATTTGGGTTTCAATATTTTGCAGGAATCTCAAAAAATATGAGATAAAATTAATGAAGTTTATAAGACTTTCTTGGTAGCTCTATAAACTTATATGCATGATTGTTGCACACATGTTGTCTTAAGGGCATCTAGTAAGCAACTAAGGTAAAAGAAGAGTGAGTTGGTGTTTTTTGGTTATTTTGAGTCGATTGCATGTTGGAACTAAGTTAATTTGGAGCATATGAAGCAGTGTAAAATAGGGCATTGAGTTGGTAAAGACCTTTAGGTGACAATAACTCAGTTTTGCAATTTTTTAGACATTATAGGCTTAGTGTGATCCTTTAATGCAAAGAGTAAGTAGAATTTTTTGTTTATAAACCTTTTAATCAGTTGATATATTATTTATTGTAATCCCTCTACATCATTTTGTATCAGAGCATGGAAAATGGAAGAAATAGAGAATTTGATGAAGAAGATGAGAGAGGGAAAATAAAGAAAGAGAAAAGAGGAAGAGAAGAGAGAGATGGAAATAAAGTAAGAGATGTGGATTGAACAAGAACTCAAGGAGGTCAAGAGAGATGTGGAAAAGGTAGGGGAGTTGATAGAAGCTACAAACATGTAGAAAGGGAGTTGTATACTTGTCTTTGAGATGAAGAGAGATGTAAAGTGGCCTATAAAGTTGCTTACAAAAAAGAGACAAAAAGTGAATATGAGAAGGATGATAAAAAGGGAAGAGAGAAAGTTGAAGAAGATGGAGAAGGAAATGAAGAAACAAAATCAAGAAGTGGTCAAGAAAATTGTACGTGAAGAAGTTCAGAGATTGGATGAATAAGAGGTAATTATAAGCTTCTTAGCTTGTCTTGAAGAAGAATAAGAAAGTGAAAGAAAGGAGTAGCAGAGTAAAGAGGATAAAGAGCTCATTGATGGACAAATGCCTCCAAGTTTTAAATTTGATTGTCTTTGTATGTGTGAAAGCAGGTACCAAAAGTGAAGAAGAAAAGGCAAGAAATGATGCCTTGGATAAAGAGATAGAGAACTAGAGTGAAGAAAAACTAGAGAAATAAGTTTGTGGGCAAGCCCAAGCTCACTATGGATCAGTCAAGAGTGAAAATGCAACATCTAGTGTGATGATAAGATCGTGGAGATATCTCACAACCATGTGGAGTTGGATAAGTGGAGAAGATGAAGTAGAAGCTAAGGAAAATGTTCGAGAAACAAGGGAAATTGAAGAAGACAATGAAAATGAAAGTGAAATGAAGATTCAAGGTTAATAAAACAAGCAAGAATGTGATACTTTACAGCAAGATACAGTGGTTTCATTAGAGAAAGAGCAACAAGTGAATGAATATAACAAGTTGACAACAAGATAAGACAAGGAAGGGACTAGTAGTCCTCTATTTTTGCAAACTAAGGTGGCTTTCAGCTTTATTTGTATAAGTGAAGATCAAGATGTGAATGAGGAAGATGAGGAAAAATATGACATGGATGATCAAAGGTAGGTGAACCATGAGGAATAAGTTGAACCAGATGTGAGCCAAATATGGGATGAAGAAGATAAAGAAGAACCTGATTTCTTGAGATAGCTAAAAGTGAAAGAGACAAACAAGAAGAATAGTGAAGACAAAGATAAATAAAATGAAGTTAAAGCAAACAAAGAAAGGGTGAAGAAGAAAAACCTAAGAGAAAGAAGACTGAGAACTCAGAAAAGAACGAAGAAGATGAAGTCAGGAAAGAGAATAAATTGGAAGAAGAAAAAGAAAACTGAGCTTAAATTTCTCCCCCTTGGGAGTATGATGTAGGGCATCTTCAAATAGCATCAACTAAAGAAAATTTCCATGGTTATGAGTTCAAGGAGGTCAAATTGAGTATATGGAGCAAGAGGGATTGGGTTTCAGGAGGTCAAGTGTTTGGAATTTCAAAACTGTAGTTTCCCTCCAAATTTTCATTCAAATCATAAAATCATGTAATGAGCAATATGGGCTTGTAAAAGACATTTTTAAGTGTGTTAAAGATTACTAGGGGTTTTTTAAGGTCTTGTAAATGTATTTTTAGGTTTTAGGATGTGTAATGAGTCCTTATGTGGAGGTGAATTGGTAAAAATGCATAAATTAGTGTAAGAGTGGCAATTATACATCTAAAAGGTAAAGGGAAGTTCAAGGGTCACAAAAGGGCAATCAGGAATCAATAAGGAGTAGGTACATGCAAGGAGAATTCAAGTATAGGGGAGTGTGTTAGGGATTTAAGAGCTCATTTCTCCTTCATGATGAAGGATGAGAAGAATGTTGAAGAAACAGGAAGATATGACTTGTAAGAAGATATGATAAATAGGATTTTTGTTTTGCTTACAAGTTCATGGTGTTGAATTCAATGTCTTTACATTGGTTTATATGATTTTAAGCATTAGTAAATTCCTTTCATGAATGTGTGGAGAATCTATCTCAGGAGGAGTAGTACAGGCTTGAAGTTATATGTGCTTTATTTTTATATTATTATCTCTATGACTCAATTGTACATGTTAATATAATGGTGTGTTTCCTGAGTTGAGGTAAGAAATGATGTGTTCCCTTTTAAATTCATGGGATAATCAATCATATGATTGTCAATGAGACCATTACATGTGTATCTTTTGAGTTAAAGTGAAGATTTGGTACTTTGTCTTAAGGGTGTTTTGACTATGCAAAGTAGAACTAAGTAAGTTTACCCCATCTATATATGAAGAAAACGTGTGTAGGTGCATGAAAACCACAAGAAAAGGTTGTATGACTAGAAGTATACCATGAATGCAAGGTTACATAATTCAAGAGCCTTGAATCTTATAATTGGGTAATTGAGAGTTTGAAAGTCCATGATACTTATGAGTATGCAAATATACCTTGAATGGTTTTGAGCCATAATCCTTAGTATTATACTCCACTATTTTCCTAGACTTATAGAGGGAATGAAATCAGATCTGGTGACCAAGTTCTAGATCTTGAAATTTTAAAATATTCATGTTATAATCCTTTAGAGCTTCTCGGGTTCACTTTACAGTAGTTAGGGTTTTGAAATGAAAACATGAGCTAAAAACCTCCAAAGGTGGAATTTTGTCCTGAGAAATTGTAGAAATGATCATGAAGGATTTTCTAATGTGATTCAAGAGTAATTTTAAACTTTCATGGGTGGAGCTAGAAAATTTCCTTGACAGTCTTGTAATGGGTGGCTAAACACAATCAGAGGGCTAATCTTGAAGGGTGATTAACAAAGGAAATGTGAGACTTACTTGGATTTGAAGAGTGAGACTTCACAAACATCAAAACCCTTGAAATGGGTATCTAGAAAAGTATATAGGGTGTCTTGAAATTAACTACAAAGAAATTTATAAGGATTTTAAGACTTTCATGGGCTAGAAAGGGTGCTTAAGAGCTAAAAGGAAAAAGGCAAGCTAAGAGGAGTTGTACAAGGACTTGGGTTTCAAGATTTTGCAGGCATCTCAGGAATGATGAGATAGAACTAATGAAGTTTATAAGACTTTTTGAGTAGCTCTAGAAACATATATGCATGATTGTTGCACACATGTTGTCTTAAGGGAATCTAGTAGGCAGCCAAGGTGAAATAAGCGTGAGTTGGTGTTTTTTGGTTAGTTTGAGTCAATTGCATGTTGGAACTAAGTTAGTTTGGAGCATAGGAAGTAGTGGAAAATAGGACATTGAGTTTGTAAAGACCTTTAAGTGACAATAACTTAGTTTTGCAAGTTTTTAGCCATTATAGGCTTAGTGTGATCCTCTAATGTAGAGAGTAACTAGAAGTTATTTGTAAACCTTTTATTCAGTTGATATATGATTTAGTGTAATCTCTCTGCATCAAATATATGCTTTTGGCTATTTTGGCCTTGATTGTCTTATGACATTGTGAGTGATGTCCTGTGTTTGAAACCTACTTTTCACTATCTACATTGTCTTCTTGCTTGCTAGATTACACATTGTCTTTTTATATGCATATTTTCTTGTTTGCACTAACATATGTTTCCAACCACTTTGTTTGCATGTGCCTTGGTTTATAACAAGCACATTACCTCCCCCTGTAGGGTATGAGTTTTAGCATAGTTTTCAACCCTCTCCTTTGGGTCTTATTCTCCTAGCGACATCATATGCACCCCAAATGAGGGGGGCATACATTGGGTAAATCAGCCACCCCATTTAGCAGTACACAGTCACAGTTTAGACATGTACAGTACAGGAACAACACAGTCTTTAGTCATAGAAACATCCTAGAATCTGACTTGGGTCTGCAACATAGCACAAATGCCAGCACCCAGACACATACATGAGCACCTAGGCACCCCTGAGCCTTCCTAGGTTCCTATAACCAGGGGCAGTTACAGAATAACACTAGACCTTCCTCCCTACACTTCTTTTGTCATGACGTAAGATCACCCAAAAAACTCACACTTGGCGTGAGATCACCCAAAAACTCATTCTTCTATAGCATTTTCAAGATCCATCCTATATTTTCACTCATCACGTATCATGTGCACATGTTCCTTTTCGCATGTTTACATACTTTTTACACGCTTTCTTCATATTTGGATCAAATTTTTCATACACACATTTCACTAATCTTTTTCTCTTCTCTTTTTTAGGTCCTTCCTTATGGGAAGAAGAAGTCACATCATCAAGCATCAAACAACATCGATAATAGGTACAACATGATATATACACATACACTCTTCACCCATAGGGTCACTTCCTCTTCTCTAGCTTCAACACTTCATGTTATAATGTTATTCACTTCACGCTTTTTATTTTCTCCTTGGCACGCTTATCACCATCAATTTACATGGTTATCAGGTATGCATCTCTTATCTACTTTATGTTATCGAGCATTCATTCAACAACATAAAGTGGGAGCAACTATAGACATTAAATCATGCACTTGGATATATTTTTAGGTCATGATCACATACCACTATTCATATGATTCCTAAGTGAGAAAAATACTAATTGACCATAATCCGTACACACCCTATTGCCAAGTCTAACTTTCGATACTTCATCTTTTCTGATTTTGGACACTAGCGCCCAACCAGGACACCAACGCCCATGCACCCTCGTCCTCTCTGGGCACCCCGACCTCTTTGTAGCTTGCTCACATTTTTTGGGTCTTTTCTAGTTGTTCGGCATATTTTTTTCTTATGGGTCAACCTTTCAGTGGTTAATTACAAAATTCAAACAAGGAAATCATATAAATACAAAGCTATTTGACCATAATAAAGAACCAAGCTCTAAGAATCTATTACTATCACCTAAGGTTGCATCGAAAGGCATATCAAGAGCATCAAATCATCTATCTAGATATCATTCAAGGGACAAGGGAATTCATTATTTTGCATACATGTCATAGGAGGGGAAGTTCATTTTCCATGCACACATCTATTTATATCTTCTACATCTAGCTATTTCTCATTATTCAATGCATCTTGCATAAGAGCCACATAGGGCACAATTCTACACACACACACACACGAAGAACTACATGGAATCTGAAATGTAGTGCAACACCTAGATCGTAATTTCACTCAGTCAAGTGATCACTGAGGTCATTCTGACTCTCCATTTGCATATTTTTATTTATAGGATTTGATGTGTTTTGGGGTTTTGCAGGTGCTCTTTCTCTTTGCAGGTTTCATGTGAACTCGGTGATCAACCAGCGCTATACAAGAGACTAACGGTGACATCTAGCGAACATATTACAACTCTGTAAAATTTAGTTTCTAAGGTTATGTGTAGTCACATGTGCCTGTAGAAGGTCCCCAGTGCCTAAGCACCCCTAACCCAGTCCAAGAAGATTCGACAGTCGTACATTTTTTTGGGTTCTTCTTCAACAATTTCCTCTTCCTATCTGTTAGTTTTCCAATTCGAAATAGTCAAAGATTACTTGTGAAATTAGCTAAGTACTTTATCCCTTCTCTTACACCTAGGGTTCCATATTTTCTAGCTTATTTCTTAGGTCATATATGTACTTTATTACTTTATCATTTCGTTGTGACTCTGAAATTAGAATTTAAATTATATTTTTCAATATTTGTAAAATCAGAGAAATGGATTTTTTTATTACTAAATTATTATTTCTTATTCAGTTGTGCTTTCTTTTATTTTTAATATGTGTTTATGTTTTTTTATATTTGTTTCCATCTCCCACACCTTTTGATTCCTTAATATCCGACAACACTATTTTTAATTTATGTGGATTAGTTTAGATATCATTTATGGGAATTTTATAATGGGATGTGATGATGAGTTGGTATTATATGGGATCTCTATCTTCAACGGATATATAAATTCTTGTGTTTTTATCAACCCCACATGTGTTAGTGTTCTCTCCATTAATGATAGAGATTTCTTGTGCACATATTTGAACCAATTAGTGTTTTTTTAACCCTTAGCTACTTCATTTATCTCTGACTAAGCCATATTTCTATACGGTTGGACACGAGATTCCTTTCTTTGCATTTTCATTGGTTAGTTTCCCTCTGGCATGATTTTTCCTAATAGGAGGTCTTCTTCAATGACAACTATCTCTTTCTCTATCCACTTTTGTGTCTTTACCTTGACACATTCTATCTTGCACCATGTTAACATTCCTATGAAACATTAGCAATGTCCCCTACCCTTTAATGCCACATATTACTAGTGATTTTCAAGGGTTACATGGTCTAAACATTACCAATTTCCCCTAGTTTTTTTTGTTCTTTTTCTCAATATTTAGGGGTTTGAAAATAAATCACAATTAAATATTCCAACAAGTTTGTACCTCCTTGATTGTACTATTAAACATGACTTATAAATGCACAAAGTAGGATTTAATACTTACATGTTTATTTTTCTCTTCTTTCTACATTGATATGTGTGCCTTTTGTGAATTCTTTTCCTTTCCTTGAACCCTTACCATGTTTGTTTTCTTCCCTAGAGCCTACATACTACGTGTTTGTATGATTCCTACCTAGGAACAAACTTTCCCAACATTTATAATCCTACTTTCCTAGGTATATAACTCCATGTGAAGGAAGCACCAAGCCTATTATTTTCTCTCCACTAAAAGTCTTTGCTTTCACATATGATCATAGTCTTAGTCTGTTAGTAAGGAAAAAACCTACAAATACCTACATCTGCAATGTTTATAGTCATATTTATAAAGCTAGAGCTTTTTCCCTAGAATAAAATGATCTCTTGATCAAAGTAGGTCCCGAGGTCTAAATTTACTTAAGAAAAACTATTAGTAAAATCAAGTATTTTATGATCAAAATTTACCACATTATTTTTTTTGTTAGGGTTAAATAAACTATTTTGTTGTCTTTGATGTATTTAAAATCTCTATTTATTTGTGTATGTATCTATCAATCAATCATCCTTTCACATTAAGTTTTAAAAAGCATAATGTATAATTCTTTAATCAAAAATAAAATAGTACTAACACTAGGTACATAAATTGAAATACAAAAAACTTGAATACAAAATGGAACTAGTGCCATCAAAACTAGAATGTTTTTGAACTAGTTTTTAAAATATTGATAAAATAAATATTAAAGATATATTTGTTTATAACCAAATACCTATTCATCAACAAACCTTAAGAAAATGATATTATGCTTAAAATACATCTTCTTGGAGGATATAAACTAACAATCACACGTGAGGTGTGCGATGTTAATGCCGAAAGAAAAATATTGCTGAGCAAGAAAAGAAATTAAAACACGCAACAAAGCATTATGATATTTCTAGTTAGTAAATGAAAAATAGAATGAACTAGTGGAAATTGGAGGAAGTTGAAAAGATTCAAAGTCTAGAAGAAGTAGAGTATTTTGAATGGGAAGGTCCACTGGTGATTAAGAGGGAAGTGTTAAGGGCGGGGAATGAAGACGGGATTCCATTTGTAAGTGTGATTTTAGAAGATGTGCTTAGGACATTTTTATAGCTATTGATATAGCTCTGAGTGGGAAAAGGGGTGAAATCTGAAAGGCAGAAAGGGTGGTAACTATTGATATAGCTATGAAGGTAATTCCCTGTCTTTTGATGCCCCCAATATCAATAGTAGCTCTCTTCAAAGTAAGCCCTTGATATTTTTGGATTGAAAAAAACCAAGCCATTTTAACTGTTAATTTCATTTGGTGACCTCTGGAAATTGCGGAAGTTAGAACATGGGAGGGGTTGTTCGAATCCATTTAGGGCCCCATGTATCAATTTAATTTGAAAATGAATAATGAAATCAAATCAGGTAGACCAAAGAAGTTGACATAAAACATGTTGATGATATAGCTTTGACATAAACAGGTTTTATTCATTTGACATGTGATAATCACTCTCCAACCACTATGATCTCTGTGTATGGTAGATGAATGTCCATGCTTTGCCGACTAAATACATCGAAAGTGTCGATGTCTATATAAGTTGTCAAAAATGGAGGAGGTTTTTGGAAACTATAAAACAAACCAGTAGTAATAATGGTATACATATAGAATAAATAAAACCAGTAGTAATAATGGTATACATATAGAATAAAATAATAATAATAAAATATTACAAAACATGATATATTAAATAAAAAATGATGTTTGGCAGTGGCCATATATATTTGGTTCTGAGATAAATTATTTCATCACAAAAAATCCCAATCCATCAAAACCCATCCAGAGCATTCTTTTGTTAAATCTCTCGAGAAATGTCTAGCTCAACTGCGCAGCTCTAGAGGATCTTCCGAAAAAAATTCATTTCTTTATGAAAACTTGACAATGGCAACATCAAAGAGACTAAATGATGTAATGTTGAGAATATGATGGATGTTTACTCTATATTTGTTAGACAATGTACCGAGAGATGAAAAATTCAACGTCAAATGTCAGCCCCATCCATTGCCTCATTGAGTAGGTATGACAACGTGGATGAAAAATAGTTGAAAGTCTCCAACCTATGCGTGTCAGGTGTATGCAACATGAAAAATCATACATCATGGATAGAAAAGTCATAGATGTTGTCATTTATTTACCCTTAATAACTTTACTAACCCCAAGCATGTCGGCCTATCACCCAGTGGACGTTAGGCGCTCACCCGAGGCATGCACAAGGTGCTGAGCCCCTCCTTTATGTGAGCTTTGTGAGAAGGTTCTGCCATTAATGGAGGATGATTTACAGAAGCAGGAGTACATTCACTTATTTAAAGAGGTAGAAAATGCAACTAGCAGATCTAACATTAGTGCATCACAAAAGCTAAAGAACATTGTAAGAAGCATAATAAACTGGATCTGAGCCATGATAAGTCAAATGACATGAGGGTTTACACCCTTAAGAAAAATATACAGAATGAACCCAAAGATATATTGATTTAACATAGTTCAGGTAGCCACATTACAGTCAAAAGGGTCATCTCAGACCATATACAGTAAATGACAGGGACTTAACTCTCGCAAGTCCTTCCCCATATGAGATCCTAACTATACTTTTCCCATTTTAACCCTTATTACAGATCCTAGTGCCATACAAAGGTTTATGGCATCCCTTACAACCCTTAGCACTAAGTGCTCTAAACCCTAGCATTACTACAACACATTGTTACTTTGCTTCTTATTCTTTATGCATTCCCTCTGTCTCCCATCAACTCTTGCATTCTATCTTTTTCTATCTCTTCATCCCTCTTCTATCTTCTCCTCTATTATTCTCTCTGTGTATCCTTTTTTTTCATTCTCTATGTCTAGCCCGAGCATCTCTTTTTATAGGATCAACACCCACCACCATGCCTTCTCTCCTGAACAGATCATGTGCCAAGTGTCGATGTGGTCCTCCATTGGTGAATGCTTATCCCTTTGCAAACCCTCCACTCTCTACAATGATGTCTTCTAGGAATATTCCCTGCATGGAATATCCTTTTCTTGACCTCCAAGGTTCCATGCTGGCACCTTATCCACTCATCACGCCTAGTCGGGTCTTCACATTTTTCCTCAAGTGCCTCTAGAATGCCAAATATGGCTAAGTCCTTTAAACCCATGTTCTGCTTCATGTGTGCCCTGGTTTCACTTAAACCCTTCTTAAACCCCTTTGTCCTACACACTTTCCCCTGAGTGCCCTTCTTCTCACTGGTCCTGCACGTGCCCTTTGGTACTTAGCCAATATTTCAGGGCCCAACATCACCCCACACTAAGTGTGTTCTCCATCCTCAGAAACATCCTGCTTCTTCAAAGAATAAAGAATAGTGGGACAGGGACAATCTGAATAAAGAATGAAAGAATGGAATAATTTGCTACTATTGTAGGAGGAGTGGGAATTCTTTCTTTACTGTTGCTTCAATATTTTCCCATGCATCCACCTCACTCTGCACTTGTTGAATTAGGTCACCCACTAGAGCACTCACCTCATCAAAACTCAATACATCACTCTTAGCATTCAACGTGTCTACAATTCCTTCTAGCTACTTGCTAAGATCATCCAGTGCATCCATTCTGCGGGTGACTTGGGGATATAGTTCCTTAAGCTGATTCTTAATCGAACCCCACAAGGTCTCGATTGCTTCCAAATTTTTCTCAACTTCAGCTAGGATCTTATCCCACTCTGCCCTATTTCCTTTGTTCTTTTCTTGAAACTCCTTCAGATCCACCTCATGCATAGCAACTAGTATGCTTGTTACCCTGTCTCTGTCAGTGCAATTGTCATAAACAACCTCAGCCATTTGCATGGTGATCTTCACACAGTGGAAAGGAGCTCAGAATACTGAGTAATTGTCTCCCCAATCTTCAATATCTCTTCCTCCTTCTGGCATGACAATGCCTCTTCTACTGATTCCAATGTGAGTGGTTGCCTCTCCATGGTGAGGATGTGGGTCAAGTCTTCCAAGCATTGCATGGTTGACTCATATTTTTTCTCAGGTGGGGCCAGGTCTGGGTGCTTCAAGATTATGGCATCTGAAATAGTCTCTATCTTCTTATGGATCTCTCACACCTTTTCCTTTTCCTCCCTTAATTCATGCCTTAATTGTGCATTGATCAGCTCCTCCTGCTTTAGCTCCTTGTCCTTTTCAATGATCTCTTCATTTTTCTTTTCAAGCTCTTCTTCCAGGACCCTTACTTTGTCATTCCTCCCGAAGAGCCTCACCTCAACCTCCACTGATACCTTGTTGAGTGTGTTACAAACTTTCTCATCTGATAGTTGTTGAGCATTCACCAGAGGGTTTACTCCCTTGGTATCTGGTATCTTCATCAATGCCTCATGGTTGACCTCAAATTCAGGCTCATCAACATGGGACTCAAAATCCCAAGACAACATCTTCCTTGTGCATGGGTACACACCATCTTCATCGAAAGAAGACCATGCAAGGAGTTGGTTTGAAGGCATGATACTTTGGAAATGTGCATGCAGTACCTTATTTGGATCATTGATGTAGGTCATCCCTTGTTCCTGCACCACTACCATACCCTTTCCTCCTGTGTGTGCTACCTTTGGGAAGCTTACCGCCAGGCTGGGATCTCCACCCATGCTTCCATACTCCTTTTCTACACTCTCACTTCCCTCCATCTCCTTGAGAACTTCTTTGGCACTGTGCTCCACCTCTTGATCCACCAAGTCTTTTATGATGCCTGCTACCTCCCTTTCTACGGCATCCTCTATCTACTCCTTGGTCAAGCTTGGAGTCCTTTGATCCTTCATGTTGACCTCCTCACTTCCCCCTTTTCCATGAACACCTCCTTCATCCTCATCCTTCTCTTCATTTCCCTCCTCCTCTGACTCGTGTACATCATACACAGGATGGTCCTGAGCCTCACCATGCTCTTCATCATCCCCGTTGCCCTTTTCAGCCTCCATGCTCTCTGTTTCTTCTGAAGTCCACCTTTTCTGTTACCCTTTGTTTCTTCCTAATTGGTGATTCCAATATAGGAGACTCTTCTTTTTCTTCCTCTCTAGGTGACTCCTTTCTTTCTGGTGACTCTTCTTTTTCAGGGGGCTTCTCTTTCTCTGGTGCTTCTTCCTCAGGTGTCTTCTCTTTCTCTTCTATGGGGGACTTCTTCCTCCATGCATAGGTGCTTGGCCTTGCACCTGACTCCTGCGCACCTACAGATTGTGTTGTCTGTGCACTTGGTGCCTTTTTCTCAAGGGCCTCCTCTCTCTCCCTTTTCCTTGGCATGGCCTTCTTCCTTATGGTGGGGTCTTCTGGGATAGAGACATCATTTTCAATGTAAGCACCCTTCTCATACTTAGGCCTTATGCGCAAGTATACCCTTGTTGCAGTCCTCCCAACAACAGGAAATGTTACTAGCTTCACCATATGTACATCATGGGAGACATACTTCTCCACATAGGCACACTTCTTTGGATATATCAATGTCCTGCGTAGCTCATGGTAATCCTGGTCTACCATGCTGAGGTCAAACCTTAGTTTCTTTGCCTCTTTGAATCTATTGACTCTGACCTGGAAGTATTGTGTTGTGAAGGAGAATGGAAATTTACACCAGGGACCCTTGGCACCATCTGCTAGAGTAAACCTGCCAATACAAAAATGTTGGTACATGGTGAATTCAGCTTCACCTTGTAGTAAAATAGGTAACTACTCAGGTATCCTCCACTCTATGTCGAATGCATCACGCATCCACTTATACCATTTTTCTAGGTGCGCCTTGTGGGTGGCCGTCATGGTGTCACAAGTGTACTTCTCAAATATTTTGGTAGGGGAGGGGTTCTCATCTGGGTACTCCCACACAAATTTATCTGGCCCATCAGGCACTCCAATCTCCGAAAAAGACAATGGTAAGGAGGATGTTACCAAACATGATCTTTTCTCCATCGCATGTGACACTGATGATTTCTTCTACTATGAACACTGAGAGGTTATAGATGGTCCCCTCTGAGATCTTCCAAAAAATGTTTAACCAAACCTTATTAATCTACATGTCATCTCTCCTACCCATTTAGTTTTGTGACCAAGCACACGGCCATCCTCATTACAGGGTCAGAAATCACAGAGATGTCAAAGTATCGTGACCCCTTCTTGTAGTCATAGGCTTCAACAGTCTTCTTGATGGCCTCCTTATCATCCAAGTCATCATCAAATGATTCTCCCTCATAGGTAAGACCAGTAAATTTAGAAATCAGTTGGGGAGTTATCTACATCCTACATCCTGTGAAGTAGAAATGATCTTCATGTACGCACAACATTAACCACTGGTACAGTAGCTCAGGATTTCCAAAATAGGGAAACTCATAGAGTTGTAATAACCCAACCTTCTCCATCTTCACCTTTACCTCATCATCATAGATAGGCATTCCATCTGGTGTCCTTTTGTCTATAGGGTGAACCAGTTCCAATGCCATCTCATTCTCTGTGGTGCTTGTCTGATGGTTGTAGTCACTTACGGCCATCTTTCTAACATGAGACACCCATTATTTTCCAAGCAACACATTGTCTGGATATTGCATCTCCACGTACCATTCTTCATTGAAACTGGTGGAAACAACTTGTTTCCCTTTTCCCTTTCCCTTCTTTGGTGAAATGGTTGTTGCTTTCCTTGGTGCCATTTCTCTTTCGGGTCACTAAAAGTTCTTTCTTCCTTCTGATCCTGGCTCTGCTCAATTCTGCTGCTTTACCCTTTCACGAAAATCCCTTCAATCATGTGCCCTAGCTATGGAACCTTAACTTGAAAAAATCTTCTTTCCATAAGACGGCGTATTCACTTGCAGGATTCAAAAACTTCTACGACCCTCTCCCTCATGCCCATGTACTCTTTTTCCACTCTGGTTCACTAATCAAACTAGCTATGCACTCAGATCTTAACAACCCTTTTTCACACAACTTTTCTTCAAGGATACCCTAGTTCACAAGAGCTCTTCGATATCACAAATGCAAGGTAAACAATAATGTACCCCAACCTTCTACTTATAGTTTTTTTTCCTTTTTTCCACAATAAATATCATGTCACCTACCAATGTACCTTTGCAATAAAGGAAGATTTTTCTTCTAAATCCAACCTTCAATGCTTTTACCCCCCACACAATCCTACACAAAAACTTCTACAACCTTTTGGCATGTAAAAAAAACCTTAATGACCAAAGATCCTTATGCACATGCTTTCATCACCAAAGGAACTTCTTCTATCCTTACCCTGATTTTTGACATCACCTACCTCATGTTGTTCCTATGCTTCTCACCCTTGTACATGGTTTTTGTAAATCCTTCCTGACACCAAACTCCTTATGTTCACCTTTTCTACATGTGCTCTTCCAAACTACATGCTTTTGATCCTTCAACCCGGACCATCGAAACACAACTTCTCTACCAGCTTCCAGTACTTGTCGCATCACTCCACCCCACACAAAAATGGATGTGTGGTCCTCTGCACATAGAAAACTTTTGAAAATAATAAGTGGCTACCAACACACAATGCACACACAACAACAAAAAAGAAAGGGAACAAACAACGAGAAAGGGAAACACAAAGAAAGGAAATGCATTAAAGGAAATCCTAGGCTAAATGGAAATACTGCCTTATTTACAAACACAAGGAAGACTTATTTATAGTAGGGCTTCAGCCTACTCCCATTGAAATGGCCTGGTAACTGTGTTCCATCCAGTGCTTGTAACTAGAAAGTGCCTGAATCAAGTATATAGGATACAATGTATGGGCCCATCCAATGGATTTTGAATTTCCCAGGGTGGCACAGAAACTTGGAATCATATAACAGAACCATCTGCCCAACCTCAAACTTTTTGTTCTTGATGTGTCTATCATGCCATGCCTTCTGCCTAGATTTTTCTATCTTCTGACTCCAACAAGCAATGGCCCACCTCTCATCTAACTACATTAACTTATCAATCCTCTCCTCAAGTGCTTGTTCATCAATTAATCCTCCTACATGTGCTATACATAGTGATGGTAACATGAATTCAATGGGTAATACTGCTTCCATGCCAAACACCAGTTGAAAAGGTGTGGCCTTATTCAGTCTTTTATAAGTAGTCTGGTATGACCATAACACAACAGAAAATTTATCATCCCAGTCCTTCCTTCCCACATCACAAATTTTGGTCAGTGTGTGACTCAGTATCTTGTTAAATGCCTCAGTGGTTCCATTAGCTTGTGGGTGATAAGGGGTAGTCTTGTGGTGGGCTACCATGAATTCTGCCAACAAGATTCTAACTATCTCATTCAAGAAATGAGTACCCCTATCACTTGTTAAACTCAGTGGACATCCATATCTGCTGATTATATTTTCCCACAAGAACCTAGTTGTTGTTGCCATTGTGTAATCCCTTGTAGGTGTCACTTCTTCCCACCTCGTAAGATAATTTGTGCATGTAATGATATAGCATGAACCAGTCCTTCGCATGGCAGGTGAAATTGGTCCAACAAAATCGATCGCCCATTTCTCAAATGGTTATGTGCTAGCTATCAGTCTCAAGGGCATCTCATATCTTCTTCTTAGTTTTCCAAGGCACTGGAAATGGTCACAGGCCTTGCAAAACTCAATGCAATCCTGGTATATGTTTTCCCATAAAATCCTTGCCAGAAGGATCTTGCAAACGGTTACATTCCCTGCATAGTGTCCTCCTGTAATTCCACCATGTGCTTCCTCCATGATTGCAATGCATTCATGCTCTAACACACACCGAAGAAAAACCTCATCATGGCCTAGCTTGTATAAGTCTCCACCAATTAACATGTAGGGTGTGACGCATATGGCTAACTACTTTCTTTCCAAAGTCTTCATTCCTTCCAGTGCCACACCCATCTTGAGAAATACAACTATATCTTCCAAGTCAGAGGGCACGTGCACCTAACAATCTAAATAGTTGTGCATCTGGCATTATATCCTCAATGCTCTGTGTGTCCTCCCCTGAGTCAATCCTTGATAAATGGTCAGGTCCCAAATTACTCTTACCTAGTTTTATGACAACTGTAAACTCAAACTCTTGAAACAACAAGACCCACCGACATATGTGCCCTTGTAAAATGAGTTTATTTACCAAGTACTTCAATGCCATGTGGTCCATGTAGAATATGAAGGGTGTTGCCAATAGATATTGCCTAAATTTGTGCAGCGCGTAGATCATGGACAATGCTTCGTGCTCAGTAGTAGTATAGTTCTGCTCTACTGGTGTTAACTTCCTACTAGCAAAACACAAGGGGTGGTCAACAATTCCTTCTCCAGGTTGTGCTAAGATTTCCCCAATCGCCATCCCCAAAGCATCAACATGTACATGGAATGGCTTGTCCCAAGAAGGAAAGCATAATATGGGTGCAATGATAAGCTTATTCTTCAATGTATCAAATGCCATCTGTTGTGCCTCTCCCCAATGAAATTTACATTTTTTGTTTCAACAATTCCTTCCAATGGCTGGACGATCTTGGCATACCCCTTAATAAATTTCTGGTAATACCCCGTATGCCCAAGGAATCTGTGCACTGCACTCTGGCTGGTAGGTTCCCCCAATCCCACAATAATGAAAACTTTGGTAGGATCCACCAGCAAACCTTCCTTACATATGATATGCCCCAACAGGGTTCCAAATGGAGTAGCGAAGAGACATTTCTTAATGTTGAGGGATATGCTCAACTACGAACATCTCTCAAACATCAAGTGCAATATGTCACAATGATCCTTTACTAATCCATATACCATCCAATCATCAAGGTAGACTTGAAGGAACTTATGGATAAAATCCTGAAATGCCTGGACCACTATGCGTGAAAACACAATAGGCACATTCTTTAGTCCAAAAGGCATGAGTGTATAGGAAAAAATTACCCATTCAGTGGTGAAAGTTGTCTTTTCTTGGTCTTCCTTTGCAATTCTAACTTGATGATACCTGAGAATCCATCCGTGAAGGAATAGATCTCACACCCAGCTACTCCCTCCAGGATTTCTTCAGTGAAAGGGGTGGGAAAGGGATCAATGACACATACCACATTCAAATCTCTGTAATCAACATAGATCCTTATCCTCCCATCCTTTTTAATGCTAATAACCATTGGGCTTATCCATTCTGATTCCTCAACAGCCTCAATGATGCCTGATGTGATCATCTTGTCTATCTCTTCCTTTACTTGAACAAGATTTGGGTTCATTCGATAAGGTCTCTTCCAAATTGGGTGCACTCCTTCCTTTAGCTTGATTTTCATTTCCCCCAAGGAGTGGTGAACCCCCTTTAGCTCATGGTACCCACATGGAAATAAGTCCTGAAACTCGTGCAATAGATCAATGATCTTTGAAACCTCCTTTTCTGACCAATAGTCCCCAATAGTGGCCTCCTTAGGTTCCATTTCTGAGCCAATGTTAACCTTATTTGTCTTGAGTGGTTCATGGTAGGTGCACACTTGCTCATCAGCACTATCTATTACTTCACATGTACCTACAGTATGGTTAACATCCAAATTCTCCACTTCTTCACCATCGATCACATAGACCAATTTTCCTTTCTCTTTCTCCATGCATGCATGCTCAAGTTGTATCTCCTCTGATTCTTCCTCATCAAAGCACACTTCTAAACTAGGTTCACCCAATAATTCCAGTATTCTATCCTCTATCATGGCACTATCTCCCATTGTTAGGTGCTTAACAACCTGCAATGCCTCATCCACCGATGGCTTGGTGCTCCGATATTCAAAATCTTGAAGGAGGTCAGCCGTCAACTCCTGCCAATTTCCTATCTGACGGTGCATCTCTGAGTGAATGTACCATGTGCACATGCATAGCCTTGTAAAGTGGAGTACAACTTATGCACCCATAAATAAGGTGGCAAGGCTTCCATGCCTTCCATCCAGGCCTTCTCACATGCTTGGACATGAAACGAGGTGGGTTCCTTCCCATGATAATCTTGTATGATAGTAGGTGCATTGCTCCAGGAAAACCTAATAGAGAACATGATTCTCACTTCGCACCACTCTAGAAGGCTATCATGATGGGTCACCCACCAATGTGTTGTGGTTTTGAGAAAGGTATAGCTGAGCATCCCTCTCCTCTCAACCTCACTTCTCCACTGGGTCTCCATTTCTCGTAGGAAAACATCAGGGTTGGCTCCTCCAGAATAACTTGGTAACTTCTTTCCTCCTAGGTGCTTGATTGAGCATGCCTTTGCTACCCTTGTCACAGAGCCTCTTAACTGCCTTCCCACCAACTCATATGTCTCATGCACCCAATTGTCACATGCCACACTAGTTGTATCACTTATAGATTGAGTGTCTTCCCACTGAATAATGCCCTCCTTTGTTGGTTGTACAACTTCAGGGTCCCGGATAGTGCACACATAAATTTTGTCTAGGTCCTCTTCTCCTAAAGGCTCAATATAGGGTGTTGACTTCCCATCTGTCAAAGGAATGATAACTCGTTCCTCTTTGTTCTCAAATCTTATATACCCCTTATTAAAATGCAAGTCAGCATTGTTCTTATAGCACCAGGGGCACCCAAGTAACATTAGAAAGTTGTCTGCCTCAGCAAGCGCTAAGACTTTGAAGTCCTTAGTGAATTTCTCCCCTTGGATAGTGATAGCAACATCCTTTAAAACACCAATGGGCATCACCTTTGTCTTGTTGGCCATATACAACACATTTGAAGATGGCTGTAATGGGGGCCTTCCCATTTGATTCTAGGCATCCAGGGTGAGAACATTGACTTCCACACCCATGTCAATCAGAATGTTTCTTAGGAGCCATCCATCAACAACTGCATTCAAGGTAATCTCCTTATCATAGTCAATGTTGTGGGGGGAGGTTAGCATGCAAAACCTACCTCTTGCACTCTACTCCAGCACTTGGTATCTTATTCCTCAACCATTCTCCTAATAGAGGAATGATATTTTCTTGCCTCAACATTTTTCATACCTCCTTGACATCATCTAGATCCTTCTGTGGAGCCTCAATGCTCTTCTTCTACTCCAACTTTTGGGATTGCTCCTTCAGACATTGAATTTCCCCTTGAAGACTCCTGATTACATCCATGGTCTCTTGATAGACTTCCTTCTGATGGGTAGGGTCTAGATACTTCCCATACACCACCTCTTCCCTCATAATCAACGGTCTCTTCTTTGGTATCTCCCTAGCGCACACAGCCTCAACTCGCATTGTCACCAAAATAGGTTCTAATTCTACCTCACGTGCCACTCTTGGCATCCACTGTGAGTCTTCTTTCTTAACACTTACCATCCTGACACCTTTATCCTTCCAGTGTTGTTGGCTCATATGTTCAAATAACTCTGGGCATTCCTCATACTTGTGCTTCTTTCCACACCAAGAGCATTGTAATAGATCAGGACATTCACACTTATAGTGCTCCGTAGACCCATAATTGTAACAAGTTCCACATGTGAACTCACTTCTTCCACCTCCATGGTTTCCTTGACCTTGAAACCCTCCACAAAAGCTTCTTCCATGAGCTCCTCCATCCACACGCCCTTCATAGTGATGACCATCATCCTTGGAATTGTTTGTAATGCTGGTCTGGTGCACACCAATATCAATGGCATCATGTATCTGGTCAATCAATCTACAATCCTTAGTGTCATGAGTAGTAGAGGTGAAAATTTTGTAGTAGCAAGACACATTCTTATGGATCACGCACTTGCAGTAGTGGACACCTACTTGCATCATGATCTCATGGAAAATCTCACAGTCTACTATCATGGTGCACACCAATCTCTGAGGACAACTTTCCTTTGTGTGCCCCTCTACCTCACAATCTGTGCACCATAGGCCACTGCGAGTCTCATGCACCAAGTTCACAGATAGCTTCTCCAACTAATTTTCCATTGCAGCAATATGAGCTTCAAGAAAAGGGCTAACACTAGTATCTACGCTTCCTAATAGCCTCAACATGCAGGGTAGCCTCCAAGGCCTCGCACGTAGGTCTGTGAAAGTATTGTGTGAAATTCTCTCCTAAAAGGTGTTATCAACCCTCCAAAAAACCATTGAGCATGCTGAGAAGGATGAATATCATAAGATAGTTTTGACAAGAGAGTCTTAAAATGTGCATCATATTCCTGCACACTCTCTGCCATACCTTGTTGAATTTCCTTCAGTGCACTAATGCTCTTCTGTTCAAACTCAGGAATATGAAATTCAGCTAAGAAGGCATTACACATCGCATGGTGTAATCTACCACTATCTGGTGGGGGTCATACTTCTGGTACCAACTATGCATGCATCCCTGTAACTTTGTTGCAAACTGACTTTCCTTCCATTCTAGGGTAGTGATCCCCTTTGCACACCATAGCAGCTCACACTTGTGTACATGCTCTACAACATCCTCAACACCTTTGTAGTCTAGTAGATGCAAATAAATTTCAAAAAATACTTACTGAGGTGGTTGAGGCCCTTGTCCTCTTGATCTAGAACCTTGATTTCCTCTCGTGTTTCCTCTACCACCAAATCCACTAGATCCACCAGCACTTGTCTCTCCTGATCCACCAGATCCTCTAGATCCACCAAGTCCACTAGGTCTGCTAGTTCCTATTCCACCAGATCCACTTCCTCATAGCTGGCTTGGAAAGGGTCCTGAAGTGGTCATGCCCTGTGTCCCCATTGTCACATGAACTACACACTAATAGTTTGTGATATTGCACCACTACTAGATGTGTGTCCCATGCCACTTCTAGATGTGATACCCAAGCTTTGTGTACCCATACTTTTCCCAAATGTCATTCTAGACAATATACCTCCAAACATAGGAAATGATTATGCAGCCATAGATGTGCCAAATGAAAAGTTATACCTCCTTGGTGTTGATCGGTCACTTCCACCAATACCAACTAGGTTAGCAATACTTATCTCTAGATTTGGAAAACTAAGCACCAGGGGTTGGTCACCAGGTGGATTCAGATGTGCATTGATGACTCTCCTTTCTCCAAGTGATGAGCTCTCATCAGAAGCTGAAGGGGTCTCTCTCCCGCGCTTGCCAAGATGGGGTAGCATAGACTACTCAGGCTCCATGTCCTCTGCGTGAACCTCAATTCCTTCCCGCAACATCTACCTCCATAAATCCATCACTCCTACAACTTCATGTTGTCTATCTAACTCCCTCTCATGAGCTTCATTATACTTGAGTTCATCTCTCTTCCCTCTCCTTTTCAGCCACAAGTTCTGCCATCTTCCTCCACTCTAGCTTCCTCTCCCAACGCTCAGAAGAAGCTTAGTTGGCCATAGGAAATGCTTCTAAACTTAGTGTAATGATCATGATCTTTATAGCTAAAGGTATAACACACAAGAATGATCCTCTTGGCTCTCTTAAAAACTCAAACTCAACAATCTCTAGGTAGGAATACATAGAAATCACGTACTCCAAGGTGTAACTTGTCAACACTCTACTCCACCAATGATCAACAACACGTGTCCAAGTCAGATCAACATCATGCAGCCTCTGATACTCATCTTGGGTCCATACATGAGGTCTATAGTACCAGCTTGATCTAGATGCATACACCAAAATCCATTCATACAACTCCACTGGAAAGCAACAAAAGAAGGTCTCATACAACTCATGATACAAATGCTCTTCTACCCATTTACATGCATCAAACTTAGGTCTAGTACTAAATCTCTAAGAAAACTCATCCTCATGATTTTAAGCCATGCTTCGACACTTTCCAAGGTCAAGCACTCTTTCATCACACACCATTCTCAAAAACAGCTTCAAAAAGAGGTCCCGACAATGGAACCAAGATGTAGTCATTTATTTACCCTTAATAACTTTACTAACCCCAAGCGCATCAGCCTATCACCCAGCGGGGTGCTGGGCACTCAACTGAGGCACGCACGGGTGCCTGAGCCCCTCCTTTATGTGAGCTTTGTGAGAAGGTTCCACCATTAATGGAGGATGATTTACAGAAGCAGGAGTACATTCACTTATTTAAAGAGGTAGAAAATGCAACTAGCAGATCTAACATTAGTGCATCACAAAAGCTAAAGAACATTGCAAGAAGCATAATAAACTGGATCTAAGCCATGATAAGTCAAATGACACAAGGGTTTACACCCTTAAGAAAATATACAGATTGAACCCAAATATATATTGATTTAACATAGTTCAGGTAGCCACATTACAGTCAAAAGGGTCATCTCAGACCATATACAGTAAATGACAGGGACCTAACTCTCGCAATTCCTTCCCCATATGAGATCCTAACTATACTTTTCCCATTTTAACCCTTATTATAGATCCTAGTCCCATACAGAGGTTTATGGCATCCCTTACAACCCTTAGCACTAAGTGCTCTAAACCCTAGCATTACTACAACACATTGTTACTCTGCTTCTTATTCTTTATGTGTTCCCTCTGTCTCCCATCATCTCTTGCATTCTATATTTTTTCTATCTCTTCATCCCTCTTCTATCTTCTCCTCTTTTATCCTCTCTTTTGTTGTCATCTATCCTCAAGCATCTCTTTTTATAGGATCAACACCCACCACCATGCCTTCTCTCCTAGATAGATCATGTGCCAAGTGTTGATGTGGTCCTCCATTGGTGAATGCTTATCCCTTTGTAAACCCTCCACTCTCTACAATGATGTCTTCTGGGAATATTCCCTGCATGGAATTTCCTTTTCTTGACCTCCAAGGTTCCAGGCTGGCACCTTATCCATTCATCACACCTAGTCGGGTCTTCATGTTTTTCCTCAAGTGCCTCTAGAATGCCAAATATGGCTAAGTATTTTAAACTCATGTTTTGCTTCCCACACGTGCCCTGGTTTCACTTAAACCCTTCTTAAACCCCTTTGTCCTACGTGCCTTCCCCTGAGTTCCCTTCATTTCACACATATTTTCATGTCGTTCTTCACTCATTGAATCATAATTTTTGTCTTCAACAATTCATCACCAATCTACTCTTTAACTCCCACACCTAATATTAGGTCTTCAAAAATGATTTGTCATCATCAATCATGCTCTCTTCTTCATAATAATGAACTTCACATACTCCCATTACTTCTCTGTCGATCTCATCTCACTTTCTTCACCCATAGGCACCTATCTCTCATATAAACTTTTATATTTTCAATATGCATCAATAAGCAATGTTCCACCACATCAAGGCACCTGTATACATTAAGATACTCTCACATATGTCCTTTGTACTTCACCTTCAACATAAATCTTCATATAACTTGTACAAGGAGATGAAATGACTTGTCTTCAAAACCGCCTCAACATTTCCATTATTGTATCTGACATGCAATAGTTATACTTTCATGAGTTGTAGGTTATTTCAATATTCTCTGAGGTCGAATGATGGAAAAAGAAGGCTCTTGAACTTCCTTACACTCTACCACAATTGAAAATATTCTATTCAGACCTTTGTGCATGGTTTTGTAACAATTTTCTAGCTATTGTCTTGCTCTTCCAATGAGGTATATTGGCCTAATTTCACAAAAACTCACTGTAAGGTATGTCTGACATGTATGGACATTACAATGACTCCTCGACTTCTTTGAAAACCATTAAAACTTATTCCTCCTTCGTTATTTAGTCTTCATAAATCATAAAGGCATATATGAGTGCATTAGGTGTTTGTGCTAGTCATCATAGTTTTGAAGCAAGATCAAGGAGAGGATTTGTTATCACATCTTAGCTATGCATTTAACTCCATGAGCTTATAAACTAACCAAATGTGGCATGGATCACTTTGTTCACATCTTATTCAAACCCTTCAACTTCACAGACATAGAAGTTTGCATGTCAGTGATGGAGGAGCTTGATTGGAGACAAAAAGGAGGCCTTTGACAAGGTGTATGAGGTTTTGTATTTGATTTTCAACTGTAAAAGGAGGCAGAGTATCCTTACCCTCTTCATGCAGTATGCTTTTTAGAAAGATAATCATTGATTTGCATGCACAATACCATATCTTCAAGAATTGAACCAAATTATGCCCTAAACTTAGTTAGTCATGACTTTAAAATAACATTACAAAGGAGTATTAATTTTGTGTAGATTTCCTAGGTTCAATCAGGGTCAGATATGAAGGTAACTAACTCAAACTTACTTGATCTCTAAGCTTTGCTTAGTTAGGGTTTTAGGATTGAAACCCCAGTCCACTATTTAAAGGCTTACAACAATTCATACTTCATTCTTATGCTAACACAAGTGTGGGATGCCTTCTATAGACACAAAATCATGTACTTTAGGCATTAGTTATTCCCTATCTCATGCTACTATTTAATAGGTTTTTGAGTGAAGAAAGTACTAATTAACCCCCGTCTTTTGGCCATCTTAATTTGTTTTCTTTCATCATTCCTGACCTCTTGCACCCACATGCCCAATCATCTTTCATTGTTTTTACATAATTTTAGCTTTGACTGGGGCACCCATGGGCACCCTAGTCCCACTAAAGATGCCCTGATCCTTTTTTTAACTTTCTCACCACTTTTTGGGCACTTTCTAGCCATTTCAGCTTCTTATCTTATTGGTGGTCGGCCATCTCAGGGTTAATTATGAAATTAGATCAAGATAACCCTATAAATATAAAGTTGTGACACCATAATGAGGGACCAAGAACTAGTCACTACTATCATCCACCTATGGTTGCATTTATCAAAGGCATTTGGAGATCATTTTCATTCACTTAGCTCCATCACAAGGACAAGGTTGGTTAATTTGTATCACACAATCATAGGGGAGGGATTATAATCTATTACATCCACCATTCTACTACATTTTTAC
Organism: Taxus chinensis; assembly: GCA_019776745.2. Taxonomy (NCBI): domain Eukaryota; kingdom Viridiplantae; phylum Streptophyta; class Pinopsida; order Cupressales; family Taxaceae; genus Taxus; species Taxus chinensis. The sequence goes on along the minus strand of CM034146.1, from coordinate 11,852,367 downwards.
ATCTAGTTATTTCACACTACTTCACAAAGTGTGATTAACACAAGAGCACCTAGGGAACATGATGCACACACACACACCAGAACTAAATTTGGGTTTGAAATGTAGTGCAACACTCAGTTAGTAAGCCCACTGTTGTGGCAGCTGAGGTTAATTTGACCCATTCATTTGTATTCTTTTTTTTAGGGTTTTGATACTTCTTGTGGTCTCTTGCAAGTCCTTTCATCTTGGATTATTAGCGACATCTGGCGTAGTGCAGTAAACTTGATGCGATACACAGTGAGGGTTTTAGACCACTTGTTGAACCTCTGAAACTCAGTTATGAACCTTTTGCATAGACAAGTGTTCCCATTTTACAGACCAGAGCACCCGCAGGTGCCCTAATCCCTCTCCAAACACTTTAGTCTAGATAGATAGCTCAGATGCTTCCTTTTTGAGACCTATGCACATTCATTCCTACTTCCATATTATTATTTTTATTTTGCGACACAGTCCATCAAGCTCCTTTAATCATCTGAGTTCATTCTAACTCTTCTTGTGCTCTAGGGTTTAGCATTTTCATCTTCATAGTTGCTTGGGTTGTTTCACATAGTCACTTACTGCATTTATTTAATGTATTTACATGTCATTCTAGATTAGCTTAACTATCATATATCCCACATATTCCCCATTTTTAGTTAATCATTTTTAGTGAAACTGACTCCATCATTCACACTTCTAGGTTCTTCATTCATTGTTTTTCATCCTAGGGTTTTGTCATCATGAGTATCTCAATCAATGATTATTTGCTTGCAAATCCTGATTTACCACATAGAGTCCAACATTTTCTTACTACCACTTACATTCCTGTTGACATGCATCCAAACTCGGTTTATCAAGAATTTTCTAATGCATTCTCTTCACACATATTATTCAAGTCTAACCTTCTCATTGATGTTCACACTTTTGATAATGACCCACTTTTGCATATCATATGTCATATTCATAATGTAGTTGTTAAGTGTACTTTGATTGATAATGGATCTGAACTTAACTTGTGTCCTATGTCATTCCTTAAAGTTTTAATTCTTTCCACATGTGATGTTAGTCCATCTAGTATTTCATTATGAGCTTATGATGGTTATGTCCATCCATGTCTCGGTCATGCTACATTACCTATCACTGTTGGTCCAAAAACTTTCCACATTGTCTTTTTCGTTGTTGATTTCCCAGTCTCATACAACAATCTACTTGGTAGGCCATGGCTACATGCCATGCAAGTTGTCGCCTTTGTTGTACATAATTGTGTAAAATTCTTACATGAAAGCATTAAGTATACCATTTTTCATGACCACAATCCATTCTAGTATTATGACCAGCCTCGTAATACTAGTCTTCCTATTCCACACACAGATATTACAGATGAGCCCCAGCATATCAAAGAACCACCTCACTTTCCAGCACTTGACAGTACCATTTGTATGATAGATACAGTTTCTTTTGTGCCACCTGCTACTACTACTGCCATAATTCCTTATCAGGGGCTTGTCTAGTCTATGGGCATAGTTCTATCACACACACCTCCACATGTACCACCTACATTAGTGCATGCCCACCATTCACTTGCACCCTCTTCATGAATGACTCATATTAGGAACATATTCCATTTGATCCTACATGCGATGACACCATATGTACAAATGAAGGTTTAGCTCAACTCAGTTTTGCTTTTAAGGACCTCTATCCTCCTCATGATCCTCATTTATAATATGGCTTCATCACTATTACTGTTGCTTATGGTTTACGTGTTTTCCATCTCACAATATATCTCTCGCGCACTCCTCACTCGTCACCACTTACATTAGGACAATCATGGCTTGATTACATGGGGGGCACTCTTTATCCTAATCATATAGACCTCTCTTTCCCCATGCCTTTTAGGCACATATTCATTTGCAATAGTTCCTTTCTTGGCTATACATAGAATCTTACTCGTTGGTATGCACATGGTTGTCCTCTTCCTCCATTTATCTGATGAGTAATATGCCATGGGAATGTACAACTTACACCTCAATGGCTCATTACGTGATCAAACATACACTATTGCGTATCGAATCACCAATCTTTATCCATTCGGCTATGATCCTGAGAGCGATGATCTTCTAGATAGCATTACATGATTACATCCCTCATCTTACACACTTGGGAGTGACATAGCATCCAACATAACCCCCCCCCATTATAGCATACTTGCATAATACTAAATCACACTCTTAGCATTTACTCATACATCATCATAGCATCTACTCATATCTCATATTTGCATTCTCATACAACCATTCCTAACATACACATATTCATTCATACTTTAGGATCGTCATTACCTGGTGACACACTCTTGTGCTTCAGTTCACACTTGACTATTAAGGGCATACTACACATGAACCCAAGAATCTACACATTAGTTACTACACACTACATCTATTCACACATCATGCATCTTGCACTATATATTCTACTTTTAGTATACATCATTTCGACATTTACACATATACATGTCATACATCGTACTAGTCTTCATCATACATGTGTTACACTACTATTGTCCTTACATCTAACATTACATATTTCTCAACCTACTTACTACATTACTATTCTATCTACATACATTACATGCCACTCTATACATTACACTGTACACATTCTACACATCTTACATTTGTATTATACACATTGTGTATTTACATGTTCTATTCATCATATGGTCGTCTATTTTCACACATATTACATACTCTTCTACGTGTTGCACTCACTACCCTATGACACACTTTAGTACCTTGGTCCATAATCGACTACCAAGGGTTTACAAATCAAATGGACCTTATCATAATTACATGTCATCATTCGTTATTCCATCATGAAGCATTACTAGGATAGTGATATACATTATAGGCTAAATGGTCACCTACTCTATCATCTTATAGTGGTATATGCTTTAGGCTACATCACCACTCCCTACTATTCATCTTGTAGTGGTATACACTTTAGGCTACATCACCACTCCCTTTTATTCATCTTGTAGTGATACACGATTTAGGGCTAAATGATCACTCCTACATTCATTTTGTCGTGATATACGCTTAGGCTATAAGGTTCACGCACACATCATTTCTTCTATATGTCACATATCATCATCACTACACATACATACTTATCACAGCACACTAGACACAACACACACTATTTGAACTTTTCCCGATGATGCACTCTCATTTATGGTTCATTCTTGACTGCTGAGGGGGAAAACCAAATGAGCCTCACTTCATACAGTTCCATTCACTTGGGGGGCATGCGGCTCTTATCATTCCATCTTGCATTCCATTCCATCCATCCACAACATCCTGCATATTATGGTTGCTTTTAATTTTTCTAACTTTTGCTTGTTCATGGTCACTTTATTACATATGCTAGTTAGATTATTGGTATGTCATTTATCTATACCATCCACACATGCGTGTTTGCTTCTTTTTCTAGTTGTGATCACAGATACATGTCTCTTACACATCATAGATGGTCGCCTTCTACCCTTCCTACACTAGTCGAGGGGGGCATCCACATTCATCTCTCACAGGTTTCATTGTTTCATTTTGTACTTAGCACTTGACATTGCTTGCTTATACACATTTTTGACATACTAGTTATCTTTCTAACATGTTAACGGGTGCTTCATGTGTAAAATTTGTTATATAGGGATATTTTTTCCCATACTTATTTGTTACATTGCTTGTTTATTGTTTGCAGGCCTTGCCCTATGTTTGATGCACACATTTATTTTTTTATATGCGGCCATAACGGCCTTACGTGTCTTGTGACATCGTGAGTGATGTCCCATGTTTTTAGCTTGCTTTGTGCGGCTTACTTGTCTTCTTGTGTGTTTACATTACTTTTCTTGATAGCTTACACATTGTTTGCGTAGATTACACATTGTCTTATACATGCATGCTTGTTTGTACTAACAATTGTCTTTGGCTAGCCTTTTATTTATGCATGCCTTGGTTTCTACCAAGTGCTTTCCTTTCCCCCTGCAGGGCAAAGTTTCAGAGTTCATATGGTTGGTCCTCTTTTAGGGCCACATTCTCCTATCAACAATGTTGCATATGCCCCAAAAGAGGGGGGCATCATTTGGGGTTTTACATACTACACAACGCATTTACATTGGTTCAGTTTAATGCACTTTCTGCCCTTGGCATTATGGTTTACATACAACGAGTGGGTTCGGACCAGTCTACAAACCCTATACACAATGGATTTTAAAGGACATGGTAGTCCTTAGCATTTTGGGAAGTATTTAAAGGTTAAAGGATACAACGAAATTCCTCCATATACTTCTTTGGCCAGTGGCATCGGATCGCCCAAAAAAAACCAATAGTATGAAATATACTTCTACACTCTCTTTATCGATATGGATCAGGTGCTCATGTTCCATTTACATTTTTCATTTGTGTATTTTACATTTACACACTTTTACATGTGTCTTTTGCATTGCATTTTTACACATACATACATACATATTTGACTACTTGATCATTTTCTCCTTACATGTCCTGTCGTATGAGAAACAAGCAGTCAAATGGGGGCAACAAAAATAAAAAATGTCAACAACAACATTTTGCACGATAGCTATACACACCATAATAACCATGCAAGTATATCACACACATCAGCAGCTACACACACTTTTTTTCCCTAGGTTTACTCTCATAAATTATTTTACAGATTTTCATCTTTATTTTCCACGCTCCATCATATTTTTGTCATTTCACACTTTGTCTAGTCCTTCGACACATTTTATACTACAATCTTCATGGAAATCAGATACGCATCTCTACCTACTTTATATTACCGAGAATTCTGCTCGCCAACATAAAGTGGGGGCATATGTAGACACAAAATCATGCACTTTAGGAATTATTTAGTCTAGGTCTCATACTACTATTTAGAAGGTTTTTTAGTGAAGAAAGTGCTAATAAACCCCTGTCTTTTGGCCATCTTTCTTTATTTTATTTTTTCCATTCCGAACGTTTTACTCCTACATTTCTAGAGTTAGCTTTCACTCATCTTCTACATCATTTTAGCTTTGACTAGGGTGTCTAGGATAGTACTGGGGCACCCATTGGTTCCCTAGTCTCACCATCGGTGCTCCGATCCTTTTTTGATACTTTCTCACCACTTTTTTGTCTCTTTCTAGCCATTTTATCTTCTTATCTATATGGCAGTAAGCTATTTCAGGGTTAGTTATGAAATTAGATCAAGATAACCCTATAAATATAAAATTATGACACCATAATGAGAGACCAAGCACTAGTGACTACTATCATCCATCTAGAGTTGTATCTATTAAAGGAATTTGGAGATCATTTTGCATCCACTTAGCTCTATCAAAAGGACAAGGTTGGTTCATTTGCATCACACAAGCATAGGGGGATGGATTTTATTATATTCTATGCACACATTCTATTACATTTTATACATCTAGTTATTTCTCGTTACTTCACAAAGTGTGACTGACACAAGATCACATAGGGCACATGATGCACACACACACCAAAACTACATTTGGGTCTAAAATGTAGTGCAATGCTCAGTTAGTAATCCCACTGTTGTGGCAGCTGAGATCAATCCAACCCATTCATTTACATTCTTATTTTTTTTAGGGTTTTTATATTTCTTGTGGTATTTCTTACAGGTCTTTCCATCCTCTTGAATTATCAGTGACACCTAGACGTAGTGCAGTGAAAAATATCTGATGCGACACACAACGAGGGTTTCATACCACTTTTTAGACCTATGAAACTCAGTTCCAAATATTTTGTGCAAACGAGGACATCCATTTTGCAAACCAAAGTGACCACAGGCACCCTAGTCCTTCTCTAGGCACCCCATTCAAGAGAATCAGCTCAAATCCTTTCTTTTTGGGACCTCTACACAATCGTTCCTGCTTCCAGATTATTTTGTTTATTCTGCGACAAACGCCATCAAACTATTTTAAGCAATTGAGTTCATTTTAACTCTCCTTACACTCTAGAGTTTAGTGTTGTAGTGCCCACTTCCCTTTGACACCTTTTGATGCTTATTTTAATATTGTTGATTACATTATGGACACTATTATAGTTTTGATTTAGTATGATGTTAGACATTTGATCATGGATTATTGTTGATCTTGATTTGGTTATGATGCATGATGAGTATTAGAGACACCTCATATGAGGATGATGATATACTATTCGACATGGATATATTTTGAATGATATTCGGGCATGTGATTTTGGATATTGTGAGTAGACCTAGAAAATAGACATTATATGATGATGATATAGTTGTTGATTAAATTACGAATGATATAGTTGTTACTTCGATGTTGTTGTGATTCATTTATATAGATGCTTTTGGAATTATATTTATATTCATTTTGGATGTTCTGATATGGCCACGAGGCCGAAGGAGGTATTTGTGTTTTGCAAGTTAAATATCACAACAAACATCGGGGGATTGGAGACCAACCACAATGGAATTCTAAGTGAATTCGACAAGGTCACCATGACAACTTGTTTTGTTGTGTTTGTGTTTGATTGTTGTTAGGGATTCCAATGGGGGGGATCACCTTTAAATGTGACCATGGGTTTTGTGTATTTTACTATGTGGTCCCTTTTTATTATTGTTTGTATGTATTTTATTAGTGATGTGTCCCTTTCTTTTTTTAATTTAATTGTGGTAAATTAAATTTAAATTTAAATAAATCAAATTGGGATATGAGAAAATAATAATGGAAGTTGTTGGCTCTTTGTATTAAATATGTTAGGGATGTGTAAGTTTGTGTAAGAGTTGTGTAAGTCAAATTTTGGAGTATGAAATACTCCACCTCCTTGGAAATTCGAATTTGTCCTTGGGGGCTATTTTTGGAGGCTTGTGGGACAAGTAAAACTTGTCTCGTGCCTCTTAAAGCTATTTACCAACCATACCTATAGTTGGAGGGTTGATTTTAGACCCTTTTAATGCATTTGTATCAATCATGTTGCATGTTTCAATTTCACTTTCTTCATGTTTTAAATTTGCAGTCCTTTAGGGTGTAGGCTTTTTGGAGTGTGCAAGTAAATTGTCATATTTTCACCCACCTCTGTATTGTGCTTTGGAGAATGAAATTTTAGAATTTTGTGTTGGAGTTGAGGATGTGTGATGTGGCATCCTACATGGATCCACATCATCCTCTTCTCTCCCCTCTTCTATAAAATTCAAACTCTTTGCTTGTTTTGGGTTGTTGAATCATTTTGCATGCTTCCTTGGGGAGAATTTTCTTGTGCTTGGAGCTCTTGCTTTTGGAAGGATTTTAGAAAACTTTGCATGCTTGTTGGTTGTTGATTTTGGGACTATATTCTTAGCATTGAAAGCTTGTTGTTTGGAAACAAAAGCTACCATGGAGAGGTAGGAGCTTAGATCTTTTCTTATGTTGTTAATTCTGCTTGTGTTGGTGTGAATGGTGCATGTTTTGTTTATTTGTTGGCTATTTGGGTAGACTGCCATAGGGATGGTGTAGGAGAAGGCTATGGGAAATTCATGTGGGGGGCATAAGGGAATGTCAGTGGCATCAAAATTATTGTGGAGGGAGTTTAGGTTTGGGATCCACCATGGAAAAGAAATAGCTTGCATTTCTTACTTTGTGAGGGGCATAAGGAAAAATATGTGGGGGGCATAAGGAGGGATTGTGGGGAGCATAAGGATATGTGTGATGAATTATTTAGTGACTTGTTACAGGTGGATGCCCAATTCCCATTGGGAGGCATAAGTAGCTTCCCCCATAGTCCTTGCTCCTTTGGCTTGAATGATAAACCCTGAGTTCTGTTTGAATGTTTTCAAATGCAGTTGTAAACTGTTGTTTGTGTTGAACTATGTTTTAATTTGATTATGCATGTTGAAAGAATGTTATGTGTTGTGGAAGCTTGTTGTTGCCATGGGTTGTAACCCATTTATTATTGCATTGTGATTGGGGCTCGGGGCCAATGATGAAGGATGGCTTCTCCTTTAATTGGATTTCTTGGTTGCATGGAGAGTGTTGCCTTTCCCCCACTTTTGTTGTGATAAAATTGGAAGAAAAGGAAACTTGCATGTTGTTGTTCTGGAGTAGAAGAAGACAATTTTGTCAGCCCCTTGTGAAATATATTTCATTGTAACCTTTCCCACTTTGAAGTGGATGAAATTGTAATGTTTTTTGTGAAGAAAAGATGTATGTAATTGGTTATGAAAGTTGCATATTCGAAATGTGAAAAATATTTATATTCTATTTTGTACATTTAAAAGAAAGAAAGTGAAATCTACTAATTGCATTCAAGGAAGGGAAGAATGTAAATATGTATTTCTTTTAGAATTAATAAAGAATTGCAAGACCTTCCCTCATTTGCATTGTTGATTTAAATTGGAATATCAGATTGTGAATGAAATCTTTGTTTGGAAAAATGGAAAAAGGAAGAAACAAGTGAGATGTAATTGTATAATTCTGCCTTGTTTAAAATATATGATTTTGGGAAAGATAGAAGCTGGATTATTGTTTTTAATGATTTATTGAAGAAGGAAAACACTTAATTCTAGCACAGGATGAATTCAATGTTTCATTGTATGGCAAAAGAGATAATTAAATCTCTATTTGAAAGGAAGAAATGTATGTGGGAATAATACAATATTTTGTATCTTTTGGAAGTGTATAAAATTGAAATCAGAGTTGCATTTTGGGTTTAGAATATTTGATTTAAATCATTTAAATGTGTTAGACTAGATGAGAAATGAAATTTCGTATATGAATGATGAAATTGATATCTAGATCCTTCAGGAAATTGATCTCTATCTTGAATCTAAAACTGGCAAATATTTTAATTAAAATGCACAATTTGAACCAATTAAAATTCAACATTGAGATGTTAAAATTTAGCATGCTATGACATCAATGAACTCAAATTGACAGAAACACTTAAGGAAATAATTCAAAACATTGCAAAATCGGGCCCAAACCGTTCACAGTCATTTTGCAGTCTTTGTTTCTGTCAATTGTTGGAAAAATTCAAATTGGAATCAATTGAGAAAATTTACCTTCCTATAAAATCCTAAATCCCTCCTAGAATAATCCTCCATGTTTGTTGGGCATGTTGAGTGAAGGAGAAGATCAAATTGAACCAAATCTATAAGTTAAAAATTACCAGTTTGCTTTAAAAATCCTGCAGAATGTTTTCTTAAAAATTACCCCTCTAACTTTATCAAAATACAAAATTTATGATTCCTTTGCAAGGAGGGCATCGAGAGCTTTCCAGAAAGTCCTCGTTTTCCATAAAATGAGTTTTCTAGCAAAAGTTATGGCCCTTTGAAGTTTTCCTTCCTTGGTGGGAAAATTTGGGAAAATTTTCCCTAGCAAGGCCAGTGCCCGAAAAATTCCCTTTAAAAGTCCTTAGAATTTTTTTTAAAAAAAATTTGGGGAAATTTTTTGAAATTTCCCCCACTGCCCCACAGCTAATCAAAGGTCACATGGCATAGCGGAGGGGCAAAACTCTCACGGACTTTATCTTGTTGTTTTTGAAATTTTGTTTTTGGAAAATTTTGGAGTTTACCTCTGTGGCCCCGCACTCCCGCCCTCACCCTGGTGAGACCTTTCTACAGACGCGCGGACCCATGTGTGCCATTTTCCCCTTTTCTCTCCCTTTGGAATATTTCTCCAACTGACCCCACCGCCCCACCTGTCCCTCTCTTTCTCCCCGCTTCGGCTCGTTGAGTGTCACGTGTCCCTGGCAGACCCGCGGGTGCGTGGGTGCTAAATGGTCTTTCTCCCCCTCCGGCGAATGTCTCCAACTTTCTCTGCCACCCACCCTTCCCTCATCCTCTCCCCGCCTTGGCTTAGAGCCCGACACATGTCATTAGAGGACCTGTGAAGGCATGGGAGAAATGTGAACTTTGCACACGCGCGGGGAAAATTTCTAAACACCACCCCGCAACCCACCAACCCAGAAAATGGGCTTCCTTCCCCACTCGACACATGTCCCTTTTAGGAAAATTTTCACTGTAAGGCCCGCTGACCCATATCTAGAGTTTTACAAGGAGTTAGGAGGACTTATTTATATCATCGGAAAGGTGAGAAAATTTCCTATCCAGTGGGAATGATTTAGGGAAATTTTGAATGTGTTAAGTGTGGGTAAAACCAAGTTGAAAATATGATCCTGTTAGACAATGGAAATGGTGTTAATTTACCCCCTGAACATATCTGAAGCTTCAAACCCTAAAATTTAGACCTTGTAACCTCTGATAATTGTCAATAAAAGAAAAGTATGTTTTAGTACATTAAACTTGTTCCGGAACTTGTTAGTGTCAACTATGGGTCTTACAACCTAGTTGGGGACAATTCTAATTTTAAAAATCCATAATTTTCCTAACTAACCCTAGGTTGTTTCTTGGGTCTCAAGTGGGTTGTTTTAACGGGCATCAACAAGCATTTTCATCTTCATAGTTAATTAGGTTATTTCACATAGTCATTTACTTAATTTATTTATTGTATTTACATGTCACTCTAGATTAGATTAACTATCATATATCCCACATATACCTAATTTTAGTTAATCACCTTTATTAGAGGTCTTTGCTATAATATCAAGCCTTCTTTTTCATGAGGAGATAAAGTAACTTCATGATTTGATTCACTATCAGTGTTCTTCTAATCTACCACAAAAACTAAACCCAGTTTTCAAAAAGGAAGAGTTTTACCTGTCATATCCTTTGTCCTTAATTTCTAAGTCACCTTTTTGATAAGGTCCTTTCATTGAGCAACTTAACACACTAAATCAATCACCATTTCAAGGGATATATTCGTGAATGCCAAGCATTTGCAGGACTATGTGAACTAGTTCTCAAGTCACCAAAGGACAGTCTTGAGTTTGAGACTTCTTGCTCACAAACCTTCACTCACATATTTACCCATTACACTTATACTTCACTAAGAGGGGTATTCAACATGATCAAACTTATTTTGATTGGATTGAAAGAGAAGGATCTCGTTTTCATGCCCAAAACACATCCCATTGTGAATGTCCGAAGGTGACTGTTTTGGACCTTTAGAGGTTATACACCAATTATCTTTATTTGGTCAAGAGCGTAGTTTGAATGTAATATTTGGGACTCGTATATCCTTATTTGAGTCATATGGCTCATTGACACAAGCACTTTACCTCAACAGGTTCACCTAGATCAATAACTAGTTCTTGTCGAGACTTGTTCTTCAAGGCTATGACTGAGATAGGCATAACTTGTTTAATTTTTCAACATGGCACCCCTAATATCTTCATAGAAAACAAGAGAGTGACTCATATAGCCATCCTTGTCACACATTTCAACTTGAAGCCCTTCACATCAAGCAGTATACACAAACTTTGCAAAGACTGAGATACCCCTATACAATACAGTCAACCATGAGGAACATAAATCCCACCATTCTAACCTAGAAGAAGTATTCTACAATCCTGAGAGGTTGTAAAAACTTGAAAACTTGAATTGGAAACAAATAAGCTCATTTTATGCCTATCGCTTCAAGGAGGAGGTTTGGTGAGTGTAAGATCATTGATAGAAAAATGAATAGAAATTTTGTGTTCCTTGACTATTTAACCTCAAACTTTTTACAAAAGTTCAATATTGGAGTGCTCTTCAAAAAATCCTCTTATGATTTATCTAAAGAAGGATTGTCAATTTTTTTGAGTGCTAAAAATATAGGTCATTGTTTTAGCCCTTCTCACTTTACTCATTTTTGGTAAAACTTGAATATCTTCAACAATATTCTTCAAAAATTCATGAAACTTGACCCCAGAGCACTAAAACACCTTCCTATACATGATCCATAGATTCATTACTCATAAATTATCCTGTACAGTCAGGACTAATCTCATTTCCTAAGCTTCCACTTCTAGTTCTTAAAGGCATTTTTAGAGAAAACTTGAATTTTTCCTCCAAGGGATGAATTATGCCACATAGCTACTAATAAATGCTCTAATAAGTGTTATTAGGCTCCTACCATGCTCACCTAGGATTTTCATGGCCTGCTTTGAGCTCTTACACCTTATTAGGCTCTAGAACTAGGCCTAAATGGGCTAGTTCCAAGAGTGACTTGCACCACATGACTTGATTAACACCCTAAAAGCTCTTGCACATCCTTAAAACACTATTTTATACCTATGGGACACCTAATCACAACACACCAATTATCTCTATACCTTCAGTGGGCATCTACCTCACTGACTAAGCCTATACCACCATGAAACCATCATGAATGTTCAAGGAGACATCATGAGACCACTCTGTGAAATCCAACCACCATTGAGAAGGCACTACCTATCAACCTTCGTGACCTTGATTGATCCTCACTTCACCAATCACACCTTTTTCATCAATGTCACTTGACATCAACGAAAACACCAATGCACCAGGGTACAACAATGGGAAGTATGAATATTGACATCTTAGGAAGCAAATGGGATGCAGTAGCATTGTTAGGAGGGTGAGATGATGTAGCAATGGATGAGTTAGATGGAGGGTGTGGATGGATGGTGATCTTAGGAGGTGTGTGAATTATAACCTTAGAAGTGGGTGGAGACAAGTGAATAGTTGTGGATGCATGCTTATGTGGAATGGGAGAAAGAGACTACTCATGAGAGCAAGATCCGAAGGAAATGACAAATTTTTCTTATAATTATTGTAATTTATCATGTAGAGCACAACAGTCATTGTCACGGTGGACATTTATGCTTATGATGTAAGTGATGAGGAGGATGTTGATCAGAAGGCAAGCGGATAAGGCACGTATTAATAAAAGTATGCAACACATCATGAGGCTTAGCACCATATGGAAAGTGCAATAGTTCACAAGGAGGGGGTGGACAAAACTTAGGTGTATTCCTATGCAGTGTAGGTGAAGGAAGATGCTTACGTGAAGGAGGAGATGGTGACCATGGAGGAGGCTTAACGGATGGAAGAGGAGAAGAAGTAGTAGATGATGAAATAGTAGAAGTAGAAGGGGGTGATATAACATGTGCAACAATTAAATCTTGTTCTATATCTATAACTTTATTGCACAAAAGCATAAAATATTCACATGTACCATATAATAATTTTTCTTTCAATGCAGGAATCAAGCCATGAAAAAGATAAATTGCTTTTCTAAATCAATGGGCTCAAATAATAACTGATACATGCAAGAATTAGTAAAATGTAATCTATAATGGGTAATTTCTTTCCTTGATGTAAAGTAGGTAAATAATCTTATGTAACTCTAGGACATTGTTAACCATAAACCACCTAAGAAAAACATCCTCCATATCACAGTAAGTGCTAATAGATCCATAAGGAAAATAAGTGTACCATTGAAGAGCATGATCAACAAGACTATGATGAAAATATTTGAGGAGCAAGTTGTCATGATAATAAGAGGCCATTGTTGAAAGATAATGGTTGAGATGCAAATAGGGGTTTCAGTGCCATCAAAACATGTAAATGTAGGCATGATGAATTCCTTAGGGAAAATGGAATTGTGGATTTTTTTAGGTATTGGATTGTCATGCAAAAGAATTATTATCAATTGAAGCATAGTACGTTTTTCTTTCAAGATTGAGAGTATGAAATTGATCTTGTAAATAACCGACAACATGCATGAGAGATAAAATATCATGTGAGGGGATGGCAGAAGAAGTGAGAGGTAGATTGAGAGGTTGAAGTTTGCCATTGTGGGTGATCATGGGAATGTGAGAAGAAGAAGTGGATGTGGAAGGAGGAGAATGACATCAGGGCTTTATGGTAACGCTAGATGTAGATGCAAAAGAAATAATAAGAGGTTTACTAGTAGGAATAGTAAAATCATCATGAATTTCATTTGTAGAACTAGAAGAAAGATGTGGGAGAGGAAGAGAGGAACATAGAGTATTAATGGAAATGATAGAAGTAGAATAAGAAGATATGATAAGAGGTGTACTAATAGAAGGAGTAGAATCATCATGTGCAACAAATTTAGAAAGAGAAGAAAGAGGAGTACCAAATTCACATTCAACGGATGAAAGAGGAGTAACAATATTGTGAACAAGGTCGTGATCAGAAGCATAACCTACATCACTATCACACACATATGTACTATTCTTAGCATATAAAGAAGGGCAGGAGTACTAATATCAAATTACCATTACATTCAATAGAATTGTGTTCAAAAGTAGGAAGAGAAGGGAGATACAACTTTACATTCATCTTAACTACTAGTAGAAAGAACATCATGCATATGTACATTCTCAACATTAGATGGAACATTATTTTTATCTACAATTTCACAAAAATACCAACATAAATCTACAATAGTGATATCATGCACCATAATAGTGTAGAAGAAGGGTGGAGCAACATGGGTGAACAGGAAGAACAAGGAAACATGAAGTAAAGTTTTGGTCTGATGAAATGATACAAATGCTAGAGTTGGTTAAAGCTAGGGGGAGTAGAGTTTTTGAAAGCAAGAATTTTTTGGAAGATGGATGCATCGACTTGAGGGTGTCGATAGGGTCATTAAATTCATCTTGCAAAGAAACATCGTCAAAGTTAGGTTTTACACATGTTTTTAAATACCATATATACTTTGGAGATGAGGACCTCTTCTTAGCCATGATGGTTTTTGGGTTCTAGGGCAAGAAGTTCGAAGAAAAGTGGGTTCACCCAAATGATTTTAATAAAATGGAATTAAATCAGATTTTAGAGTCACTATATGATACAATATAGTATATACAAAATATAAGCACTCTAATGATGCAACCTTGTAAGCAAATAGGAGATATAAACGCCTTATCTGATTTTTGTTTATCCTTGAACACATCTAAACTGTAACAACTAATGAACAGGTTGGGCATAGTGTCGGAAATACTTAGTATTAATTCTAGAAGTTGCGAACAGAGTTGGACATGGGTGCCTAGGCTAGGGAAATTTTTCCTGGGCACCAAAGACCTCTTTTGGGTGCTAGTGACTGTACAAATGCTCATAATCTACTTTTTGTGTCGCTAGGGTTTCACACATGTTCATTGTTGATCACTTGTTATTTGTACTTTGATTGCCGAGGACACCTGTAACCTGTAAAACAAAACGTAGATACATACACAAGCTCACAAACACATATAATTGGAATGAAATATGCAATGTAAGAAGTCAGACTGACTCGATGGTCACTTGAAGGGTGAAATTATGTCTGATCATTGCACTACATTCCAGAATCCATGTAGTTATTTGTTCTTGTGTGTGAAAGGTTTCCCTTGAACCAATGACGCCAATATAAATAGGATATGGCTAGATAAGATGCAAATGTGTGAGATGGAATTTATCACTACTCCTTCCTATGTGGTGTATGAAGAGTATGCAACCCAAAAATGAAGTCCCCTTGATGGTAGTGATAGTATGTAGATGAGATTCCCCTTTAGAATTGTCGCGCCTAAATAATAGAGCATATGTTGTGTATATATACATATATCTTGATTTAATTTCGACACTAATGGCACGACATACTGACTATGACCTTGGGATAGGGATAAGAAAAATAAAAAGGCTGACCACAAATGTCAAAAATGTAAACAAGAAAAAAAAGGACAGAAGCACCCAAAATGGACAGGAGCGCTTGGGCATTGGTATCCAAGATAGGCACTAGTGTCCTAGGATAAATGATGAAAAATATGAAAAGACAGACAACCAAGGATCCCTATGACCTAACCAGAATTGGGTAAGAAAATGATATATGTGAGAGAGAAAGACAATAGAAACAATCAAAGCAAATGGGTGGACTAGGGAGTGTGTCACAAGTAAATACTTTTTCTTACTTAAGATCCATGTATATAACAACATACTTGGAGGCATAGTAAAATAGAAATATGTGCGTGATTTTGTGTCTACACATACAACCCAGTCAAAACTTTACATATTTATCTTTCATGGCTTCAGACACCAATGCCCAACTAGGTTAGTAGCGCCCAGGCGCTCATGTTCCTCCTAGGTGCCTCTGACCCTTTCTTATCTTACTCACTCTTTTTGGGTCTCTTTTATCTTTTGGGCATCTTTGTCACTTATGGGTCAACCTTCCAGTTTTCAATTACGAAATTCAAACAAGGAAATCATATAAATGCATAGTTATGTTTTCAAAATAAAGGACGAGGCACTAAGCATTACTATCATCACCTAAACTTGAATGCCAAAGGCACTAAAGCACTCCAAAGGCATCCATCTAGCATCTATTCAAGGGACAAGTGTTGCATATACTTTGCATGTACTGCATAGGAGGGGGAAGTCTATTTTATTCCATCCACACATACTATTACATTGGTACATTCTAGCTACAACCCGCTATCAAGTGCAAGTTGCATAAGGGCATCATTTTTACACACACATTCACACAAAACTACATGGATTCTGAGATGTAATGCAACGCTCAGTCATAATTTCACTCTTTGGGTGACCATAGGGGTCAGTTTGACTCCTCATTCAGTGTTTTCCTTTTTAGGTTCGATGTGGTTTGTGGGTATGTATAGGTGAACTTCTCTTTTATAGGTTACAGGTACCTTCGGTGAATAAAGAGAAAAAATTAGGTGATCAACAAGAACCAAAAATGAAACCCTTACGACACAAAAGAAAACAGAACTTAAGCTTCTAGACAGTCACCAACGCCCAGGTGAATCTACCCTAGATTGGGTTCCCCTATCTAGCTCTGTTCCTGAACTCCATAATTTATAGTGAGCATTAATGATGCCATTTGCAGTCTGCTCAACAATTTCACCTACTCAAATCACTTCCTTTTCACTCAAAAATCAGCCAAGTCTTCTTATCTCTCCTTCTTACTTAGGGTTTTACATTACTGCTTGCTTATTTTCTTTAATCTTATTGTATATTGTCATTTTATACATCATTAGGAACAATAGTTTCCCTACAATTAGATTTAATTAAATTTAAATTAAATCATTTGGTGAACATCTTCCTTACATGCCCATTATCGGATCTTTCATGGCTTCCCCATCGTATATCCATGTTCAGCTTCATAATCTACTCATTAAGTGTGTCCTATTTGATCCTAGCTCTAGTCTTAACATATGTACTATGTCCTTTCTCCATCAAATAGGACTTTCTGCTACTCATCTCAATCCATCTACTCTTTGTATCTATGGCCTTGATAATATACCCAAACAAGTGTTGGGCACAATCTCTCTTCCCCTTACTGTGGGATCTTGTACTCTTAATGTTCTATGTAATGTTATACCTTGTGATGCTCCTTATACTATCCTTCTAGGCCATCCTTGGTTACATGTTATGCATACCCATGCCATATCACATAATGCCCTTGTTACACCTTCTTCTATGGATATTGTTATAGTACATTTTGCACCTCATGTTGCTACTCCTTTTGATATCACTCTTACAAATCATGTTAATGAAATTACCTACATTGCACGTTCTTCTCCTCTTGGGATGCACCCTCATGCTGCTAATTTACATGATCAATTATCTATTGTAACTTCATGAACGCCCTCCGGATTGTTGTCATCACTCTCAATACACTTCATCTCACATGCTAAGTGCTTCCAATTTTACATCTCTCTAGCATCTTTTCCTTACCTTAGAACATTGCATGTTGTTGTTCTGGAGTAGAAGAAGACAATTTTGTCAGCCCCTTGTGAAATATATTTCATTGTAACCTTTCCCACTTTGAAGTGGATGAAATTGTAATGTTTTTTGTGAAGAAAAGATGTATGTAATTGGTTATGAAAGTTGCATATTCGAAATGTGAAAAATATTTATATTCTATTTTGTACATTTAAAAGAAGAAAGTGAAATCTACTAATTGCATTCAAGGAAGGGAAGAATGTAAATATGTATTTCTTTTAGAATTAATAAAGAATTGCAAGACCTTCCCTCATTTGCATTGTTGATTTAAATTGGAATATCAGATTGTGAATGAAATCTTTGTTTGGAAAAATGGAAAAAGGAAGAACAAGTGAGATGTAATTGTATAATTCTGCCTTGTTTAAAATATATGATTTTGGGAAAGATAGAAGCTGGATTATTGTTTTTAATGATTTATTGAAGAAGGAAACACTTAATTCTAGCACAGGATGAATTCAATGTTTCATTGTATGGCAAAAGAGATAATTAAATCTCTATTTGAAAGGAAGAAATGTATGTGGGAATAATACAATATTTTGTATCTTTTGGAAGTGTATAAAATTGAAATCAGAGTTGCATTTTGGGTTTAGAATATTTGATTTAAATCAATTTAAATGTGTTAGACTAGATGAGAAATGAAATTTCGTATATGAATGATGAAATTGATATCTAGATCCTTCAGGAAATTGATCTCTATCTTGAATCTAAAACTGGCAAATATTTTAATTAAAATGCACAATTTGAACCAATTAAATTCAACATTGAGATGTTAAAATTTAGCATGCTATGACATCAATGAACTCAAATTGACAGAAACACTTAAGGAAATAATTCAAAACATTGCAAAATCGGGCCCAAACCGTTCACAGTCATTTTGCAGTCTTTGTTTCTGTCAATTGTTGGAAAAATTCAAATTGGAATCAATTGAGAAAATTTACCTTCCTATAAAATCCTAAATCCCTCCTAGAATAATCCTCATGTTTGTTGGGCATGTTGAGTGAAGGAGAAGATCAAATTGAACCAAATCTATAAGTTAAAAATTACCAGTTTGCTTTAAAAATCCTGCAGAATGTTTTCTTAAAAATTACCCCTCTAACTTTATCAAAATACAAAATTTATGATTCCTTTGCAAGGAGGGCATCGAGAGCTTTCCAGAAAGTCCTCGTTTTCCCATAAAATGAGTTTTCTAGCAAAAGTTATGGCCCTTTGAAGTTTTCCTTCCTTGGTGGGAAAATTTGGGAAAATTTTCCCTAGCAAGGCCAGTGCCCGAAAAATTCCCTTTAAAAGTCCTTAGAATTTTTTTTAAAAAAAATTTGGGAAATTTTTTGAAATTTCCCCCACTGCCCCACAGCTAATCAAAGGTCACATGGCATAGCGGAGGGGCAAAACTCTCACGGACTTTATCTTGTTGTTTTTGAAATTTTGTTTTTGGAAAATTTTGGAGTTTACCTCTGTGGCCCCGCACTCCCGCCCTCACCCTGGTGAGGACCTTTCTACAGACGCGCGGACCCATGTGTGCCATTTTCCCCTTTTCTCTCCCTTTGGAATATTTCTCCAACTGACCCCACCACCGCCCCACCTGTCCCTCTCTTTCTCCCTCGCTTCGGCTCGTTGAGAGCCACGTGTCCCTGGCAGACCCGCGGGTGCGTGGGTGTTAAATGGTCTTTCTCCCCCCCTTCGGTGAATGTCTCCAACTTTCTCTGCCACCCCACCCTTCCCTCATCCTCTCCCCGCCTTGGCTTAGAGCCCGACACATGTCATTAGAGGACCTGTGAAGGCATGGGAGAAATGTGAACTTTGCACACGCGCGGGGAAAATTTCTAAACACCACCCCGCAACCCACCAACCCAGAAAATGGGCTTCCTTCCCCACTCGACACATGTCCCTTTTAGGAAAATTTTTCACTGTAAGGCCCGCTGACCCATATCTAGAGTTTTACAAGGAGTTAGGAGGACTTATTTATATCATCGGAAAGGTGAGAAAATTTCCTATCCAGTGGGAATGATTTAGGGAAATTTTGAATGTGTTAAGTGTGGGTAAAACCAAGTTGAAAATATGATCCTGTTAGACAATGGAAATGGTGTTAATTTACCCCCTGAACATATCTGAAGCTTCAAACCCTAAAATTTAGACCTTGTAACCTCTGATAATTGTCAATAAAAGAAAAGTATGTTTTAGTACATTAAACTTGTTCCGGAACTTGTTAGTGTCAACTATGGTCTTACAACCTAGTTGGGGACAATTCTAATTTTAAAAAATCCATAATTTTCCTAACTAACCCTAGGTTGTTTCTTGGGTCTCAAGTGGGTTGTTTTAACGGGCATCACAAGCATTTTCATCTTCATAGTTAATTAGGTTATTTCACATAGTCATTTACTTAATTTATTTATTGTATTTACATGTCACTCTAGATTAGATTAACTATCATATATCCCACATATACCTAATTTTAGTTAATCACCTTTATTAGAGGTCTTTGCTATAATATCAAGCCTTCTTTTTCATGAGGAGATAAAGTAACTTCATGATTTGATTCACTATCAGTGTTCTTCTAATCTACCACAAAAACTAAACCCAGTTTTCAAAAAGGAAGAGTTTTACCTGTCATATCCTTTGTCCTTAATTTCTAAGTCACCTTTTTGATAAGGTCCTTTCATTGAGCAACTTAACACACTAAATCAATCACCATTTCAAGGGATATATTCGTGAATGCCAAGCATTTGCAGGACTATGTGAACTAGTTCTCAAGTCACCAAAGGACAGTCTTGAGTTTGAGACTTCTTGCTCACAAACCTTCACTCACATATTTACCCATTACACTTATACTTCACTAAGAGGGTATTCAACATGATCAGTCTTCTTTTGATTGGATTGAAAGAGAAGGATCTCGTTTTCATGCCCAAAACACATCCCATTGTGAATGTCCGAAGGTGACTGTTTTGGACCTTTAGAGGTTATACACCAATTATCTTTATTTGGTCAAGAGCGTAGTTTGAATGTAATATTTAGGACTCATATATCCTTATTTGAGTCATATGGCTCATTGACACAAGCACTTTACCTCAACAGGTTCACCTAGATCAATAACTAGTTCTTGTCGAGACTTGTTCTTCAAGGCTATGACTGAGATAGGCATAACTTGTTTAATTTTTCAACATGGCACCCCTAATATCTTCATAGAAAACAAGAGAGTGACTCATATAGCCATCCTTGTCACACATTTCAACTTGAAGCCCTTCACATCAAGCAGTATACACAAACTTTGCAAAGACTGAGATACCCCTATACAATACAGTCAACCATGAGGAACATAAATCCCACCATTCCTAACCTAGAAGAAGTATTCTACAATCCTGAGAGGTTGTAAAAACTTGAAAACTTGAATTGGAAACAAATAATCTCATTTTATGCCTATCGCTTCAAGGAGGAGGTTTGGTGAGTGTAAGATCATTGATAGAAAAATGAATAGAAATTTTGTGTTCCTTGACTATTTAACCTCAAACTTTTTACAAAAGTTCAATATTGGAGTGCTCTTCAAAAAATCCTCTTATGATTTATCTAAAGAAGGATTGTCAATTTTTTTGAGTGCTAAAAATATAGGTCATTGTTTTAGCCCTTCTCACTTTACTCATTTTTGGTAAAACTTGAATATCTTCAACAATATTCTTCAAAAATTCATGAAACTTGACCCCAGAGCACTAAAACACCTTCCTATACATGATCCATAGATTCATTACTCATAAATTATCCTGTACAGTCAGGACTAATCTCATTTTCCTAAGCTTCCACTTCTAGTTCTTAAAGGCATTTTTAGAGAAAACTTGAATTTTTCCTCCAAGGGATGAATTATGCCACATAGCTACTAATAAATGCTCTAATAAGTGTTATTAGGCTCCTACCATGCTCACCTAGGATTTTCATGGCCTGCTTTGAGCTCTTACACCTTATTAGGCTCTAGAACTAGGCCTAAATGGGCTAGTTCCAAGAGTGACTTGCACCACATGACTTGATTAACACCCTAAAAGCTCTTGCACATCCTTAAAACACTATTTTATACCTATGGGACACCTGATCACAACACACCAATTATCTCTATACCTTCAGTGGGCATCTACCTCACTGACTAAGCCTATACCACCATGAAACCATCATGAATGTTCAAGGAGACATCATGAGACCACTCTGTGAAATCCAACCACCATTGAGAAGGCACTACCTATCAACCTTCGTGACCTTGATTGATCCTCACTTCACCAATCACACCTTTTTCATCAATGTCACTTGACATCAACGAAAACACCAATGCACCAGGGTACAACAATGGGAAGTATGAATATTGACATCTTAGGAAGCAAATGGGATGCAGTAGCATTGTTAAGAGGGTGAGATGATGTAGCAATGGATGAGTTAGATGGAGGGTGTGGATGGATGGTGATCTTAGGAGGTGTGTGAATTATAACCTTAGAAGTGGGTGGAGACAAGTGAATAGTTGTGGATGCATGCTTATGTGGAATGGGAGAAAGAGACTACTCATGAGAGCAAGATTCGAAGGAAATGACAAATTTTTCTTATAATTATTGTAATTTATCATGTAGAGCACAACAGTCATTGTCACGGTGGACATTTATGCTTATGATGTAAGTGATGAGGAGGATGTTGATCAGAAGGCAAGCGGATAAGGCACGTATTAATAAAAGTATGCAACACATCATGAGGCTTAGCACCATATGGAAAGTGCAATAGTTCACAAGGAGGGGGGTGGACAAAACTTAGGTGTATTCCTATGTAGTGGAGGTGAAGGAATATGCTTACGTGAAGGAGGAGATGGTGACCATGGAGGAGGCTTAACGGATGGAAGAGGAGAAGAAGTAGTAGATGATGAAATAGTAGAAGTAGAAGGGGGTGATATAACATGTGCAACAATTAAATCTTGTTCTATATCTATAACTTTATTGCACAAAAGCATAAAATATTCACATGTACCATATAATAATTTTTCTTTTAATGCGGGAATTAAGCCATGAAAAAGATAAATTGATTTTCTAAATCAATGGACTAAAATAATAACTGATACATGCAAGAATTAGTAAAATGTAATCTATAATGGGTAATTTCTTTCCTTGATGTAAAGTAGGTAAATAATCATATGTAACTCTAGGACATTGTTAACCATAAACCACCTAAGAAAAACATCCTCCATATCACAGTAAGTGCTAATAGATCCATAAGGAAAATAAGTGTACCATTGAAGAGCATGATCAACAAGACTATGATGAAAATATTTGAGGAGCAAGTTGTCATGATAATAAGAGGCCATTGTTGAAAGATAATGGTTGAGATGCAAATAGGGGTTTTCAGTGCCATCAAAACATGTAAATGTAGGCATGATGAATTCCTTAGGGAAAATGGAATTGTGGATTTTTTTAGGTATTGGATTGTCATGCAAAGAATTATTATCAATTGAAGCATAGTACGTTTTTCTTTCAAGATTGAGAGTATGAAATTGATCTTGTAAATAACCGACAACATGCATGAGAGATAAAATATCATGTGAGGGGATGGCAGAAGAAGTGAGAGGTAGATTGAGAGGTTGAAGTTTGCCATTGTGGGTGATCATGGGAATGTGAGAAGAAGAAGTGGATGTGGAAGGAGGAGAATGACATCAGGGCTTTATGGTAACGCTAGATGTAGATGCAAAAGAAATAATAAGAGGTTTACTAGTAGGAATAGTAAAATCATCATGAATTTCATTTGTAGAACTAGAAGAAAGATGTGGGAGAGGAAGAGAGGAACATAGAGTATTAATGGAAATGATAGAAGTAGAATAAGAAGATATGATAAGAGGTGTACTAATAGAAGGAGTAGAATCATCATGTGCAACAAATTTAGAAAGAGAAGAAAGAGGAGTACCAAATTCACATTCAACGGATGAAAGAGGAGTAACAATATTGTGAACAAGGTCGTGATCAGAAGCATAACCTACATCACTATCACACACATATGTACTATTCTTAGCATATAAAGAAGTGGCAGGAGTACTAATATCAAATTTACCATTACATTCAATAGAATTGTGTTCAAAAGTAGGAAGAGAAGGAGATACAACTTTACATTCATCTTAACTACTAGTAGAAAGAACATCATGCATATGTACATTCTCAACATTAGATGGAACATTATTTTTATCTACAATTTCACAAAAAATACCAAACATAAAATCTACAATAGTGATATCATGCACCATAATAGGTGTAGAAGAAGGTGGAGCAACATGGGTGACTATGGAAGAACAAGGAAAACATGAAGTAAAGTTTTGGTCTGATGAAATGATACAAATGCTAGAGTTGTTAAAGCTAGGGGGAGTAGAGTTTTTGAAAGCAAGAATTTTTTGGAAGATGGATGCATCGACTTGAGGGTGTCGATAGAGGTCATTAAATTCATCTTGCAAAGAAACATCGTCAAAGTTAGGTTTTACACATGTTTTAACCATATAATACTTTGGAGATGAGGACCTCTTCTTAGCCATGATGGTTTTTTGGGATTCTAGGGCAAGAAGTTCGAAGAAAAGTGGGTTCACCAAATGATTTAATAAAAATGGAATTAAATCAGATTTTAGAGTCACTAATATGATACAATATAGTATAATACAAATATTAAGCACTCTAATGATGCAACCTTGTAAGCAAATAGGAGATATAAACGCCTTATCTGATTTTTGTTTATCCTTGAACACATCTAAACTGTAACAACTAATGAACAGGTTGGGCATAGTGTCGGAAATACTTAGTATTAATTCTAGAAGTTGCGAACAGAGTTGGACATGGGTGCCTAGGCTAGGGAAATTTTTCCTGGGCACCAAAGACCTCTTTTGGGTGCTAGTGACTGTACAAATGCTCATAATCTACTTTTTGTGTCGCTAGGGTTTCACACATGTTCATTGTTGATCACTTGTTATTTGTACTTTGATTGCCGAGGACACCTGTAACCTGTAAAACAATTATCGTAGTTGCATATACAAGCTCACAAACCACATCATAATCTAACAAAAAAGATACTGCAATTTAAGAAGTCAGACTGACCCCAATGATCACCCGAAGAGTGAAATTATGTCTGATCGAGTGTTGTAGTACATTTTGGAATCCATGTAGTTATGTGTGAATGTGTGTGTAATGATGCCCTTGAAGTTTCCCTTGACGCCAAGTTTTAATATGATAGCGGGCTAGATCTAGAATGCTCCAAATATGAAAATGTGTGATATGGAATAAAATTATCACTTCCCCTTCTTATGTTTTGCATGTAAGAGTGATGTAACCCAAAAATGAAGTCCCCTTGATGGTAGTGATAGTATGTATATGAGATGCCCCTTTAAAATTGATCTTGTGCCTAAATAATAGATGCATAGGTTAAAGTGATAATAGATACATACTAGTGCTTGGTCCTTGATTTCGAGAAGTAAATGAGTACGATATACTGACTATGACCTTGTTTGATATTTCATAATTAACAATTGCAAGGCTTGACCACAAAGTGTTAAAATATTCCCAAGAAGTAATAGAGACAAAAAAGAGTGAGAAAAGGGTACCCAGAGGGTTAATGAGCACCCAGGAGGGATATGAGTGCATAAACGCTAGTGTCCTATCTGGGAACTAGTGTCCAAGAACATAAAAGGTGAAATAATTTGAAAAGTTCTGACAAGGTTGTAAGGATGTGTAAGACCAAATAACCAGAAAAGAGATAAGAAAATGATATATGTGAGAGAGAAAGACAATAGAAACAATCAAAGCAAATGGGTGGACTAGGGAGTGTGTCACAAGTAAATAGATTTTTCTTACTTAAGATCATGAATATATTAGTATGTTTTAGGACATGTATATAAGTGACATACTTGATAGGCATAAAGTAGAATAGAAATATTTGCGTGACCTTGTAATCCTATAGATACAGACCCAGTTTCCAATAGCATGTCGAGTGGACATAGTAAAGCGTGAAGTGATCGTAAAATGACAGCAATGGAGAACTAGGTTAGACTAGCGCCCAGGCGCTCATGTAAACCTCCTAGGGGCCTCTGACCCTGTCTTATGCTTGACTCAGTGTGTTGTTGGAACTCTGTGATTTTTGATGTGAGCTAATTCTTCTGTCACTGTATTAAGGACATACCTTCCAGTTTTCAATAACGAAATTCAGAGAAGGAAATCATATAAATGCAAAGTTATGTATATGAAAATATCAGGACGTAGGCACTAAGCATTACTATCATCACCTAAAGATTGTGTAAAGCCAAAGGTGCACCTAAAGCACTCCAAAGGCATCCATCTAGCATCTATTCAAGGGACAAGTTTGTTGCATAGACTTTGCATTGGGTACTGCATAGGAGATGGGAAGTCTATTTTATTCCATCCACACATACTATTACATTGGGTACATATCTAGCTACCAACCCGATATCAAGTGCAAGTTGCATAAGGGCATCTAGTATTTCACACACATTCACACAAAACTACATGGATTCTGAGATGTAGTGCAACGCTCAGTCATAATTTCACTCTTTGGGTGACCATAGGGGTCAGTTTGACTCCTCATTAACTGAAATTTACTTTTTAGGTTCAGATGTGGTTTGTGAGGTATGTAATACTGGTGAACTTCTGTTTTATAGGTTACAGGTAGATTGCGGTGAGTAAAGAGAAATTTGATTAGGTGATCAACTAAGAACCAAGTGATTAAGGTGACAAAACTTCCGACACAAAAGAATTGGGAACTTAAGCTGTCTAGACAGTCACCAACGGACCCAGGTGATTCTAGGCCTATGTATTGGGTTCCCCTGTTGATCTATGTACTCTGTGTCCTGATGAATCTCATAATTTATAGTGAGCATTAATGATGCCACATTTTTTGTGCATGATCAACAATTTCACCTACTCAAATCACTTCCTGGTCACTCAAAAATCAGCCTAGTCTTCTTATCTAAAGTTCTTACTTAGGGTTTTACATTATGTGCTTGGTTATTTTCTTTAAGGCTTATTGTATATTGATCATTTTAGTACATCATTAGGAAAAATAGTTTCCCTAGCAATGTAGATTTAATTAAATTTAAATTAAATCATTTGGTGAACATGTTCCTTACATGCCCATTATCGGATTTAGACATGGCTTCCCCATCGTATATCCATGTCAGCTTCATAATCTACTCATTAAGTGTGTCCTATTTGATCCTATGCTCTAGTCTTAACATATGTACTATGTCCTTTCTCAACAGTAAAATAGGACTTTCTGCTACTCATCTCAATCCATCTACTCTTTGTATCATGGCCTTGATAATATACCCAAAGAAACCAAGTGTTGGGCACAATCTCTCTTCCCCTTACTGTGGGATCTTGTGACTCTTAATGTTCTATGTGAATGTTATAACCTTGTGATGCTCCTTATACTATCCTTCTAGTAAATCCTTGGATTACATGTTATGCATACCCATGCCATATCACACAATGCCCTTGTTAAGCATCTTACAAAATTCTATGGATATTGTTATAGTACATTTTGCACCTAATGTTGCTACTCCTTTTGATATTACTCTTACATAGATCATGATAATGAAATTACCTACATTGCACGTCTTCTCCTCTTAGGATGCACCCTAACGCTGCTAATTTACATGATAAATTATCTATTGGTACAACCATGATACTAAATCCGATTGTGTCACACTCTCAATACACTTCTATTCATCACATGCTCAGTGCTTCCAATTTTACATCTCTCTATGCATCTTATTCATTACATGTTAGAACATTGTATGTTGGTTTTACATTGATTCATAATCCTTGCACTTTCCACGATCCCATGCATGATTCATTTAATATGGCTACACCTTATCTTATGACAATCATGGCAGTTATTTGTTCCCCTCTTTCTACATTTTAGACTATGATCATAGGGGTTAGTTCATACTACTTTATTGTTTATAATATTCACAATTTGCACTTGTTACTTTTCACTACTACTGATGAGCATCCCAACATTACATACATTACACATCTTTTGAATAGCATATTGTTCCTTATGTTTGCACTTAATTTTTACACTATTTCTAACGCACACAATTCTATACCTATTCTATTTTCCCCTCATGAGTACATGGAGGATTAAACTTAAACAATTCCTATTCATACAACCATAGATCTTAGATTCTATCAGGTTTTCCCCTCACCATGTTGACATTATTATTTGGTGAATTTTTCAATATTCTATCGCCACCATAACTTTGTCTCTCTTAGATCATCACATAGATCTCCCTTACTCACACACTTGGGGGGATCGACCTCTCCCCTCCTCATAACCACAAGTTCTAATCAGCAGTTGTTTATGTTATTCACATACACATTTATACATGGTGGTCTTTCTTTGAAATTCATGTCAATATTACTAAGTATTACTTTCTCATATCTACATTATGCATACTTATTTGAGGAGGTACATTTGGGGTAAGCTCTTATAAACTCCATACGTTATTTGTTACTCGTGCTTACTTATGGATCATTTTATTCATGACACACATACTACCTCATATATATGATACATATCATTTAGTGAACTTTACATACTTTGGCTATTCTTTCTCACAATGATCATATCTATTTACTTGCAGCTCCTTGTATACGCACTTGGCAGAATCGCACTTCCCCCATCTCAGCACTATCAAGTTGTCAAGAGTCTCTACTACCAGAATTCACACTCTGCGCTTTATGATTAATATTTCTCTACACTCTTACATCTTTGGTACACATTTTACCATCATTACCCTATAATGCACTCTAGTTCCATGGTTCATACTTGACTGCTGAGGATATAATTCTAAAATGAACCTCACCTCCACTACACATTTCACATTGTGTTTCATCATACATCTTTCTAACACTTATTCTCACACAACACATTAACCGATGACACACTCTTGCTCTACGGTTCATTTTTGACAGTTGAGGGTTCCTATAAATGAGCCTCATCTCATACACATCTGTTGGGGGGAATGTTGCTCCTATCATCTTGTTGGTCCAAAAATTTGTCGCTTGGGCAGACCTATGGATAAACGAGCCAACAGTGTGCAGGGCATAGCCCCTCTTTGAGTCAGCAAAGCGAAACTGGTTTATTGTTATTCTACCAGCAGGAATCTATGCAAGTCTCACAGATTCTGCCTTCGGGGGTTTGGGATCTCATCCCAGTAGGGGTGTTTCTGACTGCGAAAAGAAAGGAAAGGAAGAGGGGATGAAGAAAGAGCAGGTCCGAAGGAAGAAAAGAAATGAATTCCAAAGCAGAAAGGTCAGAAGGTTTATGTTTTGGGATTGGTAGTAAACAGAGCCAAACCTACTTGCATAAACGAGCAAAGCAATACTGATGATAAATAAATGACAATAAAACAGAAGCAGATCCAACAGAATAAACACACAGATCTGACGTAAGAAAGATCTAATGCACATAACACATGTATTCAGCACAAAGTCTAAATATTGTATTAATATTTTTCTTCTGTTACAAAAAGCTCAAAGTCTTTTTTCTTCACTTCTATTTTTCATCTAAAAGATATTCATCCATCCCACAATACAACAAGTATTGGGGTATTTATAGAAGAAGAAGAGAAAAGAAGGCAAAAAGGAGCCAACAACTTATTTACAAAGATATTTACAAAATATCTAAAAGTCATGTTGACTTTTTACAACTTGATGGATGACATCATCCCATGATGCAACATGGATGATGTCATCATTTGTATCAACATACTCCAGATATTCACAAAAAGAAAGATGAAGAAGAGAGAGAGAGAAGAAGAAGAAGAAGAAGCAGCACTCATCGTCGTCATCCTGCGGCCGAAAGGGGGTGGATTGCTTTTGTTGTTGCTCAGGTGACAAGATATGGAATTGAGAGCGGTATTCCATAAACTTGTTGATCATTGGCCCTAGCTGATCCTGGGAAGGATCCTTGTGCCTATCACTTATCGCCTCACAAGTCTCTCGCTCATCTATGAGTTTCTCGGGGAGCTTGGAATAGTCTTTTTCCGCCTCAATGAGTAGCCCGATGAAGTCTCGGACAGGCCAGCAGGTTGTTGATAGACTCTGCGTCAAAAGTGACCTCTGGCCCTACGCCTTGAGAAATGATCTCTTTGAAGATCTGAATGGTCTCCTCAGCTTTTCTTAAAGTAAAGGAAGGAGTAAGTAACCCTGGCAACATGTTAAGAACGATTCGTTCCATTTGGTGCATCGCGTCCAGGGCTTCTTCCTTTACTTTGTCAATCTTTTCCAAGACAAATTCTAGTTGATCCACCCGGTAGTCCAGAGTGGACATGATTTTGTTGAGGGCCCTGGGATGGCCGAAGATGCCGAACTTAACCAGATCTTCGACTGAACAGTCGAACATTTGTTGGAAGGTCTCGTGCTGCAGTCTAGCATGTTCCAGCTCTTCTGATATGGGCCCCGCCAATGCTTGGAGCTCTTTATTCACCTTATTGATGTTCAAATACAAGTTAGAGAACTCGGCGATTACTTGTTCACTGTCTTTGATGATTTGGCTCCTCCAAGCGGAAACGGCCATACCCTGCTCGCCGATCTTTGCATACTCATTAATTTTCTCCTGGCTGAGAAGCTCAGAAGTCTCGGCGGCAGTTGTGGGAGGCGCACTACCCATCTTCTGTAAGGCTTGGAGCAGATATTTGTTTTGCTCTTTCAATTGCCTTTTCTCTTCTTTTGTCTTTTGAAGCTTCTTGCAGAGGGCGTCAACTGCAGAAAGGGCTTCCCCCTGAAGGCTTTCAGAAGATGTCCCCATTGTGACTTGGGTCACAGTAAAATCTGTCGGAGACAGATCCTTTTTCTCCTTGAGGGGATTGGGGTACGCGATCTCCATAACCCTCTCTCCTGCAGCACTTTGAGAGAAGCGCGTAACGGGCTTCTGCTTCTTTGCTCCCTTAGATGGGATTACAGAAAAGTCCATTGGAGCGATGGGAACTTTCCTCTTTTGCTGACTTCGCTGCTGGGAGATCCAGGCTGGACCTATGGGAGAAGGGCCAGAAACAGGAAAAGGGGGCAGCCACAGTAGTGGAGGGGAAAAACGTGGAGACACGTGGGGGCGGCATGGAGAGAATAGCCGAAGAAGTGTCCACGGGAGGAAGGGAAACTGCAGCTACGGAAGACATAGGAAGGGAAGGGAGCTCAGAGATGAGGGAAGAAATAGAGGAGGAAAGATCCACAAGGGAAGAGAAGATAGACGAAGAAGCGGGGGGAGGAGTAGAAGAAGGGGGAGAGGACACAACCAAAGGAATGGCCGCCTGAGTCACTTGAGGAGGGGAAGGAAGAGAAGAGGAAGGGACAGAAAGGACCTCAATTGTTGTAGCAATGCCGACATCCTGAGTGGATGGGCCTATCGGAACATCCTCTTCTACTTCTTTCTCTGGCGAAGCCAGACTTATAACCTGTTCGGGTGCCGTGGAAGGAGGACTTGCTAGAGCTTCTTCCTGAGTGGTGCTAGGTTCACCCTCTATGCCTTTGCCCTTGCCTTTAGGATGTTGTTTGGATCGAGGAGGTGCGTTACCCAGTGGGGAGGTTGTGAAATCAACCCCGAGGTAGATTAACCCGTTCATCCAGCACCAATGCTCTGTTCTGCGCAGAGTCTCCTTAACCCTCTCCTCAATCGTCTGAGGTGCCTTAGTTCTATCAATAGCTGCAAAAGGCCAATTGTCCCCATCCGTATTAGTATATACTTGATCGACTTCGTCCTCAGTGGTTTGGAAGCCTTTGGGCACAATTGCCATCCCATATTGGATGATCTCTGCCAAGGCTAAGCGAGAGTGATCTTTTCTCCTGAGCTCAACCTCATGGATGATGTCGATGTATATGTCCTCGATCTGAGGGACATGGATTGGATCAAGCTTAGCCCTAGGCAGACAATTCCTCGAGTCGA
Source organism: Taxus chinensis (assembly GCA_019776745.2). Classification (NCBI taxonomy): domain Eukaryota; kingdom Viridiplantae; phylum Streptophyta; class Pinopsida; order Cupressales; family Taxaceae; genus Taxus; species Taxus chinensis. Next base: position 11,820,714 of record CM034146.1, on the reverse strand, counting down.
AGGTGGGTCTTGCTGGGAAATTGTGTCTTCAGATTCAACAACTCCAGCTCTGTAAACATGTATTTTTGCCTTGTGGTGGGTAAGTACATGTATACCTACCCACTGTGAGGGGGAAAGGAGTTCCACCCTTTTTTCTCTTAAGATATTTCTCATGGTAGGTAATTAGCTGCCTCAATAGTTCCAACAGGATCAACTTGGGTATCGGCGTACCTCGGCAGTTTAATTGGTTCCCCCAAGAAGTTGGCTGCCCTTATATAGGTGAACATGGGGAACTTAGGTGAATAGGGCCCCCCATTTCCCCGTGTCTGCCACTGATGCTCTTGGTCGTACGACCGTGAGTCATATTTGGCCTCGACAGGAAGATGATGTGAGTAGAAAAATGCATCGTTGATCTTTGTGAATTGGGGGATGCTATTCTCCAGCTTCAATTCTGGATAGTATTCATAGATCTTCACTTGAGGCCATACCCCACTTCTGCATCAAAGCCTGGGTAGTCTCTTCTCTGAAGCTGCATCATAGACCACGTAGGAGTTCATATAGAACCTCCCTATTGTGTTGAATTTTTTGAAGTTGCTCAGAGATTGTGCTGCTTATGATATCTGCCCATTCAAAAGCATTGATCAGGCATATTTTTGTTCATTGTTTCCAAATACCGCAGCGTCCATTGGTGGAAGTAAGTGGGCATCAGGAAGCCCAAAGACTCTGCTCAGGAATGTAATTAGTGTCACTGAGTTCCTCTGAAAAGTCACTGTGATGAATAACTTGTGGCCACCGGGTCACTACTTTTTTTGTTCTTGAGATAAATTTCGTTCATCAGCTGCATACACTGATCTTCATTGTTGTCCCAGGCCTTGATGCAGTCTTCTTGGCTGATGGCCACAAAGTGCCTGGTGATGAGGGAATGCCGAGCATTATCTCGAAAGTGGCGGGAAGTGAGGTTGATGACTGACCTCGCCCTTGTCATTCACGACACATCTTGTGTCTTTATTGTAGCATCGGGCAACCACCATAATAAACTCATTTTTTACAGCACTAACAGGGATACCCCCTGCAAAATGTAGTGCACTGCCCATTAGTTTGTCCATCCATGGACTTCTTGTGACTTTCTGGGTTCTGACCTAGAATTCCTCCATATCAATATGACCCAGTTCTGAGTCCCTAATGTCTAGATTACACTCTGCTTGGGACTCAAGCATTCTGACCCTCTGATATTTATACTTCATTTCCTCTTCTGTAAGCTTCACTTTACCCATGGATTTGGTAGGCCTCTTGCTTGATGTTGACATAGCTAACTCTGAGCTTAGTTGCTGATCTGCACGAAGAAGAAGTGAGACCCAACGCAAAAAGGCTGTATTAGTCATTTGATCTTCCATTAAAGTGTTAACAGAAGAAAGAGTTAGTGATTTTGAGGCTTCAGGGCACAGGGCACATGAATGTTACAGCTTACAGGGCTAAATAACAAGGTGCATAGGAAAGGGCTGTTACAATGGACAAATCAGTGCCAAAGGGTGCATGGCGCATGGATAATGTAGGTTGCATTTTTGTTATTGTGAGGACAAGTGCGTCTGCGCCATGTGTATTCATTTTATAGAGGGCGAAACTTATTTTCATGTTACACGAGTATAGGATGCACCAAAGGGCACGGGTTTAATGCATGTAACATCATATTTTCATGCGCCGATAGGGGAACTTGGCACGGCGCATGGGAGGTCTGCACAACATGATGTTTTTGTAAGCAAAGATGCACCCGCGCCTTGTTAATAGTTTGCACTTGGCGCAGATTTAGTTGGTGTTGCATAGACGCAAGGTGCACCAAGGGGCACGGTTTAAAATGACGCAACAAATGAGTTTGGTGCGCCAAATGGGGGTGCAGGGTAAGCATTTGTAACAAACTAAGGAAGCATTCTTTGAGGGCACAGCTGCTCTTTTTGTAACAGGGGCGGTGGGTGCGCCAATGGTGCGACTGTTGATCATGTTGTAGGGGTGACAGATGCGCCAAAGGGGTGCAACTGTTTTTGATGTTGTAGGATACACTGATGCACCAAAGGGAAAAACAGTCTTCTTTTTCTCCATTCCTCTCTTCTTTTGCAGGGTTATTTGGGAAATAAAATGGTTCAACCAAAAGGGAATAAAACCATGCTTTTAAGAACAACTTCCTCTACCAGCAGATCTGGACAGAGGGGGAGGGATATGGATAGACACCAAAAGGGGGAGGCTAGATCAACATTTCCATATTTCCAAACTACAACCAGACCACCAAGCACACAGAGAACCAAAAACGTAAAACGCACGAAAGAGATAAGAACCTCTTACCTGGATAAATAGTAAAAACTTGCACACGGGTCCACAACGTGTTGACAACGACAGGGCAGGTGCTGACAAGCTCAGAGAACAGAAATCACGTGTTTTGCGTCTGGAGATAATGACATTTGGCGATGCGCAAACATATATATATATATATATATATAAATCAGCAATAAATGCGCCACCAACTTTGTAAAGGGCGCACCAAAGTCTCTGTCGACATCAAAAAGCATGCGCCCTTTGGCACACCAAAGTGTATGACAACACAGTGTTACATGTGCCCTTTGCGCACCAGAAGAGGTGTCGACACATGATTATGCGCGCCTTTGGCGCACCGAAAAGAGGCGCAATGAAGGAGTTGCTGACAAGAAGGTGCATGCGCCACGGCGCACGCAGGGAAGACTCAACATATCAAGGCGCACCAAAAGGAGTGTTGACACAATAAAATACGTGCCAAAGGTTTTAGAGGGGGCGCACCAAAAAATGATGTTACACAGCAATTCCATGCACCCAACCAAAAAGACCAAAAAGACTAAGTTCGGAAAACCAGATTTCCCGGAAAAGGGGTTTTGCAACGTTCCGAACGCAAGGGACCCCTAATGAGGGATCGAAAAAAAAAAATTGGTATGGTTATCAGTAAAATTGCCCTTGTCAATTTTACGAGATAACACATCTTCACATTTTGCATACCATACCATCACACCCATACATTGCATTTGTGTATCTTGGTTACATCTACTCTTACTAAGCTTATTTTATTTATATGTTTGACTTTTTTTCCATGCTAGACAGATTCTTAGTATGTCATTATCATTCTATATATACATATGCGCATTCACTTGGTCTTTTGCAGTGATTGCAAATCTCTTACAGATCCTTACACGTTGCATGATGCTTAGCACTTTACCTTTTACCAGTCTTACCAAGGCTCTAAGGGCATCTAAATTTCCTACTCTCATATGACACACATTACAAGTTTTATTATTACATTCTTTACTACTTTTCGCTACGGTCACTTAACTTTTCGTTGTGTTATTCACGCTTTGACATACTATTTATCTTTCTAACATGTTAATGTGTGCTTCATGTGTAGCATTTTCCTTGCATGACTATATACAACCATGTCTATCTAATACATTTTGCTTGATCTTGTTTGCTATTGTATGTTATTATTTACGGGCTATGTCCTACGTCTTGTGTGATCATTGTATGTTTTTGGCCACTTTGACCCTAATTGTCTTGTGACATTGTGCGTGATGTCCCGCGTTGGAAACCTGATTTTCGCAATCCATATTATCTTACTACTTGTTTGTTACATTGTCTTCTCTTGTATGCTAGCCTTTATACTAACATTTGTTACTAGCCCTTATACTAACATTTGTTACTAGCCCACTTCGTTTACATGTGCCTTGGTTTCTACCATGCACATCCCTTGCCCCCTGCAAGTATCCACTTCATATCAGCATCAGGTCCTCTCCTTTGGACCACATTCTCCTTTTTTCATCACATGCACCGCAAATGAGGGGTGCATACATTGGGTGGATAAATCACCCCTATAACAACTCAGAGATACCATTCAGATCAACACAATATAGAAAAAGCACGGGAACACAGTCATAGAATGACCCAGAATCTGACCTGGGTCCAAAACACAAAGAAGACACCAATGCCTAGAACTAGACACTAGCATCTGGGTGCTCATATCCTCCCCTGGGCGCTAATTTCATGTGGCCAAACACAATGGTTTTCTTAGTACAACAAAATCTATATAATTTCTACAGTAATAATTAATGGTCTTTAGTTACAAAATGTATTCTATCAGTACAATTGAAACAATTTGAAACAAATGGAATAAATTTGAATGTACCATCTATAGTGGTGCTTATTGGGTAGAGTCATGGAAGGATATTAAAACTAGACCTCTCTCCCCAACACTTTCTATTTGGCATGAGATCACCGAAAAAACTTGCACTTAGCGTGATATCACCCAAACAACTTGCACTTGGCGTGAGCTCACCCAAAAAACTTGCTTTTGGTGTGAGATCACCCAAAAACCTCACCTTCAGCATTCAAATCAACAACTCCAAGCAACATGACACATTTCTATCCTTTACTTATTTACATATCAGGTGCACACTTTCCTTTACTACTAATTTTACACACTTTTACATACTTTTGCATACTTTGCTCAAAAATTTCATATGCATGACTTTGGCTACTTTTTTGCTCTTCTTTTGCATGTCCATCCTTAATATGTAACAAGAAGCAACCTACAACAACAAATACAAGCACAATAATAGGTATAAGTAACGCATACGTTTCACCCCTAGGATCACTTTCCTTTTGTAGTATCCACGCTTCACTTTACAATCATTTTGTGCTTCACTTGTCCACTCAGCACACTATTTGCCACACTCTCTGTAGAATCATAAGGTACACACATCTTATCTACTTTATGTTATCGAGTATTCACTCAACAACATAAAGTGGAGAAAATTTAGACACAAAATCACGCACTTGGGTAAATTTCTAGGTCTTAAAAGCATACGAACATTTACATGATTCCTAAACAAGAAAACTAGTGGTTGACAACTATCTTTGGCCTCTTTTATTTGTCTCTTGTTTTCTCTTTGGTATTACATATCCTACAACCCAGTTGAAACTTTAATTATTTATCTGTCATGGCTTCAGACATTAGCACCCAGGTGCTCTAGTCCCTTCTAGGCACCTTTGACGCTTTCTTATCTTACTCACTCTTTTTGGGTCTCTTTTATCTTTTGGGAATCTTTTTCACTTATGGGTCAGCCTTCCAGTTTCCAATTATGAAATTCAAAAAAGGGAATCATATAAATACATAGTTATGTTTTCAAAATAAAGGACCAAGCACTAAGCATTACTATCGTCACCTAAGCTTGCATTCCAAAGGCACTAAAGCACTCCAAAGGCATCCATCTAGCATCCATTCAAGGGACAAGTACTGCATCAACTTTGCATACAATGCATAGGAGGGAGAAGTTTATTATATTCCATCCACACATACTATTACATTGCTACATTCTAGCTATAACCCACTATTAAGTGTAACTTTCACAAGGGCATCATTCTTACATGCACATTCACCCAGAACTACATGGAGTCTGAGATGTAGCGTAGTGCTCAGTCGTAAGTTCACTCTTTGGGTGACCATTGGGGTCAGTCTAACTCCCCATTTTGCATTTTTCTTTTTAGGTTTGATGTAGTTTGTGGGTATGTGTAGGCGAACTTCTCTTTTATAGGTTATAGTTACCTCCGGCAATTAAAGAGTGAACATCATGCGATCAACAAGAACCAACAATGAAACCTTTATGACACAAAAGAAAGCAGATCCTGAGCCTCTAAATAGTCACCATCCCCTAAGTGCCTCTTCCCTAGACTAGATGCCCCTGTCTGGATCTGTTCCTAAACTTCATAATTTACAATGAACATTTATGATGTCGTTTGCAGTCTGTTCAACACTTTCACTTGCCCAGATCACTTTTTGTGCACTCAGAAATCAGCCAAGTCTTCTTATATATATGGGTTTTACATTATTACTTGCTTATTTCCTTGGATATTATTGTATATTGTCATTTTATACATCATTAGGACCAATAGATACTCTGCAATTAGATTTAATTTCGTTTAAATTAAATTACCTGTCTGGTAGTGGAGCAATGCACAACTTAAAATTAACTTCCAATATTCACAATAAACACCAAATATTTACCTCTCCACACCCACACATTGGCAAGTATGTCCTCATCTACGGATTCTTGACCATTTTCCTCAAGTGGTAATTTACTCACATACGCACATATTGGATCTTGATGAAATGAGGGGATAATATGTCGCCTTGGATTTGATAGACTTTTTTCAAATCGTTGGTTTTCTCTATGTTGGTCTCACACATGTTTGCATCCATTAATGAATCCTAGTGTACTTATAAGCATTGTGTCACCTTTATACCATAATAATCAAGCACATCCATTTTCTCATTCTATGTGCATATCCCACGACATTACACATCTATAGTCACATGACACTGTAAAAACATAAGAAAATTAAAACAAATGCAAGCAATAGTTCACCATTATGTATATCCATTTCATAAACAACATAAAAACATACACACACACACATCCACTGAGAACAAAATGAGTCATTTTATGTCATGACAAAAGGGTGAGATCAATGTCTCATACATATATACACACACACACACACACACACACACACACACACACACACACACACACACACACCACAACACACAACACACACACACACACACATATATATATCTATATATGTATATATATATACATATATATACATACATATACATACATATATACATATATATATATATATGTATAGATATATATATATATGTATAATATGTATATATGTATATATATACATATATAGATATATATATATATACATATATATACTACATATACATACATATATACATATATATATATATGTATAGATATATAATATATATATATTGTATATACTAGTATAATATGTATGTATATGTATGTATATATATGTATGTATATGTATATATATAACATATATACATACAATATACATACATATATACATATATATACATATATATACATATATATATATATATATCTATACATATATATATATATATATGTATATATGTATGTATATGTATGTATATATATGTATATATATATATATATATATCTATATATGTATATATATACATATATATATTTATATATATAACATTGTTCTATACATACAAAATCATGATCACATGTCACTACAATCATGGGGTTGGGCCTACATTAAGCCCAAACATACTATCAACTATATGTGATCCTACTAGATGCATTAATCCACTCCTTGAAGGACCCATGTTGGTCCAATGTTTCCTAGACATAGAGCTAGATGATATCAAAAATGGATGCATTGTAACATGTGGTGCATGTACTCATAGTATCCAACACGTGCACCCTCTCTGGAAGTATCTTGACTAACACACGCCAATGTATCCTTGGTTATCTCTTGAAAACTTCACTCACGTGCTTCCAAAACTACCTTTAGCTGAGAAAATCACTCTTGATCACACTCTCACTTGACCACTATGACATCTAGATCATAGATACGTCTCACGACATCTAAATGTCCTACCATCTAGCCTCCTAACCTCCTCAATCCATGCTTGATCCACCCCTCAACATCTTTGTAGCTCCATCACCTCCCTTTATAACATACCTGCTCTATTGTTCACCTCATCCAAATAATCCAATACCGACTCCACCACACTCTCCACATCTTGACCTCTATATCGTCTGACATGGTTACCCCAATGGTGCTTGTTGTCCCACTACTCTCTCCTATCTCAACATATGATACTAGCTCCTCCTTCCCCTACTTTTATCCAAAGGTACTCCCTTCCAATCCATATATCTTTTCTCCTATATCATATGACCCCTCCCTCCATCCCTACCCCCCCTCTCTAAAGTCACCTCTTGTATCTCTATCTCATCCCCTATCATCGCCACCTATCTACCAACTAGCCTCCGCTGAATTTCTCTACTTTACATCAATGAATTCACACTGAGTGTGTCATTGGTATCTGTCTCTATTTTCCTCTATCTCCTTTTCATCCTCCTCTGTATCCACTACCATCATTATGGATCTTTCATCTCTATAGTATCCCATACTATACAACCCATTGACCCATACACAACCCTCCACATATCAAAGTCTCATGTCATACCCACATCATCCCTTATGACAAGCTCTGCTAGGTGACAATCATCCTCATCATCTATCACCTCATACACTAGCACTAGTCATCCATCTCCACTCAAGCATGAGTATCTGAATAAGATTCTGGTGGATACTCCATGACATAATCCAAACTATCTCATCATGTGGCCATACTGAATAGTCTGTCTCCCATTCCTGGCATCTCCCATTCACCCACCTAGTACTTTGTACCTTTCATAGTTATATTATATCTTATTACCATCCCACAAACCCTGGAACCTCCCTATACTACCTCCCTATAATATTAATTAACTCCAAACTCACCAACATATTCCGATAGTGATCCATCACACCCTCATATGACATGTGTCTGAACAACTCTCGGTCCAATCTTCCATCATAGATAAAATGGTGCCTCTGGTGAGAAATTCTCATGGATAGAATATGGAAACCCATATGGCCTATCCACTGCTATATGCTCCCATGCCCACACCTGTAATAGGACCCCCATGCTCAAACCCATCCTCAACTAACTAGTATACTACCACAACTCTGAATATGTTTATGCTAGCAAAGCATGTCCCCACATGCATACACTTGTACCATCTACTCTATGAGATCTCATGCCAAATCACCTCACCATTGCCCCCATGAATGTATACCCTGATGAATATGGAAAATGATACTGCAAATCATGCTTGCATAAATAATCCATCACTCACATGTACCTTCTCCCTGACTCATACAACTCATGATATCTAAATCCCCCACTCTCCACCTCAATCCCCTCCACCATCAGCCCATACAATCTCCATAATATCACATCTCGCATCATAGGATCTTCTACTGAAACTACCTACTCACCCTCAATTGGAATGTAAAATATCCTCCATATTTCCTCCAATGTGATCAGTCATCTCACATTTAATCAAATGAAAAGTATTCATGTTTATCTCATCTCTCCATCATTTGACAGCCATGCCAATAAACATCTATCCATCCTCACCTGCTCAATCCATGTAATATAAAATAACCCCACTCTCTGAATAACTCCATCTATAGAATGTGTCATCTCTTTTTGTAATCTATATGTAAACTTGGAAAATTGGTGTCAACATGTCAGCAATGGAAGTCCCTGCATCCATCCCAACCATGCCCCTCATTAGTCCTATACTTCATTTTATCCTCAAAATTTCTTATTCGACGGTTGTGGGTTGGTCACAATCCGGTCATAACAGAGTTACGACGTAGTTGCAGTGGGTCACAAGTCAATCGCAACAACCTCAAAAATCAATCAAAATCACAATTATTAGTAAAAATAAAAAACATACCAATACATAAGCCTACCTCTGACTGGGTGGCCCTCTACCTCTATGTAAGTCTCTCATGCGGGTTGACATTCCACTCCTACCTCTTTCTCCTCCGGTCCCACATGGCCAAATGGCCCTACCTCTACCTCCTACACCTCTATATATGTGCATTAGCAACTGTCACCTCTGTAACTATGACTTCTAATCTTTCGTTACCTGGCATCACTCTCCTCAAATTCACCGTGTCTTTGGTTGTTGCCTGTGACTTGGCTCACCCTTCCTCCACACCCGTGTCACTTTCTTTGCAGTCAGACCACTTGTTCTACTCCCACATTCGCCCCTCGAGGAAACTCCCATGGGTCAAACCATTGACCCATTTTCCAGTTACCCGGTGCAATCCCATTGACTCGCCCCATCCCCAGTCTCTTTTCACGCCACACTTACCTACCCTCTACCCAACTCACCCTCACTCCTTCCCATTCCCACTCCTTCCCTGATGCCCAACTTGACCTCTCCCCCAAACCCTTTCCCTCACCCTAATCACATACCCTTCACCTCCAATCTTGACTAAGCACCTAAACCTTCCCCCTTCGTCAACCATCATGCCTCCCCTGCTCCACAAATCCCTTTGTTGCTCCTCTGACCTACTGGGGGTCACTACCCGCGACCCGCCCCCTCAACTCCCTCCCACCCCTTCCACTCGCTACCAACCCCTCCACATCTCGTTCCCTCGTGCCTGGTTAGAAAAAATACTAAGACCCCCGTCACCCCAAATCTCCTCCATACTCCAATCCACTTCCTCCGCCCCCATGACCCACTTCCTTCCCTACCTCCACACACACCTCTACCTCCTCTTTCACCTCGCACCTTCACCCCACACATCCTCCTTACCATCAACCCATCCACGTTCCCTTCACCTCCACACTACATCACCACCCCTAACATCCTAGTCACCCAACCTTCACGTGGATTGGCCAAGCCCACCTCCCTTCTTAGTTTCCCTTACCCTATTGCCCTTAGGAACATACCAATGTGATGCTTCCCAGTCACTCTGCGACTGGCCCTATGCCACATTACCTTTCAACCCACCTCTGCATAACTTGAATCACCTACCATGACCACCCACCATGGAAACTATATTCATGTCGCACTCCTCTCAGGAACCGCCTACGACTTCACTTCCAAGGTCTTCCCACACCTTCAAATCTCCCCTACATATCCTTCAACTTGCACCCAAAACTATCGTGACCCATCCACGACCCAACATCCAAAAACCTAACTATGCCCTAAAAAAAATTTCCCGGTCATTTCCCACCTAACCCGGGTCCATACCCTCACTTTGGTCCACTTTCCAATGTTCCCATAAAAACTCACCCAACACTACCTCCCTCTTACGTGCCCTTTTCCTCCTCGCCTACACTAGACTTCCTCCTCGTGCTCAACACTGTGTGCACCTCTATCTTGCTCTTGTGTTGCTTCATGCTTGCTCTCCCCCATCCAAATTATTCACTTGTGCTACACCCTACCATGCACACTTTGAGACCCTTGTTATACAACGTCACCATTCCCTAGTGCTTGAGCACCCTCCACTCTTCCACATGCTCTGGTCTACTCTTGTGCATTTCTCCCAAGAACTTGACCTGACTCACTCCAACCATGCTCTGCCCAATCCCTAATTTAGTCTGTTATACGTGTGACCCTTCGGACCTTACTGCAGCTCACCCCCATCTCACATTGTGCTTCTCTACGTACTCCAGTCCACTCTTACACATACTCCACATAATGTCGAACTCTAGTCCCTCGAAAAGTCATGTGTGTGACTCTTCCTTACCTGCACTCACTCACCCAACCCAATAACCTAGTCAACTCGCCTACCCACCCAACTCACCACCTAACTCACTGGCTCACCAAATTCTTACTTGCCACTCTGGTCACCATGCGCTTGTCCACCCATCTCACCGAACCAGCTCATAACCTAACTTGTCAGCTCGCCCATCTTCTATAAATCTTCTTCCATCACCCACTTGTGTTGTCATTTACCTTGCTCACTTATTGCTCACCCCTCCACTTTGTCGACTTCAGGCAACATAGCTTCAAGTTCTACTCCATGTCTACAAATCCAATGCTTTTGTGCACGTATACCATCACCTTTTACTCATACTCCATGGTTGGGGCAACACTGCCCTAGTTTCCCCTCATCTAGTCTTTGTCATGATTTGTTCTATATCATCTTCAATCACCACTTTTCATCTTGTGTTATACCAGGGTAACCCGCAGTTCCAAAAACTATCACTTGAAAGGGGATATCATATCAAGATCCTTCTCGTCAATCTTATGAAACCTAATCATCAAATCATTGTAGTCAATTGACTTAATAGTTTGTACCTTACAAAATTAACTTATTGATCCCTTCATAGACTCAAACTAATGTGAGATAACATTTCTAGGTTCTTGTCTATCCAGTCAACCATCTAGGTCTACAACTGCAGAAACTCGTGTCATAGGGTTAGATGACCCCCATATCATCTTTAGTTTTTACATTGCATCTTTCCTACTGCAACACATAACCCAAAAGGGGGAAAATGTAGACACTAGAAAATGCACCTTGTGCATAAGGTCTCCTATTCAAAAATACCAAAAACATCATAAAACACAATAATCCCAAAAAATCAAATAATCCCACAAAAGTAAATAAAAAATATTAAACCCCACAAAATGGTGATAAAATACACCTCATCACTCATTTACTAACCCTCACCCACTCACATTTAATTTTTCCATCCCACCTACCCATTTGCATGCCCAATGCACTATGGACCCTTATCATCTCACCGATCTATGCACATTGCACCCATATGTGTCATAATCTTCTATGCACTCAAAAACTATAAAACATCACTCACCCCCATCATTCCAACCCCTTGACTCTTTGTGCACTTGAGCCCATACTTGAGTTTTTTCTTCATTCCTTGCATATCTTAGTTTTGCAAATTTTGAAGAAGTGAAAGTGGATCACAAAGGATAGGTGCAACTTGTTGCAGCATTATTTTAGTGAAATTCAACACAGCAAGAATTACAACTGACTTGTTTGCAATCTCCATGTGATTTTTATGAATCGCAACTACAATTGTCCTGTAATCTAAGTCAGGTATATTTTCATTTTCATGCATTGTTTTTTCATTTTAATCAATAAAATGTCATTTATCTCCTTAAAAGGTTAGGGATCTAATTGAGGTAGGTCCCCTAACCACCAAAAACCACTAACATTTTTCTAAGCGTGTTTGTGTGTACGTTTAGATTCAGATCAATAAATTTTTTACCCACTTTATTTAATAAAGAACCCAAAAATTGTCCTTCTCTTCACAATGGAAGTGTAAGCCCATTTTATTTTGTAGCATTGATTTGGAGATTTATATATCAACTAATACATCTTGCAGGTGATCCAGATCTAAGCATACATTAACTTCACAACTGATTTCTTAACACTGCTTGACCCTACTGCACATGATGTATAAAACCTTTATGCTCCATTTTAGCCATGAAACTTGTATTGATGAGTTATGATCTATTTGAGTTTATACAGTTGTATACTCTATGCACTTGGATATGATCTAAATCTATTTAAGAATGTCATTGTATACCAATGATTTAACTTCTTTATGCCCTTATATGCTCTATGATTTGTTTTCTCTATGCACTTGTATGATCATGCGATTATTTTCTCTATGCACTTAATGGTGTAAAATTAGATTTGATTTCTTTAGCATTTGTATGCTCTATGATAGCTTGTCTTCTCGTCATTATTGTTATATGAAATTTCTAGACTTGAAAACCATTCTAATGTATGATTCAAATATTATCTATTTTCTTTCATGCACATTTTGATAAATTCTATAAGAAATATGCCTCATTTTTACAATGTTTTGGTGTATACACAAGTGGATTTTTTTTCTTACATGTTTAAAGAGTCTTATCCCTCAATGTCATCCCTCTTTGACTATGGGATCACTAATTTCTAAAGGGGAATTATTCTAAATTTATGTTTAAATCGTTGAAAATTTACATCAATATAAATAGTTGAAAACATTAATTAATGCATCTAAGGATTGTAACAAATCTCTTTGAATTTAGAATTTCTTTCACACATTGGCTAAGTCTTGATATTTAATTTAAATCCCATGCAATAATTCTTATGAGACAAGGGTCATGTAAGGACTTACATTGTTTAAAATGCATGGTTTAACAGGCATACTTGGATATCAGGGTTTAAACTTTCTCGTAGATACATTTCCCTAATACTTATATTGTGATGTGTCCCCTATATGACTTTCCATAAATGACATTGGTTGCTACATATATTTATGATCTACATGAATTAAACTTTATCATAACCCATTGGTTAAATACACACACACAACACATGTACTCTTTCTTGTGTAGAAAATATGCTTATTACATATATAGGTAATCACATTATCTCACATGTTTCCCAAGACACATAGGATTGCCTCAACACACATAATTTAAATGTACAATATTGGTCAAGTCATCAAAACCCTATTTTCAATTATCTTTATGTTTTGAAATATTTATCAACCATCTAAGAAATCCTATGTCATAGGTCCCAAAAATCAATCCTCTTAGGTTTCAATCATATGTTTACATTGTTGAATTGATCTACCATTCATTGTAACACTCATGCTATTGATTTCTCTAGAATTATTGGGATATTATTAATTATATACCCTTAATTCATGAGATGACATCTACTAAATCCTTGTTATCTAAGGATGAAGTGTCTAGTGCACATTTGGAATTTCTATCACCATGTTTCATTTGTCTTGTTAGAATTCATGGGGGGGAAACCAATTGTTATGGGCAGTCTTGGGCAGTCCTATGCATTGCCTATACATTGTTATAACTAACACTGGATTCTCTGTTGAAGTTTTGGAAGTCTGTCCTCCAACTCTCAAACATATAAAACGGGTTATCAATTGTGGGAAAAAAAATTCTAGTGGCTGAAAAAAACCTCACATAAAATATAGATAGCTATAGTGTTATAAGGCTAGTTTCTAACATGCAAAATTGAAAATTTTGGCCATGACAACTAAGCCCCCACTTGAAAATTTCCCCTCACAGTAAATGTGAACCCTTCCTCTCCTATCAACTCACAACCCCTCCAATTTTCACCCTCATTCTGGCTCAAAGGAATTTGATAACAATATTTTCAAGTGTTTTTAATGTGTATGGAATGAATCTAGGTAATTTATGATAATTCATTAAGCTTCAGGGAGAAACTACTTCTCTAAAGCACTAAATTAGCTATTTTTAGCCATATTGCAGCATACAAACATCCTTCTGAAGTTGGAAAGGAATAATTAAACCATATGGAAGTTTTAAAAGAGATAAATGAAGTTATCTAAGATATTTTACTAAAAATATGTGGATATAATTGATTTTAGGAACAAGTTAAGAGAAATTGGGTTATTTGGGGCACATGGAATGAAGGCTCTAACAGAGAAAGTCAACTTTTTCAGATATTATGGGAATTAGAGAGGATTTGGAAGCTCATAAAATACTCAATGGAAATATATTGGAATTCTCCACATGATGAAAACATAAATTTTTGCCTAAGTCTTCAATATTTTTGTGATAGCTCAAGTCATTATTGTTGCTCCTTCATGCTGAAAAGGTGAATGACGCCAAAAATAAAATTTCAGGAATATTTTTCTCCTGATAATTACTGGGATGATCTCGAAATGTTATTTTGATTCAAAATCATATAATTTCTTACCCCAAAACACCCTTTTATGCTCTCGGGGCCAAAAAAATCACTCCCATTGTCCTAAAATGCACTTGGCGAGTGACATCAACATTTCAAAATGGCTTGAGCATCTTTTTCCATTTTCCCCCTTGGATTGTCCCTTAGGTTCAAAGGGACAAGGGGGACACAAAAGTGTGACTCCCCCTATGTATTTTATGGTTTTGTCACTTAAAACTTGTGACTTGAGTGGTTAAGTGAGCACAATATAAAAAATAGACCACTTTCTCATGATAAAGACCCATTGGTCACTTTTTCACCCTTTCTGTCCCCTTTTCTTGTCCCCAAGGTGAAAGGGGGATAAACGGGACAAAAAAGTGTGACCCCCTTTCTCATTTATCCCTTAGACACATGCAAAACCCAAATTTTGTTGTCTTGTGCTAATTTCTAGCCCCTACATCTCACTCACATGAAACCACAAGTTGACACTTGTCCAGATCTGGTGCAAGTCGCACTTTGGTGTCCCTAGTGTCACCTTTTTCCTCTTTTTTCCTCATGCCCCCTATTTTTTAGGGTGTAACTCCACATCAACCTCTCATTCAACTCAGTTAAGCCTGTTTGAGTTAAACTTGAGTTAAGGTGTGTAAGTGAGAACAAAAGGCTTCATATTCAAAGACTTGGCCATTTTTTATATTTAAAGCTTCATTTTTCCTCCAAAACATCACTCTCCTTGCTATTATGTTGCTGAAAATATGTTAGAGGCCTCATATGCTAAAAATGGAAAATTGTTCATATCTCCCAAACCCCTTGTCAGATCCCCATGATATTTTAACAACAAATCCTTCTCAAAAACACCTTTCAAATGAATTCAACCTTGCATCCAATAGTGGTTTACATCATTTTTGATGGCGAGATAAAGTTTCCTAAAATAAAAACACATTTTTTAGATCTACGAAGTTCTGGAAATTGAAATCCTCTAAAATTGTGGAGCAAAACATTCTTGTGAAATAAAAAAATTGAGACCACTTTCATTTCCATTCCAACACCAAGAAGACCAACTTATAAAAATAATAATTCTTCCTGAGCCCCATTGTCTATAAATATTAAGTGCTACAAACAATTCATTATCTGAGTTGTCATTACCCCTTGCACATCAAGGAAACTCGAAAGTACCAAATTAAGAAACTGTTAACTAAAATGGACTTCTCAAAACAAGGCTTACTAAAAATAGTAAGTGTTGGGATATTGGTCAAGAAACAAGGATGTCGAACCCCTCATGTTGAAGAAAGAACAACTAGATATTTTGAAATAGTATAGAACATCATAGTGACTTGACAGATTCATGATTTCACACTATAAAAGTTTCAGTCAGAATAAGGGAGAACTTCTTCTGTTTTGAGGAGAAAACATTTTCCAAATGATTAATGAGATGATCGAGGAGGTGTTTAGAGTCATCCTGAGGCTGATTTCATCTAAGAAGGAGATATCTTTGCAATTACTAAGGTGATTTCATTTCAACGGGTGGCCAAAGGACAAGAATTGTATTAAGGAGAACCAGATCAATTATATCTGTCAAGAAGACCTATTTTAATGAGAAGAAGATGTGAAATAAATTTTCCAAGTATCCTAAATCATATTCCATTGAAGAAGGAAACAACTATGACCTCTACAAAGGTGAATTTAAAGCCTCCTAAGTGGATAAGGGTCTGATTCTCTCATTTCTTAACTCATTGCTCCCAATGTGCCTCATAGAAGATCGCCTATGTTATGTAGGAAGTCAGGAAATCATCCCAATCTCAATGCAAGTTCTAAAAAAACTTAGCAATGATTTTGAAAATTTGTTTCGCAATGCTTAGAGTGCTACTTGCACATGTCATAAAAGAAACATAGTTGTAACCACAGTGTCTCGGTCCATACAAGAGATTCAAAGATAATAGAGCTTCATTCATGGAGAATTCACTCAAGAGGCATCAGAAGTATGTTATTCATCAAAAAAAGCTTCCGCATCTCTAGATTTTCATTTCTCTATATATATTCTTCTCTCCCCCTCCCTCTCTCTATAACGTTGAATTTCTTCATTGGTAATTTGCACCTTTTTCACTTTTTCATCTTTATCACTCAAGCGACTAAACGGTTACATTGTAAAAGTTCCCTTTTAAAAATTACAAAAATGACTTAGTTCCAATCCTGAGGGAATTTGAAAATTCAAAAGTGGTGGTGAATGAAAATTCACATTGGGGTTGGAAGTGGAAAAGACATTTTTGTAAGCTATAAAATGGAATGGCTTATTCATTCCAAAAGGTTGACAATTATTGATTTTTGTATGCTTGTTGGGCTTTATGTCACTAGTACATCAAGTAAATAAAAGCTATATTTCCTCTATGTCCATGTCTATTTTACTCCCATCCTCTTCTACTCTCCAACTTTGCAAGCATGGTGATCTTGTATAAGCAAGAGGGAAATTTGTGTCCTTTATGAATGAATCTATGAAGACTCTGTGTCTCTGATTTGTTAGTCTTTATAATTGCTTACACATTTGATTGTATTCTTCTAATTGAATGTAGACCCACTTAGGTTACTATGTGATGATAATTTTCTAAGTTCATAATCATCAACATTAAACCCTCTCTCCCTATTTATCCATACTCCACTTTACTTGTCCTCTGAAAGAAAATTCCTCCCTTGTACACTATACCACCAGTTTTCCATGAGTTTAATAGATTATTCCTGTGCGATCCCCAACCTAACAGACACCCTACAATTTATTTAGCTTGCATTGAATAAATAGGAGCCTCCCCATACCCAAGAAGGAGGGGCTTAACCCTGTGACAATTGGCGAAAACCAATAATCTACACCGCAACAAATTATTTCACCAACACCTACCATAAGTAAAACATTATGATAAGGCCAACCCTAGGAAGATGAAATGAAAAAATTAAGATATTCAAATTGAAAGCAAAGTCAAAAGATAAAATGTGGCAAGAGTGTACAAGTTATTAAGGATTGTAGTTCACTCTAGCCCAAATTTTATAGTTTTGTCGAGGCTATTGGTGATGTAAAATCAAGAGTTGTGAAATGATTCATAGAGGTTACCTTGGTTAGTAAATAATTCCGGAATGAATAACAAAGCGAAGTGTGGAGATGTGTAAGTTAAGAAAGAGCTAGGGAGACATGTTGATCAAACTTAGAATGTGAGCATTTGTCTTAGCAAGGGAACATAACAAAAATTATCATTGCCAAATGACAAGTAACCAATTTTGAGTGTCTATAATAGGTTCACAAGAATTAGTTATCTTAAATTACATAAGTGATTGAAGCAATTACTCGATTGGTCCAACTAATGATGCAATAGGGGCTAACTAAGCCTTGGTTCACACTAGTTAAATAGAAATATGTTTATATGAGTTGACTAGCCCAAATTATGTACTTAATAAAATTAAATGCTTGATTGGTTTAACCAAGGATGTAATAGGGGCTAATCAATCCCAAATTCACATTAATTAGTTGTAAATAGCTTCATGAGCCTCAACTATCCCCAACTACATACCTGATTAAACCAATAGAGTAATTAGTTTGATTGTATACATATTTTGGGCTAATAAAGAGATGTAGGAGCATCAAGGGCTAAAGTGTAATAAGGTCATATGAGACCAATAAGACATGTTAGTCTAGGTGTGAGTTCTTGTAAGAGTGTTATATGAGTAAATAAGTTGAGTAAAAGGTGATTTGACTTGGCAAAAGAGTTGTTGTAGGCTAAATAGGGTCTTTTAAGCCATGTCACCATGTGGAAGAGTCCATGTACGAGTTGTTAGGAAGGATAAAGTGATGTTAGTGTGATATTTATAATTATTTTATCTTTAGATGGTTGTTGAGTCTTATTAGGGAGCTATTGAGTTAGCTTAGGAGTTAGCTAGGGGTATAAACTTAGCTAATATACACCTATTCATAGGTGATTCGAATGTAATGGAGGTAGACAATGGTTTTAGAGGTCAAATAATGAAGAATGTAGCATGAATGATGATTTGAAGTTGCAATATACCTTGTTTTTGAAGGAAATTAGCATGTTTTCAGTGGACTGTGATGAAACCCCTGCCTAAACAGTGAGTTGTAAACCCTCAGGAGCATTTATTTATTGAAATTCTCTCGTCTGTCAAGATTAAGAGTTTCTACATGCATCAAGGAAGGTAATCATGATTTTTGTTAGTCTTGAAATTGCTTAATTTAATTGTTATGTCCAATTGTAGGCTCTCGGGCTCGATATAGGGCATCCATGATCTATTGACTGAACCGATGGAATTGGCCACAAATCTCCAATTATTTTTGTCTTACTATGAGTTAGAAGACCTCTAATTTTTGAGGTGATTGATACAGTGGAGGAAAATTTATTGAGGACAATTGTTTCGAGCTCTAATGGTGGATGCATAGTGTGCAAGTAAGAACAAATAAAGGCATAATTGTTATCAATACTTGACAATTATGACTCTAGAATGCTGTGGGAGGTGGAGTTAGGTATAATTGATGTGTTAGAATGATTATAGGGAGAAGTCTATGAAGAAATCATCACTAGTTTTAAGTAAATGCTGACTGTGTAGGGTTCAGACTATACTAGACCTAAGAAAAAGCTACTGTGAAAAGTGAATTAGCAAAATTTTCTCGAAAACAACATATGAGGGATCGTGAAAACCTTGATTATGGTGAGAAAAGTCTAGAGAGCATGGAATCATGCCATGAAACCCCTGTAATTGCATATTAGGTCTTTAATTGGACTTATATGAACTAGTTCAAGCTTGAGGGGCAAAGTTTTAAGAATGCATATTTGAAGACCATTGCTTGAGCATTCATAAGGGAGCCTAAAGCTTTAGTTTGATGTCTTGAATATGTTTAACCAGGTGGAAATGATCTTGTAACTCCATTTGAAGGACTCCATAGTGTGGTAAGGTGTAGCTAAGAGAGCTCAAGAGGTATGTATGTGAGGGAGCTCATAAGTGGATTTTGTAGCTTGAAACAGTCTTGCATGCGAGTATAGGAGTTTTGCACCTTTATAAAGCATTGGTTCAGTGATCACATCTGATTCATTGATATCAAGTAAGCCCTTCTAGTTGTTTGTCCTTCATATATGAGCATGTATTAGGTCTCAATGGACCTCAAGGTGTTTGGAGTATAGTAAAGGTGCTATAAAACCTCAGGAAGATGATCCTCAGTTGCAGAGTGGATGAATTAGTCTGAGCAAGATTGAGCTATGAAGAATATTCATTTAGAACATTGTGTTGTTAAGCCTTCCATCAAGATAGGTCAAGATTCAAGCTAAACCATTGCATCATAAAGCCTCGTGAACTTATTCACAACTAATTAGTGTGAATTAGGGCTCAATTATCTCCTACTGTGCTGAACTAGAATTAATTAATTGGTCCAATCGGGCGAGGTAGGTCGAGAAGTGTTGTCGGGAGTCTATGTAATGTGTTTAGCAATGTTGAACAAAAAGAGTTGATAGAAAATTATTACACTAGAATGGGTATACCATAAATGTTATATGAGAGTGATGGTGAACTATAATGTCCATGAATGTTAATAGTTATTGACCAACCTTAAATTTGACATCCATTTGATCATCGTAGGGTAATTTTAACCTAAAATTTGACGTTGATTTGATCATCATAGGGAAACTTCAACTATAAATTTGATGTCAATTTCAAAGCGATATAAAAGTTTTTTCTTTTTACTTGGAGTTGATCGAAAAATCATCATACACTGGGCATGCAATGGAAATTGGAGCCCTTTTTTAACTATAAAGTTATGTTCAAGCTTGACACAATACTATAACTACATTGAGGCCATATACTACTATTTGGTAATTTTTTTGCTAAAAAGTTAATAAAGTTGCAAATCAATATGATATATAATAACTCTAATATAAACACTTATTAAAATTAATCGTTTAATATGTTTAAAGAAATATATTTAAAATATTAATATTGGATTAAATAATGTTAAAAATTAGTATATGTAATTCATACATACTCAATACTACAAATTATTTTAAGGAATTAAAAGGCTTGCGAGTGATAATTTATAATTAGTCTCAATTTGAAATGAGATTGTTTATTGTTCAACATAATTACACTAAAAGACATTCCTACAATGAAATCTAGGGTTGTAATGGAGTGAGTTGTTCACTTTTATTCTCAACATTAAATTCGACGTCCATTTAATTGTCACATGACAATTCATCCATGAATTTTACTTCCATTGGATTGTCACTTATATGTTTTTTTTTTCCTTTTTTCTTGGAGAAGTCAATAAAAAATAGTAATATCTAGCATAATTATCAGAGGGGTGCCTCAAGATTAATATCTCTTGGCATATTTTAGATAGATATATTTAAATATCTAAGTTAATTACATACCAATTTCCTTTACGAAAGTTATATTTTATTGGCAAAATATAGATCAATTTTATGTAATCCTTATAGACTATGTGTATGCAATGGACTTATTTCCAAAGTGTGTTCTTTGTTGTCAACAATAATAACAATGATTTCTATCACCCTTCTTTATGTTATTGCATGAATCTGTAACTTTCAGAACCATACTCACGATCTTGTCCGTGTATCAGAATGAAGCATGTTAAATTAAAATAAACCTCAGAGAATGATTGACAATAACGAAAGGTTTTGTGATCGCCACAATTTGACCATATAGTAGGACCCATCTTACAATATTAAAAAAAAGTATGTGCCAACAAGATAAGGCGCTCTACCCTTTTTAATTCTTATCCTCCTACTCTTTCCCAATGTAAGAGTTCAATCTCGAAAACATAAAAGAGGGGAAGGGAATTGAGTTCAAACTACATATACCATAACTTTACCTTTCGTACCACACCCTACGGGGTTAGAGGAAAAACATTGGTGTGACCCGGGCAATACCAAATATATTCTTAAATACCTGAATATCTGACTGACAAAATAAAGTGCAGCCTTATTCCATACGTATTACACATTAGAACAAAACCAACACATCCACTTTGGGCCACATATCCATTTCAATAGTTAAGATATTGTCTAGTTCATGCATTTTTGTTGGTTGGAAAACATGCAAAAAGCTACCTCGTTTTGGTTCGTGACTCCATTGACAAGGTGCGCTTTGTGGGCCGAAAAACATGCTTAAGCTACCTTGTTTTAGAGGTTAGGTACGACTGCAAACAAGATTTTTTTTTTCGTTTGCTTAGGTTTTGTAAAATTAAAAAGCATCAAACATTCGGGAGAAATTTTGGCTTTTCGGAAAACATGAATTCCGTTTTGCTTTTTTTAAACCACCAATCATGAACCTGAAAAGAATTAGAATATGACAAAATGTATTTTCAATTACGCCTGGTCTGACTTGTCCCTTGCAATCAGTTGCAGATGACTGGAAGTCCACGTGTCAACCGCTGCCCAAAACTACGGCGACCGGTTTTTGTTAAAAGGCACACGTGGTGAGTTTATTAACTGGGGTTAGTGAATCAGTCTAAGTGGCCAAGCTGCTTAACCACGGTTAGTCAGAATAGAGGGTGTTAAACAGATTAAGCGGCCACGTGGCTTAACTGCAGTTAGGTTATAAAGTGCGGAGGGAACGAACTGGTTAAAAATAAATAATCGAGGTTAAGCCGGGAAAAAAAATCAGTAAAGTAAATTAGTAATTGTTAAGTAAGGAAAAAAAAGAGGATTTGAGATTCTGCAGAGAAAGAAGGAAAGAAGTTGTAGTTGCAATAGTCAGAGAAAGGTGAAGGAGAAGAGAGATCTAGAGAGAGAAAACAAACCCTAGGGCATTTTTATATATGTAGATAGGCTAGGAGACAATGGGGGTACTTGTCAAGTAAAGAAGAAGAAGAGGCCCTTTTTAACGTTTTTATCTTCCTCAATTCTTCCGCTAAATTACCTAATTACTTTTCATGCCAAATTTTGCGGCCAGTCAGAAAACAATAAAGTGCCGCTAAATACGTACATGAATTCGGCGACTCTTATTAGCAAACGTAAACAAATGTTATCTGGCGTCGATGCGGCGGGAGGTCTCTGGTACGAATCGCATTGCTCTTATTTTCCTTTAGCGAAAGAACATCATACTTTCTTTTAATTTTGCTATTTTTATTGACCTTAAGAACTTTAATTCAATTTTTTAGTGGTAAATGATGCTCTGAATTTCAATTTAATGCGCCTCAAATTTAAAGTCAGAAGGTTTTGAAGTTTTGAATCTTAATTCGAGTATTCGTGATCTATGTTGACCTAATTTTAGAAGACTTGTCTTATATTTGTCATTGAAAAATAAATTTTATCATTTTAATTTATTTTTTTAAGGACGTATTATCTTATTAGAGATTTCAAGCTTCCGCAGTGCATAATTGTTGAAGAATAAATTTCTGGAAAAAATGGCGATGAAAATTATAAAAATCGACGATTAAAACTTACGCTTCTAAGTCCACCGTTGGTTAACAAAGAATTCCTTGTAATGCCACTCTTTGTGATCTGATATGTTTTTACTGTGCTCACCTTCCGATTTTTGTTTGATTTGCTGTATTAAATAATATATTGAATTGCTTCAAATAAACGAAACAAGTTATATTAATGTCTAAGAGTGAAGGTCAACGGGGCTTGAAAGTACATCTACTTATAAGAGAACACTGCTAGGGTTTTATCGATGTATAATCTCAGAGAATTTAAGCTTACTCAGGTTATAATTTCTGAATAATGGATTTCTGTAAAAACTGTGATAAGTCTCTGGATAATCAACACTTTTCGTTTTTCTATCACAAGGTAAGAACGAATTCCTTGTAGTGTGTGATATGTTTTAACTGTGATTTTTTATTTTTATTATTTTCTAGTGTTCCCTTTTGGGTCTGTCTGCTTTGCTGTATTAGAAAATTTATAAAATTGCTTCATATAGAAAGAAATAAATTATATAAATGTCCAGGAATATCAGAAGCAAGTGATTTGGACTCTAAAGCCATACACTTACAGTAGAGCAGCTGTGATAAATATTTGTATAATTGACGTTCTGGATCACACTTTGCTGTCTATCATGAGGTAAGAATGGATTCCTTGTAGTGTGATATCTTTTTGCTGCGTTTTTCTTTTATCAGTGTTCCGTTTTTGATTTCTGCCTGCTTTTCTGGATTAAATAATTTATCAAATTGCTTCATATAGAAAGAAATAATTATATTAATGTCCAGGAATGACTGAAGTAGGGACTCCAAACTACATCCTCTTAGAATAGAATGGTGCTAGAGTAGAAACAAACAATAAATTTGTAGGTTTGTTTGTCTTCTGTTTTAGTTCTGATGCTACTAGGTCAAATTTTTCTCTAGGACCTATTAAAGTGTTCTTGCTTGTTTAGAATTTTGTTTCTAGGGCTGTCCAGTTTAAAATAATTTAAGCTTTGTTACGAGTGCAGACCTAAGAATCAACTGGCACAAGGTACAGTGACACTGGTAGATGGATCAGCCTTGAAGGCACTTAGGAAATTGGGATCTATGTCTAAGGTTTTTATTTATTCTGAATTGTAAAACTAAGAATCAACTGGCATGAGCCCCAGTGAAACTGGTAGATGAACCTGCTGGAAGGAACCTATGATTTATTTTGTTTCTTGTAATTTATTTGAGCATCTTGCATAAAAATATCACTTCCTATGGTCTGTAATCAATGTCAGTAATTCAAGTTCAATTGGAATTGAAGTCAAGCATATATTCAACTGTATATTTCAGCTGTATTTTCACATCAATTTCCTTGTAAGTAATATGAAAATTATTTTATGATTTTGTGCTTTATCTAAGGATTTATTTAGTATGGTGAAGTTTGCATAAGGCGAGAAATTAACAAGTTTCAGATATTCTGTTGAGCATTTTCATTTCAGGTAACTGTTGCACATAATGGGAAAGTCTTTGTAAACTGAGCCTATGGTAATATTAGATAATGAATGAATCGCTATTGCACTTTTTGTCTGTTATATGAGGTTTAATGCCACAACCATTGGAAAAATAATGGATATGATTTTGCAATCTTGAACTAAGGGAGTTTTTTTCATTGATCTTGAAAGCATGGTTTTGCTCTTGATTATATATTTGTGTATATATATGATACTTTAATTTATGTTACATTCACTTCAAGATTCTGCAAAGGGAAAATTGCAGATCTATGTCACTTACAATCTCTGCTACTTGTATACAGTTTCTTACAGTGTTTTGCTGTGATCTCTGCTTAGCTTGGATTGAATAATATTTTAAATTGTGATATATATTAAAGGCCAATTTGTATATGTTACCTTGTACAAAGGTAATAAAATTACTTCCAGTTGTCACTCTGTTTAATTTGCTAAAAGGGCTTCGGTAACCAAGGCTTTGCATTTGAACCTTTTTAAGTGTTTGTTATCGGCGCAGGCTTCCATTTATTCATTTGAAATCTCATGGTTTAAAAAAAAGAGAAACTCACAGTGAAAGTAGTCTTTGGAATATGCCTGAATTTTCTGGCAACTGAGAGGATGGAACTTGTGCCTTGGGGTTTAAAATTTTGAATATAAATCTGGTGGATCCTCCAATTAATTCTTTTATTTTTATACCTCTTACATTGCACCAATTATAGCATTGTAATTTTAATTCATATTGACTATATGTTTTTGGTAACTACAGAAACTTACCAAACACCGACCCTTTGGAAAGCTCAGTTCTTGATCGTCACGAAGTCTTGAACTGGAACATCAACAGAACGTCAACAATGATTTATGTAGATGGTGAGCCCAGTATATGTTGAGGACGATGAGGTCCTTGATGATCAAGCACATATCAGTTATCTTGACCTAGCTCTTACAAAGGTGGACTGAAATGTTAAGAAACATGGGTGCATAGAAGGAAAGGGAACCATAGAAGGAAAAGGAACAGTGGAATTGTTTGGAGACACATATGACTGGAAGTTGGAGAGAAGCTGCATATGATGAGTATAGTGAGCTCTGTATTAGTCAGGATTGAAAACCCCTACCATTACTGCAAATGCTAATATCTGGCCAATGTTAATGTTCATTGAATTTGTAAATTACATCTTTCTATGCTTCTAAATCACTATAGACTGTGGATGTCCCCCCTTTCGTTATACTCATGGTTTGTGACGTGTTTAGAGCTGTAGTATGGCCAGTTTCCATGGGGAATTTTGTCTGGGGCTGGTTATCATCTGTTCACTGTGTGTTACTTGTGGCAGCACTGTTGACAATTCCTTCCACCTTGAGCAGGTTGTATTGGAGGAATCTAGCATCGCGAATGGTTTTTCTGGAATTCTTGGTGAAATTGAAAAGCAAAACGTTTGTCACATTAAAAATTCATCCTGTAGTTTTCAGGACATACAGCAGTTGCTTTCATGTGAGGAAGATTTGAAAGGAATTGGTTCATTGAATACCACTTGTCAGTTGAATACAAGTTTACAGTTACATAATGACGTTCTGATTATTGGAGAAGGAAATTTAGAGATTCTACCACATGTTTCTGTCAGCTGTCATCTTGCAGGTTGTGTTATCGGTATCAATATCTCAGGGGACTTAATATTGGGTGAAAATTCCTCTCTTGGAGCGGGGACATTGATTTTGGATGCAAAAAATCTGAGTTTGCAGAAGAATTCATCACTGAATACGACTGCATTGGGTGGGGTGCCACCTCCCCAGACAAGTGGAACTCCTCTTGGTGTTGATGGTGCAGGTGGAGGTCATGGAGGCAGAGGTGCTTGTTGCATCAAGGATGAGGGAAAGGACCAGGAAGATACCTGGGGTGGAGATGTTTATGCTTGGTCTTCTCTTACTAATCCATGGAGTTATGGAAGCAAGGGTGGGACAACAACCAGAGAAAAGGAACTGGGTGGTGGGGGTGGCGGGCGAGTCAAGATTGTTGTAAGTGGTATTTTGGATGTTAATGGATCTATTAGCGCTGATGGCGGAGACGGAGGACATGAAGGTGGAGGTGGCTCAGGAGGCAGTATTATTCTCCTCGTGCCTAAATTGTAAGTTAACATTATTCTAAACATTTTCTTGTATGGCTATATTGGAACCATCAATGCCATCACTGTTCTTTGGTTATACTGTGGGTATAAGGAACATTTTGGTCAAGTATCTGTGTGGCTGTTATCTGTTTTATGTCCATTCAATTTTTTGATATTATGAGTATTCAGGAATGTTATCAACAAGTATATGATGTAGAATTTAGATGCATTATTTGTTCAAGTTAGTATGTGAATGTTATATACTGCAGTTTGATTTGTATTATTTTATCCAGATAAAATTTGCTCTTTGTCAGATTTGGATAGCTGAACAAAGCTTTCAATCTGGTTCATGTTCCATCTTGTTTAGGTTTCCTTGCATATGGTAGTGCGCATTCAAATTATTTTTCTAAAGAGCTTACAAATTGAAATGGTTTGATAATGACGATGCTTACTGCTGAGCACTTGATCATTAAAAAGATGCTCTATATATATATATTGGGTTACAAGCTTGAAAAATATATGAACTTTTCAAGCAAAGATTGACGTTGTTCAAACACTAGATTGTATTTTGGATAAGTAGAAGATTAAAAGAAATGACCTTCAGACCCACAGACATGTATGGAACAAACATCAACCCAAGGATTCAAATATATATATATATATATTGGGTTACAAGCTTGAAAAATCTATGAACTTTTCAAGCAAAGATTGATGTTGTTCAAACACTAGATTGTATTTTGGACAAGTAGAAGATTAAAAGAAATGACCTTCAGACCCACAGACATAGTATGGAACAAACATCAACCCAAGGATTCAAATATATATATATATATAATATATATTGGGTTACAAGCTTGAAAAATCTATGAACTTTTCAAGCAAAGATTGATGTTGTTCAAACACTAGATTGTATTTTGGATAAGTAGAAGATTAAAAGAAATGACCTTCAGACCCACAGACATAGTATGGAACAAACATCAACCCAAGGATTCAAATATATATATATATATAGGGTTACAAGCTTGAAAAATATATGAACTTTTCCAGAAACCCCTTAAGAAAAGATTGATGTTGTTCAAACACTAGATTGTATTTTGGATAAGTAGAAGATTAAAAGAAATGACCTTCAGACCCACAGACATAGTATGGAACAAACATCAACCCAAGGATTCAAACGAATCAAACATGTCAGACGCAAAAATATGGTAGACACAAAGATTCTTACTCCAATTGCTCAAGCCAGAAATTCAAGCAAAAGGGAGATCAGAAGATTATTACATAGCACAATCAAAATCCAAGTTTATTGCTTATCATTAACCTTTCAGTGCAAACCGTTTACAGTACTTGATTGCCTACCTATTCTACATAATCTATACTATGATAGAGACCTCCTCTAACGAGTCCTGGCTAGTCTAACTGCATCTCCTAGGATCTCTACCTATCTGGGACTTTATAATTGAAAGCCAACTAGAAAGATGGCTATTACGGCCCCATTCAGAGCAATCTGCATGCCCCCAAACCAACTATCTAGATACATATAGTCTGCTGCTGCTAGTGGGCCAAAATAGGTCTCCCAACCTGCCTACCCAAATAGCAGCTACTAGCTGCAAATGATCCACATCGGATTGCACCGTCATCTGAAGCCACGGACTGTCAAAAGCTGCCCAAAAACAAAAAAAAAACCGTTTTTACTACAACAGTGTCCGTCACCGTGACAGAAAATAAATGAAACTACACAGTCATCCCCTGCCTATTCACTTGACTCTGGTAAATCAATTGACTTGTTGTCTTCCCTACTCAGTTTTGTTTGATTTGAGGAAGTGAAGTAGTTATGCCAACTCCAGCTCATAAACATCATCCTGGCTCTCCAGTCAATGCTTGCTAATATGAAGCTTTGTGCATAAAGCATTAGTCCAATTCAGCTATTTGACCATCTCCCTTGTCATCTCTTTCAGCGGCCTCCACATCTTATCCAGCAATAACACAACATCCTCTTCAAACTGCTACATATCCTTATGGATTGCCAGCCTGTTGCATCAATTCAGCAGCACCATCAGTACACCAATGAGGTGTGCCACCTTCCTTACATTCAGACAGGGAATGGATTGGCTGGGGTCTTTCATGCCTTCCAGAGCACAGTCTATCAAAGGACCTTAGCCCAAACTCATTAGAAGTTGTGTGCAAATGATAGTGGTGGCTGCGAACCTCAGTAATTTGGGACCTCTAATCCCCTGGGCCAAGGTACGCTTCCCATGTTCTTGTGCCGGCTCAACAGATTTTGGGTGCTTTCATCGATGATTATTTGATCATCTGACAACTTTGTTATCTTAACATCAGTAATTAGGGGATAACAGGGATCATGGACCCCATCTAGTGTGTGATAATTTACCCATTAACATTTGGCCCCTTGACAACTCTTTCCACGGCCTCCTTGCCTTTAGAGAGCCTGTAATTACTCCTTTTACCCAAGCCTTTCCCTCTACCCCTGTTCGCATCATGTTCCTAGGGGGGCTATGATTTTCACAGACTCTTGCTTTCAACCCCCACCTCTAGCTATCAACATGAACCGGCATGAGTCTAGACTGAAAGCAAAAAAGCCCATGGATATCATGAACCTCATCCACTGTGTGATAATTCACCCATTGTCATCGTACCCCCAAATAGCCTTTTCTGCAGCTTCCTTGCTTTTAGATAGCCCAAAGTTGCTCCTTCTACTGGAGCCTTCCCCTGCTACCCTGTTTGCATCATGCTCCATGGGGGCCCATTATCTCTCTGTCCCTCCTGCTTTAAGTCCCTATCTCAACTATCAACATGAACCAACATGAGCCTGGACAGAGCAGAAAAACCCTCCCACAAAGAAGTGTGATTCTGGAGGTAGTAATTGTGTCACTCAAAATTTTTCCCTTCACATCCAAAGCACAATTTGCAACAGGTAGGGGGTGAAAGAAAAGATACCCACCTTCAAGTTCTGCTGCTAAGGAAATTAATTTCGCTATGTTCAGGAAAATTTGAGTCTTTCCTTTCTTTGTTACAGCAGAGACGACCAATTTTCAGGAGAGGCACCAAAGCAAAGAAGAAATTCACATTATTTCAAAGAGCTACAGGGAAAGTACAAAAACACTATAGAAGGGCAAGAAACCGAAGTACAAATCCTTTCAGCAATTCCCCACCAAAAGATATCAACCACAGAAATTAACCCAGAAATGAGGTGAGCATGATAGGAATAAAGTGTAAAACACCCCAAAATTTAACCTTTCTAAACACTTTCCAGAAATAATTTCTACAGAATTTCAGTACACACACACAAAGCTCTCCAACCCAGATGCTTAAACAAGATGAGTGAGTAGTAGGGCAAATAAGGGCCTACCTTAAATATCTGAAGTGCAGGGAAGGTAGAAGCAGTTTGTCCTGATGTAGAGTTCCCAAACAACCAAAGCAAGAAAATGATAATGGTTAATGGGGAGAGAGGGATCAAAGTCCAAGTATCCTCATGGGAGGGGGACAATGAATCTAAAAGGCGGCCATACAAAAAATTAAAACATAATATGTTATTTTTCATAATAGAAGGGTCTGAAGATTATTATCACTGTTTGTAAACCCTGGGTTCTCTGTGGTTTCCCCATTATTTCAGCTATGAATATCCTTCTTGAGGACATAGAGTGTGAGATTAAGAATTTTTCTTCTCACAAAGCAAACCATGCTTAGTGGGAAGTTCTATAATTTAATTGTTGATGCCACTATTTCTTTACAATTTCTGTTTCATTGGGAGACTTTACTCACTTCTATTTCAACTCATAACTTGACGTAAGTTGATAAATATCCTTTTCTAGTCATCTCTACAACACTTTTAAATTTCCTTGTAAATTTCAAACGATCTTCACAGCAAACACCCTTAAAAATGTGTAAAGGCAAATCAACACCAAAAGAAGATTGAAACTAAGAAGGTGAAGTTTGTGACAAGGCTGCATGGATTGTCTGGAGTTTCCCAAAATAAGGCCCACTTTCTAGACTTTTGCTTCTATCTTTAACAGATTGAAATTCCACTGCAGAATGCTGTTTTGAAAAGGTGATATAGGCAGAAGCTCCTTAAATGGTGCCAAGAAGGTGATGTTTGTAACAAGGCTGTATGGATTGTCTGAAGTTTCCCAAAGCAAAGCTCCGCTCTCTAGACTTATGTTTCTATCTATAACAGACTGGAATGCCACTGCAGAATGCCTTTTTGAAAAGGCGATGTAGGTTGAAACTGCTTAAATGGTGTCAAGAATTATATGACCTTTTCTCAAAGGCTGGAACTCATGGTTACAACCCATTAATTTTTTAATAAAGAGTCAAAAAAGAAAAAAAAAAGTTCTTACCTCTTGCCAGTCCTACACATTTCCACTTGTTTTCTACATGCCATCTCTCTTGCTTGGGGCAGGTGGATTGGATGGTGGAGGTGGATGATATTGCCCTTTTTAGAAAGGAGCTTTGAAAGTTGCTTGATATTGTACCTCAAGAGCCAGGATATGTAATGCTAGGATTCCAGTCAGCACTTTATTATAAAAGCCTTTGGGCTTATTGGCTGCCCCATATGATTTCATCTGGATCAGCAAGGGAAAAGGTTTGCGTTAATCTCTGTTGGAATCTGTAGGGTTCATTTTGCTTAATATATGGTACACCTGCAGAAACTGGAGATGCATCATAGACAACTACCATTTCCATCATGACATCAAAATTAATTTGATATCAGAGGGGGAGGAGTTTCAGATAAAGACGGCCCTTCTGAAATTTAGACAATGTGCTTGGAGAAATCCATATTTGCTGCTGTTGCCACTTCATTTTTGCATTCAAAAGGCTATTTGACCAAACAAAGGTTGCACTCTTCTAAGTCGGATATTTATAAACGAACAATGGAAAATCTCCACTTGAGCTCGACTTGAATAGGGCAATTTCTATTTTCCATTTAAATTTCAGTCCCAAGGTTCTATTCATTCAAGGCACTCATGTTATTAAACAGACCACTTCTTCTGCTAATATTTACATAGGCTTAGATTGATAACTGATTTCTTTGATCATCTTTGTCTTAACTGTGTGTAAATATTTCTTTTGCATGTTAAGTCCATGATAGACATTTAACAAGTAATTTTAACTAAAAAGATTTACTGCTTAGTAGATATTCTGTCAATTCTCTTTCAGTATCAACTATGGAAGTTATCAATCTTTTAAGGACATGAACATGTTAGAAATTCAAAATATTGCTCATATATGAAAAAATCTCTGTAGTTCCTCAGTACCTCAGAATCAGAACCATGGAAAATGTTTCAAATTTAAGGCAGTTGTTTATGGCACACCTTATAGGTACTTTGTTCTCTTACTTTCAGACTGGTATTATTGACTATAGCATTGAGGATAGTCATTCTTGCCATGTAGGAAGGGAACTGGTGCAGTAAGTGCTTCTGGAGGTAAGGGTTGGGCTGGTGGTGGAGGTGGCAGAGTATCCATAAAAAGCTACAGCAGGCAAGCGAGTTTGAATATCTTTGTGCATGGTTAGTTTCTTGTTCTTTTCTTTTGCAAATTAAAAATTTCTCAACTAAATAAAACAGTTGAGCTTGTCTAATTGTAAATACCAAATACGTTTTTTCTGGTTAAACATCAGTACTTATGCATCACAGCTAATTGAATATTATTTTCTATGTTATTGTATTTTTATTTCTTCTTCAGTATCTAGTGGGTTTTGCCATGAAAAAAGGTGGTACATATCATGGGTTGAGATTCTTTTACAAGCTAGATTCAAGAAACCACTGTAGGATAGGCTATATCCATCTTCGCATTAAATGCATAATCTATTTTCTTTCTCTATACTTTCAGGGGTGTTTTATATGAGACTTTGAACCTTAGTTTCTAACAACTCATCCAAAAGCAAAGAATTCCAAAAAGAATTAATTTTACTCACATGCGTCCATAATGACATTTATGATTTACAAAACGAGTCATTGGAATGCCATGTAATTTAGTACTTATATTATTTTTCCGGTGCCTAAAAAAATTGTTCCCCTTTCACATTGTCATAGGAAAAAAAGGTCCTTGAGGGAATTAGGATTTTTATGAATTGAGGGAGGATATTAATATCCAAAAGTTTATGAATCGGACCATTTTAGGGACCCGAGATCAGATTTGTTTGAGCTAATTTCTGTTTCATGATCTCTAGTCAGGCACGGAACAGCTTGCCAAACCCATTAAAAAATGACACAAACTATGAAAATTTTCAGCAGAAGGAGCTAAATAGTCTTATAAAACAGGTTTTAATTGGACACCACAAGTTTTAGAATTAACATTTAAGTATTTATGTAATCATTCTTACTTTTTTAACCTCTTATCATACACTCTTTAATTCTCCTTTTGAACAGTAGCATGCAGGAGAATGTGAATAAGTAGATTAGATCAAATCATTAATATCTTCGGTAACTTAAAAATTAAACCCATCTCTTGCAATCTATTTTTAGAAGATTGAATTCTTGAATCTGTTTACTGTCTTATCAGTTTACAGAAAAGATGTTTCTGCATTGTCAGCAGGTGGATTTGCAATAATTGGGATGCATGCAGCACCCATGTAATGTAGCCAAATTCTAAACAAACTCAATATACTGCAAATAATATGAACTCCATAAGAAAACAGATCTCCTTCGTTATTGAATCTTGAATTACAATGTTTCTTAAATAGGAAAACGACTCCTAACTCGAGTTGCCAAGCAAACTCTAACTAACTTTGACTAAATTTACTCTAGGTGGCGGAAATTACTATTTTTAGCAGTTTACTAGAACTTGCTATTCTTAGTAAGTTCACATGCTTATTCGTACGGGCACAAAAATTGCCACGCATCTTCTACATGCCTAAATTAGAGGAATTGCCAACTTTCCAACTCATAAAGCAACTAAGAGACTAAAATTAACTAATGTCCTAAAATAGGAAAAAACCGAACTACACCTTAAATCCTAATTTTCGGCCTCAGGATGGCGGATTTCAGACCCGAAAATGTGCCGAAATGTGCTCCAACCGGCAGGGCTGCTTGACTAGTGCGTTTGTCTCATCGAAACAAGTGGTTTAAAAAAAAAAATGGACTTAAACAGACACCCGAAGCACAAGTTTTGACCTTTTCAAGTTCCTGCTAATTTTGGCGCATCATTCTCCCTTGCTTGAAAAAAACGCAGCTCTTGCAAGTTGTCTTCTTCAAATTGCTTCCATTTATTTGCATCTAGCTTCTTAATCTCCCACTCTGTGGCCCAAGTATTGTCCTCTTGTTCCAATCCTTTTCAATGTACCAAATATTTGTTATATTTCCCATGTCGTGTGTCCACTGTTTTCTTATCTAGAATGTGATCCACTTCTTTCTTCTTCATTGGAACCTGTTGCCTCCAATCTACTACTTCATCAATAACATCCCCTTCTGCACCATGCCCATGAAAAGAATACAAGTCTGAAACATTAAACACTGGAGAAATATCAAAATTCCCTGGCAATTCTACCTCATAAGCATTATCATTTATTTTTTTCACGATTTTGCAGGGACCAATCTTCTTGTACTTAAGCTACCTTTCTGTGTCTGTGCACATCTGCTATTTCCTTATACTTATCATTACTATTCTGCAGCTTCTTCCGCAATTCTTCCTGCAATTGTTGTATATGTTTGGCAAATGCTTCTGCATCATCACTAACTCTGCCATCAACTGGTAGCTGTACTAAATCTAACACCCCGTTTGGATTATTCCCATACACAATCGAAAATGGAGACTTTCCTGTGGATCTATTTATGGAACTATTATATGCAAGCTTAGCTTGTAGTAATGCTAAGTCCCATTGTTTTGGCTTTTCCCCAAATATGCACTTTAACAGGTTTCCCAAACTCTTATTTACCACCTTTGTTTGCCCATCGGTTTGAGGATGATAGGCACTGCTGAACTGTAGTTGAGTTCCCAACTTCTTCCATAAAGTCCTCCAGATGTGACTTAAAACCTGGTGTCCCTATCTAAAGTAATGGTTTTTGGAACACCATGCAAACGAACAACTTCTCTGAAAAAGAAATCTACTACTTCTGTTGCATCACTTGTTTTCTTGCAGATAATAAAATGAACCATCTTAGAAAACCTATCAACAACCACAAAAATTGAGTCATTACCTCGTGTTTTTGGTAATTCCAAAACAAAATCCATACTCAGATTTGTCCATGACCCTTTAGGAACAGGCAACGGCATATACAACCCTATATTCTGTGCATGGCCTTTCGAGACTTGGCAAATTTGACACCTCTCCACATATCTTACCACATCTCTTTTCAGCTTTGGCCAATAATATTTCTCTGCTACCAAGGCTATCATCTTATCTTTACCAAAATGCCCAGCCAATCCTCTGCTATGCAGCTCTTTCACTATATTCTCTCTCATAGACCCAATTGGAATACATAGTTGGCATCCCTTGAATAGATAACCATCCTGTAAAATGTACTCATCCTGGACATCTCCTACATCGTCTGATAATGGACGAATTAATCTTTCAACAATATTCTTGAAATCAAAATCAGAGGAATACAAATCCTTTATTGCTTCAAAACCCACCACCTCATTTTCCGTAAACAAAGCCACACGCTTACTCAATGCATTTGCAACTTGATACTCACTTTGCATGCCTACTATTCAACTTCTTTTGTGTATCCACATATTTCAGGGCTATGTGGTCTGTAAATAACACAAACTCCTTGGGCACTAAGTAATGCCTCTAATGCCTCAATGCTTGTACAATTGCATACAATTCCACATCATAAGTAGAGTAGTTCTTTCTTACTTTATTCAGTTTCTCACTAAAGAAAGCTACCTGGCTTTCTACCTTGATTGTGGACAACACCAATACCCACATGTTGGGCGTCACAATCAACCTCAAACACTTTATCAAAATCTGGTAGTGCCAAAATGGGTGCCTCTGTCACCTTCTTCTTCAAGAACTGAAAACTATCCTCAGCTGCCTTTGTCCACAAAAACTCCCTTTTGTGCAATCTATCATAGGTGCTACAATATTGCTGAATTTTTTAATAAACTTTCTGTAAAATGTTGTTAAACCATAAAAACTTCTTACCTCTGTTATACTCCGTGGAGTAGGCCATTCAATAATTGCCTTTATCTTCTCTGAGTCCATCCGTACCCCGTCTGCTGAAATAATAAAGCCCAAGAATACTAAACTCTCTTGCATAAACGTGCACTTCTTCATATTTGCATAGAGTTTCTCTTTCCTTAACACTTCAAATATCACCCTCAGATGCCTTAGATGTTCTTCTTTAGTTTTACTAAAGATCAAGATATCATCAAAATAAACCACAACAAACTTACCATTATACTCCTGCAGCACAATGTTCATCAGTCTCATAAAAATGCTAGGAGCATTGGATAACCCGAATGGCATCACCAACCACTCATATAATCCATTTCCTGTCTTGAATGTTGTTTTCCACTTGTATCCTTCTCTGATCCGAATCTAATGGTAACCACTGCGAAGATCAATCTTGGTGAAATACCTATATCCAACAAGCACATCTATCATATCATCAAGGCAAGGTATTGGGAACCTATACTTGATTGTAATTTTATTGATTGCTCTGCTATCCGTGCACATTCTCCATGTTCCATCCTTCTTTGGTGTTAGTAAAGCTGGGGTAGCACACGGACTCATGCTCTCCCTTACGGCCCCCTTTCTCACGAGCTCTGCCACTTGCCTATTCAACTCTGCATGCAATGTCGGGCTCATCTTATAAGCCGCTTGATTTGGGAGTGAAGATCTTAGAATCAAATCAATATGGTGTTGAATATCTCTTTTGGGTGGTAATCCGTTTGGTGGTTCATCAGGAATAACATCAAAAAATTCTTCTATTAATTCTGCTGTTTCTACTGGTATTTGTGCACGTGCAGGTTCATCCTTATTTGCGACTAGTGCATAACAAAAACCGGTTGCCTTCGCCTCCTTCACAAATTCCTTTGCAGAAAGCATATTTTCAGCCTTCCCCTCTTCCTTAAGAGGTAGCAAAACTAATTTTGTGCCATCCTCCTAGAAAGTATAAGTATTCTTTCCCCCGTCATGAATAGCTTTTCTATCAAATTGCCATGGTCTTCCTAGCAGCATATGACATGCATCCATAGGAATAACATCACACCAAATCTCGTCCTTGTAACTGTTCCCAATAGAAAAACTTATTAAACATCTCTTATCAACAGTAACTTCATTACCCTTCTTAAACCATGCAATATGGTAAGGGTTAGGATTCTTCTCACAATGCAGACCCAATTTCTCAACCATCTCATTTGAAACCATGTTCTCACAACTACCACCATCAATAATAACATTACATACCTTTCCTCCTGAAATGCATCTTGTTCTAAAAATATTTGTACGCAACCATGCATCCCCCATGATATCTTTCTTGGAGCAATCATCGTCCTTTTGATCATCAGGTTTTCTCCAACATCTGGTGGAATTTCTAGGTCTTGTTTGTCTTCTACTTGTTCAGCTTCAACAAGATTTACTCTTGGCGCATCTGCTTGCCTCTTGTCATGTGTATAATAATTCGGGCATTCAAAAGCCCGATGCCCCTCTTCACCACATCTGTAACAAACAAATGGTCTTCGTGGAGCCTCCCATCCTCTATTGCCAGCATATCCTTTGCCCCTAGAAAATCCTCTGCCTCTTTGTTGATTTTGGGAAACTTGTCTCGTATCTTCTTGCTTTTCCACTCCACGAGGTGATTCTCCCCTACCTTGGCTGAAACCAGCTCGTCCCCGAAAGGAAGATGAGGCCCCCCTATTCATTCCAGGTGATCTCCTAAAACTTTGACGACGTTGTTTTTCCTCGGCCTTTAAGGCCAATTGACAGGCATCCTCCATGCTCTTAATCCTGTGCATACTTATCTCATCTTGAATAGAAAATTTTAATCTATTTACATACCTTACAGCCATTTGTTCCTCAGTTTCTTCATGCTCTACACAAATGGACAACTTGTAGAACTCATCTGTGTATTCTTGCATGGTTTGTAAGTTCTGTCTGAGATTCTGAAACCTCCTGTAAATGGTTTGTGCATAATCCACAGGGAGAAATTTATCTTTCAGCTTCTTCTCCATCTTACTCCACGTCCTAATTCTTTCTTTCCCCTTTCTTGATCGCTCTTTCTGTAGGTGATTCCACTATAACATAGCATGACCTTTCAATTTCATGCATGCAAATTTTACCTTCTTTTCTTCTGACATAGCCTTCCACTCAAAAAATTTCCCCATGCTAGTCAACTAGTCTATTAGCTCCTTTGGTTTTAGACTACCTCCATACTCTGAAACATCAACTCTTATCCCATCATTCTTTCCTTCTAATGCTCGAAGCATCCTTTTTTCAAAAGCTAAGGGTGGCGCTCGCATTTCCTCCTCTTCACAAACTTCTTCATTTGTGTCATCTCCACCTTGATTTCCTCTCTGGGTTATCATTGCAACAAGCGCAACAACTTGCCTCTGCAGATCTTGCATATTTCTATTCATCTGAGCAATACCGCCTCCTCTTCCTCTTCCTCTTCCTGCCATTTTTTTTTAAGACTCGAACTAGCTCTGAAACCAGATAATGTAGCCATATTCTAAACGAACTCAATATATGATTAAAGAGAAAGAACTTATCTTTCAACATTGCAACCATCCTATCCCTATACTTGATTCTATTTTTTTTTAATCTCTTTCCATCTGCACATGATGCTACCACAACTCGAGTTGCCATGTCAAACTCTCAACTAACTTTGACTAAGAAAACTTCACTCTAGGTCGTGGAAATTACTCCTTTTAGCACATTAGTCAAAACTATGCTATTCCAACTCAATGATCGCAATGCAATGAGATCC
Source organism: Taxus chinensis (assembly GCA_019776745.2). Taxonomy (NCBI): domain Eukaryota; kingdom Viridiplantae; phylum Streptophyta; class Pinopsida; order Cupressales; family Taxaceae; genus Taxus; species Taxus chinensis. The sequence goes on along the minus strand of CM034146.1, from coordinate 11,781,686 downwards.
TTACGGACATAGAACTTGCCTCACATCTTCTAGGGGTGTCCTAACCTTAGAGGAATTGCCAACTTTCCAACGTCTTAAAGCAACTAAGAGACTTTCAAGATCACCTAATGGCTTAAAATAGTTTCAAAACTCCAGCTCTTCATGTTGAATCCTACATGCTTTTTTCTTCAAGATCACTTGTATCTGGGGCCTGAAAACTCCTGCTGAAATGTGCAATCTTTATAGCGATCCAGGGCTAGCTTGGATTCCTTCTGATATCTCTACCGAGTCAGCAACTCTTGGTGCCTTAAAGAAAAACGGACTTCCAAGGGGACACCTCTGTGTGCCACAAGTTATGGCTCTTTTGCACAGGTCTCTACTAATTGCAGGACTCCTCTCACATGCTTTGCAACAAGTTGATTCCAACTAGAGCTTCATGGAACTCAGAAAGCAAGAAACAAATGTTTGCTTCATACCAAAGGATGCAGAAATGGTTAGCGGGTCAAGTGAACAACAACCCTAGACACGTGAATTTAGGGACTCACAAATGCTCAAAAAGAGAGACAAACTTGTGCAAGAATGCAGGGAACCAAATAGCCTCATCGTGTTATTTGCTCACAAGTTCAATAGGGAACGGCTTTCCCTTACATTTTCAAACCTTACTGAAATTATGCGATACAATGTCCCCAATGAGAAGTGGATTCAGCTTATTACAGATTTTTGCACAGACATGCGTGCTCCTGAGCAAGTTTCTCACGAGTTAACATCTAACTACCCTGGTTTCTTTGAAGCATAAACCGTAATGACCTGAAAAAGGAAAACCTTGTCTCTTTTCAAGACATTCCGTATCGAGTTTCCGTTTCTTTTAGGAAGTCAAAATGCTTGAGCTTTTTGTCTACATGAAATGTTTTCTAGCTTCCCCTACAGGACTCTTCAACTTTAGCAATCGGTTAAATGTTTTCATTGCATGTGCATTGATGATCTGCAGCTTGCATAGAATGTTTTGTGCACAGGATGGACTTGCTACTGTTGTCATTATAGGTGCACTTACTCGCTAGTCCCTTGTGCACTACTTATGGAAATTTCAGACAGTGATGCACATACTTGCTGAGCTGTGCACCAGGTGGAGAGAGCCGCAGGAATTGATCATCAGACAAATGCACTTTCTTTTCCAAGGGAAGGCACAATGGGTATTGATGCAGTCACATCTGAACCTCATTGCTGTGTGGCGATAATAAGTTTTCATCTTTCACAGAGGTTCAATGCTTGCTTGCAGTTTCCGACGAACCCTCTTTGTTTACGTGCCAAGGAGAACAAGCGGTGCAGAAGTTGTGGATCCCTTTACTTGTGGAGTCATGTAGCAAGGTTTGTGACCAAGTTGTCTTGGCAAATACCAATGCAGAGGTTGCTGTGTTAAACATGCAAAGTAGTCTCGTAACTCTTTTCACAGAACTGCACGCACAACGATAGTGTATTAATCAATTGACACAAGGTTGTATTCTGAGTGGGAACTAACAATTATTCAAACATTGTGCAGGATGTGTTGACCCCTGTATTTGCACAGTGCTGGTACTGCAGCTGACATATTAAGTTGTTTGCAGAACTTCGCATTGCTTGGTGCAGACAAATGAAATTGGCACAGACATTTTGCAGGCAAACCAAGCATCAAGGCAGTTCAATATGGTGCGGTCTGCAAAGATGTGGCTCTAGAATTGGCACATAGCCTGAAGTTACCAATGTCATAATTTTTAGAACTTGAATTCTTCCACACATCACGAAGTGCCTGTTGTACACTATATTACATAATGATTCTGATTTTTGGTCAGATATGCTGGATCTGCAGTGAATTTCTCTGTAAGTATGCTCCTGACATCAATTTCGCAAATAGGAGTTTTCAAATGCCTATAATTCTTCATGACATCAAACGAGTGAAAACTCTAGGACATACATGAGCTCAAATGGATACTGGATACAGGATATGTATGCCAGAGGATAAGGGTACATTATCAGCCATTACTGTTTAATGATAATATCAAGGGAGATCAATTTTGTCAGGTCTTAGTTGCACTCCATACTCAAAGATTGGTTAGTTCCTTGAAGATATCCAAGTCACTATCACCTATAAATCTCGATAATTGACATGTTTGAAGTGTACCTGTCAGCACTCCTGTCATTTGTACCATGTAATAGCACATAACAGCAGGTGGTGCATGCATTGTACATTGATCATTAACATTGTTGTGTAAGACTCAAATTAAGTGACTTGATCATATTATCTGTATGGTTAACATGTATTGTCTAAGACTAAAGCCGATTAATCAAATGCAGGTTATGATGATTGGGAAAAGTGGGTCCCCTTGCCTTCGGGTAATGACTTCAGTTGTGGAAGTTCCATCTTGAGATGCTTCGTTAAAAGTGCAAGCGAGTAAAATCCCACCATTTTCTATTGACTGATTTTCTGTTTACCTTTTGCCTTGATAGGAAACCTGGAATCATCTAGCACAAAACTTAAATGGAGTCATGCTATATGGAAAATAATTGTTTCAAAAAGAGCATACCAAGACCAGTGAAAATTCATGTAGCTGAAAGATGCTCAATACAGAGATCCATTGACAGTAGATTTGCTGGAGCATCTGTTGAGATACCAGTTACAAAAACCTTAAGTAGACTTATCTAGACCTTATCTTGCGGCTAATCTTGCTTTGCAAGTACATAGCTGTAAAAAAAGTAGCAAAAGATAACTTAAGTATGCCGATAGCATTTTGGATACATAGACGAAGAAAAACATGTACGCGGATTTTCAGCAAAATGTTTTTGTGGCCCCGTTATATGGTGTTGGATACGACTTTACAAGCCTATGAATATAAATATTAAAAAATATATAAATTCTCTTGGTGCAATTTCATAGGAATTGAACCACATATCCTATGCAATATTGAAAGGGCAAAACAAGACTAAATAACTCACAACCTTACTACTCATAATTTCATTGAACCTAGGGCATAAGCATCGCCCCTACCACATCTTAGTCGAGGTCCCTTTATTACCCATTTAATGATTTATCCAGTGTTACGCGGGGACGCGTCCCCTAGATTTTGGTGACGTCCCGGACGTCCCGAACGTTTCGGGGACTTGGGGACTTGGAGGGGACGTCCCCTATTTTTTAAAAAATCTTTCAAAAGACTTCTGATGTTTTTACTTTTAAAAAGTTGTTATTTTTACAAAGAACATTAAATTATAATCTTGAAAGTACCTGCAAATACATTAAATACAGTTTGAACCCCTAAATTTCATTGAATAAAGTTAACATATTGTATTAATATTTTATATATTATTTTAATAGCCATTCCCCTTGCCGTCCCCAAAATTTGGGAATTTTTTGCTGTCCTGGAAACCCCGTCCCCAAGGCTCCCCTACTACACAATAATTAAGACTTAGGTAACTATGGAAGGAATTGAACTTCAATGACAGAATTGTGGGGGGTTCATGTAAAAAAACATGCATTTGGAACCATAAATGATAATGCTTATGTTCTGACCCACATTGAATCCATTGACCAACACGTGCATTGAACCAGGCAAAATAAAATTGCAACATGCATGTATTCTTATAAATGTCTGGGTGTAAGTTTGTATCAAGAACCACATAAGCTAATAGTGGCACATGTGCAATAAACGTGCCCTTTCAGGTATTTATTATGCAAAGTCGTTCCACATACTAACTTATGGGACTCATTTTAGCAAAAACTATAAAGTAAAATACATGATTTCAAATGACAGAATATTTAAACAGTCAATCACTCTTAAGGAATTGAAATTTAGTATAAAGGAATTGAAATATCTATGAAAGAATCGCATGCTCATGTAATTAAATGCGTAAATGCTAATGTCTAATAGAGCTGAACAGCGAGGGATGTCTACATGGAATGGGCTGCTGATCTGCAGACTTAATCCACAGTGTTTTTTCTAATAGTTTAAAACCTTTACAAATTTTTCTTTGTATACACATAGTTGTAGAGGTCATTATAAATGTAAAATGGGTATATGTTTGTATTTGTTGGGGATTTCTGTACTATAGTTTGTAGTTTATATTTACGCATTTACATAAAGTAATCGACGCTTAAGACTGATAAGGCAGAAGTGTGTATAATGCCAAAAATACATTTCCAGAAAATACAAGACAGATTACATTTGAATCACATATATGCATATAAATAACCACATGCATATGCATGTTCGCCTGCAAATAAGAAATTTAGACACGGATGTAAACATCATCACATTTTTAATGTAGATATTGCAAGTATATTATAAATAGCTTCTGTCCTTGTTGCGCACTGTGCACAGAAGGCCAAACTGCACATTATAATATGGTTTTGCAATGGTGGATCATGCTTTATGTAACTTTATGTTACGAATTGTAATCTCTATAAGATTTAAATATTAAATAAAATAATAATATATCAGAAATAATGGACAGGGTTGAACATTTATATGAGTCAAAGGATATACAATGGTGAATCCCTGGGTTTAGGAGTCACACATGTATCAGCTAGGCTGTCCCTTCAACTTGGTGAATTGTTTTTCATCCAAGCTTCGAAGTTGCGCCTTTTCAATATAGTCATCAAACTTACTGCTGTTATCTACAGTTTTGTATGGGTCCCAAGCATGGGGACCTAGTCTGGGATTCGCTAATTATGGCTCATATTGATCTAGGGTCTAGACCTCTCATGATTCAGTGATTATGTATCCATTAAATACAAATGGGCTAGCACCTCAGTGCAGAAGGTCGTCAAAGCTGACCTTTATCCGCCCAGCCTCTTATTGCCTTGAGACTATCTTCAATTATAGTCTACAATTCGCAAACAAGAACCTCCCTCCAGGTGACACCTTCAGCTTCAGACTGTGGGATGTACCTGATACCCAAACGGATAACCAACTTTTGATTCGGAGAGGATTGCAGTATTGGGCCCCAAAAGACCATTGTAGTCTGGACTGAATTCCTTGTTTCTGCCCGGAGTCTATTGTAGAATCTCTGTTGCTATAATGTTGACCTCCTTTCAAGTACTATTGATGGCGGAGGGGATGTTAATCGTTGCGACTTCTCTCCAGTCTATTGGCATATTGATGGATGATCCTTTCAGTACTATTTGGATGCTCCTCGGTTCATTTTAAAGGTCATGAGTTGTTGAGAGATTGTGCATCTACAAGCAGTACATCTAGGTCACTGTGGAAATACACTTCTCCTCAGCCGCTCTTATTTCCCAAGCTTTTGTCTTTTACGCTAAGCAGTTGCTCACAAGGTCACTATGGCATTTCTTGCAGGTGGTGGAAAGGTTTATCTTTTTGTGGCACCTGAGTATCTTATGAACGTCATTGGGCTTGAGGCTTGAAATTTCCCCTTGACCAGTGTAAGGAATGTGCTGTCAATAGTTACAATTTGAGATAGATCATCATATTTCATTGAAGAAACAGGGTCTAGAAGATCATCTTTTCTCCCTCCAGGAGGTACAGTCTTGGGAAAGTACTTCATTTATAAATATTTATTTATTGGCTGAAGATGATCGAAGAGATGTTATTGGCTTGTTTCCGGAGATTTCAAATCTGGGCCTTGAAGTCCTTGCTCAATTATCTTTTGAAGTACCACAGAAACTAGTGTCTTGGCCCTAGTGCAAATGGCATGCCCCTTGATCCGAATTTATGCTCGAAACTTCTATCCTTTCTTTTACCCAGAAAATACCCCTTGAAAGGTTGATGAAATTTGGGAGTGCCCTTAGCAATATTGTTTTCTCACACATATAAATATATATAAAAAATGCATAATACTCATTTTTTTCATCCATAAAAGATTGAAAACACTTAAAATACTTTGTATTCATGAAAGTTCAAAACATCCAAAGTCATGCTTAAATTTTCATATGTACATGATTATAATCTAGATTCAAGAATATATATCCAGATTTTCCTCAAGTTGCCTAATGTCCCCTTCTAGTGCTTTTTAGTCACTTTTTTGAGTCCCTAAGAAACTTTAAGCCCATTCCATCTTCCCGTGGGCAAGAAGGAAATGAACAAGTCTTACATTAATTGTCATGTTTTTTTTCAGTTATTTTCGTGAGCATTGCATTCTTTTTAAAAATAGTAGTTTTCTATGTATAGTCAGGTCGGTTGGAAAAATCAATGGAAGAATTGTAAATGGAAGAACATAATTGGTGCAAGGAAAAAGAAACTATTAATTCCATTCTAAGGAGGTTTGTCTTCTTAAGAAGACTTTAATTGGTTTTGGCACCACATCAAGCTATAAGAAGGGGTCACTTGGCTGCCTTGTTAGCTGCATATAATTTGGAATTATTTTTCCTTGCATGTTGGGAGCTTGTATTGCTTTCTCTCTCATCCATTGAAGATCAAAATCATCTTGGAGATCCTATGAGAATGAAACCTCTCAATTGAGTTGGTTTGAGGAAGAAACCAAGGCTCAAGTTTGGAACAAGGTGATCACATAAAGTTATTTTCAGTAGGAGGTTGACATTTCCTGCCTCTTCTAGGGTGGCTTGCTTGCCCTAAGGGGGTATTTGGAGGTTTCTAGGGAACGACAACATCAAACTCAGCCATCATTGTGTTTCTCATATTTTTCAGGAGCTGAAATCAACACTTGGACTTTAATTTGGTGCTTGGAATCCTTCATTTCCAACCATTTTGTAAGGGTTTACATTGCAAATGTTATTATATTTAATTAAATAAATTTCAGATGGGGTTTAAAGGCTTATTTAAGCTTGATTTATATTTAGTTCTATAATATTTCTAAGTTTCCCTACATGCTTTGGATAAATGATGCATATTTTGAAGAGATTAATATTTTCCTTTTTCTTGTTATAAAGGGTGCATCAAATTGTTGTACCTTGCTGTCATAAATTTTCAGACATTGGTTACTCATAACTTTCAGTTTACTATTTTTAGGAATTTGTACAATTGCCCTTTTGTTTTAGTTAGAACCCATAAAGGAACATTACAGTGGTATCTGATCACAAAGATCCTCCCAGAGCTGGAGGGTATTCATGCAACAAAGATAAAATGGCTGACAAATTTTATTGATGTTGCACAAGTTTGAAAGGTGTTTAGATTTTATGCACAACTTAAAACCTAGGTAGTGTCTGATGATAAATCTCCTGATTTAACGGTGAGGCTCCTGTAGTAAGATGCCTGGCAGTAATTACCTTTCAGGGGTTTGGGGACGCCTATAGCTTATTCAAGTCCATACTGACAAAGTCTTTGGAGGTTCTTCTTCTTTTAGTTAAACTATTGATCCTCAGGATCCTTTTACGCTAGCTTTCTGATTCTATTTTTTGGGTAACCTCAACTCCCATTGGCCAACTTTTGCATTGCAAGTAAGCAACTGTGATTGGAATCCTTTGCAGAAGTGACTTGAAATAATTATGAATTTAGGAAATGACAAAGCTGAAGATGTGTTGAATCAATCAGTAGTTAACCAGATTTGGTCTCATCCACTCAAATTAAATAAACAAATAAATCTACAACATTTTTGAAATGACTTCTAACCTAGATTTGAGATAATCCACAAAGGATCAAAAACCTCTGAAAAGAAGAGCATCAACAAAACATTAGACACAAAGTTCTTGCAAAAATCCGCCTTTTATTCAATCCCAAGAAATTTTTTGCAACTCACATCAAGGGTTTACAACACAATGCATCTGAAAACTCAAGAATTTCTAATTATAAAAGCTCTTGCTAAAACAATTTTTGAGTTGAAACATTGTGATCACTTTGAAAAGTAGGTTCTTCCTCTATTTATTGTGTATAGAGGGCAATTACACGTAGGAAACTCTCAATGAACTTCCGAATGTGGAAGCTATAAATGGAAACAATTGACAATCTTTCTCCTGGAATTCCTCTTTACATGACATGCATCTAAAGACTAAATCAAAGTTTTGCATGTCTGAAACTTAGACACCTAACATTAATTAAAGGACTCTTTTCAAATAACTTTATAGCTAAGGAATAGCTCTTCAACCAATTACTAAGCTGTACAAAACTTTGGGTTTGAGAAAATAAGAAAGAAAAGAAAGAGAAGAAGACAAGAAGTATTATTTGGCTGCAACAAATTATAGATTAATCTTTAAGTTCTGAATACCTAATGTAATTTGTTCAGCATGTAAAAAATTCAAGCTGTCTTTCCATCAAGAGTGTACTTCCCCGTTGCATCCCTATTAACTTCTGGTAGCCATAAAATGTTTTAAAAATCGGAACACTCGGAACCAGTTGAGGGTTGGACTGGACCTCCTGGACGTGATTCAAACTTGCATGAATCTGGTTTACTAAAAAAACATAAAAATTACATTTTTAATTGAAAAACAAAATATTTGAAAGATTCGAAACCATGATTCCAACAATTACACACAAAATATGCAGGGCTCGTTTCTTGTATCGTGGCTCTGTTCCTTGTGCACACAGTCGACGCTCACGAATATCCTTGCTCGCAAACAACCACCAGCGGCTGCTCGAATCACCTAGTCTATTTTTCGTGATCTGTACATGAGGAACTCGTGGGTGTTTTGCTCCTGCTCGCTGTTGTGTTGTCTTCTGCCTTGACTAGTATTAGGCTCCTTGAGGTTTTCCCTAGACAACATTGGTCTCTCTATGCACAAGGTAACTCAATTTGGAGGATCTGGAGACTCTACTCCTCTAATCGTATCACCTCTCCAGACAGTCTACCCATCACTGATGTCTCCTACTTCCCCAGCAGCGCATGTGCCCAGCCTTGGGTCTAATGACCAGGGTCAACATGAAGTGCAGTCTCCCTAACATTATTGCCGAACTGCTTCGTAGGTTAGAGACTCTGGAATCCTCGAACAGAACCCTCCAGACTGAGGTCTTCGGATTAACCTCTCGGGTTGATAAGGTTGAAGCGGACAATATCTCTTTGCGTAAACAGCTAGCGGAACCCAATGCATACACAAAACCTTATGCTTTTAATGATCAATTACAAGCTGAGCTTTTAGATTTAAAACATAAGCAAGAGGAAATCAGAACTTAGCAAGAAAGTCTGCAAAAACAAACTGATACCTGGGCCCAAGTGGTGAAGGGTAAGGATAAAAATCCCCCTTTAACTGCAGTTGAAGAGGTGGTTTAGGCTAAATTGCTGGAAGAAAGAACCAGGCGTTCCAGGGAGCTGAACCTTAAAGTTAGAGGATTGCCCCCTCCCTCTTCTGATCCCTTGGCCACTGCCTCGTAAGTTCCTCACAAAAACTTGGGACTGTCTTATGCAACTTGAAATTGGTTCGGACTGATTCTACTCTTTTTCATTTCAAATCCGCTGAGGACCAGCTTAGGGCTCTCAGGGCCAAACAAAAGCTATTCTCTCTACCCAATAAGGTCTTCCTTGATGAAGATCTTACCAGGACACAAGTTGGGGAGCTCAAACGCTCTAGGGAGCAAGTCATGGCAGCGAGGAAAACAGGTAAATGGACGGTTATCAGGAATCTCTGAGCTATTATCAAAGACTCTCCTCCTCCTGGCTGGGAACCCCGCCAAGGGGCTCCCCAATGACGGGCCAAGTGGGAGAGGAGCCAAGCCAAAGACTTATCTATCAGTTGTTGGAATGGGAACGGTTCCCTTTGGTCTTCCCTTGGCCTTATGTTAGATGCTCTCGGGGTTGCCGACATTCTCTTCATCACAGAGACACACGAGAGCCCAGTTCGTCCTCTCCCAGGTATTACTGGCTTTCTTTGGTTATCAGCTTGCAGACATGAGACTCGGGGTTCAAGTCGTGTCAGGGGCTTTGGTAAGTGGTGTCAGGGGCTTTGGTGGGGTTGCCTATCTTTATAGGGACTCCCTTCGGAACAGGATTTCGATGGTTGGTTTTGATGAGTCTGCTAGGTTCATGTGGATTCGTATCAGGGGATCCGCTCGGTTTTTCTAGGGACCTCTATATAGCAGTATGTTACTTTCCTCCGGGCTGCTTCCCCCTATGCCATCCACAATGGCCTAGACAGTGATCCCTTCTTTGACTTATACGACAGTATTAGCCAGTACTCTGTTGAAGGGGAGGTTATCATTTTACGTGATTTTAATGCCCGTACCAGACAACTACAGGTCCCTCTCCATGACAAATCAGTGGATACGTTCTGCACACAGAGGATTGACCCTATGTCAGTTGGTCTACATCGGATTTCTGTGGATACAGATGGCCCTCTCATTGCTTATGGACAGTCCCTCCTCCAGCTTGGGGAGTCTCAGGGGATGGTGATCTTGTTAGGATTTAAGTGATATAATATGCGGAATAATCCCTTATAGAATCGCAACAAAGAAACTAATATGCAGAAAATATTACAGATTTGAAATAAAAGCGTAGAATAAAATAACACAACATAAAGAGACAACATTTAACGTGGTTCACCCAATTTGGGCTACATCCACCAAGAATCATTTGCTCAGATTTTATTACAAGCCACCACTCTCTTAATACAATACACAGATCTGTTTGGAGCTCTGCTCAACAAACTCTACAGAATTCACACCCGAATTCACACACATCTGCAATGCACACTCATACCCTACCATATGCATAAAACCATATAAATAGGCAACTGCTTAAGCAGTTTTTACAATACCGTGGGTATCAAAACCATGGGCCAAAACCAACCCAAAAACCTACGGGTCAAAAATCTCGCCCATATGAGCAGAGCACGTTTCTCGATATGTCGGGTGCATTTTTTGCGGGGCCAAAAAACAATTTATGCCCAAAAAAATTGTACATGAAAAGTGTACTGTACTATTAGTGTACAGTCTTCAACATTTCCATACATGGAAATAGGCTCCATAACTTAACAGATCTTCAACGGGATCGAGCGCTTTTCGGATTCACGTTTCTTCACATGTCGTCCCCATGGCGGGGGCACTAGTGTGGTAGACTATATCCTTGCCAGCCTGGACAACTCACCCCTCTTCTACTCCTTTGTTTCCCCCATTCCCCTTGCCGATCATGCTGTCCTATCTTTCTCTCTGGTCGCCAGCTCTCCTACCACCACCACCCCTCCTCCCCCTCCCCACTACCCACCTCGCGTCTCCTTTCAATTTGATAAAGGGGATTGCGGATCTTACTCATCCCACATCCGCGACCTTCTTCCCTCTGAGCCTCTATTCTCTCACATGCCTAGTGTGGAGGCCAAGTACTCATGCCTTTCCTCTGCCATGTGGGAGGCTGCCCTGAGATCCTTTCCCAGCTCCACCACCCTTCCCTCGGCCACTAGTACTACTAAATCCTGCCCCATGAACCAATGGTACGATGTAGAGTGCAAATCCCTTCACCGTCGTCTTCGCCAGGCTTTTACCTAGGCCCTCCCCTCCTTCCCCACTCTTAAGGTTGCCTACAGGTGCCTTCTCCGCCGTAAGAAGCGATCCTTCATTTCCCACCACAGATATATGCTTTCCACCTCCCTTAGGACTAACCCTCGGTCCTTCTGGCGTACTGTCTTTCCCCGCCACTCCCCCTCCTCCACAACGATTGATCCTATCTCCATTTTTTCCCACACCTCTACCCTCTACGATGTTCTGGGGCAGCAATCTACTTAGATTAGCATCCCGCCGCCTGGTAATCCCTTCAGTCACTGTAATATCAAAGAGGCAATAAGGATTTTGAACTGTAGCAAGGCAGCTGATGTGGACGGTTTCCAGGCCGAGTTCTTCAAGCAGGGTTTTGAGGTTTTTGGTACCTATTTGACAGATCTTTTCAATTAGGTGGTTCGCGTGGGCTTCCCTCCTACCTGGTCTCATCATATCATTCACCCGATCCACAAAGTTGGGTCCATTTCTGATCCAAACAACTACAGGACTATCATGGTGGGCCATTCTTTCTCCAAAACTCTATGCTACAGTCCTCCACAGGTTGTTGTCCGAGATTTTGGAGCAGAAGCAGCTCAAAGCCAGAGGTCAGGCTGGTTTTCATCCTGGTTACCACACCATCAACCACATCTTCACCCTTCGGGCTATTATTGAGGAGGCTCGTCATCGCTCTTCGAAAGTCTATTGTTGTTTTGTAGACTTTCGAAAAGCTTTTGACACCGTACCTCGCATGGCCCTATCCCAGCGACTCCGAGACATCGGTATTCCTGATACCCTTGTTATTGCCATCATGCGCCTCTATGAGTCCATCCTTGGTTGTCTTCGTACTGCACACGGATTGCCTGATCTCATCAAGATCACCATTGGGGTTAAACAAGGGTGCCCCTTGTCTCCTACCCTCTTTGGCATTTACATTGATGAGCTAGAATCTTTTCTTTAGGATCACATTCAGGAAGGGGATGGTTGCCTTCTTCACCACGTTTTGATCTCTATTCTCCTATTTGCCGACGATATTGTTCTACTCGCCTCTTCTCTTGAGGGGCTTCAGAGACAACTTGATGCTCTTGCTTTATTCTATGATCTTCGACATTTGACGGTCAATCTGGGTAAGACCAAGGTCATGGTCTTCAACGGGTTGTGGACATTACACCTCCATTTCTTCTATAAGGGGTAGGAGGTTGAAATTACTAATATAGATACCTACCTGGGAGTCCAATTCTCAGGGCCTAGATTCAGTATGAGGCACGCTCTTCAGCCGAGGGTGAATAAAGGGTATGGGTCTCTTGCCATTCTCGAGAGACAATGTTTTCGGCACCACTTCCAGGACGTCTCCGCCAAGATGTTTCTTATGAAATCCCTCATCTGCCCCACTGTTCTCTATGGGTTTGTTGTCTTGGGGCCCTCCCTTTTGGACACAGATTGGGCTTTCGCCGAGAGGATTCAGACTCTCCTCCTTCGATGTTTCATTAGATGCAAACAGACGATCCCCTAGCATATTATTTTGGCAGAGTTCGGAGCCTGACCTTTCCGTCTGGAGACTATATTTGACATATCATCCTTTCTTCACTGTATCAGGAGGTTTGGTGATCTCTCCGATGAGCAGGACAGGTATCCATATCTCGCCTATTGTTCCTCTATGGGTATTGTCCAGGCTGTGGGCCGGTGTTGGTTTGCCGAGACTTCTGTCTTGTTGGACTCAGTTGGTATCCAGATTGATCGTCTCCCCCCCTTCCAGTACTCTCTGAATGCTCCTAGTCATCTCTTGCCCACCAAGCAAGTGTTGAACAGGTCCATCTGGGAGGATATCTACAGGAGCTTCATTCAGACTACTTGGGTGAACCCCCTTGGGGTTTGTGCCCTAAGATGTCCTTTTATGCAGAGCACTTTCTTGAAATCAGAGATGGACTCATCATCCGCCCTCAGTACACTTCTCGTCACTGGGTGCATGCCCTCCATATACCTCTAGGTCAGTTTCGAGTCGGCTCCCACAGACTTCGGTGCGAGACTGTGTTAGCATTAGTTTAATATTGTTTAATATTTAATACATTGTTATGGTGGACAGTTATAACTGTCACCCTCCACCCGTAGCCTTTATAAGCCATTATTGGCCTTGCTCTCTTTGATTCTGAACTCCATCATGTTGATCTCAATAAATCTTCCAAGGACATGTGGGATAATTTAAATCAATTATTTGGAGCAAAAGCAGTGAATGCAAAGTTTTCCCTAAAACTTCAGTTATATAGATTCAAAATGGAAGAAAGCGTTTCTATGTCTAGTCACATTAATAATCTTCGGTCTTTGCTCCAACAACTAGCAGAAGTCAAAGCTGTGATAGAAGACGAGGATGCCAAAGCTATCCTATTAAACAGTCTATCTTCCAAATACAGCAATGTTGTTTTTACTCTCAGTCAAATTCAGTCTATATCTCTAGATGACATGATCGCGGCTCTTCTCGCAGAGGAAAAACGCATAACTGACGATGTTGCAGAAGGTGATACTCAACAAGTAAGTGCACTTTATTCCACAAACAGAAAATTTCACAGGAGATCAGATAAAAATAAACTAAGGCCTAAACAAGAGATTGAATGTCACTATTGTCAGAAGAAAGGTCATACAATGTGGAACTGTCATATCTGAGCAAGAGATGTTCTACAAGGAAATATAAAACACAATGGAGCTAATACTGCTCATATAGAAGATCCACAAGATTCTGACGAGAGCGAGGACGCTGTTGATGAGATTGGCTTCACATCATCTCTAGTATTGTAAGCATCTATACAGGAGGACGGAGGATAACGGAGGCTGGAGGAAATCCAGCGACCTCTTGCAAGCCACAAGCGATGAGGCCGCCAACAGAGATTGTGGCAGAAGTAGGTATTGAGGACCTATTCCTCAATTTTTGGCTTGTTTTTTCAGTTTCAGTTTTGTGTCGTGTTCATGTTGTTTTGTTATTCAATAAAGTACAAATGATACGAAGTTTCCTATTTGGGACCTTCTAATTGAAGAGCGTCGTGGGGAACAGAAAAGCACTAAAAGCAGCGCATGGTACTCGCCCTGGGTTCGTGGTAATCCTGTAAAACCACCGAGGTATCATCCTCTTGGGTTCGTGGTATGCCTGTAAAACCACCGAGGTAAAATCCTCTTGGTTCGTGGTAATCCTGTAAAACCACCGAGGTGAACAGTCGGAAAGTGTTCCTGTCCCTCTAGGTTTCTGGTTAACCTTAGAAAAACCATGTGAGACCATGTAGGCACATGCTCGTGTGAAGACTCTCTTTGCGGTGTTCTCTTTAAGGGGGGGACCTATTATAAGGAAATGTATGTTTGTAGGAACAATGTATTAAGGGGGGGAATGTTAGCATTAGTTTAATATTGTTTAATATTTAATACATTGTTATGGTGGACAGTTATAACTGTCACCCTCCACCCGTAGCCTTCATAAGGCTCAGCACTCTTCTTTGTAATCACAAAAAAAAAACATTGGAATACATTGAATATTATTCTTGTGCTGTTCTGTATCTATCTCTTGCTCCTGCTTTCAGACTGATCACCACCTTGACTGGGAGGATAGACTTTGTAGGCTCTGTAGCCTTCAGGAGGTGGAGACATAGACTCATTTCATTTTCCGTTGCCCCATATACTATGAGATCAAAGGACGATTTCATTGTCTCTTCAGAGGCATTCAGACTCTCCTGGACTTCTTCAGATATATCGACTAGTGGTGCCTTGCCCTCTACATCCGTGAGTCTTTGCTATTACGAGACCAGATTCTTCATCCCCCTCCGAGAGTCGTCCTCACGAGACGGATTATGGCCTTCTTTCCGGTTCTACCCACTGGTGGAGGTACTAAACGACAGAGCCTTTCTGACCCAGATACAATGCATAGATCAGTTCGTCCCCGGTTGGACCCTCACACTTCTCTCGATCACCACCAGCAGAATCGGATGTACACATGTAGCAGAGGGCAGTCCAGCTCCATTTGTCCTCCTGGCTGTCGCGTCAGTCTCAAAGCTCAGTAGGGAAGGAGGCTTCCACCCCCCTCGTCGGGTTGTCAGTCCATCAGGAGCTTCTTTTCGTCGGCCTCTAATGTTAGGAGGGGTGTGGCTACCATTCGTGATTAGACCATTGGTCCTTGTTTGTCCCCCCCTTCATTCCCTTCTTTGCTTCCCTTGTTTTTCTCCCCTGCTTGCTCCATTGCCCTCGCCTGTGGGGGTTTTTGGCTTCGGGTTTCCTTTCTGCTGTCTTTTCTCTTCTTTTCTATTTTTGGGAACTCGTTTTGAGTTGTTCCTGCTTGCACTTTGTATATTGTTTGGGTTGCAGTCCCATTGACCTACTTTTGTGGTCATTCGTTGGACATTAATATATTTATCTTGTCTTATCTTATCTACATTGTTCTTGATCCAATCTTGTTTTCCTATATCCTCAAACATGATGTCTATGCAATTTACAACACATGGAGTCCAAAATATTGTTGTGTTTAGTCTCTAACATCTTACTAGCAAGAACATAGAGGTATTATCTGTGATGATTTGTACAACATTTTACACCCCCACCTCTACAACAGTCTCATCCAAAAGCTCAAACAACAAATTTGCATCTTTCACCCTATTAGATGCATCAATTGATTTCAAAAACATAGTTCCTTGTGGACAAAAGGGAAGAAAAGTTATTATGCTGTGGTTCTTGCCATTACTCCACCCATTTGACATAATGGTATATCCTGTTTTGGCCCATGATAATTTACTACTCTTCAAATATTCATCTATGGATGCAACTTCTTTCTGCAAAAGAGATCATCTTAAGTCATGCATACTAAGGTCTTTGAAACCCTTACCAACAACAACAATGGAATCAAACATAGGTTGGTAATAAGGTGAGCGGACAACATTGAAAAGGATATTTGCATCATACCACTATCTAACAATGTATTCTAAAGTTGCTTCTTTATATTGCTTCTTCCAATGGTTATCTAAGGTGGGTTGATTTTCTGTTGGCATGGAGACACTACAGGGGTGGAAGAAAATGGAAAAAAGTTTTGGATGTTCTTTTTTTTTGAGGTCGGTTTTCATGACTATAAGTGGATGTGGGAGGCATATACCACAAGGGGTCTCTAACATAGACAAAGGGGTTAGAGCAAGAGCTCAACACTTGTTTGGGCCATGGCAAGTTGCCTCCTCCCTATTTCAACATCCATCTCTTTTTGACTAGCCTTCTCTTCTTTATGTTTCTCAAGCAAGTTTATCATTTCCAATCTAATGGCATCAATATCCGGTGCATCACATGGGGAAACTTGGCCTCTTTGACCAGCCAAGTTTTGTTTCAACCTATGAATGCCCCCCCCACCCGATGTGTTTCTTACAATATTTACAAGATACTTGATTTTCAACTATGTCAGCATGGTTCCATGTAGGGTCTTTAGCTCGGGGGGCCATTGCAAATGCAAAGAAATCTGAAAATGCAAATAAAAAATATATATTTCAGATTTCCTATTTAATAAGATTTAAAAATAGTGGCAAGTTTAAAACTTAACATACCTTTCAATGTGCACACAAATGAGGTGAAGAAACACTCCAAGCTTGTATATGGGCTGCACCCTCTAAATTTAGACATGAAGACCACCACAAAGAGCCCACAAGCAATGCCAAACAAACTCCAAACTCACTCCAAATCAACACTTTTTAATTCTGCCCCAAGCCTCCAAATCCTTACAAATGAGAGAGGTGCTCACAAACAAAAGCGAGGAAGTCTTTATATGGATGCCAATATCACCACAAAGAGCCCACAAACAATGGCAAACAAGCTCCAACTTCCAAGTTCACTCCAAAACTAAACTCTTCAATCTTATACTCCAAATGCTTTTGCTCACAAATGCTCAATGAGAGAGGTGTGAGGTGAATAGAGGGGGGTTCTATATAGTAATAAATTAGGGTTTAGGTTGTAATAAAAGTAGAAATTTTAATTAAAAAAGCGAAAGTTTTAAAAACAACGCCGTATTTTAGCGACAGGGTACGACTCGATCGGTTCATGTTGGAACCGGACCGGTTCGACCGGTTTGGTACTGAATCGGCCGATTCCTGACGGAACCGGTGGTTCAGTACCAAACCGGTCAAATGATCCAGTTTAACAAGCGGTTCATGCCAAAAAAGTCGAATAGGTCGAACTGGCCGGTTTTGGTTTTGGTTCATCCGGTTCTTAAAACATTGGCCATTGGTCCCATTGCTTGAGATTTCCCCTTGGCTAGATGAGAGTGTGCTCTCACCAATTATGGGTTGAAACCGATTATCACATTCTCCAATAGAATTGGATTTGCCATCCCTATGTCCTAATGAGGTGGAGACCGAGGAACATTTTTTTAGATGCCCCATTTACTATGAGATTTGGGAAAGTTATCTAGACCAACAATGCCTTTATAGGGACTAAGGCAACACTCTATCTACTTTCATTAGATATCCCGACCAACAATCCCTAGCTCTTTATCTTTGAGAGGTCGTCATCCATTGACACGAATCCCTACATGGGGGTCTAGAGGCTTCAAAGCCCCCATGTTGATGACCTCTTTTTTCTAGCACACCCAAGTGACATGCAACATTGAACGCTCTTTAGACATTGGCACTTCACATATCAGACATGATAGATTAGTTAGGTGGTGCTTGCCTCAGTGCAACATTACTACTCACATTACATAAATCCCCTTGCTTGCTCGCCTTCATCACTTCCATTTGCATGGTTCCGCCCCTTCTCGGTGACAGATCTACTACTTATTAGCTGCACCCTAGACCAAAGGGACAAACTCATATTAAGAGTTCCTTTTATACTATGGGAGCTACACCGACCTTGGATATTAGGGGAGATTCTAGAGGAAGTGTTTAGCTTCCTCTTAGGATCTCCTAACCTGGTCCCGCCAATCTTGGATGCTCCTTCGTCAACATTGTCAAATCTTCCACAACAATTGATGATGATCCAGACAATTCCTTCACTTCACACACAAATAGAGATAGTTGATGCTTCGGGGCTTCTTGTTGGCTATTCATTGCTATTTGTATCGATTTCACTACCACCTATGCTGGTGACACACTGCGTTATTATGTCTTATGTACTTTTATTATTTTGCTTCTAGGATTCTCTCTTCATTCTATTGTTAATTGCTGTATCTTCGAGTCACATTGACCTACTTTTGGTCATTTGTGGACATTAATATATATATTTTTTTAGGGAGAAGTGCAATTCATTGGAGGAATCTTGAAGGCAGGGAGATTATTTAACCATCTTGAAATTTTAGTTAATGAATAGAAGAATCAGTAATGCTAATTAAGACAAGATGGGAAGCAATTTTAGTTAAGATTCAAACTATTTAAGTAGTACAAGGTTTACCATTATAGGGACCTGCCAAAATAGGGAGAGTGAATTAATCAAGTAACCATAGGTCTACAAGCTTATTTCCTTGGAGGATAAGTGGAGGTTAAGCGCAATAGAAGGGATGCACATTTCTTAGATTTTAGAACAAGTTTAAAATGCTTGAAATGTGAGATGCCATCAAGCAAGCATAGATATACTTCCGGATTTCTAAGATGATGTCTAATTGTAGGTAAATTGATGGCTGTAAGGTGTTTTGTGAAAGTAAACGATGTTAGTGTTTGTTTTGTAGATACCCTAAGATAGAGATGCTCACAAAGATGACAGAGATTATCTTGATCATTTGCTATTAAATACTTGAGCTGATCTATTTACACGGAAAGTATAACATCTGAAGCTTGGTGATAGGGTTTTGTGTATCAAGTCATACCTCAATATAAAGGTTTGATTGCATTTCTCTTTGAACGGGTGTGCGGTGTAGGCTAGAGTTTCACTTAGAAATTTATCCTGAGGTGTGTTGGAGGTATCGAACCATTGCAATTACTTCTTGATAAGGCAATTATTTTATATGAGCAAACTTTCTAAAATGGAAGGGACAAAGCACCTTGACCTATTTTGGTCTTAGGGGCCTTAAAGGTCAAACTACTGCGTACAAGTCAATGCCTATACAGTCAGTGTCTACCAAGTTATACAAATGTTAAGACTATTGATTATGAGGGTCTAATAGAAGTATGTGCTGTACAATCTGAAATGCATTGCGTGATTCGGAAACTTTTTTAGGTCAACAAGATTGGAAATATGAATTAGTGAGAATTAAATGGTTGATGGGCACAGTTCAAGAATGACTTAGTGTAGGATACCTAAAAAACTCTGAATGTATGTTCTGATCTAGAATGTCAATATCACAACCAAAATAGGTGACATGTGTTGGACTGAATTGTCACACAAGGATTAAAGTGAAGACAATGTGGCTTTTTTCGCTAAAAGTTAAAAGTTGGGATGGCAATTTGTCAAAAGATTAACAATGGTGGGGGGATTGGAAGGAAGAGATATTTAAGTCCTAGAGTAGTAGCACAATCTCATTGACATTTCTTAAGAATGAGAAATTTTAATATGTCTGAAGATAGATTATCATTATATATAATCTATTATCTTTTGTATAAGGCCTATCTTGATGTACTTGTTATTATTGATGTTGTTAATGTCAATGTTTTTTCATCAAAGCACATTGTTTTTCTCACAATTATAATGAGAAATATGTGAGTGTCCATTGATGAATTTTTTGGCCCTTAAATTACAGTAGTTGTTCGGACCTAAATGCAGTTATTGTTAATGCGTCAAAACTCTTCTTCATGTGCAGTGTTATGCATTATCTAAGGTTCAAGGAAATTAATGGAAAACTATTGGTTTAGCTAATGGAAGTGTTTTCATTTAATTGAACTACCATGTAGTGTTTTAGCTGAGAACTTTAATGCAGTATGCTTCATCTAGTTCACTCTTTACCCTCCATAAGATTCAGCAAGTGTTAAAGTGATGCACTAGCTCTTGGTTGGCATTCAAGTCACAAGATTCACAGATTTTGAAGGAAAAAAATGAATTTTGGCAATTATGAAACATGCA
Organism: Taxus chinensis; assembly: GCA_019776745.2. NCBI lineage: Eukaryota > Viridiplantae > Streptophyta > Pinopsida > Cupressales > Taxaceae > Taxus > Taxus chinensis. The sequence continues at coordinate 11,761,383 of CM034146.1, read as the reverse complement.
GAATAAAGTTTGCTTGGTTGGACCATTAAATTTGTCAGATTTGTATGGATAGGAAATTTCATGCTCTAGTCACTCTGATCGTATTTTTGCTATTTTTTGTTTTTAAGGTTGGTCCTGGATCTACATTACAAGCACCCTTGGATGGTGCCTCAGTACGAAATTTGTGAGTATGATTGTTATAGTGAGGTTTCCTTCTGGAAGGATATTTGAATGCTTACTTGGATTAAGTCTCTTATGTCTTTAACGTTTAGGGTTCAAATGTCCAGTCCCTGTATAACTATTACTTTCTAATTTCTTGTGCAGGACACCCCATTTCAATTGTGAAAGTCAATCTTGTCCTGTGGAGCTTATTCATCCTCCCGAAGATTGTAACGTGAACAGCTCATTAGCTTTCACACTTCAGGTGAGATTTGAATTTTGTAATATGAGCTATATAACAGAGAAGTGCTTATTATGGAGATACCATTAACATTATTTCTTTGTCCCGCTAATTATGGTCTGGAAATATTGTTAAACATTATATTAGTAATCTATGCTATCTAAGGTTAAATTTCTAACTGCAGCTTTGTCGAGTGGAAGATATTAATGTGGATGGACTTGTGAAAGGAAGTGTTATTCATGTTAATCGAGCAAGGACAGTAACTGTGAATAGTGCCGGTCTGATAACTGCATCTGGGCTAGGTATAATTTATTGACTGCATGATTTGTCATTCTTTGTTACTTAAATTGATCAAAGCCATATAATTTCTCGATTTCAACATAAATTTTACATACCTGGATTTGTAGGTTGCAGAGGAGGTAAGGGTAAAGGACAGGTTTTAAGTGATCTTGCTGGTGGTGGTGCTGGTCATGGTGGTAAGGGTGGTGCTGGGTATTTTAAGGGAAATCTTAGTGAGGGTGGGAAAGAATATGGGGATGCAGATCTACCTTGTGAGTTAGGAAGTGGTAGTGGAAATTCAACTTCAGAATTGACCACTGCTGGTGGTGGAATAATAGGTGAAGTAATATTGTATCATTTACTTAGGATCTATATGGCTTGATAATTCAGTTATGTCTATACGAAGTATAAAAGGTATCATATGCATCGTGGGATTCTGATATAGTGCTTTTCTTTTCGGTTTTAATTTTGAAAGCGCTTTATGCAAATTTAATGGCATTATTTGGGGCACAAAAATCTGACTCTTTATCCAGTGTATTTAAAAAACAAATCTTACAACATTTGTTCTTGAAAACATGCTTCTTTATTGTTAATTTCTTATTGGTTGTTTCCCGTAGAAATGTGTTGTGAATTCCTGCACCAATTTTGGTTAGTTCTACTTTTTGCAAGCTAGTCCCTTCATTTCTCTTCTTTTTGATTACTGAAAGCTTTCTTGGTTCAGAGATGATGAATGGACAGTGACACTTTGTGCCTCCTCAGACTTCTCATCTGTAATAGTGCAGATGAAGCAAATAACTGGAAGTGTATGACAGACACCTGAAAACCCAGGATTATGTAAACGAAAACGACCTTAGGAAGATCTTGGTTCTGTGCATTGGCAACATGTGGATTGGATTTTAAATCACCAATCAGCTTGCATTTTCTTAACCATAACCTCAGGAAGTTTTTGGATTCTGTGCTTTTGTAAAATGTGTAGTCCTTAATGGACAGCTAGGGATTTAATTTCAAGATTCATAATGTGTTTGTGGGTAATGAGTACAGAACCATGGGCTTCAGTCGCACATTCATATTTGTTTTCTTAAGGATAATCAGTTATAAATAAAACTAAATATTTGAAAACAGAATAGGAATTTCCCTGTAATTTGTACGCGCTATTTCAATATTATTTTGCAAACAGATTCTCATTTTTTTTACTCCGCATTCTAAGAGTTTTTTAATGGGGGATATGTGTATTTAATTCCATCTTATAAGTTTGATTGTCATTGTGTGTTGGTTAGTACTTTAGATTGGAAGGAGAGACAGGGTACACCTATCTAATGAAGTATTTCATATGACAGTAATGGGTTCTATGGAGCACTCTCTAGCAAGTTTGGAAATATTTGGTTCAGTGAGGGTAGATGGGGAAAGCAATAAGCCACTGACTGGAGATCAAACTGGAGAAAATGTGCCTGGTTCTGGTGGGGGCTCTGGTGGAAGTCTTCTTCTATTTTTAGATTTCTTGACACTAGGAAACAATTCACTGGTTTCTAGTGCGGGGGGTCATGGAGGTCATATTGGTGGTGGCGGTGGAGGTGGTGGGAGGATTCATTTTGACTGGTCGAACATAGCTACTGGAGATGAGTATGTTCCCATGGCAAATGTAAGAGGGACGATCTACACAAGGTTGTATATCTCATCATTGTAGTCATCATTTTGCTTTAATATGTTTGTTTCTTTTGTCTGTTTAAACAATCTGGGTATCCCTGAAATGTCTATTGGGAGTAACAATCTTTGAACTTGTCATGCATGGATACCACAAAAAATCTGAAGTCACGAGATACTAAATCCATTAAATTCTATGTAAATCAAAGGCAAAGTATTTGGTGAATATGATTATGTTCAGATAATCACTATAATTGTTGCAGAAGAAATCTCCGACTGCATTTGAAACACAATTCTACTGTTTTCTTAAGTAAAATACAAGTGAACGGTTATACAATTAATTTGGTTGTTAATCAGAAAGATAAGACTCTTGATGATGAAATAGTTATGGAATATCTATGCTAATTACGAATCATGGAATCTTGCTGCATTGATACTGAATGCATTGCCAACAATTTTGTTGTGTATTATTGATAGAGTCTCCTTCTTGCATCTAAAGTTTGAATTTGGAGAATGTCTGCAATGCAAATTTGTTTGATCAAGTACATTATGAAATCATGCATATAGAACTAGTTAGATGTTGTTATGTTTCTAAATTGAATTAGTTATATAAACTAACGTTGAAAACTTAACTAATGTAAATAAATTGTAGGTCAATAATTATAATTGACCTTTAAATGATATAGTATGTAGATACGAATTTTGACAAACCAAAAAACTTCAGGCAACACAATTTTTGTTCTTAAGTCTCTTTGCATCCAAATAGTTACTTAAATCATCTAGAGAGCTTACTATGGTAAAAGCACTAGTCTTTATGCTAATTTCTATTGCCTCTGATTCGGTGAGGACCAGTCTTTATCATGGTCATCTTTATTTTTTAAGCCATATAGCACAGGCTCAAACTGTGGAGAACAATTTGATGCTTTCTTGTCCCCTTACTTATAATCAACTGCAATTTTCTGGGAGTATAAAAACGATTTTCCAATTATCTAAGTAATGAACCATTTCTTTTCTTGGATGGAGTATGTTTTACTTAACAATTTGGCACTTGCTCCCTTGTTTAAGAAATAGTGCAAAATGCTATAATTTAAGGGGAAAACTATTTCAAGGAAACACCTCCATACTTCTAGAGCAGCACGATTCATTTATCCTTCGCTGCATTACTTCCAAATAACCCATGAAATGATAGAATTTGTTGAATTTGTTTTCTCCAGCAAACTCACACCTCATTTTCAGGTGTCCTATCTACTATGAGATTTGGAAAATATACCATAGAGGCAGAAATTACCAATAACTCATGAACAATTCTGCTCGCCTAGAATGTGTAATAATCTTCGGAGAATTAATAATTTGCTGAGTGTTTGTTTTGACTTGAGCAATATCTTTAGTTTTTGTGCTCTGGAGTAGATCCCAAAGGCTGTTCCTATCTGGTATCAGAGCAAAAAACACATGATATTGCTCTAGCCAAAACAAGCACTGAGAAAATTATTATTTCTCCAAAGTAATTGTGAGAAACAGGGTTGGTGGTAATCACTCAATTACTCCCGAGTAATTGAATTCCATCTACACTTTTAGTTTGCTGTGTCAGTGAAGTGTAAATGGTTGTTACTATGAGATACATCACTATTTGTACAAAGACTCAAAAAAGTTTACTAGCCACGTTTTTGCTTAATGCCAACTAGAGGTGCTTGGCCCTTTACCTCTAGAACATTTTCACTTTCAGATGTTGTGCATCGTAGACGACTCTTAGAACCACCGACATGATTACCTCCTTCATTCTTTATATTCCAGTTGCTGGTGTCAATTGCCCTTTGGTTACTTACATTTTCATAAATAGATGTAGATAGGCTAGTCAGACAATGCCCCTATCTGCGTGCTGCCTCCAGGATTCCCCACTTTTATTATTCTCATTCCATATGTGGTGGGTTCTCTTTAACATCCATTGACCATGGGTGTTAGGAGAGTTTCTAGAGAGTTATTGAATTCCTCTTAGGATTGCCTATTCTAACTATTTTAATCCTGGGCATTCCTCTATGAGCATTGTTTGATTCGTTGTCCCTTATGCTGTTACACATGATGATGATGCGGTTATTCGGGCCATAGGCTTACTATTGGAGTTTTATTAAAAGTGGTTTTATTTTTTAGAATTTTCAATTTTAGTCTTATTTTTTCTTGCGTCTTCCCTGTTTTAATCCCATGTAATTGAATGCCATTTACACTTTTAGTTTTCCGTGTCAATGGAATGTAAATGGAATTCTATTATATATATCACTATTTTTACAAAGATTTAAGAAAGTTTTCTAGCCATCCTTTACCACAATGCCAACTAGAGGGGCTTGGCCCTTTACCTTTGGAAGATTTTTACTTTCAAATGCTGGGCCTCATAGATGATTATCTCCTCCTTTCTGTCTATTCCAGTTGTTTGAGATGTCAATTGCCCTTTGATTACTTAGTTTCATTAATAGATGGAGATAAGTAAGTGAGACAATGTCCCTATCTTGGAGCTGCCACTAAGAAGCCCCGTTTCTATTATTCACATTCCATGTGTGGTGGTTACTGTTAACATTCACTGACTATGAGTGGTAGGAGAGATTCTAGAGAATTCTCAAATTCCTCCTAGGGTTGTCCATCCTGATCATGTCAACCATGGACATTTTCCTATGAGCATTATTAGAACCTGCATTGCCCTTTGCCTTTGTAATGCTGTTGGTTCTTCTGTCCCAAGCCTTGCTACATGCATATGATACATGATACTGTTGATTTCATGCTTTTGACTTTGACAGCCACATATCACGGATTGTATAAAGAGTTGTGTGATTTTTTGTTCACTTGCTTCCAATTATTTATCCAATGTGATCCAGTATTCGAATCAAATGAGCGTTGCTCTTTTTTCTTCCCAAAGATAGTCATTCTTAGATGTAGATTCTTGCAGGATATCCCTAGAGTATGAAATTTTGTAGAGATTTATGGCGAATGAAAGTACTGAATTCGTATAATAAGCCTGTGATATTGATGACACCGAAGATGCAACAATTTCCACAATAAGCCATTGAAATTGACTTTGTCCATCCTGACCCTAGCTAACTTGGACATTCCTTTATGAGCATTGTTAGATCTTGCATTGGCCTTTATGAAGTTTGGTTCTTTGGGCCCAAAGTAATGCTATACGCATATGACACATGACATTGTTGATTTCATGCTTGTCTTTATCAGCCACATATCACTGTTTGTATAGAGAGTTGTGTGATTTTTTGTTACACTTGCTTTTAATTTTTTATCCAATTTGTTCCAGTATTTGAATTAGATGAGCATTGCCCTTTGTTCTTCCAAAGATAATCATTCTTAAATGTAGACCTGTTGTCATGCAAATGTGCAACATGAAATGTTAAACTTTCAAGCATCGAAACTTTACCCAAATTCAAAAATTTTGCTCCCAAGTCTTCCCGAAACCCACTCCTGGTCAGTTTCTCAGTTGTGTCATGTCCATATTGAATTTGCAGGTCCTTCCAAGATGATGAACAAGCAAAGTACAAATGTTTGGAATGATGTGACAAGGTCAGCAATTTCATTCGGCGAGATGCTTCTAATGGCTAGTTTCTCAGTTTGCATAGAAAGGCTGATTTTGACCTCTCTTAGACTGGTATGCATCCTTTGGTACGAAACGAAAGACTCAAACTCATCTGGAGATGGTATGGAAGAGCTAAGAACTAGTTGGAACTGATTTAGGAAAGTTTTGGAAGTTTAGGGACAAGCAATGCAACATCGGGTTTTTCAGGTGCAAGGAGTAGGCAGTCAAAATCGGTACTTGATCTTCCGTGGATGATTCCGGGAGCTCCGTGAGGAGTTAGGGGTCAAACAAGTAGTCATTGGAAAGCTAGAAGAATCCTCTACACGATGGAATTTTCAAATCTTTCACAAGACTTTAGTATCTCTTAGGGCAGCTCAAACTCTGCAGGCACACCCTGTTGTCTCGAGAAAAAGGAGCCGTTTTTAGGGAGTTGCAGGCAGAATTGAAGGATGAGACCCATCCCATTGATCTTGGAAGGCTCTTGGGAGTCAAAATCATATAAGGGTTCATCAGAAAATACCTCTCGAAGCTCCAGCAACCTTGTCTTCAATCTCTCTCTCGCAATCAGTCAATTTTACAAGAGGACACTTGTCACCTCCATGTTGAGGTGCATTTTTGTGTCCCTCCTGTCCATGTCCCAAGGGGATAGAGGGGACAAGAAAATACGCCCCACCACAACTTTGCCTCTAAGTTCCTTATATGACCATGCTAAGCACTCCGCATGCCTATTTACCTATTTTTAGCCCCTCCTGTCGTGCAATGAAAGTGTACCACTTGTCATTACTAGGGCATGGCGCATTTTTCTGTCCCTCCTTTCCTTGTCCCAAGGGGATAGAGGGGACAAGAAAACGCGCCCCTCTCTTGCCCCTTGCATGGTTTTCAATGTGACCAAGTTTGAGCTCCGCAGTGTCAAAACAAGCTCTTCCCCCTCACCTGACTGAACCATGCTGCGCCACTTGTCATCACCACTTGAGGGTGCATTTTTTTGTCCCTCCTATTGCTGCCCCAAGGGGATAGAGGGGACAAGAAAATGCACCCCTCTCTAGTCCCCAGTCAAGTTCTTCATATGACCCAGTTTCCGCCCTTCAGTGCTAAATGGCTTGTTTTTCCTCACTTCCCTCTCGTCCAACCATGCTGTGACACATGGCAAGCCTGGGTGAGGGTGCATTTTTCTGCCCCTCTTGTCTTTGTCCCAAGGGGACAGAGGGGACAAGAAAATGCGCCCCATACAAAGAAGATTGAAAGCCCCAACTGTGTCGATTGCCGGATGACCGTCAAAGCTAAAAAATGACTAACTAGGTTTGACCAAGACTCCATTGTTGAAGTCACGAAGCATTCAAATACCTGTAAAAATAGTCATCATGATGCCAAAATTAGTCCAGGACATCCGTGATTGCAAGAATAGAGCTATTCTCTACCAGTGAACCAGGAAATTGATCGTATCAAGGGTTTGAGCTGATTTTTCTTCTTCCAGTCATCCCTGTGATAATTGAAGCTCAGTGACTCCATTAATGCCTGCCATGACAGCTTGAAACCTACAAACCCTACCTTCGAAAATTGCTTTTTCGTTTTCTAAGCATTCTGACAGGCAGAATATAGTGAAATTTGAGCACAACATTGTAACGAGGAGTTGAATCTAAAAAAATTGTTTCCGATGTAAACCAATGTCATTTTTACCAGTTTCTAAAAATAGCATATGTTGTGCCCCTTCACATGCTAAAAATAGTAAGTACCTCAAATTGCAAGTTCTGGTTACTCAGAACAATTAGAAACAGTGCAAAATGGAAGGCAGGGTAAAATTGGCAATTTTGCCGAAAAAAGCAAACAACAAAAAACAACTACTAAAAATAGAAACTTGCTAAACATAACAAGGCATCATCAACGAAGGATTATTGAATGTTCCAGAAGGTTCAGAAGGTCAAATTTGAGTAAAGCTAGTGAAAAATCCCAAAATAGCAGGTCCTAGTCCTACCTACTAAAAATAGAAAGTCTTCGTTTTGAAGTCAGAAAGTGGCAGTTGGTCCTGTTTTTTTCTTGTCTCATTGCTTTTTGACAGTCTCATAGGGTTGTAGGGTGGTTGCATAGCTCAAGCAAGGGAATTCAGTCTTCATAGGAACCTTAAAGCATCATCTTGATCTCAATTGTGTCTGGAAGCAAGGCAGAGCATCACAGGGCGTAGCAGGTAAAATCTAGGGACACTGTGCAGCCATAAGAGATTCGAAAAGATTCAAGAGCTCCATTGTAATTCAAGTTAAAGAGATCATCATAGCTCATTGGTCAAATTGGATCCATCATCATTTTTCAGTGAGCTGGTTGAAGTAAGTTCAGTGAGCTGGTTGAGGCGAGTAGGGTGAGCCAAATGAGCTCGGTTAGCTAGTTGAATTGAGTTGAGCTTGTTGAAATGGGAGAGTTGGCTGAGTTGGGTTAGTCAAATGAGTTGGGTGATTCAGGCGAGATAGTCAAGAGCTCATCCTTCTTCCTTTAGGAGCTCACATCTCGCAGGTCAGTAAAGACAGAGTTTGTAATGTTGCAGTGTAATGTGCGGGGTAGGAATTCAAGTATCAAGAGGTTTGAGCATTGTGAATGACAAATTGCGAAAGCCTAAGGAGCAAGAGTGTGATCCTCACTCTCATTGTAAGATCAAGAATGCATTATCATGGGTGGTGTCCATGTTCATCTCAAGCTCACATCGGGAGGTCTTGCAAAAGTGTTTTTAAACACTCATTCAGCGGTCTGAGGTGTCTATACATTTGGTAGGAGGAAGAAAGTGAGATCATCATGCTTCAAATAATCTAATTCTGCATCAGAAGAAGCATCATCATGGGTGATGTCCATGTTCATCTCAAGCTCACATTGGGAGGTCTTGTAGCAATGTTTTTAAACACTCTTTCAACTGTCTGATGTGTCTATACATCTGGTAGAAGGAGGAGGAACGTGAGATCATCATGCCTCAAATCAGCTAATTCTGCATCAGAAGAAGCTTCTTCAACATATCAGTCAATCCCTTTCCTTTCTCCTCTTTTTTTCCTTTCTTCTAATTATTCATTGTACACATTCATGATAATTTGTCTCATTCACTTAAGTGACTTCCTAAGGTTGAATTGTAAAAGTCCCTTTGATTTATAAAAGGGAACTTATTTCTCATTACCTAGGAAGATGTAAAGTCACAAGTTGAATGAGAGCATGAAGAGTCATGAGGGGGGTAGATGAAAGGTCAATTCACAATGCTATAAATTGGAATGGCCCTCCATTCCAAAGGCTCCTGAAATCTTGAAAATTTAGTTCTCTGAAACAATTGTGAATTGTTGTAGATTGATTGAGCCTTGTATTCATCACTGCACAAGAAATAAAAAGCTACATATCTTCTATTTCTTTTGCTCATGTTTTTCGTCCACTCTCTTTCTCTCTCTTTTGCAACTTGACAAGTATGGTGATCAAGAAGGAACTTGGTGTCCTTGATAGATGAACCTAAAGAACTGTGTGTCTCTAGTTTGTCAGTCTTGCTAATTGCATTGTCTTCTTCCTCTAATTGAATGATGAACTACCCCTGTTGTTGGGTGTGAACTCTCTTATTGCCTACTCACAACAATAGCCTTCCTTTTCCTAATTTCCCTCCTTCATCCCTCACAACTGCAAATTCCTCCCTTGTACCCCGTACAAGCACTTTGCCACAGGTTCAATGAAGTGTTCCTGCGTGATCCCCGACCTACTGGCCACCCCCACAACATTCAGATAGGAATAGATTATTTTACATTCAATAATGAGAACCTCCCCATACACAAGGAGGGGGGTAGCCCTGCGAGCATTGGTGGAAACATGTAATTTGCTACACGACAAATTATTTCACCAACAAGACCCGTGCAGGATATCCCTATAGTATGAAAATTCATTGAGATGTCTAGTGAACAAAAGTATTGAATTCCTACAATAAGTCCTTGATATTGATGTTACTGAAGACCAACCAATTTCCACAATAAGCCCTTGAAATTGACTAAGTGCTGAAAAATCCTTGGAAGGACAAGGCTTGAGGAAAAATTGGATAGGCCAAGGTACATTTTGAAATCCACACATCCAACTCCCTCATCATCTTGGTGTGATTTTGAAAACATGTTTAATTCATCAACAACCTCACCAATTCACAAATAATGTTTAATTGCACATATAAAATATTTCTCCCTCATTTCAGACTTGTCGAGGCTTGAGGAAAAAGTGGAGAGGTGGAGTTACATTTTGAAATCCAAATGTATGACTCTCTTATCATCTTGGTATGATTTTGAAAACATGTTTAATTCCTCATGAAATTCACCAATTCACAAATAATGTTTAATTGCATATATATAATATATCTCCCCAATTTCAGACTTTCCACCGCCATAAATCTTCCTTATACCTCCATTAACCCTCTGCAAATTCATTCAAGCATTCAAGAATATCCTTAATTCGGTATTAACTCTTGCAAATTGCTTGCAAAGCTTCTGGAAATTAGCTATTGGGAAGCCCTGCAAACCTGCCATTGTTTTACCTTTGAATCTTAAATGTATTTCACAAAATCCTATTTTATTGTGTGCTACAAATCCTTTGAAAACTTGGATGAAGTACAAATTCATGGGGGTGAATTTGAAGCTCTCTTTGGCATCCCGGGTGGAGGAAATCTTAGGCACTGAAAATGGAGATATCAACTTGGTGTAAGTTCACTATTGAGCCCAACAACAAGGGAGTCCTATGCCAATTTTGGCTGCATTTTTGTCATCTTTGTGAAGCCCAAAATTGATACTTGCCATCGAAGAACACTACAACCAAACGATTAGGGTGTATGCAATGTTACAATGTTATAAGGTTCGTGCTCATAATCCTATTTAAGCATATGCTACAAATCCATTGAAAGGTTCAATGAAGTACAAATTTTAAGGGGGGAGTTTGAAGTTTCCTTTGGCATCTCGGGTGGAGGAAATTTTAGGCACTAAGAAGGTAGGTGTTGTTTTGCCGGAAGTTTTCCATTGAGCCCAACAACAAGCGAGTCCTATGCCAACATTGAGAGGTCGGTTTTGTAGGTGTGCATTTTTGCAGTCTCTGTGAAGCCCAGGATTGATACTTGCTATCAAAGATCATTACAATCCTATGATTAGGGGAGTACGCAATGTTACAAAGTAGGTGCTGCCACATTTAGGTCCATCTTTCTTAGGGCAACTTGTAAGCATTTTGACTTTTGAAGAAATTATAGCGATGCTAATGATTGATGCTTAGGCACATAGACCCCAAAAAGTATGGTACCTTTATTAAAAAATGGTTATTGGGAGGCAAATAAGTGTTTACCAAACATGCTCTAGGAGTGACAAAGTCAAAGTAGTGGGAGACAGTTTAACCACACTAAACTGCATTGCTGGATAAAGAGAGTGACACCATTTTTGCCTGTGAATGTTCAGGTTTATTACTATGGTGCTCAAGGGTAAACATAAAATTCAATGGCCATCCATCATCAGTGATGTGTTACATGAACAACTATTGCAGATTCGTGACTCGAGATGATATTTCATGTCTGGCATACTTTGTTCTCTGTGCCTTGATTAGAATCAAACATGGACCAACTTGAACTATGTCAGCAATGTGAACATCGATTCACTCATCTATTATTGCTATTCTCAGTTGCACGGGGACTAGTGGGAAGCTCCTTTCTGCAGGGCCAACAATGCTACTTTGTTCTCCGTGCCTTTATTGGAATCATACATAGATCATCTTGAACAATGTCAGCAATGTAAACATCAACTTGCTCATCTATTATTGCTATTCTCAGTTGCACAAGGACCAGTGGGAAGTTCCTTTCTGCAGGGCCAACAATGCTATCGTTTTTGCTATAATTAGAGAAATAGGAGGTGATTTCACTAAGAGGTTATGAGATGAAGGGATGACAGCGATTTACTGAATGGTTGATTGGTACATCCAATTCCCCACATATACTCACATCATGATCTATAGTTTTTGAGAAACAACATCATAGGCTGCTCAGGTATGTGGATCTTAGAGATATATTAATGGAATTCGTGAGGCTATTGCTGGAAGTTATTAGATTGTCACTAGAAGAAATGAGGCCACTGTTTATTTCCACGTTTACAGTGGATTTTTTGCTTGCTTGAACTTGGAGGCACGCACGGACATGGTTGTAGATGTATGCAAATTTAACTATTGGCTTTGTAATGCTTGCCCCTAGTCAAATTGAGGGAAGATGGAAGAGATTGCTGGGAAATGTCATGCGCATGTTGCATACCTAGAAGACTGCTAAGCCGGTTGCATTGATGAATACGGGGTTCAAAGGCGAGATAGGACAAACATGGCACATTAGTAGGTGCTAAGAATTGATGCTCTAGTTGAGATATTAGAAGATGAGTGCATATCTAAGAATGGCTGAGAGCAGAAGTCAGGCATGTTGTATAAGCAAGTAATCCATACCAAGGAAAGCGAAGAGAGGATTGTAGATGTGCTAGCAAAAGTGACAATGCACGTGAATGCTTCAATCGAGCTATTGGTTTGTAGGAATTGGCAAGATGATAGTGGAGGTTACAAGAGTTTTCAGGCATTGTGTTTCTCCATGGTAAATCCTTGTGTTTATTTCTCTTTCCACGTGTTTTTGATTCATTTGCTTGCTTACTTTCATTCCTTGAGCACTTAAGAAAGCATCTAATTGATATATCGAGCCGGATTGCAAACATAGTACTTGTTTCTAGCAGTGTAATGCCCCCTTCTCAACACTAGTCTCCATGGAAGACTTTGAGACCATTCCACTGCCCGTGTAATTGTCATGTTTTTCATTTATTTTCATGAGCATTGCATTCTTTTTAGTAGTTTTCGTAAGTATATTTAGGTCGGCTAGGGAAGATGAAAATCTAATGGAAGAATAGAAGAAAAAAAGAACTATTAATTCCCCCAAGGAGTTTGGTCTTCTTAAGAAGACTTTAATTGTTTTTGGCGCCGCATCAAGGTATAAGAAGGGGTTGCTTGGCTCATTTGTGCATCATCATCTTGACTACTGATAATTTTGTGCATAGTTTTGGGTTGATTGCTGAACTATTTCCTCTTGAGAACGAAAACCCTCTTGTGGGGCCAACAAGTGAGGACAAAAATCTTTCTTTTATGATTGAAGAATGAAAACTCTTCAGTCCGTTGAGGATTCTCCATCCCAGGTTTTTCAAGGAGTTTCAAATAAGATTGATTTGCAAATTTTCAGCTATGGTTTGGATGAAGAAGGGCTGCTAGGATTTTGCAGAGTTTTTCAGGCCCTTTTTCTAGGGTGGCGACTTGCCCTAAGGTGGCATTTGGGGGTTTCTGGGGCACAACAACATCCAACTCAGCTATCATTGTGTTTCTCATAATTTTAGCAGCTGGAATCTACATTTGAACTTCATTTTGGGGCGCTTGAAATCCTTCATTTCTAGCCATTTTTGTACGGGTGTTCACTGTTATTTTATTTAATTAAATAAATTCCAGCTGGGGTTTGAAGGCTTATTTCTTGGTTAATATTTGTACTAAAATATTTCTACGTTTCCCTACATGCTTTGGATGGTGTGAATGATGCATTTGTTGAGAAATATTACATTTTCCTTGCTGCTGTTATAAAAAATCAGACTGCCATACCTTTTTATCATAAGTTTCAGTTGGTTGTCATAATTTTCAGTTTACCTTCTATTGGGGTTGGTGCAATTTCCCTTGGTTTTCAGTTAGAGCTCAAAAAGGGACATTACAAGTAGCCGATAAAAGTTTGATTCATTCTCATATAACTTAAAGAATCAACATACTCTTTGCTGCACTATTGCTCGTGGCATAATGAAGGGTCACATGTCCAACTGTAGCATAGAAGTGGTATGAATAATGATATGTCATGAATGTGGGCAAGTATGTGAGTCATAATGATCCACACCAGGGGCCCAATATGCTGGTGGGGGGATAACCTTGTAATTTGGCTTTCAAGCTTAGGTGTTATGGAATGTGCAATGGAAACCTAATACAATAGTAAATCAAAATACTTATGAATAGTGAAGAGATTTGCATAACAGTGGAACTTCTATTCTATGAGAAAGAATAAAGTACAATGGTGTGCAATGCTCAATAAGGTTGAGAGTGAGAACTCTCGTGATCAGAGAGGGGGAAACACTTCCTAACTGATTTTCCTAGACTGGAATGAGATACAAATGTGTATTAAAGATACTAGATACTCAGGGCATGCTATTATTCACTACTATATGGTCAATGGTCGTTCTATCATCCTTTGAGCGGAACGGTTTTTATATATACACATGCATCATTGCAAGAAGTTGGTTCTAACAAAGCTACAATTGTAAAAGAGAATGGTTAAAATGATTCATCTTCTTCCTAAGTGATGGTTGAACTTCCAACGTGTGGTATGTTGACATGTGCCCTGACATGGCACATACGTGGAAAGTGCCACTTTGTGTGTTGTGTGGAAGCAGGAAGCTGATATGTGGACGCAAGATCTGTGAAGTATACTACAAGGCTGTGTGCATGGTGTAGGGTTCAGGAGATGGTGCATGACACCAAATAGTTGTGTGGTAGTGCACAAAGAAATGTGGCTATGTGCAAAGGTACCACAAGTCTCTATGTGTGTCATGAGATGCTGCAATGTGGGGGAGCTGTGTTTGTGCACGGATCATATTAAGATGTGGTAACATTATTTTGCAGCCTTAGATTGCTCTTTCAATGGCATCAAACTTGGAAACAACACAGCAAAAATATGCGTTGACGAACTGTTTGATCAATTATCGTCCTTGATCATGAATCGCCACCCCTTGGAGATTTTGACTAGTCTTTGGGGGATCAAATCTCCATTGAAGATGGAATAAGGGAAGATTTAAACGAGACTGCCACATGATTAGGTAAGGAGATTTTGGAATGCTCTTTGGAACAGGGAAAGATTCCACTGTCAAGCTGCAATGCAAAATTTTCTTGACTATCCCATTCTTTTTGTTCTTCTCAATCTCAAATCTCCTGTCGTATTGGTTTGGAAGGTGTTTTAAAATAAGGAAGAGGAAGTGGTGGTGATGATGGAGCCAATAATAAGCCAAGGAGGAGGATGCAACTTAACTCTCCGTTTGGCATTCTTGATTTGGAAAGGTGCAAGGTGAAGATCATTAACCCCTAAAGCCCAAAGGATGGGGAGGGCCAATAAGATGTTGAGATCGATGTACTTTCTTTGCAAAAATGATTCTAGTTGATGCTCAAGTCACACGTTTTATGTAGTTTTTTTTTTAATGTCCAAATTATCAATACCAAAGAATCTCTTTCCTTAAATGGATCAGGTGGATCTGATCCTCTATAGGGATCATATTGTACACACATCAACTCGAGCAAAGACATGCATCGTGCTGTAGTCATCACAAAGGAAACAAGTATTATGGGGGAAAATACTAAGTTGCCTGGCATCAGAAACGGAAACTGGTCTGAAATGTGGAAATGTTGACATTCCAAAATCCCTTGGAAATAAAATGGCACAGAAATGTCTGTACAATAAATATATATATATATATATATATATAGACGATAATACTCATTGTTTTAGTCCATAATACTCATGGCTGCCACTAAAAGGCTGAAATGAAAGTTAACAAATTGCTGAGTGCTGTGTAGGGTTTTTAACTACTACATTCTGTAAATTTAAATGCTCCTTATACCTATAACATAGGATTGAATGTTCTTAGATCTTATCTGTTTTCTTAGAAATACGTCAAAAGCAGCCTGTTATTTTGGTTTTGTGAATCTATACAGCAAGAAAAACTCTCTAGTTGTAAACGTAGTAAGTGTATTTCTCTAATGCTTGAACTATTGTAGTTGAGGCTCAATTTCATTAGATATTTTTGTTATTTTCTTTAGGGTAAGGTAGATTTTTGTTTGAACCTCTTCGAAACTGAAGTTTGAGCTTTTGAATTTAAGTTGGAATAGTTCATGAATCATATGAGTAAAGAATTATTTTCACATGTTCTCATTTTTGAAACATATGTCTTGAAGCAATATATGTGGTAAAGAAAAGTGGATAGAACACAATTGTTTCGAGATATATGCTTTGAGAACCATATGTTTTTGGTGTTTCCCTTGAGTAATCAAAGGAATCTATGAATGTCAGAATTGTAGTTACCAATATTGTGCTTCAAGTGAATCCTTCTATCTTTGATTATAGTTTTTTCTTAAACAATGGCATTTGAGTTTATTCATATATTCTGTTCTAGTTAATATATGAGGCTTGTGCAGTAGATGTTACAACTTCTGCCATATGATGTCTCTTCATATAACTGAGTAAGATTGTTGACAGGGGAGGAATGGGAAGTAACAGTGGTCGTCCTGGGAAGGATGGTACTGTTACAGGGAAAGATTGTCCGAAGGGACTTTTTGGCATCTTTTGTGAGGTATGTAAGCCTTTTTTTTCCCTTTATTAGACGAGTTCATTGTGTTGTAGTTCCATTGTATTATTTAAAGAATTAAAAATCTGCATTCCAATTTTCTTAATGGGTGACAAATTTTCTAATCTGAAATCAAGTTGATTGATATTAGTTTGAAGAGGGGCTTAGCATTGATGATTTTATTCTTTTGAGGGATTGCTATTTTTCAATTTCTAACTGCACTCGTAAGTTGAAGATCTTTCATTGTGGTTTTGTTCACACACGCCAATATTTAGTTTTGGTGACGAGCACAGAAACATGGAAATATGAAGTATCTCAAAAGTTCTATAAATAATTGAATTCATATAGTTTTTGGCTAAGTCACCAAGATACTGGTACTCATATGGGGATTGCCAATTTTTTAGGAACCCCGGATATTAAATGCCATGGAAACATATGTAAAAAAAATGAAAAAATATTTTTCCATAAACATAAACTAAAATAAGGAGACTGGTACTTGTATGGGGATTTCCTATTTTCCAGGAACCCTGGATATTAAATGACATGGAAACATGTGTGGAAAATTAAAAAAATATTTTTTCCATAAGATAAGATAAATATATTAAATGTCCAAGGAGTGACCACAAAAGTCTTCCCCTGACTATAATATTTTCAGTGTTACGTATGGACGTGTCCCCTAGATTTGGCGACGTCCCGGACGTTTTGGGGACTTGGAGACTTGGAGGGGACATCCTCATTTTTAAAAAAAATCTTTCAAAAGTTTTCTGATGTTTTTACTTTTAAATAACTGTTATTTTTATGAAGAACATCAAATTATAATCTTGAAAGTACCTAAAATACATTAAATAAAATTTAAAATCCTAAATTTCATTGAAAAAGGTTTAAATATCAAAATATTAATTTTTATAGCCATACCCCTGCCATCCCCAAAAATTTGGAATTATGTTGCTGTCCTGGAAACCCTGCCCCCCTGTCCCACCGTACCCAAGACTTAAGTAACTATGAATATTTTAGAGCTTGCAACTCATGGAATCATGAAGATGTATGGTTTTTTGGCTCCTCAGGATACAGGCCTCCTTCAGTCATTAACATGAGTTATTTCATTCATTCAGGTTTTCCAATTAAAAATTTGAAGTATTTAGATTTGGCTCAAATTGTTATGAGCCCTCGTTATGTGAGATAATTCTCTCTGAAAATTTCTGTTCATTAATCTGTGAAAATTGGTGACCCAACTTGTCATTGTATGTTATGACCCTTGTAAAGTAGGAACGCATTTATTCTACATGATTCTGTTCATTGCAACTCTGATTATGTAACTATGTAATCAAAATAAATAATTTGCACACAAAGTTCTATTACATTGTTAACTATATTCCCTTTTTCAAAATTTTCTGGTGTAGTCCTTTTATACTCTGTTGCAGGTTCCTCCTTAAGTTCTGATTGTTATATTAAGTCCTACATATTTCGTTAATATTAGTCGATATCCTCTCTTTATTTTTGATGATGGGACACCTATATTTCTCTTAAACTATGTTTCAATGAGATGTTCTTTACTCATGTCACATGTGTAGCCTAGCATTTTGTGGGGTCAAATTTAATGGATTTCTTTGCTACCCATTGACTAATAAAAATCACTTCTATTGTTGAAAGATGAATTTTTGATATCTTTACTGCAGTACAATTGCATACTAGTAGTACCGCCTTAATAGCAGTGTTACTCTGGGACATGTACCCCCAAAAAACAGACAGCCCGGATGTTCTGCGGAGGACGGGATGGGGGGAAAAATGTCCCTGAATATCATGGAACGCTTCGGAATCGTCCCCCTGTATATGTGTACAGTATAAGGATCAAGAGTGTTATATGAATACAGAATTTTTTGAGCACAAATCCGGATGCTGGAAAGTCATAGACTACTATTTATAAATGTTTATAAATTTATTTGTATTTTTTTAATATTTTTAATTTTATGTATTATTCTAATATCCATCCCCTAGCTGTACCCCCGCTGTCCCTGCATCCCAGAGTCTTAGGTAACTATGCTTAATAGCATGTGCAGTTATTAGGAAATACTGGGATGTTCTGGGAAATGTCATGGAAGAACACATTGATGTTTTTGGGCCACTTCTGGAAAAAGCTACCGTTTTGGGCATTTCCTAATCGTACCATGAGAGCATCAGGATCAGGACCAGGACCCAAAACATTTCAGGACTGGAACATGGGGATACCTAGCAGTTCCTGCAGCCTAGGATTTTGGAGCTTCATTTGAACACTGATTTGATATTTCTGTCAATTTCCAACTTCAACATTTGCTAACAGGCACCAATTTCATCATAACAAGGCCAAACATCTAAGATTACCTTTACATTTTAATTTTCGCTCACCATCTTCTGAAACAGATGTAGGGTAATGACCTGAAATTTAACTGGAGAATTGCATAACATAAAGGGCATTCTTTGAGTGCATAGATAATCATCTATTGCAATTTTTTTTTTCGATAATCAGGGTAGTGTTATATTTATTTGAAATTATTAAAAAGCAGCGTACTCAGGCTTTCAGAACTGTCCTGTGACCAAACCATGGTCTGAAAAACAAAGAACCTAACAGTCCAGTCTATGCACACTGTAAAATTACTATATATGATTTAAGTGTGCTAACCAGAGCCCCTATCTTTTGCTGGCTTAGAAAGTATTTGAATAAGCTAACTCCTTGCAGTTGCCTTAGTAACATTTGGAGTGTAAATGGTGTCATCGAAAAGGCATAATATGGTGATATTAACAATATTATGTCTGTGGATGGTTTGTGGAAAAACTATGCCGTGATTTCTTTTTTCCAGTGCTTTCCACATTTGTCTCTCTGACCTTCTAAACCTCACCCACCTCTTTCTCCATTGACCTATTACCAGTTCTAGAATTATCTCTAGACTGATTAGTTATTGGGATAGCCTAAAAAAGGAGGCCACGGCTTCCTCACAACCTCCTGCAGATGGGAATCAATCCACTAATTTCAATACAGTTATCTCTTCCGACACAAATCAGATACGTAAAGGTGATTTTCTTCAGTTCAGTCAACAACATGCTCAGAAAACTGTGATCTCAACCACTTTTCCAGTCAACAAGGAAAATGTGTATTTTCTGAGGATGGAAACTCCGCCCAAGATTCAATTTTCCCTTTTTAAAATGGAAACTCGACTTTAGATTGTCAAAGAGCACGCTCTGATCTGCAAGTTTATGGGAGCCTTTTGAGGGCCCAAAACTTTCAGATCTTAGGTGCAAGAAACATGGAAGTTAATGGGCTCAGTTTGAAATTCCCATGATACCAAAAAGGATACTTCATGGCCATATTCTCCAAAAAGCAGGAAAAGGATCTGGTTTTCCAAGGAGGTTTCTAGTTCGTGACATGAAGCACTGGTCTCGAGCTTTCAATCTACTAAAGATCTGATGGGTACAGTTCTGGTATGGGTTTATCTTCATCTTCTGCATAGTGAGCATTGGCAAGAGTATGCTTTGAGAATGATAGGTGGAGAAATAGGAGAATGCGTCACAGCTTCTGAATTTACAGAACATCCAGGAGTCCTGAACTATGCCTGAATGTGTAAATGTAGATCTGGAAAGGCCCCTTCGAGACAGAATAGTGCTAGATTTGGAAGGAATTGAATGTCAACAGTCAAGTGTATTATGAAAACCTCCTCTCATATTGCAGATCTTGTCATGAGTATGGTTTTGTAGCTCGAATTTTCTTTCATCACCCTCCATAGGAAGTCTCTAACACAAGAAGATCTCAAGGAGAACAATTAGGGCAGAAAAATCAGCAAGAAAAAACAAAAAAGAAATAAACTATATTAATGTCCACGTATGACCAAAAGCAGGTCAATGGGACTTGAGAATACATCCAATTACAGTAGAAAACTAGCGGAAAGACTCTTGAAAAGCATAAGGAAACACACCTATATGTAGCCATGAAGCCGGCCCAGCTAGGAGAGGCCAAAAAGAGAATCAAGGCAAAGACAAATTCAGAGGGCCTGCACTTGCAAAAATGAGGAAAAGGTCTCTACACTCCCAATTCAAACATTTAATCCCTTCGAAGTTCTAGGTGAGCAAGAGAGCATTGATATGGAGGAAGTTGTAGAAACACAACATAATAGCAGCCATTTAGATCTACTACAATTTAATGCCCATGTATTAACAAGCAACTCAGGATCTGCTCGGATCCAATTTGCTGCCATGACTCCGGAAGTTGGATCTTCCCATAGAGGACTTAAAAAGAAAATTCCCTAATCTTCAAATGACATATCCTATCAACATTACTCGTATGGGAGCCAAAAGGATTTAGCACGATTTAAAAGAAAAGTGCAAACCATTAAAGACATTGTTGGTACTGACATCACTGACTCTCCAAGGGAAGCTTTGCCAGATGCAGGCACATCTGCATCAATCCCGTAATGACAGATCATAACGCGGATGCTCTTCTAAAATATATGGGGTGTAGACAATCTGAATAAATGCTGATATCTCAAGGATAAAGTTAGCACGGAAGTTATTGGGCTCAGTTGAATTTCTCATGATGCCAAAAGGATATTTAATGGCAATCTTCTTCAAAAAGCAGGAAAAGGGTCAGGTTTTCCAAGGAGGTTCCTAGTCCATAAAAAAATGGGTTTGTTTTGAAGCTCTGGTCTCGAGATTTCAATCTACTAAATATCTGTCAAGTACAGTTCTGGTATTTGTCTTCCTCTTCTGCATAGCGAGTATTGGCAAGAGTATGCATTGAGAATGATAGGTTGAGAAATAGGAGAAAGCATCACTGCTTCTGAATTTACATAACATCTGGGAGTCCTTAACTATGCCGGAATGTGTAAATATAGATCTGGAAAGGCCTGTTCCAGACAGAATATTGCTAGATTTGGGAGGAATCAAATGTGAACAGTTAGTGGATTATGAGAACATTCTCTTCTATTGCAGATTTTGTCATGAGCATGGTTATTTTAATTCAAATTTTCTCTTGCCGCCCTCCTTTGGAGTTCTTTAACACAATAAGATCTCAAGGAGAACAATTCCTTAAGGAAAATCAGTAAAGGAAAAGAAAGAAAGAAAGAAATTATATTAATGCTGTGTATGACCAAAAGTAGTTCACGGGACTCGAGATTACATCCAATTACAATAGAAAACTATCAGAAAGGCTCTCAAAAAGCAGCAGGAAACACACCTATATGAAGCCATGAAGCAGGCCCAGCTTTTAATGCCCATGCATTAACAAGCAACTCAGGATATACTCGGACCCGATTTGCTGCCATGGACCCAGAAGTTGGATTTTACCATAGAGGTTGTGAAAAGAAAATTCCCTTTTCAGATAACCTGATCCCATCAATGCTACTCATATGGGAGCCCAAAGGAATTAGAACAGTTAAAAAAAGGTCAAGCTATTGAAGATAAGGTTGGTACCGACATCACCGACTCTCCAAGGAAAGCTTTACAAGATGAAGGCACCTCTGCATCAAGTCCCATAATGGCATATTATAATATGGGTCCTCTTCTAGAGTATATGCCAGATGTAGGCGTTACGAATAAACACCTATATCTCAAGGTTAAAGTCAACATGGTAGTTATTGTGCTCAGTTGAAATTCTCATGATGTCAAAAGAATTTTTCATGGAAGTCTTCTCCAAAAAGCAGGTAAAGGATCGGGTTTTTCAAGGAGGTTCCTAGTTTATGAAAAAATTGAGACTTTTCATGAAACACTGGTCACTAGCTTTCAATTTAGACTACCTCGAAACGTCCTTGCCCCTCTCGTACCAGGCCTGATATGTACCTGGTACGAGTATGGATACAGTAGCGGTATGTACCCGCATGTCTCAGGTACATCACAGGTACAAATTTCTGTACCTGAGACATACTTGGGGCCTGCAGGCACGTACCCGCAGCGTACCCCTTTAAAAAACCGTTTTTTAAAACTTAAAACTCAAAAAAATAAAAAATAAAAGTTCCTAACTTAAAACTAATATAATCTAAACCTAACTTAACCCTAAAAGACATCCCAAAAACCTATTTATACACCCAGCCCCTCTTGTTAATTCACAAAATCATATTTTGGTATTTTGCTAATTTTGAGCTTGAAGGAGAGAGAGAGAGAGCTTGAAGGAGAGCAAGAGAGCTTGAAGCAAAGAGAGAGAGAGAGCTTGAAGGAGAGAGACAGAAGGAGAAGGATCAACTACAAGCCAATAAACAAGGAGGATCAATTTTAGGTATTTTTCATGTATCCATTATCTTTTATTCCTGTAAAATCTTTTGATCAATGTTTTTATGTAATAATCAAACTAGTATGCGATCAATGATCAATGATCATGAACTATTTAATTTTTATTTATTTTACGCTTTTTAAAATATTAATTTTTTTTTTGTATTTAAAGTTTAGTATTTAAGTTCTATTTTATTAAATGTCCACCCTCTGTGTATGCTCTCACCCTACACCATTTATGGTGAACTTGGTGATTAGAATAAGATTGACATTTAGGGTCTAACTGTTCAATTTTCTTTAATTAGTTGTGTTCATTTTCTTTTTAATTTTAAAGTTTTAAATTGAATTCATTAAAAACTTAAACGTTTACCCTTTGTCTATACTCCCACCTCACACCATATGGCGAACTTGGTGATCAGAATAAGAGATTGACGTGTAGGTCCTAGTGTTTAACTGTTTTTTTAATTACTAATGTGTTCCTTTTTTATTTTAAATTTTTAAATTGAATTCATTAAAGACTTAAACGTCGACCCTTTGTGTATGCTCTCACCTCGTACCATTTATGGTGAACTTGGTGATCAGAATCAAAGATTGACGTGTAGGCCCTAGGGTTTAACTGATTTTTTTAATAAGTAATGTGTTCTTTTTTTATTTTAAAGTTTTAAATTGAATTCATTAAAAACTTCAACGTCTACCCATTGTGTATGCTCTCACCTTGCACCATTTATGGTGAACTTGGTGATCAAAATCAGAGATTGACGTGTAGGGGTTAACAAATTAATTGTATAATTTGTATTTGTTGTTTTTAATTGTTTGTTAAATTATTCAGCAATGTTTTGAAAAATATCGCTTATTGTAGGTTAAAACAAATTAAACAGTTGTAGTCCTGGCATCCAGTTCAACTTCAGGGGGCATGGGGAAGCAAGCAATAAGGGAGGAACACAAGGAAGTGTTTCGAGTGGCCTGATAGTGAAAATAGATTCTCATTCTGCTTTATGGAGGCATATGGAAGTGCTAGAGCTCATTGTCGGTGGTGGTGTTCGTGTTTAGACATGCCCCCATTATGGCACCACATTTAAGTACTTGTATACCGGTTTGAAAGCTCATTTAACTGCTGTATCGGGGACGGGCATTTGAGCATGTAAGAAGGTGGAAAAGAATAAAATAGCTTTGTACTTAAGAGAGTAAGAGGAGGCTAACTTTGAAATTGCAAGAGCTTGCTCTAAAACCATTTCTTTATAGTAGAGGGCTATGGGAGAACCACCAACACCACCACCATCATTCCATCATTTTATTGATAGTAATGCTGAAATTGTTCCAGTTGAAACTCCTTTCGACAAAAATACCCCATCAAGAAAGAGAACAAAAGGGCCTCTAGAAAAAGCATTCAACATGTATAAGAGAGAAATTATAGATGAGTTGGTGGCTTGGCGTGTTTATGCATGTTGGCTACCATTCAATGTGTTGAGGTCACCATACTAGCAACAAATGGTGAGAGGCATTAGTGAGGCACCACAGGGGTATACAAACCCCAACTATAATAAGGTCCAAACATCTCTTTCGGCAAAAGAAGTGCAAGACATACAAATATCTTTGTAGCCGATTAGAGATTCCTGGAAGGATTTAGGATTCTATTATCTCGGATTGATGGAAAGACTCCCGAAACAAACCTTTTATCAACATTATTGCAGTAAGCCCTAACGGGGCAATGTTTCTGAAGGCTGTTGATTGTGAGGGGGAAATAAAATATGCTTAATTCATTGTAAACATTCTAATTGAGGCTATTGAGTCAGTGGGCCTCAAAACGTTGTCCAAGTCATCACAGACAATGCAAAAAATTGCAAGGCAACAAGGTTGATAGTAGAGGGTAGGTATAAGCACATATTTTGGACACCATGTGCAATACATTCCTTGAATCTGATGCTGCAGAAGATTGGGAAAATCACATGGATTGAGGAAATCTACATGGAGTCAAACGAGATTTAGATGTTTGTTGCAATGTTTTAAAAATCGGAACCGGACTTGGAACCGGTCGAGGGTTGGACCGGACCGGAACCGGAACCGGACAGGAACCGGACCGGTTCAAACTCTATGAACCGGTTTACTAAAAAACACATAAAAATTACATTTTTAAAGAAAGAAATATATTTGAAAAATTAGAAACCATGATGCCAACAATTACACACAAAATACGCAAAGTTTGCTCATGTATATAGTGATAGTTGGAATACTCGCACTCGGCAAATACTTGGCAGACCCCAAAAAAACAAAACTCGGCAATATTCGGCCAATACTCGGAAATACTCAGCAACTTAAAAAATACTCAAATTTCTTTAAAAAAACATAAATTTGCAGCCAAAACCATGTATTTGCAGCATTTTCTTTCATTGCTATTAATGCTTTCTTTTTGTTGGGACCTTTACGATAGTCTTCAGTCTTGTGTCTGAGGATGCGCAAATTGGAGTTTAAACACAAAAAAGACTCTTAAAATAGCAAAAAAAAAACCTATGCATCTGTTGATAACTTGATATGTGAAGTCAACATTTGAATAAGCAGGTCGTGACCAAGTTGGTAGGTGGGACGATTAGTCCGAGCACAGGAGAATACTCGCCGAGTTTTGGAAAGCTATCCAGTAATTTTAATTACTAATCTGTCTACAGTACAAGCAATCAAAGCTCATGATTCTTTCAGAAGATTGCAAGAAGTTGCTTGGTCCAAAAAGGTGCAAAAATAGATTTTATGAAAATAAGAAAAATATTGCCATCAATGCGTAGAGCTCGAGAAAATATGCACTTTTAGAGAAAACGACACCTGAAACAGAGCCACAAAATGAAAGTTATGGCACATGCAAGTTTTTGTTGCTACATCTTCCCGGACCCTTTCCAAAAATGGCAAATTTTATTCTATACTTGTGTTTTTTTCACCAAAAATCCAAAAAAGGAAAGAAATGCTGACTCGGCCGGTTTAGGATAAAACCGGCCGGTTCCGGTTCCGGTTTGACCGGTTTTTAAAACACTGGTTTGTTGCCAACCATCACATGTCTCAAGCCATTTTATAAGATTCTCGAAGTTGGAGCTGTTGAAGGTAAGGGAAGAACTCACGAGTCATAAGTTTTACTTTTTTGTTTTTCATTTTAATATTTAATTTTAAATCAATTTCCATTTGTTTTGTTATTGAATTCTTTCTATTTTTTTTAATTGGTTGCTAAGATTAGGTTTGCCTCTCACACACTTGTCTTTAGATGACTTGTGAAGGTGAAACATGCTTTGAGTAACATGGTGATTGACAATGTTTGGACCGTCTAGAGGCAAACAAATACAAAGAGAGCCCAAAAGATAAGGCATGGATCTTTGATGATGATTGGTGGGCAAAAGTTGAATATTTGTTGAGTTTCACGAAGCCTGTTCTAAGTATGATTAGATTTGTAGACAAAGATAGTGCTTGCATTGGAGAAATTTATGATGGCATTGACTCCATGCTTGAGAAAATAAAACATATCATACAAGCCAAAGAACATGACCCTGAAGAAAAGTTCTATAATGAAGTTAAAACCGTGGTCATGAAAAGGTTGAACAAAATGATTGCCCATTGCATCTCCTTGCTTATGCCTTAAATCCCAAATGTTACAACAATGAAATAGTTGGGTTACCTAGTAGGCAACCACCATATGATGATCAAGAGGTTGTAAATGGGACGAGGGCAACATTCAGTAGGTTGTTTCTTGATCCAACTATATCTAGTCCAGTCCTTAATGAGATGGGTATGTTTGCATCTGGAAAAGGTAGCATGGGAGAGGTAGATGCTCTTCGTGACAAGGCCACCTTGACTCCAATCAAGTGGTGGATTGTACATGGCCATGATGCCAAATACCTACGACCTATTGTGATCAAATTGCTCTCACAGGTATGGAGTTTGTAACTTGTTATTTGATTTTCTAATAACTAATTAAGAATTAAAATTTAAGATGATAACACTCCTTTTTGTATATTAATAATTTTTGTTTTTGTGATAGGTGGCTTGTAATTCTTCTGTTGAGCGAAATTGTAGTACTTATGTCTTCATCCACTCAGCCAAATGCACCATGCTGGTATCCAAGAAGGTTGAGGATCTAGTATACATACATTCCAACTCGCGCCTCTTATTACATAATAAGGAAGAGTATACTAGAGGTCCTAACAAGCTTTGGGACATTTGACCTGAAACCACAGACTTTGAAGCTTCTGCTGCTTGTTTGTCTAATGTTTCACTACTTGGCATTGATGATGAAATTCCAGAGAGCCCTTCACAAGGGTTCGACAGTGGAGCTGCAAGTACCATCTATGAAGATGATTTTTAGGATCATCTAGATGATAAGTTCTAGGCTTTTAGCCCTAGGAATCTGAAAGTGAAGCAAGTTGATAACTTGAATGTATTAAGTTATTAACTATGACATTTTGAACATTATGAATCAATACAAACTCGAGTCTCAATTCTCAAAGTATTTGGAATCTGTTTTCATGTTCTATGAATGATTGTATGAGTATTAAATTTCAATTAGTATGCAAATGCTTATTTAAATTTATAATTTTACACACATACACACAGACACGCGCGCGTGCGCGCACACACGTGTATGCATGCACACACTCACACACACCTGCACACACACAACGTATGCAACAACGTACCCTACCCGAAGTTCTAAAAAAATTGCCGTATCAGCATACTGTACCCATACCCGTACTTGTACCGAAACAGTCTAGCTTTCAATCTACTAAAGATTTGTGTACAGTTATTGTATGGGTTTGTCTTCCTCTTATGCATAATGAGTATTGGCAAGAACATGCATTGAGAAAGATTGGTGGAGAAATAGGATATTGAATCACAATTTCTGAATTTACAGAACATCTGCTAGTCCTGTACCATGCCTGAATGTGTAAATATAGATTTGGAATGGTCCCTTGCAGACAAAATAGTGCTAGATTTGGGAGGAAGTAAATAGAACAGTCAATGGATTATGGGAATATCCTCTTGTATTGCAGATCCTGTCATGAATATGGTTATTTAACAAAATTTTTCTCTCGTCACCCACCATAGGAAGTCTCTAACACAACACGATGTCTGGGAGATCATTTCCTGCAGTAAAATCAACAAGAAAAAAAAAGAAAGAAATTGTATTGTTGTCCTTGTATAGCCAAAAGTAAGTCAATGGGACTTGAGAATACATTTAATTATAATAGGAAACTATCAGAAAGACTCTAAAAAAGCAGCTGGAAAGATACCTATATGTAGCCATGAAGCAGGCCCAGCTAGGAGGCCAAAAAGATAATCTAGGCAAAGACAAATTCAGAGGGCTGAAACTTGCAAAGATAAGAAAAAGGTCTCTTCCCCCCCTTTTCAAACATTTAATCCCTTCGAAGTTCTGTGTGAACAAGAGAGCATTGGTATGGAGGAAGCTGTAGAAACACAACCTAATAGCAGCCCTTTAGTTCTACCACAATTTAATGCCCATGTATTAACAAGCAACTCAGGATCTACTTGGATCCAATTTCGCTGCCGTGGCCTCAGAAGTGGGATCCTTCTATAGAGGATGAGAAAAGAAAATTCCGTCTTCTTCATATGACCTGATCCCATCAATACTACTTGTATGTGAGTCCAAAGGAATTAGAACAAAAAGCACAAGCCATTAAAGACATTGTTGGTATTGACATCACCAACTCTCTGAGGGAAGCTTCACCTGATATAGGTGCCTTTGCATCAACTCCCATAATGGCATATCATAATGTGGATGCTCTTTTGGAATATATGGGATATATGCATTCTGAATAAACACCGATAAGTCAAAGGATAATGTCAACATATAAGGTTTACATTGTTTGCCAACAAGAAGTTGCACAAGCTTGTTCTGCCCAAAAACTTGATCTATATTAGTAAATTCCAGAACGTTGATCCAATGGGATCTTGCCATGAATTATGTAATCTTACACCTTGGCAGTCGCTACTCTTATGAATTTCAATGCTAATATGAGATGGTAAATATTGAATCAACCTAGTCTTACGTTACAACAACAATTAAACTAGATAATTCATCTTATAAGCCCACTCATTTGGTTCTGATGGGTGCTTGTAGAGAGGAGGAAGCCTCTATAATGGATATATTATGCCTGGGGATTGTACACATTGAGCAATTGGAATTTCATTTAGCTATATTGCTGAAAAAATAGGTCACTCTTATTTAAGATGAATGCATGACATTGAATACCGAAATTTCTGCTAAGGTCAGTGATACTACTATATCTGATGATTGGCCCATGTCACCATAAAACGATAAATATACTTCCCAGGAAACCCCAATTCAGATTTGAGAGAATGTGGTCATCTCATCTTTCAATAGCTTTGAAGATTGGTCAACGATGGTAGAAAGCTAGCTTCATTTAGGGTCATGATTCATGAAATGTTCAAATTTACGGAAAAGCTCAAACTTAATATAGCAAAGTTCAAGATGGAGTAAATTGGAAATTGGAAACATTTTCCACCAGCTCTTTGAATGGGGACTCCAACACCAAGTTACTCCATAACTCAATGAAGAATCAACATCATTTGAATACACCATGCAACAAATAAAAATACTATCAACAAAACTAACTTCATCAGATTAACCAATCATGCAACGTGCCAATTCTTATATATTGAATCTCCTAACTTATCTTGCTTCCTCACAAATTAAAATTCAGGCCCAACACTCTCACAATATATATTAATCAATACAATATTATATAGTATATACTTAATTAATATAAAATATATAGACAATTATTATATATGATACTTATATATATTTTGATAGATAAACAAGGGTTGAAGGGTCCCTTTCCCTTTCTATACCAAGGTATAGCTGTAGACAAAAAACTGCATTTTAGAATGACTATGGGCTGGATCCAAACTACTATATACATATAACATAGCCAGCCTAGTTCCAACCTATTCTATTACCAAAAAACAGTCTAGCACAAATTGAAAGTTACTCCTGAGTCAAAAGACACAACAAAAACCCAAGCTTCTTCCTCCTCTTCCCCAAACCTCGGGGACGTGTTCCTATCCTTCACCAAGCCTCCAACCTTGCTTTGGGAGATGATCTCCACAAGCCAACTGTAAGTGGCTTCCCCCACGCGTCGAAGATCCTCCCATTTTGAAGAGAAATGCTGAATCAGAGCTTTGAGAGACTCAAAATCCAAACAAGTTATTTGCAGAACCCCAAATTCTTTCCCTTTACAGAGGAGGGAAATTGTCTCTGCGAAACAAAGCATGGCCTCAAAATGGCACTCCATCTTAGCATACACTGCTTGATCCACCAAACCGGCCTGAAACCAATCTCTCTCATATAATAGTGGCAAGGCCGCAAGGTAGACCTTGTCAACTGCTTCTTCCATTCCCACCTTGTGCCAAGGCCAAACAAAATTATTACCAATTGTTAAAGCCCTCACCTTGGCTAGGTGAACGATCAACATATGGCTCACAAACGTAGCAGCGATCTTCGCATTTACTCGAGGGCGACCTGTCAAATTTAGATACTTGTCCCCATAATCTGTTGAATGGCTTCCAAGGCTTGAGGGGAATTGATATTAAACACCAACTTTAGTCTTTTCATAGTAATGGCCATGTAAAAGGCCATTTCACGTTCCGCCCGGACAAATTGAAGATAAGGATACAAAGGATCCTCCATTATCAGCTCAGCTGCATCAAGAACCAGGCTCCAAACAACTTCGGTGGGATAGAATAACCCAGAAGCCACCTATTGAACACTGATGACGGACCTTTCCCTCGCATTCACTCATGTCGCCTACCTTCGAAAGATTGATTTTATATCCGCTCTTCCACAAGGCATTCCTCGAGATTTGGCTAATCTTGAGCATTTCTAGTAATGATGGATATGAAGTTCTGTTCCACGCCCATATTTGTTAATAAATCAACTCTTGTATTCCTCTCCCTATAGTTGTGATTAATAGACCAATCATCAAATTTACTAAGCCAAAAAAGAAATTTTCTCAAAAAGAGATTAATTTTCCAAGGAGCCCTTCTTTTTATAACTTTATTAATTATAACTTGAGAATTTCCTTCAATTATCAGATTTCGAATGCCCTTTTCAATAACCATTTTCAGACCTTTCTCAAGCACTTGAATTTCTGCCAAATTACTGGTCCCCTCCATAGGACAAAAGGACCTAGCCAACACCAATTCACCCTTCTCATTTTTGATAATACAACCTACCCCCGATTGTCCCGGGTTCCCTTTCAAGGCCCCATCGAAGTTCAACTTACAATATCCAGGGGGAGGGTAGACCCAAATTGCTAGATGTCTTAAATTATTAATGAACGAATTAGTACGAGATCCTGGAGAGGGACATTTAATTTTGGGTCAAGATTTCCTCATCCTTGATGAAGAAGGTACTTCCACATTTATAATGTATGGATACATTTTCAGAGATGGTCTCTTCCAGCCCATTAAGAACTATAGCCACATTGCTAGATTCCTCCCAAAATATTCTCTTATTCTACTCCCACCAAATATGCCAAATCGGGAGGAATGGGCTACAACCCCATGTAGAGGCTAGAGCATCTTTGGGCCTAATTCTTGGCCAAGCAAGGAGTTTAGAAGAGAGAGATTCCGGCTGCACCCAAGAAAGATTTAACTTAGAACAATGCCAATTCCAACATTTCTCCGCAAAAGGATAGTGGGCCAATAAATGATCGATATCTTCCTGCATAACATAACACATATCTGGTAGGACCATCCCTGCCCTTTAACTGTCTTCATTTCAGAGTAAGAATTCTACCGTTGAATGCTAGCCAAGAAAAAGCCCCCGCTTTGGGGGGAAAAACCTTATACCAACAACCCATCCATTCTTTTTCCTCGAAACCAGCTACGAGCACTAGACACCTATACCCACATTTGACAAAATATAGACTAGATTTCGAAGACGTCCATAATATTTCATCCGTATTAAGTGTTAAAGCTAACTCCTTTAATTCCAATTCCGATCTATATCTCAATTTAACCTCCTCAGAAACAGGTATATCCCCCAATTCCTTCCAATTCATTAAGGGGGATTCATCATAATTTATAGATCCATAGTCCGAGGAATAAGAAGCCTTTTCAAATCTTTAAATTCTAACATCACTCCCAACACTAGAAAACCATTCCAAGAATCATCCTAGAAACTTGTCTGCTCCCCGTTGCCAATCAACCAAGTGACAGATTGTGTGAAAAGAGATCTACAAGAGAGAATAAAATTCCAGATATGAGATCCCTTAGGAGGATCTCTGATGGAGAGGAGGGCAGCCGCGAGGGGGGCACCCAGATATTTCTTTTCTAGGATCCCTTGCAACAAACTCTTGGGATTGGTAAGTAAATACCAGAGTAACTTGGCCTAACGCCATATTTTGTTTTTCCAAATTGATAATCCCAACCCCTCCACACTTTTTAGGCAGAGTAATAGTCTCCCATTTAACTAGTGAAATCTTTTTAGCTTCCTCCGTACCCAGCAACAGAAAAGTTCTCACGATCTTATTCAATTTTTCCAATACCATTTTAGGAAATCTTGAGAACCAAAAGCATATATGTTGGGAGAACACTAAGAATTGTTCTGATTAAAAGGAGTCTCCTCGCAAAAGATAACCATCTTCCTTTTCAAGATTAAAAGCGAGATTGAAAAGCCTTAATTAGATTATTCCAAATAGATCTACCAGCCCCAGAGAAAAGAGGGAATACTTATGAGAAAGATTTCCCAAATTGAATCCAAGGATCCTCTGTTGTCTTTAAGATAGACTTCTTGCGGAATTAAAGAAAAAGATCACAGATTTAGGTTTACTGATAATTTGACGAACATTTGAATTAGAGTCCATGTTGGATCTAAACGCTTTAGCCTTAGGAATGGAGGCACAGCCCCGAGCCCTCAACAACCCTGAGCCCTTGAATAATACTGCCTTGTATCGTAACCTTAATTGCCCTTCCCAAAGCCTTGACAATAAGGATAAAAAGAAAAGAGGAAAGGGGATTCCCTTGTCTAATTCCTTTGTTACTGTCAAAAAATCCTTCACCAGAGCCATTGACTAAAACTGAATAAAAAGGGCTTGAAATACATTCAAAATCCATTCGCAGAAGGGGAGGGAGACACCAAAGTTTGACAAAATCTTCATAAGAAACATCCAATTTACTCTTTCATAAGATCTGCTAATATCTAGCTTAAGCAACATACCTGGGAATTTATTAATTGAAAGAGATTGCATCAATTCACGTGTGAGAATGACACCCTTTGAGATAGATCATTCGGGCACAAAATTGCTCTGCTCTTGAGAGATCAAGGATTCAAGCAAAGGCTTAAACCTTAGTGCGATTGCCTTCAAAATAGTTTTGTATATTATATTACAAAGGGAGACTAGGCGAAAATCATCACAAGTCTCAAGACTTTCCTTTTTTGAAAAGAGACTGATGAAAGTACAATTAAATAGTTTTAAGATCCTTTTGGATTTGCGAGATTCCTCAACAGCCCATACATCCTTACCTATAATATGCCAAAAAAACGTGATAAAAATTTGTGTAAAAGCCATCCGGACCAGGTGCCTTACCTTTTTCTATAGAAAAAAGCACTCTAGCCCATACATCCTTATCTATAATATGCCAAAAAAACCGGATAAAAATTTGCCTAAAAGCCATCTAGGCCATCCAGGCCAGGTGCCTTACCTTTTTCCATAGAAAAAACCACTCTTTGAACCTCATCCATGGAGAAAGGAGCCATTAGAGCTCGATTCTGATTCTCAGAGACAAGGGTAGGTTTGTTCCTAAGCATTTTTGATTGAGAGGATAACAAAGATTGGGTTTTCCCTCCTAAAAGGTTAGAAAAAACTAGATAACCTCCTCTTTTATTCCTTCTTGTTCAATAACCAACACTCTACGACTCTGATTCACAGAGACAAGGGTAGGTTTGTTTCTAAGCATTTCTGATTGAGAGGATAACAGAGATTGGGTTTTCCCTCCTAAAAGGTTAGAAAAAACCATACAACCTCCTCTTTTATTCCTTCCTTACTATTCGGCAGATCACCTCCTACTTTGCTGTGCTCCCCGGTGAGAGGGGCATCAAGCGGGGGTTCTCCGGAAGAGAAACCCAGACCAGATCTGTCAGGACAAGGGGGGCTACTTCGTAGACCAGAGGCATCTGGACTCAGACTTGGCAAGACCACCCCCCCCCCCCCCCCCCCATAGGCGGCATTTTACCAGGCCTAATCAGAGAGCTAGACTTTCTGCATGGCGTATATGTTCCAGGCTTCTTCCAGCTTGTGACACTAGACATCAGCATATCACCTGATTTTTCCAGCCAACTTCAGATGACAGTTGAGAGGGGTGGTGTGAGGATCCTCCCTCCACCCCCTCTCCTTTGTATACTCTCTTCTTCTGCTTTTTCCCGTCCCTTCGGGCCCAGGCTTCTTCTCTCTTTTTCTTGTTGTTTTCTAGGACCTTTTTGGGTTCCCTTGATGCTTCTTCATTGCATTGTATATTATAGTCCCATTGACCTACTTTGTGGTCATTTGTTGGACATTTAATATACTTATCTTATCTTATCTATTGAGATCCTTGATGTTAGCAATGGAATTACAACTCTGCCTAGCCTTGACAGAAGCGTGATAGTATCTTGATATGTTACTTATATATTAATAGTATTAATAATATAATACAAAATAGTATATGATATTATAGTAAGTACATATATAATTAATAAGTATATATAATATTATAATTTATACTACATATTTATTAATATATAATTAATTGTATATTATATACAATATACTATTAGTTTAGTAGATTGTTAGTGTTTATGTTTATCAAGGTTATGCGCAGGGCTATTCCATATGTTGCACTCTAAAAATTTGAGGTCAATGAGTCTGCTTTACTATGCTTTAGGTTAGACCTTCAAGCACAAGCTTGATTGAAAGTGCAATGCAAGTAAGGTTATGTTCTTTAGCGCAAAACCCTATGGTGATAAATTTTAGGCTAAAATTTTGTCCTAGAATATTCCTTTAGTGGTTAAGGGAAGATAACATCTTGATGTAGCTATTGATGCAAGCTAAAATTGGAATGGTCGCTTTCTTATTCCACCCCGATTAGGCACCGATGCGTGTGGTTTATTGGCTCTATATTATCAACAATGGTCACCCTATTGTACAATTACTCAAAAAGAAGGTCAATATTGGGAATTAGTCCTTCGAAAGCAGCAATTCAACATAGAATTTGTTCCAATGAAGATTGATGTAGTAGTTGATGAAGAAAATAACAAGGAATTAATCCAGCTGATACCTAAAGGTCTTGTATCTTTAGAAGACTTGTTTGATGAGCATGACAAATATGTCAAGAAAAAGGCTCAATGTATCCTCAAAATATGAGGAGTGGAGCATGAGGACTTCTAAACAAACTAGTCTAGTTAGTATAGGTAACTGAAGCTCTCTTGAAGATAGTATAAGGTTTGAATCATTGCTCAAACAACATTTTTTTTTTCGTGGTCATATGACATCTTAAAATCTTCTAGGTCCAAAGAAATGTCTTATGATGTCTTTAAAGCAAGACCAATCTACATTGGCAAAAATTGAGGCACTATAATCCCAAAATTGTTGGGATTATATACAAATAAATCCAAAAAATGCTAGCAGAAAAGCTGATCTTTCCCCTTCTGCACTCAACTTGAGTAGCAAACATTGTGCTAGTACATAAGAAAAATGGGGAGATTTGAATTTATTTGGAATTTTACAACTTAAATCAGTCTTTGCTTAAAAGCCAATAATGGATTGCATTCTACAAACAATCACAACATCTAAGATGGTGTGCATGTTGGATGGGTTCTCAAGATATATTTAGATTAAATATTCCTAGGAAGATCAATACAATGCAACACTCACTAGTTCATGGGGGACTAATGGATATCAAAGAATGAGAATGCCTTTCAGTCTAATCATTGAGGAGCAAACTTTCAATGAGCTACGGACGTCACATTTGGAGATATGAAGAACAAGATCATCTTGTATACCTTGCTGATCGCACTGTTTTTTTAAAGAGAAGAATCGACAATCATGATCATTTGAGAATCACGTTCGAAAGATACACATTACATGGACTTATCGTAAAATCCCAAAAAGTCTATCTTTGTTGTGATGGAAGGTAAATTCTTGGACCTTGTCATCTCAAAAGAGGTGACAAAGATAGTTCGAGAAAGTGACGACAATTCAAGAACTTTCATTGCCTACTATACCAACAAACTTGGGGTTCACTCCTTTGGGAAGGCTAGATCCTTGTTGATCTCATTCCTGATTTGCTAAATTGACAAGACATTACACAAGTGGTGAGAAGAAAATCAGCTTTGTGATGGAATGATGATGGCAACAAAACATTTGAAGAAATCAACAGAGCTATTAACAAGGCATTTGTTTTGGTCTCGCCAAATTTAAAAAAGATCTTGTAATATATATCTATGCTTCAAACTCTTTCTTTTTGCCATCCTTGTTTAGAATAATTAAGGAATTGAGTCACCTATGGTTTTCATGCGCTGTGGATTGAAGGACCTTGAGTTGAAAAACTCTCCAATTGAAAAACATGCACATGTTGTGGTAAAAAAACAAAAAAATTAAAATTCTATATTCTGAATTCGAATGTTATGGTAATGGTCCCAAACTTGGTTGAAAGTCCATCCCGACCTGATAAGAGTTTGGCTCTGAAGTGTTTGATACATATTACACACAATATCTTTGTTAATACTATTCAATGATAAATAATTGCATATATAAGCTAGTTAACTCCTACTTTTGTGGAGTTTATGTTAGGAATATTAGTGCTCCATTAGAATATTATTATTATGAGTTAGTTATTGTTAATATATTTGTGAGTTGTTAGAACTCATGTAGAGAGGTTAGGAGGAAAAATAGGACAGTAGGAGCAAGTTTAAGGAATTGTAGTTAGAATTGTTGAACCAATCTCCATGTACTTTGAGGAGATTAAGGGACCTATTTTTATGTAACTTGTTTTGTGGAATAATCAATTGATTTGACCCCTATTGTTAAGCTTGGCTCTCACCAGATATGAGGGAAACTTCACATTTGGTATCAGTGTAGGTTTCCTGTGAGGCCTCTTTGAGCATATGTTAGTTCATTTGTTTGTTTTTAAACACCATGTCCAAAACGGTTATGTAATGCAGATCACTTTCAATCCCCTTTGTTCGTTTGTCCATCCTTGTTGCATTCTATCCACTATCTAATAGTGCAGACCATGTGTGAACCTGTTGACATTCATCAATCATTTGCATTGTCTATCCTTCCATTTTGTTCACTCTATCCAAAGTTTTTTTAGTCCATTTTGCAGTGTTCATTTTATTTAAAAAAGAAAAAATAGTTTTTTTAGCCTAGTTGTGTTTAGGAATATTTGTTTGTGGTTTTCTTAGTTTGTGTAAGCACTTGTTTGGGTTAACTTTCTCCTTTAACATTTTGGAGCAAATTTGATCTCAAAATTGATTTTAGAAAGTCCAAAACGGTTACGATTGATTGTAAACATACTTCTGTTGTAGTCAAATCTAGTATTGTTTTTGGCTACATTGGATTTGCATGAGGTTTTGAGAAAGAAGTACAATAGTGAAAATAAATCTTCTAGATAAGAAAAGATAATAATATTAATTATATTAATTAGAGTGCAACCCTAGGCTTTGCCTAGCCTCAACCTCTCATTTCATAATTAAAAAAATCACATTGAATTCTAAAAGATCTCGTTTTACAAATCTTTGCTTGAGGAATTGCAAAGTTGTGAAAAGTTGCTTTAGCAAACATTGTTGGCAAGCTCCTTGTCTTCATACCCGAGTTGCATTATCATCGATAGACTGTTCACATTTGATTTGGCAAGCTCTACATTGAAACCCTTGTAGCAAATACTATCGACGAGCTATTTTAATCCTTTTCAGTGAAGACTCCTCGACAACAAGCTCCTTTTTCAGACCTTAGTGGATCCACACACAAGCAACTAAGGAGGCAAAAACCTTTAAACGAACTTTGCCCTTGTAAAGAGGTCGACCCAACATCTTGCCTTATATTCGCTTTCTCAGAAACAACTAGTTGTTTTTGCTCTTTGATCAAATAGACCACCCTATTCATCAAAGATCATTGCTTGGAAGATCTCTGCATCAATCATCACCTCCTCGAGTTAGAACAACATTGGATTGATAAATAGTAAATACACAATCCAAAGACTTCAAACAAAAAGCTCTACACGAGATCCCCTGCTCGCAAAGATCCACTTCATCCCAAGAGACTTGGCATTAACAACACATCACTCGGTTGATGACCCTTGTTTGGTTCTCTTGACATAGGAACATGAAAGCTTTATTGATTATCAAAAAGTGAAATTCAAAACACAAGTGATGGCAACAATTCTGATAGTTGCCTTATTAGATCCACATAAGTTGTATGAGATGTCTCCCAGATTGTGGCATATCTGCAGAAATAACCTATTACCCTTGATTGCCCCTATAGGAATGCATCTGATAGGAATGCATCTGAGAAACAACATTCCAACAACCCACAAAACTAGGTATTATGACAACTAAGACTAGACAACTAGACACAAATTAAAAAAGAATATTTAACTATGTTTATTTAGTGAATACACCCATGGTGAATTATGAACATAGACTAGTCCTAACATTCCCCTTCTTAATTTAGCATGGTCTGAAGTGAACAGGAGAGAAATTCTCTGAAGCCCTCTAATTTGTCCTATGTAAGTGACTTTGTGAAGACGTTTCGACATTGTTGATTTGTCGGGCAATGTTGAAGCTGGATGTTGCTTTGAACATGTTCACGAATGAAATGTACTTACACCTCAATGTGCTTTTGTACGCTCATGAAACATAGGATTATAAACAAGCTTTATTACTTCTTCGTTGTTAACATGTAGGATAGTCAGATGTTTCTGTGGTACACCCAACCCTTCAAGTATATGTCAGAGCCATATCGCTTCATAGACAACTCATGCTGCGCGATATTCTGATTCTGTGGAGGACCTTGAAACACAATTTTGCTTCTTACTCCCCCATGATATCAGTCTAGATCCCAAAAAGAATACAAACACTAAAGTGGATTTCCTGTCATCTATGTTCCCTGCATGATTTGAATATGAATCTATCAAGAAGTTATCATTCTTCTTGTAGTCTAGGCCAAAATCCATGGTTCCTTTGATGTACCTCAATATCTGCTTTGCTGCTTTCTAGTGACAAACCCTGGGTTCTTGCATGAACCGTGAAAGATAGTTGATGACGTAGCTGATATTTGACCTAATGTAGGTCAAGTAGATGAGACTCCCAATCAACTATTGATAGAGAGTTGCATTTACTTGCGGTGATGAATTTGTCCGAGACAACACTAGCCTTGTCTCCATAGGTGTAGCGATTGGTTTACAATCCATCATGCCAAACTTCTTGAACGTTGTCTTGAGGTATTTCAACTGTGATACAAAGATATGATTTTCTCTTTGCAAAACATCTAGACCAAGACAATAATGTAGAAGCTCTAGATCTTTCATGTCGAATGATCAATTTAAATCTTTCTTTGTTGATTCAGTCATCTTCATTGAACTACTAGTGATGTCCGGATCATCAATATAAACCAAAGCCATCACCATCTCCCCCCTTGTTGTTTAAGGTAGAGATTAGGATTGTATGGACTTTGGTTAAATCCTTGATGTACGAGCTGCTCATCAATTTTTATATACCATGCATTGGGAGCTTGTTTGAGACCATATAGTGCAATTAGAGCGAAAATCATCCTGAAAGTTTTGATCTTAGTTGTGGGATCAAAAGTCTCCTCATAGTCGATGCCTTTTTTTTTACCATACCCCTTTGCTATTAGCCTAGCCTTGTGTTTATCAATATTGCTGTCTACTTTGTACTTTGTCGCCTTTTTCCCTGGTGCAAGATATTTAAGATGCAACATGTTATTCCTCATTAGTGAATTATACTCTGCATCCATAACATATTTCCAAGGTTTTGACTATAGGACTTCTTGAATTGTAGAGGACTCAATGGATTCAACACTTGTACTCATTAAGGTCAAATTGATCTCTCCTCAAGCCATACTGCGAGTCCTTGGTCCAATGGTGGATGTGTTCGGGACAACATCCGATTTTGCATCTTGTAGGATACTTGTATACCACTTGGACACATGTTGACTGGTTCTAGTGGGCGGTGGCTCTTCACCGTCTTCCCCATCATCACTGTCCTCGTCAAACAGATTACCATGTTCTGATTTCACAAAAGACTGATTTTTTCATCAGGTGAGCTTGTGGATGGAGCCTCAACTTCTTTCTTCTCGAAAAACTCAACATTCCTGCTAGTGTACACCTTTCTGGTTTTTGGATCCATCAGTTTGTAATTGAGTGCCTTATCACTGTACCCTAAGAAATACTTTTCTGCCTTCATGTCCAGTTTAGTTTTTTTTCTTATGAACGTACATATTTGCTTTACATCGAAAAACTTTGAGATTTACAATTGATGGTTTTCACCTTGACCATGCTTCCTGTGGTTTTACCCCATCAAGAGCTACAATGCGAACTTTGTTTAGTAGATACACTGCCATTTTAGCTGTTTTGGCCCAATATGTTTTTGTCAAGCCATAATTGTCAATCATACATCACACCATTTCCATGATAGTACAATTTCTTTGTTCAACAACACCATTTTGTTATGGCGTATGTGGAGGAGCCATTTGACGAAGAATTCCACGAGTTTCCAAGAATGCTTTAAACTTATTATTGGTGTATTCACCTTGTCGAAAGGCTTCATCTTTTGTGTGAAGACAATATATCCACCTTTTTCATGAAAAATCAACAAAGTATAAAATATTCAAACCCGACATGACTAGGTTTTATAGGTCCACACAGATTGGTATGCACCAGATCAAGTTTTCTTGGAGCTTGAAATGTATGTATTTGAAAAGGTGCTCAATGTTGTTTGCTTGCCAAACAATATTTATATTGATTTGCATCCTTTTTGAGAGGTGGCACACCCCTCACCATGTTATAGTGGCGGAGTGTGTCGAGGTAGCCAAAACTCACATGACCAAGTCTTTTGTGCCACAACTATGTTGAAGCAATGTCCTTAGCCACAAGGGCCTGATCATCTTTCTCAACAAAATCCAATTGAAACATTCTACCCACATTGGAAGCTTGTGCAACAATTTGGGAGCTTCATGACTTATCTCAAATGAGGCACATTTTTTACCGCCTTTACAATCAAAATCAATCTTAAGATTTTGCTCCAATAGTTGACTGACTGATAAGATATTTTTAGTTAAACTAGGGACATCTAGTACATCAATTATTTTGCAATTGTGAATTCCAAAAAGAAGTGAAATGTTGACAATATCTTAGACAATGTATGATGTTTCATCACCCAAAGAAACATGGTTTTTAGTGGGTGTGTTGTTCAATGTGAAGAACCAATCTTTGCGTCCAATCATGTGGCGGGTTGCTCCCGAATCAACATACTAAATAGCATTTTGTGAAGTAGGTTCTTCATGGGATTGGGCAACATACAGGAAGTGCCCATCATCAGAGTGATCTTCTTGCTCAATAACGTTCCCTTGTTGCTGTGGTTTCTTCTTCCACTTTTCTTTTTTCTGTCCTTGTTGATTGTTTTGTTGCGCCTTTGTGGATTGTTGTTTATTGGGCTTCTTGCTAGTAGATGATCTTTGTTGAAAAGTATTGTACCAATAATCTTTAATTTCATGGCCCTTACGACTAGAAATGAGACATTGTTTTTGTTTATTTCCCTGTTGATTCTACTGGTTAGCTTGCTTCTAGGGTTTTTAGATGATTGCATCCGTTTCTTCTGTTGTGGATGAAAAGCAAGAGCTTGATTCTCTTCTTCTGCTGTGAAGTGCATGGATTCTTCTTGTTGCAACATATTGACAAGTTTTTCAGAGTTTGCTCAGACACATTTAGTGAAGTGACAAAAATTCTATAGGTTGGAAGTAATCTCAAAACAATTGGTATGAGAGAGTCATCTGTCATTTTCTCTTCCAAGGCAAGAAGTGACAACCTCAGTGTTGCAACACGCCTTAAAAAGGATTCTTTTTTCTCATTTGGTTTGAGTTTTAAACAGTGAAGTTGGGTTTGGAGGTGAAGAATTGTGTTTTTTGTTCTTGGCTTCATACACAATACTTAGTTTATCCCATGCTTCCTTAGTAGTTTTTGCATCACGGATATGGGTTGTCCCTCATCAGACATGCCAAATAAAGTAACTAGTTTTGCTTTCTAATTGGCCCTATCAAACAGTCTTTGATTTGTATCTGCTTCTGATCGTGTCAAAGAGTTGTCTACTACTACCCAAATATCCTCAAATTCCAATTGAGCTTTTATTTTTGTTTTCCAAGCAATGTGATTATCGCCCTTAAGGATCTGTGAATCAGGTGGAAAGAATTTGGGAGCAACTTGGGCAACCGTTATGAAGACTGCGGGAAATGGGTGGTTTTTTGTTCAAATATGCACTTGTGGAAAATTGATAATTTTTGACAAATTTTGATTGTTTTGACAATTTTTGATTGTTTTGACAAGGAACTCCACTGATAACATAATATTTTTTATATTTTAATTTCTGTTTTGTTTTACAGGGTTTGTGGCCTCAAATAATCTAAGACACCCCCTACAATAATTTTGTTTGCACATTTGTTTTAATTTTCTGTAAAATAAATGTAAGAAACGAAAATAATGCAAAAAATGGGCTCTTTGGCCTCTTTTAACTTGACATCAATAATGCAGTTTTCGTAAACAAAAATTGCATGAAAAAATGAAAAAAAAAAAATCAATGGGCTCCTTGGCCTCTTTTTGTGTTTACAATTTTTCTAATTTTCCAATTTTACAAAAATAAAAAATGTTTAATTTTACTCCAATTATGAGTTTTGCAGCTAAATTTAGTTATATGGCCACTCGGCTGTTTGGAGGAAACAAAATTTTGATAATCACTAGGTTTAGTAGGTTTGTTAAATTTCTTCTATGTAAAAAGATGGCTGGAGGGGGGGTCGACCCTTGGACCTACCTCCATCCAATGTTCTTACAAAATCTTGGTAGCCATGTAGGCTACAAGTGTTTTCCAGATCTTTTATGAGCGCTTTGCTATATAAGGAATTAATCAGTCACGTTTTTTAATTTTTTAATAACAAAAACGAATATGCATAGGTTGAGAGTTGAACTCGTGACATTAGAGGTTTAAGACCATCTTTCTAACTAGGCAGTCGACCCTATGCGCTGAGAAATGAAATAAACAAACTGTAATTTATCATTTATGTTTGAGTAGAAAGCTAAAGAAGGAAATATTGTGCTACCTTTGTCCAAAAGCATGCATGTTGATTAGGGTGCATACTTTGGGTGGAACGCGTTGTGTATGATAAAAATCTCTTTTTTATATTCCCTTAATCGCCGCCCCAAAGTTATTTTGTTTTTAAAACTTCAATGGAAGACTGAAGCGCTTCAATGAAGGTCGACCGCTTCAATGCTCACCTGGTGTGTCTGGTGTGGAAAGGAGGCTGTTCTAATGCTTGGTGGACAAAGAAGAAACTTTTGCAGATTCTAGGTTTGCTAAGGAGGTAAGTTGAATTCTCTAATGGTGCTTCTCCTAAGGCGCTCCAAGATTTTGTTTTAAAAAAATAACGAAACTCTCCTTTCTAATTCATACTTGGTGCAGGAGGCAGTGCTTGGATGGCTCCTCTTTGCCCAAATTCAGATTGAAAACACGTGAAATTTTCCTCAATGTGAGGGCAATTATTCCAGAACTTTTGTTGCAATCCAAAAATTGATGCTACCACTCTTGTGTGGCAACTAGGAGGTGAGAAAACAACGATTGAGATAGTGGGGAGGCAGGTGGTAACTATGACTCACTTGAAATTTCAAACCCTCTCTAGAACTCTTCAACAATCTCTTGTAACCTTCTTCTACCTCTTCACAAAAACACAATCTTCATGCGTTGACACCAAATTTTGACATAGGATCATGAGAACTTTATTAATTATCAAAAAGTGAAGATCAAAGCACGAGAGATAGCAACAATTCTTAAAGGAATTGAACCTTATTAGACCTACATAAGTTGGATGAGATAGCTACCAGATAGCGACAGATATGCAAAAATAACGTATTGCGCCTATAGGAATGCATCCTAGAAGCAACATTCCAACAACCCATACAACTAGGGATTATGACAACTAAGACAAAACAACTAGACATATTAAAAAATAATCTATACTTATATTTATTTCATTGATCCACCCATGGTGAGTTGTGAACCTAGGCTAGTCCTAATAGGTTCTGCCCTACTCCATTCATGAGCTTGTCTCTCACCTCGGCTTTAAGCCTCAACTCCTAGCAAAATGGTATAATGAGCTCACCAACTCACCTTGGTGTGGTTCCGGATCCCTGCTCGACAACCTTTTTTCCTCCGTAGCGGTGCATGAAATCAACTTAGTGATCCTCACCATTGGCCTTGGTTTTTCGAACCCCTGTATTGACAACTTCCTTGGTGTACAAACCCCTAGTATAGAGACTTTTCAATGAGATCCTTGATCTTGTCTTTATCTGGATTTTTCGTCAGCTCCTATATAGAGGCCACCTTGCTCGAGTTTCGCTGGGTATAGTCCAACTTTGTCGTGTGATTGTGACTTGCTAGACCTTGCTTCACGAAACCCTTGGCAAACTCGAAAACCTTCACTTTCTCTTAGAGTCGCCAACTCTTCTCACCTCATGACACTTAAACAACTTTCTTCAGATCCCTCGAATGCTAAACTGGGTAAATCTTAAAATAAAGTTTTCACATATATATGTGAGAGAAGGTTGACATGTCAGTTGGTAGTGTGATCTTGTGAAGGTGCTCAAGGTAAGACGTCCATGGATTGATTCTCTCTCACACCCCAAAAATATTCACTTTGCTCAAAATTCCTTTAAATAATTTTTTTAAAAAGGGATTT
This sequence comes from Taxus chinensis, assembly GCA_019776745.2. NCBI lineage: Eukaryota > Viridiplantae > Streptophyta > Pinopsida > Cupressales > Taxaceae > Taxus > Taxus chinensis. Next base: position 11,716,878 of record CM034146.1, on the reverse strand, counting down.
TTTAAATGAGGAAAACACTAAAAAAGAGGAGTTTTTTTTTTTTGGAAATCATGGTCTATATTTTCCTTTAGAGGAAATTTTTAAAAGGGGATACAATTGTTTTTTTGAAAAATATGCATGACAAATTTACTTTTTCCAATAATTTATAAAAGAGGGGCATTGTCACATGTAAATTAGATACATTATCGGTCAAAATTGACATTCAGTTTTTTTGCATTGTGAGAGTGGAGATGTATTAGAATGCTCAATTTGTACCACCAAGCCAACGCTACAAAGTGGATGCTATCAACCAACGGCCCCATCGACCTATATGGGCCCCTCCCCCTACTCTATCTCCATCTCTATCTAGCCGCCACCCCAGCTAACTAATCTTCCGTTGGTCGGAACTGGTTAGGGGCCAAGTGCAGACGACATCTACAATCTGGAAGAAGGAAGCAACAAGCAGAACACATGCTACAACTCTGGAGTTACGTTTTCTCCCATGTTTGCACTAGGGGGGAATGTTATGAATACCAAAACTCCATTAGCATATTATTGTCAGGTAGTTTTTGTTAATATATTTGTGAGTTGTGAGAACAATTTGCATAAGGAGGTTACGAGGGAAAATAGGAAAGTAGGAGCAACCTTAGGGATGTGTAGTTAGAGCCGTTGAACTTGTCTCCATGTATGTAGGAGATTAAGGGGCCTATTTATCTGTAACTTGTTTTGTGGAATAATCAATTGATTGACCCCTTATTTTTGAGCCTTGGCTCTCTCCAGATATTGGGCAAACCTCACAATTTAGCCTTCTCAACAAAAATTTCTCTTCTCAAAGTTATCAATAACACACACAAATAATAGTCTAATAACCTAATATCATTCTTAACATTCCCTCTTAGTACAGACAGGGAGAGGAATCACATTGCACAAACTGAAAGAAAACATGTATGTGTCAACACATACACATGGTTAAATACATATATAAACACAACTGCCACACTTTCACTTCTAACTAGTGTTGCGCTTCTCAACGGCATCACTTACATCTGTTTACAATTTTATTTTTATTACACCATACACAAAAACAAAATAAAATTAGAGGATGCGTTCGTCACTCTCATTAGTGAGTTCTGGGCTTCTCACTAAAGTTAGTGCTTGCAGCCACTATTCTAGATCAGTGCCACTTGTAGACCAATCTCCACATGCAACCCCTTCGTTAGCAACAAACATGAGGTTGCTGACGAGCCTTGTAGCTCTGTTGCTTCCAACCTCCAGCGGAATGCTGCTCTTAGAAAGATGGATCATAAAGCTTAGTTGCATGTCATTTTCGTGAGAAAAAACTCCCCCCACACGAATGAAATATCTGATACACAAAACCTAAATGATTATAATTGTTTGACTGGGAAGTACATATATAGATAGGTGATCTCCTATTAATGAGGAGTCAAGCTTATCACTAACTAGCACTCAATCCCTAACTTCTCTCTCACTTCCATCTATATGATGAGTTGGTATAACTCACATGCAACAATAACACAATAATAATAATGCTAATTACTGACATACTCACAAACATTATTTTATCTAATGTCATGTACTAATATTCCCCCTCCCCCCTAGTAATGACACAGGAAAAGAAACCACACATGTACCAAAAACAAACATGAATGTCAACATACATAAGTATGCACTTTGCTACTCATGACAACTGTTGCTCGTGATCACCTATATTTGTGAGCAAATCTGTTCATGCTTTCACTTCCAGTGAGTGTTGGTCTTTTCATTGCTAATTCACTTCTAGTGATAATCTACATATGCAAACACAATTGTTCATGCTTTCACTTCCAGTGTGTGTTGGGCTTCTCACTTGCCTGTCACATAGAAGTACTCAACAAATGATACATAATTGACAATTGCTTCCATTATACATTTGTTTACAGTAGTTTATTTTCATCACAGACCACACAAGAAAATGAAGATCGAGGATTGGTTCTCACTGTTACATTTGTAGCCTCTGTCCTTTATTGCTGCTACTTGATCACGAACAACATAGGTGACGACCCTTGTCATTGGAAATCACCCTTGGCTTTAGTCTATTTGACACATATGTTTTTTGCCATTATGGCGGTACGCAATCGCTTTGTCTGCCTTTTTAAGTGGACTATCATTCTCATCCTTTGAAATCCACGCGGGTCTTAAAGTTCCTCTTATCCTTTTTGGATGCTAAAAAAATTAAATTCTTTGTTATTAGGCAGAGTGAGTGGACTTGGTGGACTTTTGTTCCCATCTTTCCCTCACACCTTGTTGTCCTGTGTTTCACATGTCTGATCAAAATTAAACAAAATATTACATCTTTGTTTCTCAACAGACTTTGTTGACTATCATTCCTTTAGGAAATATTGCCCTTCAAACTGAGCCTTTCCTGCTCCTTTGCTGAAGACAGTGTATTCTGGCGGAATTGGCAAGCCATCTGGACCTCAAAGCCTGATGATACTTGGCCCCAAATTGATACTCAAAATTTTCCATTTTTGTTTTCCCCACTCAAACACACTACATGTCCTCTCTTTAAGTGCTTTGTATGTTACTGCAAGGAAAATCATTTTTGTCAACTGCATTAACATCGTGATTTACATTGCTGGAAGGAAAATCATTTTTGTCAATTGCATTAACATCTTGCTTTTCCCTGTTGTCATCTCTTTAAGTACCTTCTATGTTACTGAAAGAAAAATCATTTTGGTCAATTGCATTAACATCTGGAAGAAAACCACATGATGGATTTAATCTGTTCATGGATGTTTTACTTCAATTTGCTGTGGCTCCTTGCAATGTGTGTCTGGTCAAAACTGAATAGTACTTAATCAGTAGTGCTATGAAATATGTGTTTCATTTGAAGGTGGTAACTATTGTGATGTACATATAGTGACAAAGATATTAACTACATGTTTTCCAATGTATTTGGTTGGTTCTGATGCTGCCGGGGCAATAACCTGCACTCCTTAGTGGCATTGTCTTCGATGCTTTTGTGCCCTCCAAACACAGAGAAGACATATATGCCATCTCGTGCTGAAGAGGTCTCTGTGGTGAAATCCCTCTAGAACAACTGTGCTACCTTGTCCTCGTTGAACACCCCTTTGTTTTGTTACTATTTCCATCACATGATCTGTTTTGTATCAAATGTTGCTTTAGACTCTGACATGCTATCCGAAGGTGATGTTTATGTTCAATTTTTCATTCCGAAATTGCATGCACACAATATGCAATGCTAGATGTTTGAGGTATTAGAAATTTCTGAAATCTAAATACTGGTCCAGTATTTAAGTTAATGAATTATGTGTTTGACAGAATTTTTTTTTCTGAAAGGTAATGCAACATCAAAAACAAAAAATACTCACATATATGTCAATTAGTGGAAAGAAACCCTATGTTTTCTCAACTTTGAAATGCTCATCTGAAGAAATGCACTAACACTTCATTTTTCCAACATGGTCTGGAAATGGATGTCTGAATGAGTGCGTTTCTTTATCCTTTATCCTTTATCCTCTTCAAATAATTATCAATTTAGAAATGCGCTATAAATTGAAAACTATTTTAATTTTGTCTTTCTAATTCTTTCAAGGCTGAGAACATGGTGCTTATTTTCTTAAACATGAGCTGCTTTCATTGTTCTAATACTCAATTTAGTAGATCATTTTAACATCTGATGTTTGTGGAAGTAGAAATGCAAAGTCATCCTAAAACTCATGATAATTCGAAACCAGTTATATAAATGTGGTTAAAAAATATGGAAAGAGATGACTAATATGCCTTGCTAGAAATTTGCAGTGTGTCAACATGTATTTTGAAAGGTATTTTTGTATGTTTGGTTCCAATTCATCACATTGATTATTTAAGTAAACGTTCTAATATACTGCTGACAAATCTTTATTATCATGCAGGAGTGCCCCATTGGCACTTACAAAATTGAAAATGGATCTAATAAAAGTTTGTGCTGGCCTTGTCCGCCTGAAATACTTCCTCGTCGAGCAACATATATAAGTGTTCGTGGTTAGTCTTATTTTTCATGTTTTAAATGTTTTTAAAAACGAGTTTCATTGGTTAATAACTATTCATGTGGAGATTATATTAGAAATTTGCTTTATTGATGTTGAGCAACATATCTAAGTGTTCGTGGTTAGTCTTATTTTTCATGTTTTAAATGTTTTTAAAAACGAGTTTCATTGGTTAATAACTAATCATGTGGAGATTACATTAGAAATTTACTTTCTTGATGTCGAGCAACATATATAAGTGTTCGTGCTTAGTCTTATTTTTCATGTTTTAAATGTTTTTAAAAATGAGTTTCATTGGTTAATAACTAATCATGTGGAGATTATATTAGAAATTTTCTTCCTTGATGTCGTAAATGTGGTTCTGATGGATGTCCTTATCTCATGGTTCTTTGCAATTCTTTGTAACAATAGGCTTGTTCTACCATTTTAGTAATTGTTTAGAAATATAGGTTTTTGTTTTATTAAGTCATAATACCTAAGAATATACTGAATAAAGCATTCTTTTGGAAAGTAGTTTAATTAGTTTAAATGCTAGAAGAAGAGGATTGCATTTCTTTCACGTTAAAGTAATCATCTCTAATGGGTTTCAGGTGGTGTGACTCAATCATCGTGTCCATATCAATGTATATCTGATAAATACCGCATGCCAAACTGTTATACTCCATTGGAGGAAGTGATATATGCGCTTGGAGGTCCCTGGCTTTTTGGGCTTCTACTTTCTGGGCTTCTAGTACTTTTAGCTCTTGTGCTGAGTGCTGCACGCATGAAATTTGTTGGAACTGACGAGTTTTCTGGTCCTGCACCAACTCCACATGAATCACAAATTGATCATTCATTCCCTTTCCTTGAATCATTGAATGAGGTAAGGGGGTCAGTAATATGATTTCTCTCAGTTCTAGGACAATGTTAACTTGCATTTATTGCTTCTTCCTTGCCAGATTTGTTGATATTGCAAATAATTATTTATACCATTCTGCTATTTGTGGCTCAGGTTTTGGAGACCAATAGAGCAGAAGAATCTCAGAGTCATGTTCACAGAATGTATTTTATGGGTCCAAATACATTTGGAGAACCATGGCACTTGCCTCACTCACCTCCAGAGCAAATCAACGAGCTTGTGTAAGTTGAATATCTGAAGAATGGATTTGTTTGTTTTTAATGTTTGTAGCTAAGTTTATTAAAGGAGAGGCTACTTAGTGACCAGGTAAAAATGTTGCAGTTGATGTTAGAGCAACTGACCATACAGTTTTCTATTCAATTGAATATGAGTACTATGAACTAGTTTTCATGGCAAAGGAAAGATTCACCATACAAGTGCAGCTATAAACAAAACAAAATTTAAAAGACAGGCCATTGCTATTGAGATAAGAAAACGTTTAATAAGGATACTTAAAGCATTACTATAATATAATTGCATTAGTGGTAGTAGATAAGGGCGACAAACTGTTTAATGTCAACATTTATTTACTGGATAACATGATAGTTGATAGTATTCTCGTGCGTATTTACTCTGCAGGTATGAAGATGCTTTCAACAGATTTGTTGACGAGATTAATTGTTTGACTGCATATCAATGGTGGGAAGGTTCTGTACATAGCATTTTATCAGTGCTTGCCTATCCATTTGCTTGGTCATGGCAACAGTGGCGTTGCAAAAGGAAAGTTCAGCGCCTTCGGGAATATGTGCGATCAGAGTATGACCACGCGTGTCTTCGCTCCTGTCGATCTCGGGCTCTATATGAAGGCCTTAAGGTTAAGCACCCAAAACTGCATGTCTGTACATGTGTATGCTGAAAATTTTGTCTGCTTTTTATACCGCTCAGTAGCTTTTTGCATTTATTTAAAAGCAGAGTGCGTTATATGACATCAATTCTTTTTTCCTTTTGAAGTATGGATGCCAGTGCAGCAGGTGTCGCAAATTTAGGGTTTTTTAAGACTATTCTATAGCAAATAATCTAATGCAAACACTATTAAGTGTCATGGGTCATATAATGGAAGGATTTATCGTAACTCCTTTGCCAATCCAGCCAAGACATTAGAAGAAGAGTGTCATCAACCTTGCAAAACAATAAAATGTGGGCCAAACTAATAAGGCCGTCCAAAAGTTTTTCATTACTAGTGAGAACTAGAGACCACCACAAGGTAAAGGCATCGAAAAAGTAATCGAGACATAAACATGACTCTTACCCAGTTAATGTGCAATTTGACAACTCACTATGCCTTCTAGATAGGTTTATTGAGCCTTGAAATTATCTGACATGAATGTTCTAAAAATGATGGGCCTTTTCCTACCCTAGTTGCTTTAAAGATGAAATCCAACTTCTGTGCAAGCTCTCTCTCTTTCAATGGATCAAATTTCCAATTTGCCATACAGGGCTGAGTCATAGAAATAATCATTATTAACTTGGGATGTAACAAAGCTTCAAATTAACTCTGTACCACCATTAGCGATGGCTTGGAAAAAGATAAAAATATATTGGAAAGTTTGTCTTAAAAGAAAGAGAATGGCTACTCATAAAAAAACTAACAATGACAAGTGGTTGTTTAAACTTCTGTTTATATTTAAAAACATACAAATAAGAACACAAATCTCATAATTAAAATCCACAACTTGTGATGTCACTCAAACCAAATATTCAAATGCTTAATGTTTTTAGACGTTGAGAAGATTTTCAGATTGTTTTTCCTCTTCAATCTATTGCCATTTCCATAGACCAGCTCCCTCCCTTAAATAGCCCTTAGTGCCCCTTTTTCGGGAGGGATATTAATATAGGTGTTGTAAAGGACATTTATCAAGCATCAAGTAGGGAGATATACCCATGTTTTTGTTGTTCTTTAGAGTGGTATGTTGTCATATTTCACACGTACAGGTTTCTAGGCCAGGACAAATAATAAAAGCATTAAGAAGACAGATCAGAAACCTATGTTGGAGGAGTGAACTCACACCTGCGCACAAGGAAGAAATCCAAAAATCTTCAGGCTAGCAAGCCAGACCTGCACAAAAGCCCAGAAGTCGAGGCAGAGGGGAACTGGTGTGTGAGAAACCAAGTGGCCAGTAATGTATAAGAAGAGTCAAAACAAAGCTACATGGAGAATGAGAGGAGGAAATGCGTTGAAAACCAGCATGGAGAAGCCTGCATCATTAACCTGATTATGTACATTTACTTCTTATTGCTTTTGCAGATCTATAAACTCTGCGCAAGGTAATAACTAGACAATAAGAAGACAGCATAGGTGTTGTAATCAAGATACAAAAGCTCACCAACGTGGAAGATGGAGTAAAAGTCTACGTGAAAGAGATAAAGATCTATACAAAATCAAGAAATGCGTGGAGAGCAAGAAAAGGTAAATACAAATTCAACCAAGGTTGAATAATAATCAAGCTATGAGGAGCTTACACATGGCAGCCAAGGAACGTGAGCAACAAAAAAATTGTTTGAATGCAAGCAAATTATAAAACCCGCACAAAGAGAAGTTTGAAAATCCATCTCGGAGGTGATGGAGAGCCAAGCCAGGAATGTGCCGTGAGCAAGCAAGAGGATCATGATTGTTGCAAATATTTAATTTGTAAAATCATTAAAAACGGGGAAAAAATTGTATTGTAAAAAAAGTAAAATTAATAAAATCTTGTTTTTTCTTGTTTTTGCGGTAAACCCGAAGACAATGACTTGACACCGCAACTTCTGTTTTTTATTGTTTATTCCTCCCCGCTTTTGCTTAAAAATGTCTACATCCAACAAATTGGCTTGAAATACGAGTTCTAGGGTGTAACACACTCGTCGGTCCTTATGTCGGACTATGACCGTATAACTGACACCAATTTGGGTCACTGTAATGTCCCCTTTTTTCAAATTAATCCAAAATAAAGAATTCCTTTCCTTTCCTCTTTCCGAAGGCAAACAATGGATTGTGGATTATATTTCAGCTTTCTTCATTCATATTTATGTTTTTGTCTTTGTATTTCCCATTATAAGGGGTCGGCTGGGTTTGGTGCATTTAAAAAGCAAATTAAAAGATTAAATATGCTTTATATGGGTTGGCCTTGCCTTTTTGGCCTTTGGCGCCAAGATGAAGATATAAAAGGAGATTAAGGGCTTCATTTGGAGACATCTACTTTGGGGAATTTTATCTAATTTGCGGGCGAAAATTCTAGTGTGTGGCTCTCTCTCCAAGGACAAAAACCCTTCTTGTGGCTGTTTGGAGGACGAAAACCCTCCATCCTTGCTTGAAGCGAAAATATCTTGAAGGCTTCATGCAGATTTGGACTCTAGAAGATCAAGGAAGACATCTACAAGGGTTTTCATGAATTTTAAAACCCTTCCTAGCTGGAGTGACTAAGGTTTGAGGGTGTTTGGATGCCTTTTAGGGCATGAAAATCAGATTTTGTTTGATATTCTGATTCGGCATTATTTGTAAGGCCGGAATCTATAATGATTTTTGGTGAGGTTTATCTATTATTTTTAACCTTGGTTTGAGGCAGCCTTTCTGCTGTCCTAAATTTAATTACAACAATGTGTTATCTTGGGTTTTTTTCATTTGTTTATTGCAAATTGAATGGATAAGTGTTTCCGTGCATGAAGAAATTATTTAGAAGTGTTATCGGCTATTTTGCATGGTTTTTATGGTGCATTTAAACTCCTTTTCAGGTCGGTGCTAGGGTTTATATTATCTTGGGAACTGCTGTTATAAAAATTAGATTATTTTCATTGTGGTGTGGTCTATTTTCAGATCTGATCCTCTGGGTTTGTGGCCAAACCCATATTTTAAGTTTTTGTTCCAAAAAGGGACATTACAATCACATTAATAAGGGTCAATTCTGCAACAGAACTCGGTCTGAGGGTCACACAGTGCTTTCTTAGCACCTGTATTGCAACAGTGTACTACAAGCATCAACCTTCCCAGTATTGGTTCAGTAACCAGAGCTTGTCATTGCGTGCGCAGAACACTATGATCCTAAAAAAGAGGGGTTTTTAATAACAATGAGCCCATCCTCCTAGTCACTTTTGAGCACATTAAAGAGCTATTCAAAATTCTAGAATATGAGGAGACTGGCGAGATCACAAGGGAGTCTGCACAACAATATTGGGACGAAGATCCACTTTAATGCTCCAAAGTCATGAATAAAAATTGCTTTATCACCAAGAGGGCTCATGCCAATTGTCTTCCTAAAGAATTGCCTCGAATTGAATTTTGAGTGGAAATTGGAGATATGATCACCTTGCTCAACAGAGTATTTGGCATCCCTTTTGCTCGTTATTTTCTATCGTGGATGTACAAATTCATTTGTGTCATCCCTGATAAAAAACTCCACATTTACTGGGTTATGATCATAAGCGACACATTGCACAAGTAGTTAATTGAGGTGAAGATGACTGGCTGTTTCTACATAACTTCTTATTTCGTCTATGGCGTGGCACGGAGAAGAATCTTTACCGGTTTGGAGACTTGAGGAGCAATGGCGCCATGACAAAATAGTGTCGTTGACTTTTACCTGCAGTTGGAATTCAAAGCAAGTACGCATCATTTTTGATGGGTCAATGATGCTTTCCTCTTCTACGTCATCAAAATGCTTGAGAACTCGCTAGAGGAAAGGTTTTCACATTATGCCAAAGAGATAATTTCAAAATGGGGTGCATGGTTCATCCAATTTCCTTCATTTTCATACATCTGCATCTGTGGATACAACAAAGTGCCCTACAAATTGCCCAACTATGTAAATGACAAGTGGGCTCTAATGGAGCTTTCTTGACAATTGACATCAATTAACCGCTTCCTGGGTGAGAAACATAGATTTCTTGTCCATTTCCCTATCTCTATTGGTGTATACAAGTGCTCATCTTTCTGCACTGCAGAGATAATGGATAAAGAGATGATTGTTGTGACACTACACCCATTTGTGAGAAGGTGGGAATTTGATATTTGCGGATTCATGGAGAGGATTCTCGGCCCAAAATACATACACTGTCCAAAAGTGGAAAACTATTGGCCTGGTTGTGCCGATGAATTCGAGGTCTGGTGTCGTAATTACTCCCGAATGACTTTGAACCATATAATCACATTTAGATTGAAAGATGTCCCACGAGGAGTTACTGATAATGGTCTTGACATGATTGATCATTCAAGGATTTTATTGCATCATCACCCCTTCCCAAAGTCAACTGGTCTAGAAGAGATGATACATCACTCGATAGAATTCAACAATCGATCAAGAGGAGCCTTGCTTTGTACGAAAAAGAGTTGCCAAATGTATTGCAAATGAGAGAAATACACATGAGGATTGGAGGCCAACCAATCAAAGTGAGAAAAGAATTGCAAAAGCCACTTAATCATCCTCTCATCTTGTCACACAAACTTCATCTCACACTCAAGCAAGTAAGAGGCAATGGAAGTCAAAGTCAACTCAAGATCAACCTTCGATGGCTAGTGAACCTAAGCGGAGGAAAGAAGCAAATGAGGTAAAGGAGCATGTTTCTGGGATCTCACAATTGACACACACAACAATTCAAATTCCCAAGGGTTGATTGAAAACACCTCTTTGTAGTTTGTGGTTTCATATTAGGAACAAGTTTTAGTGGTTTCAAGTCTCCAATTCACTTGAGCCTTTGCATCCTAGAGATACTTCACAACCTTCCCCCATTCATCTTGAAGATGTTGCGGAAACTCCTAGTCATCAACATGAAGATTCCATTCAGACATAATTCAAATACTTGCGAACAACGCAAGAGCAACTCCCACAAAATGCAAGAATTCTATGTGGTGAGTTGATTGAAGAAATACCTTGTTGGCTCCATGGAGAAATCAAGAAATGGAAAAGAATCGTCAAGCCAATCATGATTAATCTTGAGGCTATTACGTCCCAGAGATACTTCACAACCTTCCCCCATTCATCATGAAGATGTTGCGACAACTCCTTGTTATCAACATGAAGATTCCATTCAGGCACCACTTGAATTCAAATACTTGCCAACAATGCAGGAGCAACTCCACCCAATGCAAGGATTCTATGTGGTGAGTTGATTGAAGAAATACCCTCTTGGCTCCACGGGGAAATCAAGAAACGTACAAGAATTGTCAAGCCAGTCACGATTGATGTTGAGGCTATTGCGTCAACGACAGATTCTTTCACTCCTAAAAAGCCCAAGGTCATCTCAAAGGTTGCAGTCAATGAGTATGGAGTTCGATACGACGACATAACAACACCAATTGTTGATAAGGACAATAAGGAAATGATCGTTACTGATTATGAAGTTTCTAGAGTGATATTCGATAAATCAAGCATGGAAAATGATGTTGCCCATGTTTGTGAATCAGTTGATATCATTCTGTGGCAAATGGAAAAATATAAATCTCAAACCATCTAGCTCAAAGAAGAGAATCGACAATTAATTGCAAATGTACAACACCTTAATAACCGGATTTCTTCTACTGTTCAAATATCTATTGTAGTGGCAATACCAGATCAAGAGACTCATCCTCTATCCAAAGACAAACACTATGAGTCATGTAACAAAAGCATGGATTAACAATGTTTTGATACAAGGTTTACGGGTCATTGACGGAGCCATGAGAATCTACGATAAGGTTCATACTTATCTGGATTCAATCCTATATTTTGGAGTCTCTTGGGGTCAAAAGAACCACTCTAGACAAAATTTCACCTGATATCGAAGAAGTTGCACAAATGGGCTTCTCATCTCTTATCAATGGGAATCCTAGATTTCGGTCATCTTGGACTTCACATTGTGTGGTTGAATTTCGCCAAGGTCAAAAAGATGGTGCTCTATGATGTCAGAGCACAATTTGATGATGTGAAAGACAAGTGAGAATCAATCAGGTGTGCGATCCAGGAATTAGTTGAAGAGATACCTTGCAATTTCAGTTGCGAACACAATCAAAGGAGCTCCAGGCAATATCCCAAAGAGTAATTGATTGATCTAGTCGAGAATCAATATGCTTCCTTGGAAAAATTTGGTCTTGATCTATTGAAAAACTCGTCAAACTCTGAAATTTATTTGCCAACATGGAAGAGACAATGGTGGAGTTTCATGTAGTTCCTGTTAGGTTTCTGGAAATGCAAGTCATTTGTGAGGCTTGCCTTACGCATCAATGCTTCCCTGACGAGTCAAGGATGATGGAATCATTGGAGAAATTTAGAAGATTCAAGATGGCGAGATGCTTGGACTCAAATTTTTTGAAATGATGTTTTAATGTTATATTGATTATGCTCTTGGTGATCAATGAGTTCATTTCTTGTACAATCGAGATAGGCAAATTGTTGATCTAATGGGTAAGGCACTAATCCTAGGTGTCATGTTTGAATCCATGTGTCAATGTTTTGTTTATGTGTTGCCATGTCATTTTCTAAGTGGGGTCCACATGTACCGACTTATTTGAGATATTTACAATACTTCATTTAAGTCACCCGAATCATAAATTTATTTTAATAAAGTGACTTTATTTTATTAAAATGAAAATAATTAATTAAATTGACTTGAGTCCTAATGTGATGTCATAAGAAACTCTAGCAACTTTGTCACTAACTTTTGGGTTATAAGAAGTTAGAGCTCATTTCTAAGGGACTTTTGGAAAGGACAAAATATTGTTTGTAGAGAGAACTAGTGAGAAATTTTGTGCCTTGCGCCTCACTACTTGTAAGGATATTACTTGTATAAATTAGAACATATACAGTAGAATAACATGAGAGAACACCAAAATATAGATAAATGATGACAATATGATCATATAATAGCTTTGCCACTTCGAGGGGGCAACCTCCAATACCACTTCGAGGGGGTAACCTCCAAACTATACAATAACACTCCAATACTCAATATATCGTTAACTACAACCTTCTAACCCCTATATATACCATTCTAACCTATGGCTAGTACTGAGGCCGACCCTAAGCATAATAAATCATAAATGAATGATATAATAAGATAAGGGGATGTGTGCCACATGTCGACATCTCCATCAACCCATATATATTATATTATCATATCCCATGTGAACCCATACATATAACTAAGGGGATGTGTGCCACATGTCGGCATCTCCATCAACCCATATATATTATATTATCATATCCCAAGGTACATAGCATAGCCTCCCTCTTTGACATGTTTCGTCCCCGAAACATAAGAAGAAGCCATATAATGAGTGTGCTTTAAATGATTGCACACTTGTCACCAAGCTCTGATACCACTTGTAAGGATATTACTTGTATAAATCAGAACATATACGGAAGAATAACATGAGAGAACACCAAAATATAGATAAATGATGACAATATGCTCATATAATAGCTTTGCCACTTCGAGGGGGCAACCTCCAATACCACTTTGAGGGGGTAACCTCCAAACCATACAATAACACTCCAATACTCAATATGATGATTAACTACAACCTTCTAATATATATACCATTCTAACCTATGGCCAATACTGAGGCTGACCCTAAGCATAATAAATCATAAATGAATGATATAATAAGATAAGGGGATGTGTGCCACATGTCGACATCTCCATCAACCCAGATATATTATATTATCGTATCCCATGTGAACCCATATGTATAACTAAGGGGATGTGTGCCACATGTCGGCATCTCCATCAACCCATATTTATTATATTATCATATCCCAAGGTACATAGCATTGCCTCCCTCTTTGACATGTTTCGTCCCCGAAACATAAGAAGAAGCCATATAATGAGTGTGTTTTAAATTATTGCACACTTGTCGCCAAGCTTGATCATCCAACCACCCATATGAAATCCTATCCTGTGTAGCAGCTTCATCATCTTCTTTTTCTTCTTCTTCTGATTTTGCTTCTACTTCTGATTCTTCTTCTTCTACTTCTTTTTCTTTTTCTTCTTCTTCTTCTGCTTCATCTTCTTCTTCTTTTGTTGCCCATCTGTCCATGAAAACTTGTTTCAGTTCCTGCAAAGACCAATTAGACTTTTCCTTCTCTAACTTAGAAAAGAAAATCTGTGCAGGGCCACTAATCCACAACTTTAATAACCAAATATCTGATGGTTTAGAGAATTTATCCCTAAATTTGTTCCACCATTCTCTAGCATTAATCCTGCCATCTCCAAAAAAAGCTACCATCCCCATGCTCCACAAAACTAGGGTTTTAGGAATTCTGAAAATATTTCGGTAGATGGATAAAAACACAAAGAACAAACCCTAACTAAAATTTCAAGAGCTTTCCGAAAATATAAATTTTGCTAAAAAATACCGCAATTTTCTTCCTGAAAAACGAATTTATGAAAAAACCTAAAACACCAATAACATCCGCAAAACAGATCCAATGGAGCTGAATTTTTCAGATATTATGACTTAGAGTGTTTCAAAATTATGATAAAAAAATTGGGAAAAAATTCAATACCCTCTTCAAGATGTACTCAAAACAAAAAATTAGGGTTTTTGCCCTAATTTTGGCCGAAATCGCTGCTCTGATACCACTTGTAAGGATATTACTTGTATAAATCAGAACATATAAAGTAGAATAACATGAGAGAACACCAAAATATATATAAATTATGACAATATGCTCATATAATAGCTTTGCCACTTCGAGGGGGCAACCTCCAATACCACTTCGAGGGGGTAGCCTCCAAACCATACAATAACACTGCAATACTCAATATATGAATAACTACAACCGTCTAACCCCTATATATACCATTCTAACCTATGGCCAATACTGAGGCCGACCTCCTAAGCATAATAAATCATAAATGAATGATATAATAAGATAAGGGGATGTGTGCCACATTCGGCATCTCCATCAACCCATATACATTATAATATTATATCCCAAGGTACATAGCAACTTCCTTGATGAGTCAAGGATGATGGAATCACTAGAGAAATTCAGAAGATTCAAGATGGCGAGATGCTTTGACTCAAAATTTTTGAAATGATGTTTCAATGTTTTATCGAGGTTGCCCTTGATGATCAATGAATTCATTTCTTGTACGATTGTTATAGGTGAACTGTTGGTCCAATGGGTAAGCCACTAATCCTAGGTGTTATGTTTGAATCCATGTGTCAATGTTTTGTTTATGTGTTGCCATGTCATTTTCTATGTGGTGTCCACATGTACCCACTTATTTGAGATATTTACAGTACTTCATTTTAGTCACCCGAATTTTTAATAAAATTTTATGAAAATGAAAATAATTAATTAAATTGACTTAAGTCTTAATGTGATGTCATAAGAAACTCTAGCAACTTTGTAACTAACTTTTGGGTTTTAAGAAGTTAGAGCTCATTTGTAAAGGACTTTTGGAAAGGAGAAAATATTGTTTGTAGAGAGAATTAGTGAGAAATTTGTGTTCTTGTGCAAAGAGAAATAAAAGAGCATTTATGGAGAACATTGTGTCTTGTACTTGTTTCTTTTCTTAAGCATTTGTTACTTTTATATGTCTAATGAATGTGACAGCTCTTACTCTCTATGGAAATGCAAATCATAAACTTGAATGAACTTTAAAAACTAACATAGTGAATGACACTTGAATAAAAGATACGAACATTAGAAACTAACATTGTGAATGACAATTGAATAAAGATTCCGAATCCACAGAGTAAGAATTTTAACATTCATTAGAAATACAAGTAACAAATGCTTAAGAAATAAACACGTACAAGACACAAAGTTCTCCATATATGGTCATGTTGGCGAGAAAATTTGTTGGGGGACAAATTGGTGGGTTTCTTGCCAACGTCTTCAGGACTCTAGGTCCCTCTGCTTGGGTGGCGCAGCTCCACTTTATCGTGAATGACAAAAAATGAGAAATCTGTTGTTGGCCAAGAGGCCGGGGATCCAACAGGTACACTCCACTGTACCCATGGCAAATGCTTACAACGAGGTGTAAGAGAGGAATTTATTGAAATGTGGGAAAAGAGGAGTGGGAAATTAGATAAGGAAAATCAACTCTGCGAGTAGAAAATTAGATTCTCGCTAGGGTTGATTAAAAAGTTCACATTCACAATTAATCAGAAAGAAACAAGTTTATTATGCCAACGACCAGAGGAAACCATACACACAAAGTTGTACACATTCATAAGTCATGAAAAGAAGAAATTCCTTTCTTGATTGGCATTTTTACCAAGTTGTACAATGCAAGGAATAGAGGAAAATAGTGAAGGAGAATGGAAGAATGCTATCTCTCTTGCCTTTCTCAATAGATCTCTCTCTTGAGTGCAAAATCGACAACCCTTAAGAATGAGGCCCGAGGGTGTCATTACATTATATAGAACCAAAATGACTCTTCATCTACCCCCCATGGTGACCTTTCATTTGTCTTTTCCATTCGTGACTTTTGGCATTCTTAGGGAGAACATTAAGTCCCCTTTTATAAAATAAGGGCAACTTATTACATTTTAGACTATAGTCACTTTAATGAATAAGACGAACGTAATGATTGCTCACAACGAAGAATTAAGAAAAAAGGGGGAGAGAAGAGAAGAAAGAATGAAGGAGAGAAAGGAAGAAATGCTCCGAAGCATGAGTAGGGATACCTCTTCCTTCAATGAAGATCTTGTCGATGATGATCACAACCTCTGCATGATGCATGGACACCCTGGACCACAGAATGAGTGTTCAGAAACACTGTTATGAGATTTCCTAATGCGAGCTCGGGATGAACACATACAATGCCCACGATGACCCTCCTTGAAACTTGGTTGATGAACTCCTTGACTCATTGAACTCGCTTTGACCAACCCACTTTGAATCACTCAGCTCCTTGAGTGAAGAAGATGGATTCACATGCTGCGCCTTGCGATGCCTTGTTTTGCCTCTGCATACCATTGCACTCAGGATGATGCTTACAGGTCATCTGTGACATTCTCGTTCCTTCGTTTGAACCATGAAACCATCGTGCAACCCCGTGTGGAGTCCAAAAAGCGGAAAGATGAGTGAGAATGAGGCTATCTGCAACTTTCTGTCCTCAACACTGAAACTTTCTATTTTTAGAATATGACACCATGACCTGCCATTTTGGGACATATTACCATATTTTTCCCCAATTTCACCTTTCTAGAAAAATTCATCCTCTTTCGTTGTCGAGGCATTGCTATTTTTAGTAGGTTGCTTTTTGGGGACCTTTTATTTTGGGAAAGCTGTCGTTTTTGACTTTACTCTCCATTTCGCATCTTTTTTGACCTTACTCTCCATTTCACATCTTTCCTGATTCTCCTCAGTGATCAAACTTGACATTCAAGGGTACTTACTATTCATAGCATGTGGGGAAGCATAGAATATGCTATTTTTAGTAAGTGGCAAAAACAACCTCAGTTTGTGACGGGAACAACTGTTTTGGATTCGGCTCTTCGTCGCAAACTTGTTCTCCAATTTTCATCATGATTCCCTCACCGGAAAGCTCAAAAATAAAAAAACGAAAATTTATGCCTGGTAAGAGCTTCGGGCACGGAGCGACCAAGGCAGCCATTAATGGAGTCGCCAAGCTTTTTTTTGCAGGTTTTAATTTCATTTCCTATTGTAACCAAAACAATTCCATTTGGATAGGTTTTTTTATTTGGAGCTTGTGTGCAAGTTTCTAGCTTAATCCAACTGCCAGATCGATGGGAAATCTTACAAATGGAAGCTAGGGCACAAAATGGAGTTTTTGTTGAATTAAATGATTCGAGGCACCATTTGAAATTCCGTGAATTGCTGCTTGACGATCTCTGAAAATTAGAAAGTTAGCAAAAGGTTTCATCTCAATCCGTGCTCTTTGGGTCATGAGATATGAACACTTCTTTGATTTTGCAAGCGAGGGTTTCTGGCAACACACGAGCATGGTTTTGGCTTGAAATATTCTCCTCTTGCCGTAGTAGGGAGGAATGGTGGATAAATGATGGTGAGGATTCCATGGAACGTTTGGATGCAGCAGGGGAAGGATTTCCGGTAGTTGAAAATTTCTTGTGCGTGTGTGAAGGGAAAAAGAGAAGTAGCCAATGACATCACGACAATTAGAAAATTTGCACAAATTTCATGATTTGGAATGTGTCGCACTTTCTTGCACCTATTGCACCAAAGCTTTGGTGTACTTGGTGCAAAAAAGTGCGCCCCATCCCCATTGGGCCACTTGGCGGATTCCGGTTGGACGGAGCGGGGGCTAGGAAAGTGTGCACAAGGGCTTAGATTGCGAAAAGTGGCTTAAAGGAGGTCACATTGAGGTTCAGGGGCTTAAATGGAAGGGTGACACATTTTATTGCACCTATTACACCAAGCCTTTGGTGCACTTGGTGCACAAAAGTGCGCCACTCTCCCATTGGTCCAAAATTTCACCAAAAAATGGCTAACTCCTTCACCATGTGGAGCAACTTGTCGAGCACATAACTTGAGCTCCAGACGTCTTTTTGCACAGTTCTTTATATGAAATTGCATGGAAAATGCCTTTTGAACACAATGGTGATGGTATCATACCTTTATTCTGTCTGAAAATTCCTTAAATTACCCCATTTTGATCAGGACCGCCAATTATCCCTACAAAGAATGAGCTCCCATGAAAAGCGCCAAGGGTTTATGAAACAACTGATGATTTCACCTTGTAGAAGATTCTCTTAGATTTCTAATGAATATTTTTTTGCCTCCCAACTCCTTAAAGAGCTCCTAGAATCTTCCGCCAAAGATCAGGTACTTGTTTTGACTGCCTTCTCCCGGGGGGTTGAGACTAGGTCACATGGGGGACCAAGGAACTAAATGGGAGGGCTGGGGAGTTTTGTGTCACAACTGTCCCAAAGCTTTGGTGCACATGGGAGACAAAAATGTGCCCTCACCCTGGCTTGACAAGTGGCAGAGCGTGATTGCATGGAGCGAGGGTTAGGAAATGGAGCCTGGGGGCTTATTTTGCAAGAAAGAGCTGAAACTTGGTCATGTGGAGGGTCCAGGGGTCCAAATGAGTTATGGGCGCATTTTCTTGCACCTCTTGCACAAAATCTTTGGTGCACTTGGTGCAAAAAAGTGTGCTACATCTCTGATTGGCTGGGTTTTGAACTCAAAAATTGGCTAACTGTTGGAGACTGTGCCTTGGAGAGCAACTTGTCGGGATCATATCTGGAGCTTCTGGTGGAGTTTTTTGATGAAATTTTATATGATATTTACTGAAAATGGCCTTATGAATCCAATGGTGGGGTTTTCAGAGCTTGATTCCACCATTCACCCCCTGAAATTTAGGATTTTTGTTCTAGCTCCAACGTTGTACATGAGAAAACTGAATGGGGACATAGTGCGCCAAGGTTTTGTGAAGAATCTGATTCCACAATCTTGTAGAGATTTGAATTACCTTTCCAACGATATCTTGTTTGACTCTTAACTCCTTTCCAGAGCTCCCAAAATCACTTCCCAAAGCTCAGGGGCTAGTTTTTTGCACTGTGCACTGCTTAGGCCTCCAAGACTCATTTTTGCTGAACTTGCTCCAAGACTTGTGAAATCTTCCAAAACATTCCAAAACTGATTGCAATATGTTCCTAGCTCTCTGATACGCCTTCTTGATGGATTTTGGCTCTTCGTTCTATTCTGAGGGGTGTGCACCGACCTTGAGAAGTCTTGAGAACAACCCTTCCCAAGCTTGTTGAGAAGCTTGTCTTGGTAGATCTGACTTGGGAAGAACATGGAATGACTGGATACCCCTAGATCACCTAAGGACACACTGACAAGACACTTCAGACCACTTTAGAGAGAAGGGATAGGGCTGACTCGGGGATTAGGGTGATAGGAAGGAGGGCTTAGAATGACCTTTGGGCAAACTTTTCAGGTATGGCATGGTTGTCATGCTCGAAAATTGAGAATTTTCTTGTTTACACATTCGCATGACAACAGGTCCTTTATTTCTCTTTGCACAAGAATACAAAGTTTTTCACTAGTTCTTCTGTTTTCCAAAAGTCCCTTACAAATGAGCTCTAACTTCTTTTTATAACCCAAAAGCTGGCTACAAAGTAGTTAGGGTTTCTTATGATATCACATTAGGACTTAATTAATTAATTTTATTTTAATAAACTAAATTTGCATTATTAAAATAAATTTAGGATTCAAGTGACTTAAATAATGTATTGTAAGTATCTCAAATAAGTAGGTATATGTGGAGCCCACTTAGAAAATGGCCTGGCAACACATGAACAAAACATTGACACATGGTTTCAAATATGACATCTAGGATTAGTGCCTTACCCATTGGGCCAAGAGTCAAGAGTCCGCCTATCTCTATCGTACGAGAAATGAACTTATTGATCACCAAGGGTAACCTCAACATAACATTGAAACATCATTTTGAAAATCCTGAGTCCAAACATGTCACCATTTTGAATCTCTTGAATTTCTCTAGTGATTCCATCATCCTTGACTCGTTAGGGAAGTAGTGAGGTGCAAGGCAAGTCTCACAGACGACTTACATTTCGAGAATCCCACTAGGAATTGCATGAAACTCCACCATTCTCTCTTCCATGTTGGTGAATAAATTTTGGAGTTTGATGAGTTTGTCAAGAGAATCAAGACCAAAATTGTTGAGGAAACATACTAATTCTTGACTAGATCAGTCAATTGCTCTTTGAGATATTGCACG
Source organism: Taxus chinensis (assembly GCA_019776745.2). NCBI lineage: Eukaryota > Viridiplantae > Streptophyta > Pinopsida > Cupressales > Taxaceae > Taxus > Taxus chinensis. The sequence continues at coordinate 11,696,277 of CM034146.1, read as the reverse complement.
GAGCTCCTTGAATGTGTTTGCCAATGAAATTGCAAGAGATCCGTCCGATGAATTCCTGGATTGCACACATGATTGATTCTCCCTTGTCCTTCACATCATCAAATTGTGCTTTGACATCAATGAACACCATCTTTCTGAACTTTACAAAATTCAACCACAAAATGTGAAGTCCACGATGATTGAATTCTAGGATTCCCTCATTGACAAGAGATGAGAAGCCCATTTGTGGGAGTTCTCAGATATTGGTAGAAATTTTAACTAGAGTGGTTATTTTGACCTTGAGTGACTCATCCCAGTTATAAATGGAAGCAGGTCTTAAACTTCTATACCATTGATGTGCTTTACCTTCTAATGAAGAAGGAAGAAGCTTAACTGCAACATCATCTTCTGCAACTAGGTGAATTGAACAGACATTTGCAACATCTTGAATATGATCAACTAGAGTAGTGGAATTTTCACAGTGAAGGAGGGAATATTTTTAAGGGCAAACACTGGTATATCATGTTGGGCATTAAGTGCTAAAGGACTACCACAATTAAAATTGACAAAGGGGAGATTTCTCTGTTGTGCCATGAATAGAATAGGTCTTAGAATCCTAGGGGACAACAAGAAAGGCCCACCAGGAGGAGTAGAAAGAGTTCTATTTGGAGGAGATGGTGATCTTTGAAATACTCTACCTCTTCTTCTTGGTGATAGTTGCAAATATTTGAAAGGCTCACTACTCACCGCACTTGATCTAGTTTGTAGTCTTCTTGTAAAAATGGACACTGGGCTGCTTAAAATCAAGAGATTTGAGCTTGGCAGTCGCCAGATGTGTTTAAGAACCGCTTCAAAAGGCTGAAATCACTAAGTCACACACCAAAACTTAGCAATAATAAGGTATTCAAGCTTTATGAAGCTTGTCCCACTGAGCATGCTAAAATTGCACTCTGCCCAAAACCACGCGAATCGAGGGTTTTGAGGCAACATGGGATGATCTCTACAATGTGGGTTTTGCAAAAGTGAGATCAACCTTCGGAGAAGGTTGGCTTCCTTGTTATGCGGGTTTGGAAAAACCTTCATAACACAACCTATTTCTAACACTAAAACTACTCCTATAGCTAATCCTACACTAGCAATTCTAAGGGACTAGAGAGAGAGATACAAGAAAGGAAAATCCTAAGCTAGAGGGTAGCAATAGCACCAAAAGGTGGAACTTTTCCCAAATCCAGATGACGCAGATGCAAGAAACGCGAAGTTGGGGTCGTAAGCATGCGTTCAGATCTGATGCAAAGGAACAAAAGAACCTGAAATATGCAAATGGGTGAAAGAATCACACCAAACACAAGGTACTCGAAGGAAGAAAACCACACTTACATTAATCATTCTTCAAGAGCTTACATATAAAACCGAGGCAAGAAAACACCAGTCACGAATTACAAAGGTCGACAACATGGAGTTTCGAGTTTCAGAGAGGAGCTTGAAATATGCTAAGGAAAGAGCGAGAAGAAATGTTTCAAAGTACATCAACTCTATATTTATACAATTTGTAGAATGAAGAGAGAGGAAATAGAGGGAAAAGGCCCGCTGAGTTGGAACTGATTGCGTTTGAAATATGCATTGAATGAGTGTGGGTGCCATGAGATCTTACATGATTTGTCTGTAGTACAGGCATGGTCGCCTCCAATTGCAATCAACAACTATAACACGACCCCCTTTGAGTCTATTGCACGCCATCAGATTGATTAGAATGACGCCATACTACATTCAATTCTGGTGGTTGGGGCAGTTATCTCCCTGGTTTCAGTTTGGCGTGACTTTGAGGCCTTGTGCGGCTTCTGCTGTGTTTCACGGCTTTTACCGTGACCTTTCACATTTTTCTGTCTTGCAGATCCTCACACTTTCCCACTGCTTTGATGAGCGGAATTCCTCCATGCCATCTGTTAGGGTCTAACTTTTTGATCTGCGACTATTTCCTTTTGTTTGGTGGGTTTGTGAAAACCCTCGGGACATTATAATTTGGTGAACCCAAGGAACACTAGATTAGTGCTTTGCGGCTTTTTGACTTAGCCGATTTCTCGATTCATCTGCTGATAAACAACTCTATAGTACCTGGTACGATCGTACCTGCTAGGGACCTACTCCTTTAGTGTTGCAAAAATACCGCAAGATGCCATGCAACACAAGACTTTCATCAATTTCTGCTTAAGTCCCTATGCTGCTTTTTTCTTTGTTCTGCAGGTTAGGAGAACCCGCAGATCACTAAGTTCCTGTGTTTTGCGGTAAACTGAATTAGTCTCTTGTGGATTTTCCAGAGCATGAAAAAATGGTTAAGTCTTTTAGACGGGTTCAAAATTATATGGGGTGTAATTTTGGACAACACATTCTTTTGTTACATGACCCATATTGTTTATTTCTTTACATAGCACAAGGGTCTCTTGATCTGGTACTGCCACTATAGTTGGAATTTGAACAAAAGAAGAAATCTGGTTGATAAGGTGGTGTACATATGCAATTAACTATCGATTCTCTGAGGTGGATAGTTTGAGATTTATACTTTTCCATTTGCCACAAAATGATATCAATTGATTCTGAGCATGGGCAACATCATTTTCCATGGTTGATTTGCCGAACATAACTCTAGAAACTTCGTAATCAGCAAGAATTATTTCTCTCTTGTCCTTATTAACAATTGGTGTTGTTATGTCGACGTGTCGAACTCCAAACTCGTTGACTGCAACTTTTGAGATGACCTTGGGTTTTTTGGGATTTCAAGAATTCGTCATTGATGTAATAGCCTCAAGATTAATTGTGGCTGACTTGACGATTCTTTTCTGTTTCTTGATTTTTTCATGGAGCCAACTGGGTAATTCTTCAATCAACTCACCACATAGAATTCTTGCATTTTGTGGGAGTTGCTCCTGTATTGGTGGTAAGTATTTGAATTCAGGTGGTGCTTGAATGGAATCTTCATGTTGATCACGGGGAGTTGCCGCAACATCTTCATGATGAATGGGGGAAGGTTGTGAAGTATCTTTGAGATGTGAAGGCTCAGACAAATTGGAGATTTGAACCACTGAAACTTGTGCTTGATTTGATACCACAATCTATAGAGTGGTGTTTTCAATCAGCCCTCGAGAATTTGAATTGTTGTGAGTTGATGAATGCTGGCTCGATTGTGAGATCTCAAAAACATGCTCCTTTTTGTAATTCGCTTCTTTCCTCTGCTCAGGTTCACTAGTCATCGAAGGTTGATCTTAAGTTGACTTTGACTTCCATTGTATCTTACTTGCTTGAGTGTGGGATGAAGCTTGTGTGACAAGGTTAGAGGATGATTGAGTTGCTTTTGAAATTCTTTTCTCACTTTGATTGGTTGGCCTCCAATTCTCATGTGTATTTCTCTCATTTGTAGTACATTTGGCCAACTCTTTTTGTTACCAAACAAGGCTCCAGTTGATTGCTTGTTGAATTATGTCATCAAGTAATGTATCATCTCTTTTAGATGTTAATTTTGGGAAGGGGTGATGATGCAATAGAATTGCATGCAAGATCAATCATGTCAAGACCATTATTAGTAACTACTCGCGGGACATCTTTCAATTTGAATGTGATTATTTGATTCAGAGTCATTCGGGAGTAATCACGATGCTGGCCCTCAAATTCATTGGCACAACTGTCCCAATAGTCTCTATTTTGGACGGTAATATCAAAACTCCCACCTTCTCACAAATGGGTGTAGTTTCTCAACATTCTTCTCTTTATCCATTATCTCTGTGGTGCAAAAATATGAGCACATGTATACACCAATAGGGATAGGGAAACATACTCTAAATCTATGTTTTTCACCCAGGAAGCGGTTCATTGATACCAGTTGTTGAGAAAGCTCCATGAAAGACCACCTGTCATTTACATACTTGCGCAATTTGTGGGGCACTCTATTGTATCCACAGATGTGGATGTATGAAAATGAAGGAAATTGGATGAACCGTGTGACCCTTTTGGAAATTACCTCTGTGGCTTGATGTGAAGACCTTTCCTCTGGCTTGTTCTCGAGCATTCTAATGATGTAGAAGAGGAAAACATCATCAACCCTTCAAAATTGATGCATACTTGCTTTGATTTCCAACTGCGGGTAAAAAGTGAAAGGTATTATTTTGTCTTGGTGCCATTGTGTCTCTAGTCTCCAGACCGTCAAAGATTCTTTTCCGTGCCACGCCATAGACGAGATAGGAAATCGTGTAGAAATGACCAGTCATCTTCACCTCAATTAATTGATTGTGCAATGTGTTGCTAATGATTGTAGCCCAATCAATGTGGAGTTTTTGGTCAAGGATGGCACAAATGAATTTGTACATTCACGGTAGAAAATAACGAGTAGAAGGGACGCCAAATACTCTATTGAGCAAGGTGATCATATCTCCAATTTCCACTTGAAATTCAATGCGAGGCAATTCTTTGGGAAGATGATTGGCGTGAGTCCTCTTGGTGGCTAACCAATTTTATTCATGACTTTGGAGCATTTTAGTTGGTCTTCATCCCAATATTGTTGTGCAAGTTCCCTTGTGATCTCGACAGTCTCATATTCTGGAATTCTGAGTAGCTCTTAAATGTGCTCAGTAGTGACTAGGGGGATGGGCTTGTTATTAAAATCACCTCTTTTTTCATGATCACAGTTTTCCGCACACACAATGAAAAGATATAGACACTGAACTGACATTGGGAAGGCTGCTTCTTATGGTAGACTGCTGCGATATAGGTGTTGAGAAAACACTGTGACCCTTGGACTGAGTTCTATCGCAAAATTAACCCATATTAATGTGACCCAGATTGGTGTAAGTTATATGGTCGTAGTCCTAAATGAGGACAAATGTGTGTGTTATACCTTGGAACTCGCATTTCAACAACGATTTGTTGGATGTTGACATTTTAAAGCAAAATCGGAGAGGAATAAACTATAAAAACAAAACTTGCGGTGTCGGGTCATTATCTCCAAGTTCAACGCAAAAACATGAAAAACAAGTTTTTATTAATTTTACGTTTTCTTTTACAATATTGTTTTTGCCTTGTTTTTAATGATTTTACGAATTAAATATTTGCAACAATCATAATCCTCGTGCTTACTCATGGCACGTTCCTGGCTTGGCTCTTTGTCACCTCCAAGATGGATTTTCAAGCTTTTCCGTTTTCACGGATTTTATAATTTGATTGCATTCTGACAACTTTTTGGTTGCTCAGGTTCTTTGGATGCTGTGAGTAAGCTCCTCACGACTTGATTATTATTCAACTTTTGTTGAGTTTGTATTTACCTTTGCTTGCTCTCCATACACATGTTGATTTTGTATAGATCTTTATTCTCTTTCACGTAGACTCTTACTCCATTTTCCACGCTGATGAGCTTTCTTGTCTTGGAAAGGCAAACTTGAGCATCATGCAAAACTGATCCAAAGTCAAACACCCAGAGTTACCTTGTTGGAGTGACCTCCTTGGCTGCCCAAAAGATGGTCCAGGCTGCCCTCTTCCTGCTGTCCCAGGTTGGGCTGCACCTTCTTCCAATCCTTTATGTTTCACTCCCAATCCAAGTATCGGAGGGACTCTATTTCTATGCAAAATGAAACGTTTTGCAATCACAAACTTACCATCCTCCATTATGGCATCTTCATCTTCAACTGCAGTCTCATATTCTTCACTCAGACGGATAATAAATTCAGCTGCTCTTTCTTCTTTATTCCTGTGCCTACACAAAGAACAAACATATTAAAAGAAACTAGAGCTCTCAATATCATTTCTACATGCCTCGTAGGTATGGAAGCTAGCTCTCTTCCATGGTTTGCAATCACCTCATATTCTCCACTTGGATATTCAAAATTTCACCTAGGCTGTCCCAAAAACAGCTGTAACCATGTGTTTTGTTCCCCAAAATCAGAAGGATAGTGGTTGGGATCCTTGTTATGACAACTGAAAAGACATCAATGATGATAGTAAATTGGAAACCCTTCATCCTCATGGCTAGATACTCATCTTCGGCTGTCAAAAAATGGATAGGAAGCTGAAACTATTGTGGACAGCGAAAGAAAAAAAGTACAGCAGTTGTCAAATTGAAAGCCCTTCATGAATCTCCTAAAAAACTATGTAGTGGGGCCTGGGAATGAGTTATTATTGATAGAAAATGCTCCAAAAGATTGGAAACTATCCCTTCTCATGACTGTCCTCTTTTGTATGGCACCAAACAAAATGTTGGACAAGCTGGGAATGTCTATAACAGCAGTGCAATAACACATGATAGCATGCTTGAAATCCCACAAATCAATACTCCTACTACTTTCAATCGTACCTCCAAATTCCAGCTGAGTTACAATGCTCAGAACAACAAGATAACTACCTTTCCGTTCAATTTTGAACACAAAATTCATCAACTCAACTTTGCTTCTATTAGAGCACTCCCTCCAAGGTCCTGCTTATCAATTAGGGATTCAAAATCCTTATAATATGACTGCTGTTTTGAAAATAAAATTGTAGGTTTTACCTCGTTATGTGTTGCCCATATGTCTTGTCTTCTTCCAGAAGTATCTCCGCTCTTCTTGGCTGTGGTAACTTGAGGAATCCCATTCGTTATGCTTGTAAGCACAACCTCTTGATCATCAAGCTTGAACCTTAACTCCATGGTTTGGTAGTCTTGGATAAATTTACCCAAAGAGTGTAGCCATGGCACTCCAAGTACCAAATCTGTGTCTTCATTACAATTCACGTAGAAATCACCACTTACCATGTGCTTTCAAGGTGAGCTTTAGTTGTTGGAACCTCTTGGTGCAAGGAATGATGAGACCATCTTGTAGCATCTCATCTTTCACAAGGGAGTTTGAATGCACAACAAACTCCATATGCTTTCTCATAAAATTTCTTTTTAATCATATGCATGAAATGAAGCACTCACTAGCCATAGTAACATGGAAACCATTTAGGACTTCACCTTTTTTGTAACTCAAAGGATCTATGTACCCTTTGCTACCTAGAGTGTTCTTCACTTTATCACCATTTCCGCTATTGTGTCCATGATGACCACCAATTATACTATGAAGCATCAAACTTGACATAGGCTCATTCATTTCAACAAGTTGCCCGTGATGACCCAAGTATGGCAGCGGCATAGGAGGAGAAAAAAAAACTGAAATGTGATTTTCAATATTATACCTTGGGTTGTCCTCAACTTGTCCATCTTCTTTTTCCGAATGAAGCTTGGTTGAGATCTCTTCATATTCAACTAGTGAAGCTCTTCCCACCTTGACTTCATCCATATTTAGTTGGTACATGCATGGAGCCTCTTCGTAGTTCTTGCCAAAGCCATGAACACCCTTAACTTGACTCTTATGAGCTGCTGCTTCGAAAATTCCAGCAACCTGAACATCGTCATTATCAACCGGATATTTCGCTTCAACCACCAAATTCTCTCCATAATTTTGCAATTTGAATTTTCTTCTTTCCTTGGCTCATAGTCCATGACTTCTTCCTTTTTCTTTGGAGATTCTGCTACATCAAAAACCCTTTTTTGGTTCTTCATTTAGCAACACCTTTCGATGTCCTTCATCTTGGTCTTCTAGGGACGCTACCTCAAAACCCTCTTGCAGATCTGATTTTTCTTTTTCTTCTTTCAAGAGAAACCCCTTTGGGTTTGGCTCCTTAGTGGATTCTTCTGGTCTAGGGTTTAACCCTATCATCTTCATCCATGCTCCAACTGTCCCCTTGTTAGGAGCCATCAAATGTGGAGAGTGCCACCTTCCCCAAAGCATTTTGAGGATCCCTTTGTGGCGTATGAGGTCTAGGCTCCGACCTTGACCTTCCCTTACTTACCCCTATGAATTCAACAAGCGAAATAATATCACAAATTTCATTTGGAAGAGCCCTTATTATTCATAGCTAGCCGCAATATTATGCCCTACTGAATGATGTGTATCTACCTCCGGAATGACTTCCCTTGGAGAAGTTCTTGGATGCATGTTATGGATTGGCCGTGCCATTATATCGGCCAACCTCTCTTGCCCTTGAGCAAACCTTTCAAACCTAGCATCATAAAAATTTATGTTCGTCATTAAATCTTCTCCTTTTGAATGAATACCCTTTAGGTTGGGAAGATTGAAGCTCTGATACCATTGTAATGTCCCTTTCTAGGGCTGAAACTGAAAATAAGGAAATAGCACAAAACCCAAACTGAGAATATTTTGATTTTTATATCAGCCAATTGACAAATAAAACGAGAGTGAATATCAGTCTAATATTTAAAACAAGGAAAAAACAATAATTCATCAAAGTATCACCATTCATATCATCCAAAGTATGTAGAGGCACTTTAGGAATATTTTAGAATAATTATCAACGAAGAAATCAGCCTCTAAACCTAGGTAGAAATTAAATAAATGACAATAGAATATGCCTTACAAAATGGCTGAAAATGAATGATTCCAAGCCCTACAAATGAAATAGAAAGTAGATTCTGGTTGCCAAAAATATGGAGCATGCAATGATGGCTGAGCAGGAGAGGGGCTGAATTTCACTTTAGGACCAAACCCTCGTTGAAAATATGCACTATCCACCTCTTTGAAACAGTTAGAATAATGAATTGAAGAGTTTTTGTTCTTCAATTGTCAAGAAAGTGTTTCTTCTTCCTTGTGAAGTTGCACCAAAGAATTTTCGCCCCTTAGTGGAAGGAATCTGAGCAAACAACCCAAATCAAGTAAAGTATAATTTTATGCCAAACGATGATCCACAAATGAGTCCAAGCGACCCCTTTTATACCCTTTTGGTGGCGCCAAAACCAATGAGGGAGTTTCCCCCATGACCTACCTCATAAGGATGTTTGTTTTCAACCTTTAGCTTGGCTTTTCATCTCTTAGACCCAGCCGACCTGCCTCATAAGAGAAAACACAAAAGGAAAATGAAAATGCTCACAAAAAGACTAAAAACTCAATAAATACTTCCCTTGTGCACCTTCTTCTTGCCCATGGCAAGTGGAATGGGCTAGAAGTCTCCAAAACGAACTAGTTTGAGAAAGTGGACATTACAATTGTTAATCAAAATTCACTAAGGACTGATGCAATATCCCATTCGAAATTTGTTCAATCAAAACACTTCAATATAATTTTCAACAAGGCAATTCGTGGAGGAAACTATAGGTCAAATACGCCACATCACACCACAATGGTGTGAATATGTGGCCACAATTGATCATTTGTTCGAAATCAGTGGCTCTTAGACCATTTTTAAATATAAGATGCACATGTATTCACGATTTCGATGGGCTATTGAAAGAATAAAGGCTGGAGGACATAGGATTCAACGACAAGTGTCACAAATTGAGTGACCTTGAGGATTCAATATCAATGACAATGAGATAACTGCTGCATTAATCTTGTACCCTTTGAACTAGTCTAGTGAGATATGAAAAGCCTAAGTAGTGCACATCCTCGTCACAGTTTTGGCACATACACAAAGATGAGAAGGAAATTTCAGATTGACAATCATTAATGTGTTAGTTAGTTGCTATAGTTAGAGGTGATGGGCGTGGCAGTCCCTAGCCTTACTGAAGTGATTGTTGGGATGATGTTTGTGGATGACTTGGTGGCAATGGCGGAATTGGTGGAAGACCTCAAGGAGATGTTTTAGAAGATTCAAATTTGGAGTGATAAGTGGGGGATGGAATGTGGCATTGACAAGTGCAAGGTAATGAAAATCTTTGGTGATCAAGAAGAACTTGAGCAACATGAGTTTTTGATTGGGAACCAAAAGATTGGGATGTGTGACAACTACAAATTCTTAGGGATAAAGATTGACTCACAGTTATCTATAGAAATAATCATCAAAGAAAAGGTTGTTGGGAAGTAGAACCCTTCATGGGGTTCGCCACTTCCTAGCCTCTCAAAGAATCCCCACATGGTAAAAAATCCTCACATTCAAGGCGCTAGTGTACCCAATGCTCACTTTTAGTGCTGAGGTGATCGTGATGTTTGACGTGGCCAAGCAGAATTCCTTCCAAAGAGTGGTATTGGAAGGAATGAAATGGATCTTTGGGAAGTCCTCCACCTCTAATCTTATTGGGCAAGCGGTTATGCATCGGGAACTCAATATTTGCCGTGTTCCTGTTTTCAATGCAAGTTAGCAGGCCTGAGCCCTGGAGAAATATGGTGGGCTTAAGACTATCATTATCGATCTTGTGAACCATAACTTTTTGTGCAGAGTGGGTGAAATCTGGACTTGGATTCATAGAACAAATAAGTGGCTCAAGAAGAATGTCCCTAGGGCTAGCAATAGCCTTATGGTGGGTGAAAAGGTTTGAGCGGCTTGGGAGAATAAATTTAGGTTCTTGGATTCCCTAAGATTCTTCCAGCAGGCCAAGTTGGGAGAGACTCAAAGCTACATCAAGCGAGTTCAACGTTATGAGAACGTGTTGTTTGAAGTTGTCTATTGGCTCCCCAATGCTAGGGTGGGAGGGTTTGTCCTTAGTATTCATGCGGTTATGATTAGGTTAGTGGATCTTGCCATAGGGAGTAAGTGCCTGTTGTGTGAGGATGTGGGAGGGGACTCCCACCCGCACCTCATCCTTAAGTGCTAGTACATTAGGTTGTGAGATGCAAGGTCACAAGTTGATCTTCAAAATGTATTATAGGAGTTATGGTACATTGCACCAACGGATGCCGGTTAGAAGGATTTGCTCTTGATACTCCTTGGTGGGGAGCGTGGCGAACGTCGTCTATTGTATTGGTTAGGCGATCACTCGCATCAGAAGGGAACTGCATGCTTTGCGCTTTTGGTGAACTTCTTGGCTGTGGCGCTACCCCTCTATCAGAATGTCTTGTAGGGTTGAACGATGGAGGGGGATGCGTCACAGTCGGCCCCTCCGGGGCATCGGGGATACCTAATCACTATGGAGTTGACGTAGAGTCGTGTACGGAAAATCCTTCTTGTTAGGCGCGCTGCTGGAAGAGTTTCTCCTCCACTTGCCCTTGTTCTCAGGAACATGGGAGTTTACCGTGAGGCTTTCATATCACTGAGTGGAGATCAATGGTTTCCACCATGAGTATTCAACCAGGCATTTTTTCTTACAGCCAACATTGTGTTTGATTTACAATACTTACAGGGTTTTCAAAACTCCCTTCAATTTGTTCAAACTCCTTTTCTCTCTTCAAAATACCATCGGTCATATCAAATAGCCATTTGAAAAATAGAAAACAACAATATGAAGCATTCCCCTTCAGGCCGTTGGGAGGGCGTTTCACCAATGAATTGTGCTCCAGTAGCACTCCAAATCTTTTATCAAAGTTTCCAGTGCCCCCTCCCCGCCCCCAACAAAATGAACATCGTCCAAACATAATAATGGCACCCAATAATATGTTTCAGTGTTGTTTTGATAATGCTTTTATATCTGTATATGCTTACAATACATCACTTTAGCAGATTAACAGGCTGAAATAATTTCAAATAATTTTATTTTCAGCATTCAATGCTGTTCTAGACTTCATTGAAAAACTTTTCTTAGGCTTTGTCAAATTTTTTCTATGCTCTACATTCAAAATTACAATTTTCACATTCCTCAACTTCATGGGTCTTCCATGTATTTCTCCTCATGAATCAATGGCCACCATTGGCTCTAATACCACTGTTCCTAGATTCTTACTAGTGTTCTAGATTTTGGTGGTTTCCTGGGCGTCCCAAACAAGGACTTGGGGACTTGGAGGGGATGACACCTATTTTAAAAAATATCTTTCAAATACTTTCTAATGTTTTTACTATAAAAGGCTGCAATTTTCACCAAAAACATTGAAATAATCTCGAAAGTACCTAAAATACATTAAATATAGTTTAAGTCCCTAAATTTCATTGAATAAAGTTAAAATATTCAAATATTAATTTTTTATATATTATTTTAATAGCCTTCCCCTTGCTGTCCTGAAAATTTGGATTTCTTTTTTGCTATCCCGGAAACTCTGTATATTTGTCCCCCTATCCCCATGTTCTTGAGATGTAGGTAACTTGTAATGGCCCTTTTCTGGGTTGAAATTGAAAACCAAAGCACTTGCACAATCCAAATAGTAAACTGAAATTAAATTCCAAACCCTAGCAGCACGTTGTAAATATATTTATTTTTTGATAGAAATCAGCAACGAACTTGTTGGGAATAGTTTAGAAACTCTTCAAAATATTATTCTTCAAATATGGAAAATATGTCTTTTTTCCAATTTAATATTAGCTGGAAATTAATTAATCAACAATAGTGAATACCCTTACAAATATGGCTGGAAATGATTGTTTCCAAGCCCCAAAATGAAGTACAAATGAAGATTCCTACTGCTAAAAATAAGAGGCACAATAACAGCTGAATTTGAAATTTCCATGCCCTTGAAGACCCCAAACTCCTCCTTAGGGCAAGTTGCCACCCTTGGGAAGGGCTGGAAATGCCTCAAAACTGAATACCAACTTCTTATGAGATCACCCTTTTGCAAGCTTGAGGGTTTTTATTCTCAAGCCAACCCACTATTGAGAGGTTTCGTTCTCAATAGGCCTTCCAAGAGGGTTTTCGTCCTCAATGGATGAGAGAGAAAACAAACATGCTCCCAACTCCAAGAGAAAATTCTAAAAGCATGCATAACCTCCTCCAAGCCAAACGACCCCTTTAAATAGCTAGAGGTGGTGCCAAAAACCAATTAGAACCTTCTAAAGAAGACTGACCTCCTTGGGGACATAATAGTTCCTTTTTCCTCTATTTATCAATTGGCTTTTCTTCTTTTCCTAGCCAACCTGACTATACTTAGAAAATTACTTTAAAAAAATGGACAACTCACAAAAACAACCGAATATCATGACATTAGCTTCCCTTGCTCATTCCCTTTTTGCCCACGGGAAGTGGAATGGGCTCAAGGTCTTCAAAGAGAACTAGCGTTGAGAAGGGGACATTATAGTCCTCCCCTCTCAAAATTGTTTGCCCTCAAGCAATTGCAGGCTTGGATGCTCCAATAATTTGGATCCTGTAGCTGTGAAATGAAAGAGCTCTTGCCAAAACAAGGTCATATGCCCAAGTAACATCATATTTTAATAACCAAAACATCTAAATCCCATAGTTTGTCAAGTGGAACAAGCTCCACCAATAATTATTTATCTATCATCTTGATTCTATAGTCCTTCCCTCCCAAAATTGTTTTCCCTCGAGCAATTGTAAGTTTGGATGCTCTAATAATCTGAATCCTGTACTTGTCAAATGAAAGAGCTCTTGCCAAAACAAGCTCATATGCCCAAGTACCATCATACTATAATATCCAATACATCTAAATCCCATAGTTGTCAACTGGAACAACCTCCGCCAACAATTATCTATCTATAATCTTGATTTTATGAAGTTGAGCACTGGTGCTTCTACTTTTAGCTATTGAGGACGGAAGCCCTCTTAGCATCCATCACTTGAGGACGAAAACCCTCATTGTGATTAGAATTTAGGGACGAAAACCCTCATTGTGATTAGAATTTAGGGACGAAAACCCTCATATTTTGCTAGTGGCTTCACACATGAGTCACACTTGGGCATATGAGCTTGTCTTGGCAAGAGCTCTTTCATTTGAGAAGTACATGATCCAGATTATTGAAACATCCAAGCTTGCAATTGCTTGAGGGAAAGCAATTTTGGGAGCGGAGGATTGTAATGCCCCCTTTTCAATGCTAGTCCTCTTTGAAGACCTCAAGCACATTTCACTTCCCGTGGGCAAAAAATGAATGAGCAAGGGAAGTTAATGTCATGTTTTTCAGTTGTTTTTGTGAGCTTTGTCTTCTTTTTTCATAATTTTTTAAGTATACTTAGGTCTATTGGGTAAAGAGAAAAACCAAATGAAAAATAGAAGAGGAGATGGAACTCTTACGTCCCCAAGGAGGTCGGTCCTCTTTAAAGGATTCTAATTGCTTTTTGGTGCCACCTATAGCTATTTAAAGGGGTCGCTTGGCTTGGAGGAGGTTATGCATACTTTTAAAATTATTTCTGTTGGAGTTGGAATGTGTTTACTTTCTCACTCTTCCATTGAGGACGAAAACCCTCTTAGAAAACTTGTTGAGAATGAAACCTCTCTGTAGTGGGCTGGTTTGAGGACGAAACCCCTCAACCTTATAAGGAGTTGTATTAATTTTGAAGGCATTTCCAGCCCTCTCCTAGAGTGGTGATTTGGCCTAAGGTGGTGATTTAAATAGCTTACATTGTGTTTCTCCTATATTTAGCAATTGGACTCTTTATTTGTACCTCAATTTGGGGCTTGGAATCCTTCATTTCTGGCCATAATTGTAATGGTGTTCACTGCTGTTATTATATTAAATTAAATAAATTCCAGTTGGGGTTTGAAGGCTCATTTCTTTGTTTATATTTGTTGTAAAATATTTCTTATGTTCCCTACATGCTTTGGATTATGTGAAATATGTATTTTGGAGAAATATTGCATTTTTCTTGTTGCTATATTTTTCTTTGAAGACCAAACTCCTTGGGGAAATAATAGTTCCTTTTTTCCCTCAAATTTTCAATTGGCGTTTCTCCTTTTCCCAACCAAATTGACTAAGAAAATTACTTAAAAGGAATGCAAAGCTCACAAAAACAACTGAAAATCATGACATTAGCTTCCTTTGCTCATTCCTTTTTTGCCCACGGAAAGTGTAATGGGCTCATGGTCTTCAAAGAGAACTAGCCTTGAGAACGAGACATTACATAACTATGATTCTTACATAGGAAAATGGAGAGAAATCTACATATTAAATTGTTAATATGAGTTTGTACATCAAGTAAAGTCTCTGTCACATTGTTTCACCAAGCTTAAGTAAGCTTATAGAGGAAGTTGTTTGCCTATGGGATCCAACGGTCCAACTTCCAACCTGTTCTGCACCCGTATAACTAACTGCTAACATCTCTAACCTAATCGTAATTAATGATTTACCATCATTACCTAAGTAATCTAAAGGGGGTGTCTCTCACAGATGCATGTCCCGTACATTATACTAAATACCAAACATAACGTTGATCTTATGATCCAATATAGTAGTTCATGACAGCGGATGGGAGTAGATTTCATTATGCCGATAGGCATTCTACAATGCTAACAAGGGGTGAGATCTAATGGTGTGACCATAGTTACCATGTTTGAAAAGTCCGGATAGTTCGAAAGGGGAAAAAAGTTCGAAAGTTTGGAATTTTTCAAAAGCTTTGGTTCGGTTTAGAAAATTGACAAATATAAAATATATATAAATAATAAATACTATACATATATGATGATATTTGAAAAGAAAAACCAATTCCACATAATAATAAAAACATATATTATCTGCAGCATTTTACCTTTAAGTGCTTAGATATTAGTGTTTCTTGTTTCGTTTTTATTGTGTTGAAGTTCTTTAAATTTATTCACTTTAATTTTAATTGAAAAAAAGAAAAAATAATGTTCGACCAAACTTGTTCGGTAAGTTCGGTCAGACCAAAAAGTACGGTTTGAACAAAATTTTCACTTAGTTCGTAAGAACATGGTAACTATGGGTGTGACCATGCCATATTTATTTTGTATATTAAGTTTGACGTTTATTAACCATCCCCTTTTTTTGTTACTCTGAGAAGTCAATCAAAAAATAGTAATATGTTGACCATACAATAGAGATTGGGGACCCTTTGTTTTTCTCAAAGTCTTTTTTTGCCAGAAGCGGAAAATATGAAGAGAATGTAATGAAATCATTAATCAATGTGGTATGCATAAAATCCAAGATAAGAGCCTTGAGAATGATATCAATTAAGCATTTTCCAAATAGACGTGTTTAAGATATTTGTATTAGTTTATGGACAATCTAAAGAATCAACAAATTTTTTACTACACCATTGGCTTGTGGATTGGAAGGGTCACCTTTTGGTAGTACCATAAAAGGGGTGTGAAATCTGATGTATAAGCATTGTAGGCATTGATGTGAGCATGTAAACGATTGCATAATGAATACAGCATTTAGATGGTATATACAGCTGTAGCAAGCCATCAATTTGCAGTTTTATGTATGTTGGTTTCAGTAGTATAGAACATTGGATCAGTACATAAGGAGCAAATCTTTGTGTTGAATCATTGATGAAATATTTATGGATCAGAGACACTGAAGTGGAACACACTTTAGGGAAGGACCAAGCAGCATTTGACGCTTGGGGAGTTTGTGACACATCAACATGCAAATAAAGAATTGATTTTGTAAACCAAACTGGCCGGAATACAAACAGATACTGTAATCGATCCATCTAGTAATTGATCTTTTACTCTTATATCTCCAGATCTTATGATTGCTATTGGGTTGGAATCTGGACAGACTTCACCTTCTACAGCACATTCCCAATGCAATTCAATCCATTTCTGGATTTAGCTGGGAGGAATACACAGTTTTGGTTTTTAGTCTGACATTGTATTCATGTGTATTCTATCTTATTCTCATAAAATAAAACTTCCTTTTCTCTCACTTCTTTCCATTGAGTGTGACATAATGCTTATGCTTTGTTTTTTCCATTTCCAATGTATATTGAATATTTTTGCAGATTAGTTAGATAGATCCATAGTTGGAAAACTCGGCGAGTATTTGGTGAGTGCCCAAGTACTTGCAATTTTATTAAAAAAACAAGTATTTTTTGAATATACTCACCCTAGAGTCTGTTACAAGTTTTGGGACAGTAACTCGCCGCTAGTACTCGTGAGTATTCGGCGAGTCCGCGCCAATATATACATAACATTTAAGTATAAGAAGTAAATTCCCATATCTAAATGTAAACTTATGTTTTAAACTATATTTCATGTACATACTTCTAGGATGTTTGAGAGTGGTTTCGGACATCTAGCAACTATAATGCAGATTCTAGATTTTGGAGGGTCCTATCATCAGACTTGGCCAGATTTCAAGAATATAGGGTTTCAGACTTAGCCATATTTCAGGGTTTCAGGATTCTGGGGAGACATCATAGGAGGTATGAAGGAATACTTAGGCATAAATAAAAATCATATGGACATCTCTCTTAAAATACCACGAGACGATCTGCCTATTTTCAAGGTACACTCCTTAGGATGTGCAGTCAGTGAGATTGATGCGCCAATGAGTAATGCAAGAGAGATCGTCAGTAGCTGAAAAATATAGGTGTAAACCTATGTTGCTAGGAAATGGGTATGGTTACAGGTCCAAAATGCGGGAACTCTGTTTTTCAAAAAAAACCTTGGGCACAAAACGTTACGGAAACGTCTGTACTATATATATATATATATATATATGCTTAGTATTCATTTTCAAAATTTTAGTCCATGGACCATAAGAGATAAAGCACTCAAAATATTTTGTATTCATTGAAGTTCTAAAGATTCATCACTCAACATGGTTACAATTTCAATGTTTCATATATACATGATTATAATCTAGATTCTAGAATATATCATCTAAATTTTCCTCATAATCGTCTGTCATGCATTCATGTTTCTAAAATTATAGTTGTAACCTGCTTCATTGTATTCATTTGATTGAGCATTCCAATGAAAAATTCTATTCTAAGGAGCAGTAATATACTGAGTCAAAACCTACTTTCTAGCCTGGCATTTCTTGGTTTCTGCTAGATTTTCCTCATAATCTTCTGTCATGGATCCATGTTTCTAAAATTATAGTTGTAACCTGCTTCATTGTATTCATTTGTTTGAGGATTCCAGTGGAAAATTCTATTCTAAGGAGCAGTAATATACCGAGTCAAAACCTACTTTCTAGCCTGGCATTTCTTGGTTTCTGCTAGATTCTTCCTACTTTCTTTGGATTACTATTCTGACCCAAACTATCTTTAGGCTTGCTTAATGTGCCTCCTTGTTAGTATAATTTTAATGTTATAAGACTTTACAGCTTTACATGCTGTAACTTATTCATGGTTTTGGAAAATTCTTTGAGCATAAATATAGGCTATATTTGAAAAGATTAAGTGCAGTAACACAACAACAAACTGGAATAAACTCTTCCTTATAATACATAAGCCACAGAAACGTCCCCGGCATTTCTGGGATGTTTCGTACCCGTTTCTGTACAGGAAACGTTTCAGGCTGGATATGGGGGGTGGGGGATGTTTCCTGGAAATATAGGTGTAAACCTGTATAAACACATTACATGCACTGGAAAACCTAGCATTCATCCTAAATTCATGATGGTTATCAGCTGGCTGTGGTATTTGCATGATGATGCAATTTTGTACTCTATTTGTATTCAAATCTAATAGAAAACACTTTTCCAGCATTTTACAGATTCATTTACTACATTTTGTAACTGTTTCTTGCATAAAATTTATGGTTTTTAAAGAAATTTAAGGCCAAGATGTTTGATGATGTTATGAAAGCAGCTTTGATAGAAGCCCAAAATCTTATCCACAAAGATTTGGAAGAACAAATGATTGAAGTTTTTCACTGTTTTGTGACCTAATGCACCAACTACGTCCCTCGACACTCCCTTAGCAGTTCCTCATGTCAACACTGAAGTACATTCAAGGTGCATGTCAGTGTTGACATCCCATTGTTTCAAAGGAAAGTTGATACTGAGGATCTGTATGGTTGATTTTGACAATTGGAGGTGTATCACACTATCAAGAAGTCCACATATTTTTAAAAGATCACATTCACAACACTTAAAAAGTCCATACCGGTGCTCTGCTGGTGGAAGTTTTACCATGTGAATAAAGAACCTGTTGATATGTGGTTTAAGTTCACCAAAACTGCACATGAAAAATATTATCCTTTCAGGCATTATCATAATTGTATGAAGGGAATCTAGTTGTTGGGACAAAAGTGGGATCGGTCAGTGACAGACTATACAAATGAGTTCCATGAACCCTATGCATCCATAAAATCCTTACAAAAGGAGATTCACAAAGTCCTGAAGTGCCTTTGTGGTCTTGACTACTACATACAAGCTGCTATGGAGTTCTTGCAATGTGAAACCTTGGGGCAACATTCACTTAAACGTAGGGGACTATTTAATTCAAAACACTTACCCCAAAGCCAGACAAAATGAGGTGAAAAAACGATGTATTCATCACAAGGATGACATCCATGATAATCAAGAATGCTATGCATCGAAGACTCTGTTCACTTAGGCTAGACAACTTGTAGTTGAAGACGAGAAAATTATCGATCGTGATGTTCCAACTTCTTTGAACCTCAATGCCAAGCCAACACCCCTTGATGTAAAAAATGAGAGCACTTTTTCATGCCAAGTGTTGGGTTAAGGGACACTACAATATATCAATATGACCACGCCTCTCTCCCATAGCAACAAGGGCAGCTCCTCCTTCCCATTCTCATGATGGACATGACGGACCAGTTGTTCTTTGGCCATCAAAGCCAACACTAAACTCACCCACAATACCAGAGACCTAGGTAGAGAAGCATTACTAGTTTTTTATGTGCTTTTGGTGTATCCTTAATCTTGGGTGTTAAGAGAGTCTTTGAGAGACGGGTTGTGCTCTCTCCTAGATTTACCTAGCCAAGCTTGCTTAGCCTAGGCCACTTTCATATCAGCATTATTTTGTCTTTTAGTGGGTCCTTCATGGTGATTGATCATGGTGCCAATCGTCCTATTATGCACTCTTCAACTAATGTAGATTTGGGACAGCCCCAACCTAGGTCTCCATTTGCTTTCTCTTCTTGATTGATGTTTGTGCCTACGGGAGTTTCTTTCGCATGGCCAGTTGTAATATATGTAACATTTCTAATATTAGCACTATTTGTACCACTATTACGCGGGGACGCGTTTTGTAGATTTTGGCGACCTCATGGATGTTTCAGGGATGGGGGAACTTGGAGGGGATATCTCCTTTTTTATAATACTTATTTTTTTTCCTGATGCTTTTACTCAGAACCCCCAATCCCTAAAAAATCTGTTGTTTTTTTACAAAAACAATTAACCCTAATATGGAAAGTAGCATGGAAAATATTAAATAAATTAAAAACCCTTGAGGTTTATCATTTCATTTAATAAAGTAAAAAATTTAAATATTAATTTTATATGTTATTTAAATAGCCCAAAATCTGGGTTTTTTAGCTGCCTGGAATCCGTCCCCCTCAATGATTTGTACTCTCTGTAATTCATGTTCATATCTCCCAACATGTGTAGAGGCACCTATTGTGGCTTTGCCATTTCTAGATAGTATTTTGCACTCTAGTGAGTGCTTTGTGTGTGGTCTCATTTTGGAGCTTTTCTAGGGCTACCCTGTAGTATAATAACTGGATGTACTTATTGAGTCCCATTGACCTGCTTTGGTTACTTGTGGACATTATTATATTTTCTTTCATTCCTTTTGCTACTTTTCAAATAGTAAGACTAATTGTATTTGTTGCAATTTTTAGAGATACACGACACCTATATCGATTTTTATTACTTCCTTTCTGTGTCCATTTGCTTCTATTATGGGACAGAAGTGCAACCTAGACTAGTAGGATGGACATGGATCAGGTGAACCTTTCCCTTTAAGCAGTGGCTGACAGAAAATAAGCACTGAACATGAGGTTAGACATTGCTCACTTGGATTTTTTATGGTATGCAAAAGTTTCTATCCTATCCCAAGCCAAGATTGTTCTTCAAATGACAGATTTTGAGGACCTTTTTAGTGATAAGACAGGGATATAGCAATTGACAGATATCCATCACTTTGTGATATCTAACAATCATGTCTGGGCATCACAAATGTAATATCTTTGCTTTCTTTATTTTACTGTCCAAGTGTTTATTCCTGGAATTTCAGGCTTTTACTAGTACTATGCCTTGCAAAGCAAAAAAAATGCACATAAGGCTTCTGCCAATGTTGTTGATGCTCTGTATCAAAAAAATAGGTTTATAATGGAAGACCTTTCTAGTGCCATCTCAAGCGAAAGTGATCTATGGGATGCCATTCGGTCATTGAAAAAAATGTACTACTAGTAAACTCTAAGGATACTATTGAAGATTCTACAGCCTACCAAATCTCTAGCGATTAATTAAGTACGTATCAATTTACCAGATAAAACCCTCTGAGGCTACAAAAATACATCCTGTGGTTCTGCAATTGCTAGCCATTGTCTGTAGATATAAATTTGGCAGGTTAATTGTTTTCTTAGCTTTAGATTACTTTTTTGACCATTTAATTGCTTATGTGGTGCTGTTTGCCTGAACTGAAGAAAACTGATTTACAATTTCCTGTGTGAAGTTTACTTTTTCATGGTTTCCTAATATTCTTGAGACATCAAAAGCATTGTTTTCTTTTTCATTATTCGTTAGTAATGAAGGAAAGCATGGTTTGCTAATATTCTTGGGACACAAAGCATTTTAAGATCCAACCTTTATTAACAATTGTTTCTGGTGGTGACTTTGGTTCAGGTAGCTGCTACGCCGGATTTAATTGTTGCGTATATTGATTTTTTCCTTGGGGGAGATGAAAAGAGGCCAGACCTTCCTCCTCGCCTCCAGAAAAGATTTCCTATGTGCATCATTTTTGGGGGAGATGGAAGCTACATGGCTCCTTACTTTCTTCATAGTGATAATCTATTGACAAGCCTTTTGGGACAGGTTGTTAAAAAAATGTAAAGATAAACATATTTCATTAGGTTTGACAAGTGGTTATTATCATAACACATCTCTATAGAGTAGTGGGAACAGTGTTTTGCACTTCTTAACGTTCCCAAGTCCTGGGGAAAAACCATCATTGGCTGCTGAAACTTACACGGCTCTCTGTTTTTTTCTACTCTTGCAGTCCGTTCCGGCAACTGTGTGGTATCGGTTTGTTGCTGGTCTGAATGCATATCTTCGCACAGTACGCCAAGGTTGTCTGCGTGTTACTTTGGTGCCAGTCCTAAATTGGCTTGGTACACATGCAACCCCTTCGCTAAAGATGCATGGTATACGAGTTGACCTTGCGTGGTTTCAGGCCACAACATCTGGCTACTACCAATTAGGTCTCATTGTGAATGAGGCTGATGAAGTGGTTCAGCATACAATCCTTGCAGATACTGCAGGCACAACGACAAATGAGCAGTTGAGAGACCGAAATGCTTTACCTTTAAAAAATTTGTTATTGTTATGACTAAATGTCCTTTTTACAGTTCACTCAATCGGTTACTCATTTAAAGCTTGTGCACAACAGACGTGTTTGCTTTTTCCATCAAAGTGAAGCATAAAAATGTCTCAGTGGCATATAGAATAGATGCTTGATTCTGTTTAAGTCACACAGAAACTGGCATTCGTTAATTTGTTGCTTGATATCCGTTCATTTATGTTTTTTTTATCATGTTCCAGAACACTTAACACACAGAGCAATCACCAGACTGTTCAATGGCAAGAAAATCAACAGTATACGAGCTGGTCTCACAGACGGATACATGGAGGAGTAGGTGGAGGGATTATAAATACATGTACTTTGCAGTCTCTAGAGGATAGAAAAGATTTTTTCTTCCCTCTATCTCTTATACTGCGGAATACACGGCCTGTTGGCCATCAGGTAAGGAGCATGATTGATATCTATGTTTGAACTTCTTGCATAAACTATCTTTGAACTTCTTGCATATATGTTATGATATGTAGTCTTCCTTACATTTTCTCTTTACTTGGAACGTAGTCTTTGATTTATTCTCAGTGAACACTAATCATTTTTTGTTTCTATTTCATGCAGGACCTTGTGGGTCTAATCATCTCAATTTTGCTCTTAGGAGATTTTAGCTTAGTGCTGCTTACATTGCTGCAATTCTACTCCATTTCATTGCCAGCATTTCTTGTGGTCCTGTTTGTGCTTCCTCTTGCTTTGTTATCACCTTTTCCTGCTGGTATTAATGCCCTTTTCAGTCATGGTCCAAGGAGGTCTGGAGGTCTTGCTCGTGTGTATGCTCTGTGGAATATTACATCACTCAGTAATGTTGTAAGTTTCTGTTTATGAATGTTCCGTAAGCATTTAGCTTAGAAATTGACAAGTAAAATATAATTTAAAAGGTAGAATAATTCAGTTTTCAATTTACATCCAAAATAATTACAGTCAGTGTTTTTAAATACATTGTATACAATAAGCTGATGCATATCCCTATGTTTGGGGTTTAGAATTAAAATGATTGAAAATGCAAACATAGCATGTTATGGAGAGTCTGAAGGAGTTTGTACATACATAGCTTCAATACATAAGTTGGGATGAAATTTCTGATAAATCCATATTGCAAGGCATCGATGATATGTAAATTTAAACAGGTAACATTAGCAATTTCATTTGTCTGGCAGCATGAGCACAGCCATATCTTCAACTCCTATCTAATATGTTATGTGCCTATGCTCTTCATATTCATTGTTGTACCTCGTTCTTGAACCTGTCTCTCAATGTAATGCAGTCATGCCATTTTTGTTTTGACAGACCAGAAAACATCCTGTTTCCTTTGTCCACGTTTTCCAATAGCTATGTACCATCTCAAGGTTATTCAGTATAATAAGTTAGTCGTACTGTTTTTCATATCTTTCTGCAGCCCTACCAGTCTATCTTCTAACTGCAACTAACAATTTTGTGTCAGATATCTGAAACAAATAAATGAGGAAACATCCAAAAAAGCCCATTTGCTTGGGACTCTGCACCTCTCTGATACATAAATAATGATGATAGATCATTTGTTGTGTGCAACCATCGGGATAATTTGAAATGTCAAAAAAATAGGCAAGGAGTTTTCAAATCTGAAGTCAACGTGTCCCTTGGAATGTGTGCATTTCATGTTTTCTGCAACATATTGTGCACACCTACGATTGCACATTTTGGTCTAAGCTTAATTATGTTTCACTGCTAACCCCTGCTGAGGGCACTGTACAACTGATAAACTTACCTTGGTTGAAATTCTTCAGCTTGAATTTGTTTTCTTTTTTATTTACTAAGATGCCTTTTCCAAGAATACCTCTTTGTTTTCAGATGATGTACTTGTTAGTTGCAGAAAGCAGTTCGGGCTGGAGCTTTTGGTGCTCTGCTTTGATTGTGATTGAAATATGTATAATTTCTTAGGTATCTGTTAGTAGGGGACTGGTCGAAGTTTTAGACATTTGGTTTTTTACCAAATTCGCTTTCTGTTGATGGCCACTTGCAGTTTAGGTGGAAGGCATGAAAGTGATTTTTAGTTGTACAATGTCAAACAATTTATCTTTTTTGGTATATATGTGGTATAACCAAGATTCACTTTCTTACTGTGAAGTCAGGAAACGCAGAGGGGGCCACGTTTCCCCTTAGAAACGATTCGGAAATGTTTCAGGGAAACGAAATGAGGTGGAAACGCCAAAAACGTTTCCGGAAAACGTCTGTGATGTTTTCCGGAAACGTTTTTGGCGTTTCCAACGGTTTTTGACTATAAAAAACGTCATTTCTTTTTAAAAAAAAATAAAAAAACCTTGCTTTAAATGAACCCTAACCCTTATTCAACTACCTAGACTTGCTAAACACACTTCCTAAAAGCTATATAATGACCTCTTGGGTCCATTCTAAATCACACTCTCATTTTTCTCTTGCTAAATGAGTACTATGCACATATATATATATAGCATTTTATTTTATTTTTTAATAGCATATATTGTACGGACGTTTCCGTCGAGCAGTTTCGTATCCAAGAGTTTTTTGAAAATTGCCGTGTTCCGCGTTTCGTACCCGTTTCCGTTTCCGTTTCCGTTTCACTGGCAACATAGTTTATTTTCTATATAAAAATTGGCTAATGCTTTGGGCCATTCACTTCATGGAGGAAAACCGAGGTACTTTTTCAAAAAAACTGATAAAAATAAGCCAGTTGGAATAGAACATGTAAATGCCGAACCAATGACCTAGCCGCAAATTTGAATCGGGCGCATTCCAAGATCATTGATCATGATGTCCATATGTAGGATCTGAGACATCAAATAATTCGTGGCACTACTGCATTGCTCCAAAAACAAAAAATGTATCTTATTTCACCAGCGACTTCAACATCATACAGTGCACGCATGTGCATAGCACAAGGTTTTCCTCCTCTAAATTATAAATGTGCAGTTCCACACCCTGAAATGCAATGATAGCACCTTGTACCTGCGCAGTTGTGGACCTTGCCGTCAGCAGAAGACGATGATCTGATGATTAGTTATGAAGTAATTATTAAAATTCCACTAGCACTTCCTCTTATTCGCTTGTATATTAAGGCAGTTCTTCTATTCTTGATGGTAAGAAGTGGATTAGTAACTAAAGAATAATTTGAGTACTATAGTACATCCTACTTGGACCTCGTAGAATCTTGTACGGTGAACTTGGTGCATCAATAGCATAACTTGATGCATGTACAGTTCTTACATCCGGTCTCAATTGTCTTCTTTGTTTTCCTCTTAGTTGCATAAACACTATGATATATCATTCAGCCTCTATCATTCAAATTACATTTTCGACACGTTAACTATCTATATTCTAATTTAGACTGTTGTCCACCAGGTCTCCTCCTGAACGGCCCGAACTCAGTGATCATCAGAGCCATACTCACTTCATCATAGGGTCAGTGGTATCCCATTTAATAGATGAGAAGGCCAAATCATCACTCAGTCTTCATGCTTTTTCTTGCTTCAGTCCCCAAACATAATGAGTTCAATGCCATGCACTTCCAGCTTCAATGGAAGGGCATCGGCAAGGGGAAGAAAGCCAAAGTGGGGGTGTCGGATCCTCAAAGCTCATCTTTGGAGTTTTCCCTAATTGTGGAGTCAATGCTATGTTAGTGTTCTAGCTCTCAATAGTTTCGTTTTGCATTAACTGCAATAGACAATAGTGACTCCTCTTCATACTCGACTCAAAGCTCATTTATTCAGAGACAAGCTTGAGAGCTAACCTTCATTTCACCAATGAACCATAGATTTGTACATCGAATGATATTATTAGCATCAGCGTGAAAGAGTCAAGTTGCAGGCTGAGATGAGAATCGTTGCAAGCAAGGCAAGATCCTTTAGAAATAACCACCATCCTCTTGCAAAATAGGTTTGTCAGCATCAACCATCCATTATTTCCTTCATAGAGTTTCCATTTATCTAAGTTGAAGGCTGAATACTCAAACAAAATAAGAGTATCCTGTCACGATTCAAGAGTTAATCTCAGAAGGCCACAATATAGCAAGCATTTGCAAATGACAACAACGAATGTTGTTGACAAGGTCCTCAAGGAAATTCCTGCAGATGCATTTACATATCATGTGGGTCCGCTCTTCTCAATTTTGGTGCCTTACCGCATCACCTCCTTGGCATCTCAAATCATGAGAGAAATTCTCTGATGCAGTCCTAGTAGGGTATATATTTCCCCTTAAAAATGAGTAGGTGAGTTCCACCATTGTTAGCAAAAGTTAGTGGCCCATTCTGCTGCATTTTCTAGTAACTCTACCACCCCTTTATCCAAATCTTCATTCCCGGTGCAAGGATTTAAGTCTTTCCTATCATTTCAGGTCTGCATGAGAAAAGATGCAACTAAAATAGATCACTAATCGGAACCAGTGCTCCACTAAATGTGCCCTCATGCCTCGTCATTGTGTCTTCAAGGTTGTAAATAGTTCCCATGGTGCAGTGACACATGCTTAATATATTCCTAATCGTTTGCCACGTTGAGGCACCGTCATTGAGTCAGTGGGCACCTTTTCAAGTGTTGTCCATCAGACCATCATTGCTTACCTCATGCCAACTTCATTGTAGATTAGCTTAGATCCTTAGATCCCTGTTCACTGAAGACTCCAAAATGTCAAAATTTTTGGAGCACCGATTGGTGCAAGAGGCACTTGCTGTGGCTTTGAAAAATAATAGAAGATTGACTAAATCAGCAAGGATTGAGCAATTTTATACAGAGGCAAATGAGCCTTCAAAATGCAATTTGTGATATTATCATGCATATGTCCTTATTGGCTATACATTATGACCAGTTCTTGAACCACTTTCCACAATACGTTTGACCACAGTTCACATAATTTTGTATTTGCTAAGTTTGGTACCCACAAAAACCACCCACAATCTCAACAATGTCATTTGAGCCAATTTCAAAATTGAAGTGAATGATTTTATAAAACAATAACCTTACAATCTGTTCTAATGAGCCCACAACTGACATTCTCAAGATTTACCTCTCAGGCATGCACCATCAAAATTGAGACGACTTGACATGAAATTTGTTAATGAGCAATTCGTTAAGGCCAATAGTCACTGAGGAGGCTTAGTCCATCCGATTGTGAGAAAACACCATATAGATTCATGCATTGATATGATAGCAATGCAGAAATTACACCAAACAAAAGTGGATACTTGATGACATTTGCTGGGTAAAGGTTGCACACTAGCCTAGTTTTAGATATGGATGTATCTATTAATGATCA
The DNA here is from genome assembly GCA_019776745.2 of Taxus chinensis. NCBI lineage: Eukaryota > Viridiplantae > Streptophyta > Pinopsida > Cupressales > Taxaceae > Taxus > Taxus chinensis. Next base: position 11,668,924 of record CM034146.1, on the reverse strand, counting down.
ATGAGGTTAAAAAATTGACTCCAGCGCAAAATCACATATTCCTTGCATAGAGCATTAGAACCAAAGAAGGCATTGAAATCTGGTATGACTTGAAACAAGGGGATAAGAGACAAAAGCTACTTCATAGAAAACATCATAGATCCTGAAGACCTACTTCCTAACACTCTGTAGTTAAGACCGTAACACAATGAGATTCTGGAATACAATCAGCACCACATTGCATGCCCTAGCCTATGCCCTGGAACTACCAAACCGTTATAGTCAGTGAAATTACTTGCATTTCAACTGGTGAGGTCAAAATATCATATGATCCAACTATTACTCAATTTATTTCAAGTAGATTCCTACAGGCAAGTCTCAAGTTTCAACAGACTTTTAAATGAGATATGCGCAGATGTATACTAAGTTTAAAGTTTAAACATATAAAACATGTAATTAAAAATGCACAATATGTAATACATTGATCATAATAGTAGCTTGTGTGATGAATGTTTAGACATACTACCACACAATGACGTAGCTGTATAAGATGACAACTTGCATAATCGTAAGGTGTGCACCCATGGACAAAATGCCAAGTGGCTTTAACCTGTTACCTTTAAAATGCCTTTCACTAGCAAAAAAATTATGTCAAAAGGTGTAAATCCAAGAGTTAGTATTGATGTTATCTGACAATGTACGTGTGGATCTTACGTCTTATGTTCATCTTAACACTTTTTAGTATTGCCCAACTGTAAATGTCTAAATTACGCCCATAATGAAAGTGTACAGTGGGAAGCCCTGATAGTTTTAGTTCAGGACAACCTCCGAAGAATTGCCATCTCCTCTACCCTTCGTTTCCTAACACTTTGCAAGGGAAATGCTAGAAGAAAATAGCATACTAGAAGGCATAAAAGATTTATGTGCCAATATGTGTTTTCCAATTTTTAATCATCCTATCAAAGCACAGAGCAGATATCATTCCCTTGGGTTCAGATGTAGCACAATTAACTCCATGCAAAAATTAGAACTCACTGAGATTAAACCAATTTAAATAAAACTTCTGAGCCAAGGCAAAGTATTAGCCATTACTTTCACTGCTTAATAAATATGTTGCAATGGATAGAATCGAGACCATTTTATTCAGAATTAAATTAAAAAGAAGCTAGTGAGAGTGGAGATCACAATAAATAAGAGCTTTTCATGTTTTTGATCATTAGGATTAAATTTCAGATAATATATTCTAGAGCTTTAGATTGCACCAATTATGTAAATTTAAAAACTTATTTAAAGCTTTTAACCATGTTAAAATAGTCAGAGAACATAAACTTTAGAAGCTATTTTGGGAATATTTACATGAGGTTAAAAAAATTACAAGAATAATTAAAGTGATCTCTTTTAAATAATCTCTTATGGTGGACAATTATGAAATGAGTATTTTAGCTTTTATATATATAGAATATGTCAAAGGAACGTTTCCATGAATAATTAAGTATCCAATATTTTATTCAGAATTGAGGATGGATATTCGTGTATAGGAGACCTGATTATGAAACGTTTCCGTTTCTGATGCATGTTGCACACATAGCTTTCTTACTTTTATTTTCTTCTAGATTTGTCCTCAAATAGAGAGTCTCTCTACATTTTGAACTAGGTCTGTTGTCTGTAAGCATCACCCTTTTTGTGTAATCCGACATCTCTTTCACTTTCCCACAGTAAAGTTTTAGACTAGCACTACAATACAAGGAACCAGCCTAAGAGAATGAAAATGATCAAACAAAACAATCGCATAAATAAACAAGAGGAGTGGAGGCGGTGAGGTAGCAGTCATCGACGAGGCAAGACATGGCGAAATAGGTGTGTCTTCCACAAAAAAGGCATGCTACATACGCACTTGCTGAAGCCACCCAAACCAACCAATAGCATCAACACAAGTGCCCAAGCCGAACAACACATGTTGCACAATAACGGGAGCCACCATTAGTAGCATGCAACGGATTTTTCCCTACAATTACATTATTATTTGTTTTTAAAACATAAGTATTTATCAAAAACAAAAAATAAATCTGCAATTTTTATAACTTAAAATATTATTTATAAAAAATTGGTGGGAGTGTCTTAGAAGACTCAAAGGGAAAAACGTGTGTACACATATTGGCCACCTTGCCATCTCACATGGTAACTAGAGGGCCTTAGACATATCCAAGGGATGTTGCGAATGGAGAAGCCAATGGAAACGGTGCAACAATTCGGAAGCGGCTTTTACCTATTGGAGCAGCTAAACAAAGAGGCCATCGTGTCTTTGAGATTCAGAAGGAAAAACATGTGTACACATTTGCTGTCTTGGCCATCTCACATCGCAGTTGGAGGGCCCCAAACAAATCCAAAGGATGTTGTGAATGGAGACGCCAATGGAAATGTTGCAGCATTCGGAAACAGCTTTTACCTGTTGGAGCAGCTCAAGTAGGAGGCCACCAAAGCAAAATAGCAAACTCCAAAATCGTCAACAACTAACAGTTAGCGAAACCACTCAGCTGGGAGACTTTAACCCCATTATCATTGTTAAACCTTTCTTCTCGAACTGACACTATTCTCCATGAAATATTGGTACCATTCCTAATCCTTCAGAAGAAAACACTGTCCATCGACTTATTTCAAGTTATACAATTGTTATCTAAATTGGTGTCGAGCATCAAATTGTGATACACACATTGTGGCCCAGGACTTTTGTGTAGGTGGCAATGTCATGCTTAGAGATAAATTCATTAAAGGTGCAAAGAAAACTTAACTAGAGTAATATAACACATTCACATAAGCAGCATACTTCTTGTAGGAAATGCAATAAGAGAGTAAGTATAGATATGTAAAATGTTCAGTAAGACTAGAGGTGCAAGCCCTTGTGATCAAAAGGGATGAAGCTTCGTTGCTGATTTGTCTAGATAGAAATGAAATACAGTGTGACAACTACAAGATAAGTTGAACATACACGTATTCCTACTATGGACGACTATAAGAGTGAGTACCCAATTGTTCACTACCCTGAGAGTTGAACATATACATGTACAATTATAAAGGCGGCAATTATAGCTGACAACAGTTGTAGGAGAAACGGTTGCAATACACTTCTTCCCCCGATTAGTAAACATCGCAGGAGAAATAATTGCAAAATGCTTCATCTTCCCTGGTTGAATAACAATTGTAATCTGACACACAACATATGTTAACAAGATGCCCCGGCATGGGGCAGATGTAGAGTGTGCCACTTGGGATGTCTTCTAGCAGTTGGACGCTGATAAATGGACATGAATCGCAAGAGCACTGTGCAGAACTGTGGGAACGTGGCATGTTGAGAAGCAAGCTCCAAATGTCCCGAAGTGTTGCAATGCTGCAATGAGTTATGAGACGTTGCAAATGCTGCAAGGCAGTGTGCAGCAATGCAGATCCTACGAATGGTACAATGTGTTAGCAGGGGACTACATAAACTACGAGAAGATGCAAATGTTGTGAGGCAGTGTGAGAAAATGCAGAAGCTACAAATGCTACAGTGTGTTAACATGGGACTGCAAAAAATGTGAGAACTACAAAACAGGAATGCGGCATACGTGAGACTGCAAGAAGCAATGCACCAAGGTACTGTGACACTTTGCAAATGGCATAAGGTGTTGGGAAAGCTACAGGACGTTATGCAGCTGCACATTATACTGCAAGGGGTTGCACGAGTGTTACAAGTCACTGCAAAACACCACGTGAGGAACTCAAAAGTGAACAAAAGAAGTGAAGTGGCTGCACACAGACCAAATTGTGAACCCACTCTATAGGAATGATAAACTTTTTAAAAATAATTCTAGGTATATTTATAAAAATAGTTCACATGTAAACAACTTTCTAACCAATCTAACTTTATTTTTACAGTTTTCTCAAGCAGCTTTCCTCTAGCATGTTAGAATTTTTTTTGGGTTCTATATGGCTTTTCTATTGAATAAATAAAATTTCAAGGGGTTTCTCCTCTATTCTTCTAGTAAAATGTCTCTTTTAAAAAATGTATCGTTATAAAAAAGGATGTAAATACTGTTAAAATATAGAGCTATAGAGCATTATATAGAATGTAATGCGGTTCTAGGCAGTTGAAGAGGTTGTAACCAAACAACCAAATGTAACTAAATGTAACTCAATGTAACTATCTCTTCCTATAATAAATTCACCCTGCCTGTATCATTTGAGCAGTGCAGTTTGCCCTCTCTAATTCTTTCTTCTCTTTGCATGCTAACATTGGTATCAGTGCATCCAAGGTTGTAGTTTGAGGAAGCCTTCCAAAGGCACGAACAAAAAATTCGAGGAAGCCCTAACAGGGCACGAATTTGGCAAATCGTGGGGTATTTGGACGGATAATTGCCCTTGGTATTGGGGAAGGTGGTCAGTATTGGCTTGTTGATCCAGCTGCGATCAACATGAATGCACATGTGGAGGACAGCTCCACCATTCAGGATGTGCAAGAGGATGCAATGCCTTGGGAGGAAGTCATTCCTCACAAATGTGTTGACTTGGATACAGTCAACCTACATGCACCTATTGTGGAGGGAGTATCCACCATACCAAATGTATGGGAGGATGGATTTCCTCATTCTAAAGAATAGTTTGTTGTGGACGGAGACTCTACTATTCCAAATGCACTGATCGTGTATGGTGAGATGGCACACCTAGCCACTCACTCAGAGGTCCTTTCTCAAAGGACAGTAAAGCATGAACAATTTGCTCATTATGTTGTGAAGGATCTTTCCCAACAAAGGGGGATAGATGAGCAAATAGATGAGGAGTTAGTTCTCACTCCTACCACTGCTGAGACGGAGATGGTTATTTCTCCTACTATTGCGGAGTTGGTTCTAACTCCTACTGCATAGATGGTCACATTTCTCTTATTGAGGGTGTTGCAAGGACATGATCGAGGTGACTTCGATTGCAGGATAACTGAGTCTCTGTACAGACTCCAGCAGGCTACACGAGCCTGGAACATATTTTTCAATCCACTTCTCCAAGGTTCTGATTTCAGCACTGTGGAGATGGGGTTGACACTCTCAACCATTGGTGATCCGTCACTGGTCAATGAATCACGTAACAAAGAACCAATTGACCACTTGCCATATCCTTTGTTCATGGGACCCGATTTTTGTTGTGCGGTTCTTCTTCATTCGACAACCACAACACAATCATGGACTGCTGATTTTGGAGTCCAACCTATGGCACAGTCTGTAGATGTAATGACTAAACATATGGGCTTTAGGAATCGGGATAAACTTGGTATTGTTTCCGGTTTAGTCATTAAGAGGGGGTGTTAAAATATAGAGCTATAGAGCATTATATAGAATGTAATGCGGTTCTAGGCAGTTGAAGAGGTTGTAACCAAACAACCAAATGTAACTTAATGTAACTACCTCTTCCTATAATAAATTCTCCCTGTCTGTATCATTTGAGCAGTGCAGTTTGCCCTCTCTAATTATTTCTTCTCTTTGCATATGATAACATCTTCAAGGTCTCCACCATAGTCAGAATTGGAATATACGATTAGTTTGAAGTTTTTTGCCTTAGAGTATTTGAGCTTGAAATTCTTTGTTCCTTTTTGCTGCTACCCACTGACTTTCTCTGGGTTGTTGCATGAATTTGGAAAGAATGCCAACAGTAATGGAAATGTCTGGTTTACTTGTGGGCATAGATCAAGCTTCTAATGAGTTGTCTATATATAGTCGCATAAACAAATTCTGTAGAATCTTCTGATGTCATGTTCACATTTTGCTCCATGGGCATACTAAGAGGCTTACAATTTGTCATTCCAAATTTACTCAAAATTTGTGTGATGAATATGTACTTTGATTTTTGAATTATTTCAATGATTAAATAGTAATGAAGATAACCTAAATCTGTCATCTCAAATCCCTTCATCAACTTTGCTTTGATTTTTGTAGGTGTGTCTTTCATTATTATTTGTGATGAGCAGACTATCCACATACACCACCAAATATACAACTACCTTGTCACTGTTATGACAAAAAGATTTGCATCTTTAAACTAAAAATGCTTGAAGTTCATGTTCAGAAGGTGGTCAGTGAGCTTTTCATACCATGCTCTTGGGGTATGTTTCAAACTATACAACAATTTTTCTAGTTTGCACACTTTGTGCTCTTGGATGTTAATGCCAAAACCTTCAAGTCTAGTCATGTACACTTTCTTGAATATTGCCATTCAGAAAAAACAGTTTTCATGACCATCTGATGAACTTTCCACCCGTTATATGCGGCTAAAGTCAACAAAGACCAAATGGTAATCACTTTGTTGTTGGTGCATAGGTTTCATTGTTGTCTATGCCTTCCTTCTAGGCAAATCCCTTTACAAAAACCCTTGCTTTATGTTTGTCAAGTGATCCATCTGCCTCATATTTTTTGCGAAAGATCCACTTGCAACCAATTGGTTTACAGTTTAGTGGGGAATCCACCAATTTCCAAGTTCCATTCTTGACAAGAGCATCAAATTCTGCCTTCATAGCTTTTCTCCAGGCCACACTTCTCATTGCTTGTTTGTATGAGGTCGGTTTTGAATTGAATAAAACATTGAGTTCTTCTCGAGGATCATTCAAGGTGAATTACGCTAGCTTGTCCCATACTTCAAGGAACTTTTCTTCTTGTTGTTTCTTTGCATAGGCATTTTGGGTGCCTATTTTTCTTACTTCATCGGGTTTGTTATCTTTCAATGTCTGAGTGGCCCATTTTAGGATCCTCATTTGTGGTCTTTGCAGAGCAGGTGGTTCTTCATTTTCCTGATTTGAAGCTCCTTCATCCTCTAACTCCTTTTCTTGTGGCCCTTGTTCACTTTCTCCTTGAGGAGGGATATCATTTTCTTTTTCAAGAGAGAAGTTAGAATGAATTAATTCTTGATTGCAAGCCCCCCTTCATTGTTTGGAACATCTAAATTAACCTCCTCATAGACATCAAACTTGGCATTCTTCTCCAATTGACGCAATTGGCGATTAATGCTGGCCCCATACTTATGCAGTTTCACAAAAGATGACATCTTTGACAATGAATATTTTCTTATTCTTCTCATCGTAGTGTCGTTATGCCTTGGAGGATTCATAATATCCCAAATGAATGCATTTATGACTCTTGTGGTTCCATTTATTGCTTTTCTTCTTTGGGATCAATGCGTAAAATGTAGATCCAAAAACCTGAAGATGATGCAATAAAGGAAGCTGAACACACCACATTTCATATGGATTCTTCATTTGAATAACTGATGATGGTGAGCTATTGTAGAGATATACTGCTTTTTGAGATGCCTTTGCCTAGAAATGTAAATTTATCCCTTTGAAGTACAGCAGTGCTTGGACCAGGTTTATCATAGTTTTGTTCATTCTTTCCGCCACTCCATTTTGTTAGGGAGTGTGTGCAATTGTGAGATGGTGTTTGATCCCATTTTCTTTGAGGTATACCGCAAAGGCATTTTAATTGTATTCACCACCATGATTTGATCTCAAAGTCACAATGCAGGTTTGAGCTTCATTTTCCACCATCGCTTGAAACTTTTTTAATGTCTTGAATGTTTCCAATTCATGTTTGAGGAAATAGAACTAAGTCATCCTACTGTAGTGATTGATGAACAATATGAAATACTTATGACCACCAACAAAGAGAATGAATAGAACACAAGTCTAAATGAACTAACCGTTACTTTATGTCTGCTTTCCAATTTGACTTCTAAAATAGTTCTTTCTAATGTTTAGCCAATATACATGCCTCAGACTTTTCTAGTTTTGTGGGAAGGGTAGGCAATCCTTCTACACCTTTCTTCTCCATTAGGCAAACGCGTTCATGATGGGTATGCCCAAATCTTGCAAGCCACAACCTACTTGCAAACATACCTTCTTCAACGAGATGAGAGAGATTCCTTGAGAATGATGGCTCACCCCTTAGTTTATCTAGTCAATCCGACTGCATTGTCACTTTTTCTTTTGATAATGACTTCCCCATTGTACAACAAAATGGGATGTCCTTGTTGGTGATTGAGCCCAAAAACAAGTTTCTTTTTAACTGAGGAAGGTATAAGACATTGATTATGATGTTTGGAAGTCCTTGACACTTGAGTCTTATTGTTCCTTTGCCTTAAGATTGTAGGCTTGATTTGTTTGCCAAGTCTATTGGACTACAATTTTCTTCATGAAACTCCTCAAAGAGGTCCTTCCAGAAAGTCATGTGTTGAGTGGCTCTAATATCTAGGACCCAAACATCAAACCAAGTGGTACCGAGGAATTATTTGTCTCATAACATCTGGAAAACACATATTCACGGGTGAAATGAGCTATTTCTGGCTAGTTGGTTTGTTTCTTTTCTTTTCGTTCTTTTTGCTAATGGTAGCCTTAAATATTCTCCCATGAAGTTTTAAATTCGTGAGCCTTAAGGCTCTCTTTTCTGCCACACTATTTTTGCAAAGCAAATATTGTTTGTCATTTTGCTTCTGCCCACTATTATTGTTATTTTTGCTTCCTTGACCATAATTCCTCCCCTTGTTCTTTTGACTTCCTTTATTTTTGGAAAATGAGGCCTTGGAGAAAGAGCCCTTGAAACAATTTCCGTTTTGATTGGCATAGCATAAGCTTCTCTTGATGACTTAGTTTTTCTCTCAAATGACGTTTCTATTTCAACCATCTTTTCAACCAATTGATAAAAATTTAGAGTCTTCTTGCAAGGATTCCAAGTGGGGTGAGTAAGTAGGAAGAAGGACCTCTATGAAACCAATCGTATGTATGTCATTTTTTACACCAATCTTGCTTTATTGCATGAATTTCTGAGGCCAAACTCATAACATTCCATTCTTCAACTGAAGATTGATTAATTCCAACTGCAACCATATGAGCTTCAACTTTGAGTGAGAATCAAACAAGTCCAACTTATTGAATGCTTCCCATGCAGTATCATACCCTTGAATGTGACAAAAAACTTTTGAATCAACTGAGAACCTCATTAAGGTCAATGCTTTTAATTTTTTTTTGCTTCTTGATGTTGGCTTCTTTTACATCACTCTACCCAGGTATCTTTGCCTGTCAAAGTTGTGCCAACAATTGATTTTATTTAAGTCATTTTTTATTAAGGAGATGGAGGGGGTTCTTATCACTCCAATGAGCTCCCTTTTCGCTATACCATCGACTGATATACTAGACCTTTTGATATACCCACCCTTCCTATATACCCGTCAGTACGTGGATGAAGCTCGCACTTTTGATATACCTGTTAGTACGTGAAAAAGGTGTTAAGGTACATGAGAGAAGAATGATATGTGGTGCCTAGGTGGTACGTGAACGTGATTCGCTTTGTCAATGATACTTGATTTTTCATGTTTCTAGGATCAAATTCTCTATGCTCAAAGTCTGAGTTGTAGCTCAACAAATCGGGAGTGAACTTCCCTGCAGTAGGTGCTTGCAAAACAGCAGTCAAGTGGGTGTTTGGCAATAAATTGAAATAGGAGCTTCAAAACTGGAGGTATAGCTTCAGGGTGGTGGGTGCTCACCACTTGGTGAAATCATTGTAATTCTTGTTGGACAATTGTCCTTGATATTGCTTTGATTTCTCCTTTCTATGGGTTTTCTCCCTTATTGGGTTTCCCACCTCAAATCTTGTGTCCTCATGTGCTTGATTGTCTCTTCTTCCATGATGGCTTGCTTTGAATGGTTCATTACTTAGAAGGATAATGAATGTTTGTTGAATTGATTGCTAAGTTCATGTTTACAAGTTTTAGAAGGCACTGATTCAACCCCCTCTCAATGCTTGAATGTTCAACCACTAAGTATAGCATAGTTACTCAATAATTGGTTGGACCTTTTTGGCTCAATTTTTTTGGAGGGAAGTCATTGTCCCATAAGGCTAGAATAGGGGTCCACCATATATCTCATGCCAGATGTCTATATTTTTGGTGGTTGCTGGTTTCTTCATTTCCTTGAATGTTCGACCACTAAGTATAGCATAGTTACTCAATAATTGGTTTGACCTTTTGTGCTCAATGTTTTTGGAGGAGGGAAGTTATTGTCCCATAAGGCTAGTCGGGCAAGTCGAATAGGGGTCCACCATATATCTCATGCCACATGTCTATGTTTCTAGTGGTTGATGGTTTCTTCATTTCCTTGGATGCAGACAAACATAGTAAAAAGATAATTTTTTGTTGTTGTTGAGTGTATGGCAGGGTTGTTCATCAAGGCTTGTATCGATGCTGATACAAGCAGCTAAGTCCAGGGATAATGTTGGCAATGTTCTTCATCAGATTTGGATATGAATTAAAGAGATTGTGGGAGCTACAAAACACCCGTGATGTCATCGACATATTCAGCAAGGCAGAACAAATTATTTTTTCTTGGAATTGTGCAGTACCGTGTAGCAGTTCACGGCAATGCTGAAGACTGGATGTATAATAGACATGATCAATAGACATGTCCCTTCATAGTTGTAAATTTGTAATGTATGTAATTGGCGTTTATACTGCAAAGTAGGATGTGTTGTAAGTGTACCGTAAGAGAACATATCTGAGTATATGAGGTGTAGAAGACTGTAATGAGACGGATATTGTATTCGGCTAGACTGCCAGGTTACAGGTACGGGTATGAGTTTGGTATGCTAAAACAGATTTTTTTTTAAAACCCCTTGGTCCATTACGCTGCGGGTACATTTATACAATATGTTATTAAAAATAAAAAAAATATAAATATATATAAACCTCAGTTTCGTTCAATTTTCTAAATGAGTTGCTTTCATGTTTAAACTTTCTTGTAGTGGTCTGATAAGAAGGTTTATGAAAAAAACTCTGCAAAAGTGGGCCAGCCTCTTCAAGAAATGTTTGGACTGTTCTTTTAGAACTTAAATGTATTCAGGCTTTTAACATAATTTGAATGCTTGCTGATGAGAGAATAGCTTTATTTACATTTTGTCAAATAGTTCTTGTGCCTTGAGTATGCTTCCACATTCTGACAATGGTTGTGGAGAAGAGCTTTAAACCTGCAAGTGGCAATTGCTTAAATGCCTATTAAGACTTTTTCAACAAACCAGTTTTGTGCATATTTTTCAACACCATAGCATTCCATGAGATGACATATGAACAAGGCCTTTCTTTGAAAAGCCCTACAGCAACATTTCCTGAGCAACATTTCAATGGAAGAATTTACTATTTCTCTAATTTTTATTTATTTTGCTTGCTGGATTTTGGAAAAGTACAGTAATGCTGATTATTGTTAGAAAGTACACTTTAACCTTTATGTTTGAAGCTGCAGAAGTACTAACGTCAACAAAGAACAATGGTGCAACAAGATCTTCTGCTGCTAAGAATGACGCCATGGCAGGATTGAAGTTTGAGTGTGTTATTTTTTTTTTTTGCACTTAAAAAAAGAAGACATGGGTACGTACCCAGTATGTACCAGTACCGGTTTCTGTACCAGTTACGTTTCTGACCTGGCACAGGCCGGTACTGGATGTTTCAATGCAGTCTAGGTATTCGGTATAATAAAAGGAGATATATGTAACAAAGGTATAAGATAGCATTGATTTGAGAGTTCTGATGTAATTGGTTAAGTTTATATGAACAAAAAGAAGATTGTTTAGGCGATATCTGTGTTATGGGTATTGTATATGCTAGAATATGAGATCCACTCCATATTCCATTTAATTAAACACACAAGCTTTATATATTTCCCTCTGCGCAATATTAACTCTAGTCTAAACACCCCAAACTGCTTAAACTAATAAACCATTACATATCGACTAGACTGCACGGATACGGGTACGGGTACGGGTACGGTATGCCGATATGGCAAATTTTTAAAAATCTTGAGTACGGTACATTTTTGGGTACGTTTTATATATATATATATATAAATATGTATATAAATTATAAATTTAAAGAAGCATTTGCATACTTATTGAAATTTAATTCTCATACATTGCATACTTATTGAAATTTATTATTTCTCTATCACAGTTATTTATCTTAGTGACTGTGATAAGATTCAAGGAGTTTTGATTGTTCATGGTGACCTTCCTTGATCCACTCAGCACGATAGTATTGTCTGACATATTTCCTGAAACATCATAACTAAGCAGGAAAAATATGGATCCAAGCTGGCAGGTGGGACAATTAGTCCGAGCACGGGATAATACTCGCTGAGTTTTGGAAAGCTATCCAGTATTTTTAATTACTAATCTGTCTACAGGTGATCAAAGCTCATGATTCTTTCAGAAGATTGCAAGAAGTTGCTTGGTCCAAAAAGGTGCAAAAATGGATTTTATGAAAATAAGAAAAATATTGCCATCAATGCGTAAAGCTCGAGAAAATATACACTTTTAGAGATAACGGCACCTGAAACAGAGTCACAAAATGAAAGTTATGGCACATGCAAGTTTTTGCTGCTACATCTTCCCGGACCCTTTCCAAAAATGGCAATTTTTTTTCTGTCCTTAAAAGGAAAGAATTGCCAAAAAAGGAAAGAAACGCTGTCTTTGGCAAGTTTTTTTTGGACGGGTATGGCTGGAAACGTACCCACAGGGACAGGGTACGGTCTGGGTATGGCTTTGTTGTACCCGGACCGTACCCTGTCCTTGTGGGTACAAGCCGTACCCAGACCGTACCCTGTCCCTGTGGGTACGTTTCCAGCCGTACCCACAGCATACTGTACCCCGTACCAGTACCTGGTACGTTTCCAGGCTGGTACGGGGACCCCCAGGGCGTTTCCGTGCAGTCTAGCATATCGACATAATGTATTGCATTGTGGGTTTTTAATGCTCTTTTGTCAAATGTGCTTTGCTGTTTATAGCTAGAGAAACTCATTAAATTCCAACCTTTCTTCATCATGTGTAAAACCTTGATTTGCAAAGTTTGCGTTGTGCAATGTGAATCTTTCTGCAATTCAGTGTTTATTTTGTTGTGGGTTTCTCTCCCTTCTTTTTTTTTTCCCTAATTCCTTCATTATTTCTGTCATTCTTTACCCCTTTTTATTTCCTTTGTACTTTCAAGTTAAAACTACCCAAACCCCCAATACCCACCCACCTGTCCCATGGTGATGATTTCTCCAATGTTGCAATTTTATGCTGCTACCTGTTGGGCAAGTCAATGAAACAATCAAATAAACCTTAGTGACACAAAATCTTGCCTATAGGTATAAAAAACAAATAGTCCTGAGCATGCTGATTGTGCCGAGTATCCAAGCCACGTGGTTTGATGAGTACAAATCCAGTACAGGTATTGCAACTTTGCTACAAAGCTTGCTTAGAAGGGGCCTTGAGTGGATTATGGTTTCATTAGTGTTCTGGGGTATAAATGTTTTATTTAATTCTTATGCCAAAAGAAGCACATGCTCTCCACTGCCAAAGGCCATAGCAATATGCTTTGTGAATGCCACTTTTGAACTAAAGATAATATAGAAAAGCTCTAATGGGTACTTGGGATAGAATGCGATTTTGACATTATCAGCAGTCTCTTAATGCAGAGATAGTGAATTGGCTTTCGCGTGGCTTAGTTCGCCAGAAATGTATCAAATAGGATCCTTTTCTGATATGTCTCTTCCAAGTTCTTACATTCTAGGGATCTATTTGTTTATCCAGATTCCTTTTCGATGGTCATGTTTGCTTTTAACTTTTAAGCTATTCATGAACATTTCCTCCATGACATGGGCTGCAATTTTTTAATAAGAGCTACACTCAGCTTAATCACAGAGTTCTAAGAAGGGGAAAGGGAACTGGAAGAGAGAGTTGTGTAAATGGTATTGCATTATGACTTGTGCCTGCAACTTGCAAGGCTTTCTTGATACATAGCATATCTCGGATAACTTTCATCTAGGCTCTAGGATTCTTAGCTGTTTTTTGTTGATATTATTGATGTCATCATCCTGGCCCGTGTTTTATGGATCAAGACATCATTATTTATCTATTTATGGTTTCTATGTTTTTTCCAACTTTCGAGCAATAATATCATAAGTCTCCACCATGGTCAACACTCATTGCATCTTGCTTCTTGGCGGAAGATTATTCTTTGGCACAGCATTTGATAACTTTTCAGTGGTACATAAACCTCAATAAAATACACTCCCGAAATCAGCTAGATCACCATTGAGGCAGGACATTGAGATTGATGGCTTGAGTTTACATTGTCTCTTCAGATAAATGCTGCCCAATGGGGTAAAATGTTACTTCACATGGGGTCGCAGTTGTTTGATTGAGGTGTTAAAGAAGTGGAAAAGTGGCTGCTGCTGCAAAGAAAGTGCCAGTGTTTGTTCACTTGGGGGAGACCATAAACACTTTAACAGAAAAGGAAAAGAGTTTTTTTTTTTTGTTTTGTTTTGTTTTGCTTAGTAAGGATTGATGTAGGAGGAATGCTCAATATCCAATAAAAGCCGACTATTTGTACAAATATTTCACCTAGTTTTATTTATGTGGACTCATGCATTTTAATTACTACAGTTTTATTCCTTGGAACTGGCATTTAGACCAAAACTCTTTTTCAAGGGTTTGTTGGTCAAGGGGAGGGATTGCCTACTTATAAGGCATGGTGATGTACTTCCCTTTCTGCAGTCCAAGGTGTGTCATTTTCATTTTGTTCAATGATTCTATTTGAGATTCTGTTCCAGTTCACTGGCATTCCTTGCTCTCGGCCATTCACATAATCTTTTTTGCTCATTAGTTCTTCCTTCAAACAGTTACCTTTATGTGACACATGACATACTTTGTATTTGTTTTAGGCAAACTTGTTAATACGAGCAACTGGTTTTCTTCTTCAGATGTTTCTTAGGAGGGTTTCTAATAAAAAATATTTCTTTCACACAAAACATGCATTATGATGAGAGTCTAGCAAACGAACTCCTCGGGTTTCAACTTTAAATGTTTCATTTGTCGCAGGTCATGGCGGAAATTCTTTTTTGTTTTTATTGTGCTTGATCATGAACAAATATTTTTTGTATATTATGTTTGCTGTTATCTCAGTCTTTTAGATTGAGATTGTGATGATAAATAATCAAACCTGAATTTGAAGGTGTGATGACTAGTTCGGTAGTTGGTTACTATGGAAAAAACGAGTATTTTGGATTGAGATTGCAATGATATTAAATATTAAAATTTGAATTTGAAGGTATGATGTTGATGACTAGTTCCATTGTTGGTCACTAGTTTGTAAAGGTGTAAGGGTTCCTCTTCACAACTTTTATAGTTTCAAATGGCCGTCAATATAGCATAAAAGCATTTTCCTCTATTGATAAATGCGAGATTATTATGTTTCAGCAGATAAGCTTTTCTTCAATCACCCATTTGGCAGGATTTGCTGTCCTATGTTAGATATTTGAAATATTTTAAGCCTAGGAATAGGAACTAGAATAAGCTTTAGAGAATAAGAATTTGGTATGAAGAAACTAAACCTTGCTTTTCTAAGTTTATTAGATTTATTGTGTGCAGGTTGTGGCGTTGGTATGTGGATTTTACCATGCTAAATTTCATTCCTCCTCGAATGGAGGGGTACATAATTTTCATGCCTGGAGTTTCAACATGTATGTTACTGTTTTACTTTTAAAATTGTCTTCGCTTGCTACGAAATCATAGATAAGGCTTTGCTAAAGCTGACATCCTGCTTTTCAGTTTCTGTTACTATACCCTATTGAAAATCTGCTTTTTTGTTTATTTAATCAGGGAAGAATCTGGATGGTGGCTGTTGCCTACAGCACTTTTACTATGTAAATGTGTACAAGCTCGTTTGGTGGACTGGCATATTGCCAATTTAGAAATTCAAGATCGCAATTTGTACAATAAAGAACCAGCAAAGTTTTGGGAGTCATAAATATAATCCATATCCACATATTTTGCACTCTCTGCTTCCAAATGAACTGTAGAGGCCCGCGGTTGTCATGGGAAAACAGAGGCATACTTTTCTTCCAACATAGAGAACATTGTTTCCACCTTTCACCGATTGAATAATAGTCATACAGCATACGTGTCTCATATCATTACCCCTCCAAATTAAGGGGAGAGTTGTAGTAGCCTGTGAAGGGTACATGATGATTGACAGACTCATTTTCATCATTTCTGGTACCACCAAAATGTTCCTTCGATGTAGATATCTCTGATACTTATATTGTTATATGCTGACACTGGCAAAAGAATCATGTGGAGAATGTATATTAAATTTTTGAAATGAAATTACTCTTTTGCTTCCTATATTCTCTTGTTCTATTACTCGACCTTTATAATTGCGTGTGAAGTGGTTGATTTCTTCAATTTGTCTTTTGGGGGACACAAGCAACAAACTTTTATGCGGTGATGAAACTGAAGAATTAAATTTATAAAGAACCATTCCCCTCGACAACTTAAGATTCTCGGACATTTACACTGCAGAACTACTTCTTTCCATCTTGAAAGAATATGTTGAAGCATGAAATAAATGCTAAATTGCAGATTTATTTAGCTCGTAAAGTAATCAGTGCATCTATTAGAGACTTTTATGGATAGGACTCCAACGATGTTTGCAAAGATGGTCATTTTTTTGGTAATTCAGAGTGGGTGAAAAGGATGACCCACCTTTGGGTCAGGAGGTGAGTAAAAGCAGATCAATCACTAAGAATTCAGAAGCAGAAAAAGGGAGAGAAAGAAGGTTCTTTCTTATTTTCTTTACTGTTTGACCTTCTCCATCGACAATTTCTCCATACGCTACAAATTCTGGCGTGGATGAAATTTTGAAAATAGACAGCTGAAGAATTTGAATTGCCTGTACTTCGTGAAGGTGTAGATTTTTTTTTTCCCGCCTGGACATGGCTTCTGAAATGATTAATATATTAATGTCCAACGACCATTACAGGTTAATAGGATTGCAAGATTAATACATTTCAAATAGTAAGCAATAGAGAAAAATGACGTAAAATGTAACATACAACACGATAGTTAAATTGCTGATATATTTCTTCCAACAACCCATGAATGTTGAGTAGAGTAATAGGTCCGTTTGTGTCGATAAGTAAACTGTGTAGTAGATCATCCTCTAATAAATACAGCTATGCATATTTGACGCTTATCACGGACTCATTGAAAATTACAAAATAGGCTTAATTTTGGTTCATTATTGCGAAATTTATATAGGCTGAGCCCATTAGGAATTAAATCAAAACTTCAAACCTAGTGAATGCCCTAAATAAACAATTTAAAAAAACCAATTAAAATATACACATTACATTTAATTTATTATTGGAACCTGCCTTTATATTAATAATACAAAAGAGTTACAACAACAGGGTGACTGGAAATTCACGGTCTAAAATCAAAATGCCACTAAAACACGAGAAAAGCCAAAAAATAAAGTAACCACAATACCAGAAAATCACATAACTAAAGAATTAGGCACATGGGGCAACAACACTAGGCAGTGAAGGAGGATCATCTTGTTGAGGGATGAACCCCCCACAGTGTTCCTCAGAAGGAAGATCAATTGCCCAACCGTCAGGATTTGACATTTGGTGGAGAGTTTCCAAAATTGTCCCCTCGAGGAGAGTACCAGTTGGAGGAGTTAGTCATAGCCTTACCTTGAGGTGGTGGGTTCTAGCCCGGTCCAGAATTGGACAGAGTAGGACGGCCCCGAGGAGGGGAAGGACGTTGAATGCGACAGAGCACGAGGACAGGTGGTGGAGCATGGGCATCTTTTGGAGGAACTTGTTTCATAGTGCAAGGAGTGCTCCAGTATTACATCTAATTCATAAAAAAATGTTGCAAAAAAAAAAAACTAACGACACTCAGAAATATTTTAATAGCATTTGAAACATTTTGTGATTCAAGAAAATACCACTAAGATAAACATTTCAATATTATTATTTATAAAAATAAATGAAATATAAATTCAATTAGTTAGAAGTCACTTCATAACTTATTTTGAATTAACCAATTGAGGAAAAAACTATTGTAAAAAATTAACTAATAATTATATGTAATTATTTTTATATAGATAATAAAGGATTGGAGGGTGAGGTTTACAAAAAAAAGTCGTTCAAATTTGCTTTGTGGAGGGGAGACCGATTCAGGGTTCAAAATTGAGTCCGTCATATTTTCTGACAGGTTTCCCCTCAAACTTGTCAGAAAAGGGTGGATAAAAATCAAAATGTAAAATCGTTTGACAATAGAGAAGTGCAAGTTACTTTTAGAAGTGTCAAAAGAAGGGCTATGGTAAAAAAATCTTGTCAGTAATTTGTGTGAAAATTTTAAATCTTATTAAATATTTTTGATGACTTCTACAAACAACAATCTCCTTTAGTTTTCCAAGTTCTACGCATGACTCACTAATATGTTAGACAAAGATATATTAATCAATTATCAAAATTTTTAATATAATAAATATACTACTACTATAATACTATTAAGGTTAAATCCAAAGTTTCTAGCAAGTTGGTGATGTCATCTCAACGAATACTTGAGCACAAATCCCTAAAAAGCAAATATTTAATATTACTGTTTAGGGTTCTGGCCTTTGTTTGGGATTCATTCAAATGTTTTATTCGTCGCCTTGTACTTTTTTCTGCTTCTTTGTTGCAGGAGCTGCCTTGAGAGGTAGAGGACAGACCTAGGATTGACTTGCACACAAATACCTATCCACTTGGGAGTCTACACAACATGATTTACAATAAATCGAGCATGCAAAGTTGCCACGAGCTCGGATATGGAATGAGATGGATATCTGAAGATGGGGAAGAGCTTGGAGAAAATTGTTAAAGTAATCTCAAAGGGTGACTTAATACATGACTCACAATGTAGGGTGTTGAGCAGGCTCTATGGGTGCCACGTTGGTGCCAAAGGGTGGGATTGGCTCGCAATGGTTTTGATCCATATCGCCCAAATCAATTCAAGCTCGGTGTGTAGACAAGCCAAAGGCTGAGATGATTGGATTAGCTCGATTTGTATGCAATGGAGAAGGAGCTTGAGGAAAAGGTAGTTGGAGCTTACTTTTAGGCAAAACAAAAGTTGAGCCATTTGAGGAGATCACTCATTATGACCCTCGTAAAGAAGAACCGAGCTAAGTGTCAAGTTATTCCCTAATGCAAATGTTGATTGGACCTATCCAAGATGGTAAAATGTAGGGCAAAGGAGAGAAGCTCGTTGCAGAGGGGGAAAACAAGTAGAGATAAACTTCTTTGTCCATGGAAAGCACCCCTCCAATTCATCATTGGTATCTTCTCTCTAACCATTGTTCAATACCAGTGATGTGGAGGCCAACAAGAATTTTATATTTATAGTTGTGCTCAAGACAACGCGACTCAACTATATTCCTAAGGAGTTGAGGAAGAGGGTTGTCGACATATTCATGGAGGATTATGAAGGGTGTGTCTCTTTAATTAAGTAGTCTAATTTGGTAATACATAATTTGTGTGTAGTAGATGTAAATGCATATTGTGTACAAGGTAAACTCTTTGCTATGGAATCTAACCAAGAATATCTTGATGTATCTGACGGTGACATAGTTAGTGTGGGTGTTTTAATGCATGGATGCATATTTTTCGTTAATTTAGTTCAAAACAATCTAATTTAATGCATTTTACTAATTAAAATTGATATGGGTTTTAATTTTGGTGGTTAAAATCCAAATGATTTTTTTTATTGAAATTATAAAATCCAAAAGGGTTTTAATTTTAGCATTAAAATCCAAGTAGAAGTTAAACTTAATTTATTTTATTATTTACAATTTTTCCACAATAATTTTGATAAGAGGTCCTAGCGTACCACACACACTTGGATGGGTTTGGTGTGTTTACTAATCAATGTGTCTTCTCATCTAATTTCAATTGTTTGTTTGTTAATGCTTATTGTAGTTATGATGATTTTTAGCAAATTCGAATATTGCAAATTTGGGACATCATAATTTGATTATTTTACTAGTTTAAATACATCTTAATTTTACACCATTCTCATTTAGGGGCCATTTTGTTTAGAGCTACCAATCAATTGGTACTTGAATTTTTTAAAACAATTTCTCATTTAAAAAAATATTCTTAATCTTTATGACGTGTAAAATGTTCTTAATCTTCCACTAAGTCCATCTTGTTTATGTTTTCTTGTCCTAGCTATTTATCTGGATACATATAAATAATTATGCAATGTCAAAAAATATAAAATAGCAATCACATGTGTACAATGTAATGTGAATGCCAAATGATATATGCTTTTTGATTTAGAGGGATAGTTACTACTTTTGTAGTTGATGTTGATAAGGGCTTTGATTGTTTTTGTAAGTGTGGATATCACTTCATTTAAAGGTTTCATCTCTACATTTCAAATTTGTTACAAATTCATACATATACATTTACAAATCTCATATCATGAGTGGTAGCATTTTGCTGAGTAGTTTATTTGAACTAAACATGAATACATGAAGACTTTCGTACACTTGATAAGGCGTGTGATTAATAGTGGTATTGTAGGAATATAGATGAAACATTACATTGAAAGGTTGTATGTGTACATTTAAATTTGTTACAAATTCTTACTTAAAACGCTACAAATCTTATATCACGACATCTCAACTAAACATGTATACATGAAGACCTCCGTACATTTGCAACTACGCTCTTTTGCAAAATATTCTTGACATCATAGCCAAGATTCAGAGCTCAAAAATCTCAGACTTCAAACATTGAGGATGTTGAATTATGATTATAAACTCAACCTAAATTCAACACTTACACAGAACCTTCAGTTGCATATTCATTATAAAAAAACAAATATTGAGCAAGGACATGGTACCATCGGCCAACATCATTTGACATCTAGCGATCATCCACAAATATTTAAAAAGAGGTGACAAAGAAGGTGTATGTCCTCTTTGAAGTAAATAGTGAGGTATCTAGTTTACTTGATCCTTGAAAATGGGGAATGATGGCCTGAGACATACATTGGCTAATATTAGAGGTATGTTAAGAGGTTCCACAAGTTAAGAAGATAATATACATCATCTTAGATGATCCTAAATCTTCAAGAAGGAGATCATACATTTGTGAAAATGTTATGAGATCTAAAGTTGTGCAGAGATGCTAATACCAAATTTGGTTGGTTCAGTGTGTTAATTGCATTCTATAGTTATGTAGATACTGTGTGAAGATCCTAGTTGCATACCACTGATAAAAATGATGTATATGAGTTTACCAAGACATGGGGAGTACATGTTCTTACTCCATGAAGGTAACTCATGTGTGTAGAAAAGAAAATCTCTTCAAAAGGTTGAAGCCTGAAATGAAAGTAAGTGATATTTTTGACAAGATCCTTGTTCAAATAAAGAGAAAAGATGTGGCTCAAGGTGCAATCATTGTGTATGGTTCAAATTAGCTAGGGGGAGTATGTATTTTTACCAAACAAATATTGAGCAAGGAGATGGTACCATCGGTCGGCATCATCTGACATCCAACGATCATCCACAAATATTAAAAAAGAGATGCAAAAATAAAAGCCTTAATTGAAACGTAGATCAAATACCAACTAATCTACCAACGGTTCTAAAATTTTCTATCATGGAGTTGCAAGTAACAAGGCACAAGTACATGGATTTTTTCACTCTGATTTTGGTGAGGATGTGGACAAGGGAAGGTCCAGAAGTGTTTATATTTTCTGCCTGTTCGGGGGGAGTTGGAAGTTGGAAGAGGCAAGATACAATTGCCCAATCTAGTACATGGGCAAAATACATTGTCGTTGCACAAGCTTAAAAAGAAATGGTTTGGTTACAATGGGTGGATATTGATTTCAAACAGAGGCCCATGCCTTATGGTGTGATAATCAGAGTACTATTGATTTGACAAAGAAACCCAAGTTCCATTAAAAAACAGAGAATATCAAGGTAAACTTTCACCATATCAAAGAAGTGGGAGAGGCATGTGAGGTGACAATTAAATTTTGTTTTAGTAGCAATTCTTCTTTATGATTTTATCTACCCTGCTCTGTATTTAACAGTGTTCTGATGTCAATAGAAACTTTACTCAGTACCCTGTATTTAAGTCATGTGTAGACGTTTTTTCTATTTTTAGTCAGTATTTTAAATGTTGCCGGGTTGAAGACCATTAGTTTTCCAAAGCTTGTGATTTTGAAGAGCAAAAAATGTATTGACACACAATTTTGCTTATATTATACCAGTGACTACATACAGTCAAATTTTACGTAATCATAAGAGGATAAAATTTCAATTCCAAAGCTACTTCACACTACCCTCATCTATACTTCTACTCGAGCAAATCCTAATCGAAAAATCAGCCTGTAACCCTAGTCTACATGCGGCAAGTTTGTGGGTACATTTGAAGACTACACATGTTTAATAAAATAAGGAAAACAGAGGATAAAGTGTAACCCAATACTGCTATAAAAAAAAATGAAGAAGCCTGGACATTGCGATGCAGGAGCATCTGGATTCATATGCAATATTGTATCAAAAAATACTTAAAGATTAGAAATGAGTTACTTGTGCAGCCTTTTTGTGTGTGCAACCCTTGATTGTAGAGGGATAAAGACTTGTCTCTTCGTAGATCTTAAGCATGTGCAAAGGATTCCTTTGATTCTACAAATCCCTTGTAAACAAGATCACATAACTTTAAAGAGAGAAAACTCACCGCATCATGTAAAATTATTAAAAATAACAAATCTGCAAAAATAACCACTAAAAAAACAAAATTGTTAAAAATATCAAATCTACAAAAATAACCACTAAATAAAATAAAATTGTTAAAAAATAGCAAAACCGTCACCCAAGCCGTCAAATTTGGCACAGTCCCATGAATGTCCGCAAAGCCTTTTCCCATAGGAGTACACCTTCAGCGTAATAACCATTATGGATTATGGACGGGTTCCTTTTCGGTGGGTGATTCTTCACCTTTTGTCTGTTAGACTAAGCCACTTCCAAATGTAATGGTCAAATTTAACCCATGGGGCATTTTGGTGCACACCATAGGCCCACTACCTCTTGACCTAGTGATAGTAACCCCTCAGGTCATATGGAGAGGTTTGCCCCTTTAAGAATGCACACATTGACACTATGGGTACTTGATGCTTATATGTGTAAAACCTACTAAATCTAAGGTCACTGTCAATGATGTCTCTAACACCAAAGAACTCCAATGGAAATCACCTGAGCGTACAAATACGAAGTTGACTGTTGCTTTGCATATTATATTACAACTTCTTGAGAGAAATCTTATTACGCCTCCTCCTCCACTCAACTTGGATCCATCGTGTCCTAAAGGTCAAAATTACAACGAATTTTTTTGATGAGTCTATCATCAATGTGTCGATCATTCTACAAATAGGTGTTTCAAACTTCGCACTATCATCCAATATCTTCTCGATGGTAGCAAAATTGAGATTCCAGATCCTACGGCCTCTGCACCATTCAATGAAAATCATAAGCTCAAAATATTCAATAATGCTCTTCCAAAGCATTACAAGCAAGCAGGCGACTCCTCGGAAAATCATACATATCGCGCATTGCCTCCTCTTGCCTCATGGGCTCTTGATTTTCTAGCTGCTCACACTGACACATCCCCACCACTCATTACTTTTTATGTCTATGATTATAGCGATACTTTTTCTTCTAATCACTTACACATTACTTCATCTATTGGCTCGATTTCTATTGATAACACTCTAGTTAATCCATCATGGCCCATTAACGTATGTTCCATTGCACTCCTTGTTGCTATTGGCTATCTACTATCACAAATTTCATATCCAAATTCCCAATTTGTATAGTTTTGTTCAGCTTCCAGTCATTGTCGGTCCTCTCACCATGTTGGTGCCTTTTTCTGGTGGCACCATCACTCGAAGGGTGTGACATGCTCTTAGGTATCACTTGACTCTGTAAAATTAGGCTATTATCTTCATGAACCATTTATGTCTAAAATTTATTCACAACAACCAAGTCATTTCTATCAATAGTGTTCCACCATGTATGCCATGGCCATAACATCCTCTTGAGGTTTCCATTGCGTCAGCTAAAGAACCTACGTCCTTGTAGCCTCTCCAAACTAAAGCACAATCTGCTCTTAGCTCTCCTGTTCGCACTTGGCCTACACGGTCTTATAAGTATGCTATTCCATCACATTAGTCTAGGTCCACTACTCACGCCATTCCTTCACATTGATATACATAACCGCCTCATTCTCCTGAACACATGTGTCCATCACCTGTGCATTAAGCTATACACACTCCTATACATTGGTGTACCTCACCTCCCCGTTTCGCTACACAGGTGTTTAACACCTTCGCATTACACTCATAGGTCGGATGCATGTATGCTTCATTCACTTGCGCAACTTTTATCTCATATAATACCCCTCTTAGTGCATGATCACACGCCTTCATCACCGCAAGCATTAAGTAGAGGACCTTCATCCTTTACTTTCATTGGATAGCTCATTCATCATCACACACTTCGGGGAGACATCACACGTATCTTCTACCCCCTCCTAGCATTGAAACACTTCTTATTCCCGACTCACTCCACACACACGACATACATTAGTATCGACATTCCCCAATGACACACTCTTGTTGTTTGGTTCACACATGATTGTTAAGGGCATACTATCTACATGAGCCTCATACACTACACACTCAACATTACACGCTACATACTTCACATCGCACATTATAAACCTATGACATCTTCTCTCGCAGACTCTACTATTTTTACGTCTTATTCACTCTACACGTTCACGACATATCTTTCTTACATCTACTACTACGCGTTGCGCTCACTATCCTATAACACACTCTAGTTCCATGGTTCATACTAGACTATTGAGGGTTTATATCTCAAATGGACCTCACCACACTCACGCATTGAATCACTTGCTCATTCACTTACACTCTTTTCAGTTTCATGATCACAAATTTTTTGTACATAATTCAAACCATTTCCCGATGACACACTCTTGTTTACGGTTCATTTTTGACTACTAAGAGGTCATATCCAAAATGAACCTCGTTTCATGCATACACATCAACTCAGGGGGCACGTTGCTCCTATCATTCACACTGCATTCCATTATGTACCATCCACATCATAGTGCATATCTTGGTTGCATATACTCTTTCTTACTTCTTCTTACATGTTCACTTTTTTACACATGCTAGAGAGATATCTTGTATGTCATTATATTTATCATACACACATGAGCGTTCACTTTCCTTTCTATTTGTGATAGCAAATTCTAAGGATATATTACACACAACACAGATGCTTGACGCGGTACCTATTACCAGTCCCACAACAGCTCCTAGGGGAATCCACTTTCATACACTATAAGTGTTATTGTTTCATTTGTCATAACACTTTACTTTAGTGGATTATACACTCATTGAATTAATTCCTATCTTTCAAACATGCTAACGAGTGCTTCATGTGCAACATTTGTTATGCAAGACTTTTTGCTTCCATGGTTTTCTATTACATTGTTTGTCATTGCTTGCTCTTTGTATGTCATTGCTTGCGGGATTTTCCCTTTGTCTTGTGTGCACATTTGTCTTCTTTTGGCCTAGTCAGCCTCGATGGTCTTGTGACATTGTGAGTGGTGTCCCATGTTTGCAACTCACTTTTTGCGGTCTACATTGTCTTCTTGCATGATACTTTTCTTGCATCTTAGCTTACACATTGTGTGTGTAGTTTACACTTTGTCTTCTACAGGTGCGTTTGTATTTTATTGTAATAACACTTTTCTCCTATCCACTTTGTTTGTGTGTGCCTTGGTTTCTACCAAGCACATTCCCTTCCCCCTACAGGGCATAATTTCAGCACAACAGTTGGTCCTCTTTTGGGCCACATACTCCTATGACGTCGCATGCACCCCTTACAAGGGGGGAATCATTTGGGTGAATCAGTCATCCCATACAATGTCATACAGTCACAGTTACTCACAACACAATACCAATATAACATAGTCGTTAGTCTCAGACATGGCTCAGAATTAGACTTGGGTCCTTAGCACAACACAAACAATATCACCTAGACCAAAATAGTAGTGCTAGTGCCTAGGCACCCTTGACCCTTCATGGATGTTTGTGACTAGGGGGTAAGTTACATAGTACTTGGCAGTGCATCACAGTCCACAAAATTCCACACAGTGGCTTTTACAGGGCACTTAATCCTTAGCACTCGAATGCATGCACTACACAACACTTTTTACTTTCGTGTTGGATCAAATTGTTTGAATTTTACACAACATCTACAGTGGTGTTATACATTATGGGAAGCAGTTAAAGGTTGGAGTATAACACTAGAATTTTCTTTGTATAATTCTTCCATGACTTGGCGTGAAATCACCCCAAAAACTCGAGGCTGATGCAACTGACGTGGGATCATTCGAAAAAATTGTTCTTCTAAAACATCTTCAGGATCCTTTCTAAACCCTTTTTCTCATCACGGATCAGGTGCACATGTTCCCTTTTCACATTTTTTTACATTTTACATATTTTCCTTACATACGTTTTACACATTTTGATCATATACACACATATTTGACTACTTGTTCATTCTTCTCTTTTGCAGGTCTGTCGTTATCGGAAGCCGTAGTCACATTACATCAACATCATCACAACATCAACAACAACAATCGACATTGATAACATGTACAATCACAACATCTACACATGCGTTTCTGCCCTAGGGTCATTTTCATCATCACTTTTTATATTTTTTCCTCCTTAACATCCACGCTTCACACTTTTATCACTCCACACTTTTTTCTTGTCCCTCAGCACGCTTTCATCATCGATCTACATGGTTATCAGGTATGCATCTCTTATCTACTTTATGTTATCGAACATTCACTCAAAAACATAAAGTGGGGGAAAATGTAGACACAAAATCACACACTTTGGGGTATCTATTTAGTCATGATCGCATACTACTATTCATATGATTCATAAGTAAGAAAAGTACTAATTAAACTCATGTCTTTGACCACCTTTCTTTGATTTCTATTGCCACTTTTGGTCTTGCTCCCTTACTTTCTCAGTATTCCTTTTTACACCTCAGTATTTATCATTTTAGACACCAGCGCCTAGCCAGGATGCCAGCACCAGACACCCTCATCCCCTCTAGGCACCCCTAACCTCAGTAAAATTTGTTCACATCTTTTGGATCCTTTCTACCTGTTTAAGCATCTTATCTTTTTGGTAGTCGACCTTTTCAAGGTTAATCATGAAATTTAAGTAAGAGAATCATATAAATATAAAGGTATGTGATCATAATAAAGGACTAAGCACTAAGCATTAGCTATCACCACCTAAGGTTACATCCATCACACATTTAAGAGCTCCATTGCATACATCTAGTGCTATCCAATAGATAAAAGGGATGGTTATTCTACATACACTTCATAGGAGGGGAGTTCATTCTATTCCATGCACACATCTATTACATTTATTTACATCTAGCTACTTTGCTTGCTATCAAGTGCGACATGCACAAGAGCCACCTAGGGCACAATTCCACACACACACATAAAACTACATTGGATTTGAGATGTAGTGCAATACTCATTCGTAAGATCGCCATTGTGACAACTGAGGACAATCTGACCCGTCATTCTGCATCTTTTTTTTTAAAGATTTGAGGTCTCTTTGAGGGTTTTGCAGGTCATTACTTCATTGTAGTTTCTAGCGACTTCAGCGATCATTGTGCGACCTCAAAGTGACCAAAGGACAACAACAAGGAATACCTCGAGGCCACTCAGAGGAGGTTTTCAAGATATTTCCACAGAATTAGGCACCCAAAAAAGGTCTAGGGCGCCTACAGGCGCACCTATCCAACCTATTCCCCCCTCTCTATATTTTATCAATCTTCGTTGCGACAGTCAGTCCTTTGGATTTTCTAGTTTTCTAGATCTTTACACCTTTGGGACCTCTGCGAATCAACTAAGAATTTTTACTCTCTCTTTGCACTTAAGGCTTCATACTTTCATGCTTAATTTTTTGGGTTAATTTAAGTACTTAATTATTTATTTATTTATTGTTGCAATACCAATAAAATTAGGCATATATTTCCACATTTAGCTTAATCAACCTAGACTTGGGGTCAACCACTTTTGGTTTCTTTGCATGAATTGTTTATTGCCAAAGATTCCTTGTTTCATGCCCACATGACCATCCAAGTCCCAAGAAAACCAAGACAAAGAGTTTGTGACCCAACCATACCGCAACCGAACATTATTATATAATTGACTGATATGTATTAGGGCCTTAAAAAACACATCTTCCAAACCACTCCCGTCCCACCTAGCATCATCCAACGGCTAATTTCTTTGAACGATGAGGCAGATAACGCCAACGAGTTCTGGGAAAACCATCCCCATCTCTCATCTCATATTCATGACCCTATCTAGAGAACAATTTACGAGAGACGAAGGACGATTCCCTCACATTCCATAGCCAGTTCGAGGTTTATTTGGCCTTACAGACATTGATTGAAATCTTCGTGTGACCATTATTATTGATCGTTCCATTTCACTTAAGCAGGTTAGACAGGTGTTCATTTCCCTTAACGAGAAAATGCCCATTATGCCCATTGAGGAAGTTTGTTTGCCTTGATTTGTCTGGTATCCATTTTTGATTATTCCATCTATCCCACCTATTCCCAGTTAAATCCATTTCATATCCATCTATCTACTTCATCCTGGTCAACCTGGCATGACCTTGGGAGGTCTTGTGCGCTTAGGAGTCACATGTTGATTCTAAGGCATAAAACCATCTCCGTTTATAAACCAATATTGAGGGGGCATTTTTGAGTTCCCCTGAAGCTCGAAAAAATTAACGATACGAGGCCTTGTGTGTCTGTCTTCTGAAAATAGTGGCTTTCATCCCATATAGCCAAATGAAGGTGGTAGTGTGATAAATGGCATCTCGCCACCACTCAAGCAATCCATTCGCTCCAGTGGGCCTGCCCACAAGGTTCCAAATGCACTTAATATGCTCCAATGTTTAGGCATGGTGAAGATGGTTGGTGTTAAGATAAAATTGTGAGCTTCTAGGTTTAGGACGGGAAGAGAGTCACTTGATAGAAAAAAAATTAGGTAAGTGATAAAAAATACACAGATCTTTAATGAAATATATAAGACGTGGGAACTTGGATGAGAAGGAGAACAAACGTTGCTAAGAAAGGAGAGCATGATCACACCCTTTGACAACCATATCCTGACCTTATCAAAATAAGACCAAGTGAACTAGGAGGAGGAAAAGGTAAAACACGATGTTGATTGGGATCATAAAGGCCTAGGTTATTGTGGATGTAAAACCACGCTTCACACTCGCAAGCACACAATCACATTGAAAATCGACCTACTTTATCATCTATAGATTTAACGATGTTAAAATTATCACACACGATCCAATGAGCATTAGGGAAAGAGTCAACAAGCCACCACCATATGGATAATCGTTCAACCACATTATTGGAGGCATACAAATTAACAATCCTGATAATACAACTATCATAATAGAAAAGGATCCACACCACTCACTGAGTGTGGTTAGAACCCTAAGAAACAATGTTCATTCTAAGAGAGATTAGGGGGGCTAGCAGGGTAATGACACCACCACGTTTAGGCTCATGATTAGAACTATGAAATATAGTGCCAAAATAAATAGTACAAGTTGTAGAATGAAGTAAAAAGCCAACAATCTTTACTTCTTGAAGAAAAATAACTTGCATATCACGAAACTTGTGACAATTTTCCCTAACCATGTAGTGACAGTTCGATTCAGTTAGGCCGTGAGCATTCCTAGAGAAGAATAACATTGGGAAACATCATGGTTCATGTCGTTTCCCTTTGTGAGGCTTTTTAAAATGGAGAATTTGTTAGCATAAGAAAAATACCTTTGAGAGCTCTGTAAGTAATCAATGATTTGAAAGGGGCGGTGAAAAAAGAGGTATTGCAATTTGACTAACTTACCTAACCCCACTGTCCTCCAAGAAAACAAAGCTCCTTATCTCTTATGTTCTAAGAGATCCCAACTCAATTTTCCTATAATACAATGAGTATCCAATTTGTTCAAAACTCGTATATTGGTTCAAGGATACCTATTAACTTTATAGGAGTCTATTGTTCCTAATGACAAGGATTCTAGCTCCTAACTTTCCTTCACAGGTAAGTTGATGGAATACAGTGTTGGTTTGGTCCAATTAGGCCTGAGGTAGTACTCTGTCATGGTTTTAATCATTTAAAAATACTTTGAAATACAAATAAGGGGTTTTACTTACACCCTTTAACCTCCTTATGTAATATTGAAGGATTCAAGACCTTTCAAACAATACAACTTATGTTTCCTTTGTAACGAGACTTCTTTTGCTAACCTTGCACGAGTGTGTTCTAGAACGGTCACAAATTTCTCTCAAACCACGAAATGAATCAGTCTAATTCTTTTTTGCAACATCTTCACAACCTGTCCACAGATAAATCTTCCAAATTTTAGAATTTTTGGATGGTTAACTTTTGAGATAGGTGGTTTTTCACTTAAGAAACCCTAGCTATAGGGTTTAGTTGATTGTAACAGCATGAGAGGTAGTTTTTGTGGATTTATTGCTTGCTTTCTTCTCTTGTTTGAAACTAAAAACTTCACAATGATGCTCACACTTCCTAGAGGCTCTCCAATCCCTCAACACACTTTTAAAAACTTCATAAAATCTCTGTAATTCAAGTTTCTTGCAAAAATATACCCTGTTTTGTTTTGTCTTCTTTGTATTAACTAAACATTGTACCATCTATTCATTCAATCACAAAAGGAAGATCATGAAAACCACAAAACATGGGATATTTACTTCCATTAACAAGAGATTGCACAATACAAGTTTTCTCATCAATTACACACACAAACTCCTTCACTTCCCTGTAACATACACGCAAAACAAAACATGACAATACCTCTTTTTCTTATCTTGAAGTTTCTCTTCTCTTTTCCTAATGGTCACTACACAATTGTTTGAGGCTAAATAGTTCTGTGAACATTCAAAGCATTAAACTTATTAGTAACTTAAATAGCTCGATATTGATTGGAGCCTTCGAGCATTCATCCTTGCTGATCGATCTATCACACCAGTCCAAGTTAGAAGGGCCTTCTTTGCCTTAGATTCACAAATTCCACTAGTGCGTGTTGAAGACATTAGACTGCCTAACTAGTTTGTCTGCATATTCTACCCCCACCGGCTGTCTCGGCACGACCTCGGTAGGTTGGGTACGCGGAAGAGTTACTTGTTGATTCTCACGCTCGCCTGTCACTTTTCCGACGTACAATACCACACACACTTGGATGGGTTTGGTGTGTTTACTAATCAACATGTCTTCTCATCTAATTTCAATTGTTTGTTTGTTAATGCTTATTGTAGTTATGATTATTTTTAGCAAATTCGAATATTGTAAATTTGGGACATCATAGTTTGATTATTTTAGTAGTTTAAATACATCTTAATTTTACACCATTCTCATTTAGGGGCCATTTTGTTTAGAGCTGCCAATCAACTGGTAGTTGAATTTTTTAAAACAATTTCTCATTTTAAAAAAAATTCTTAATCTTTATGACGTTTAAAATATTCTTAATCTTCCACTAACTCCATCTTGTTTATGTTTTCCTATCCTAGCTATTTATCTGGATACATATAAATAATTATACAATGTCATAAAATATAAATAACCATTATGGATTATGGACGAGTTCCTTTTCGATGGGTGATTCTTCACCTTTTGTCTGTTAGACTGAGCCACTTCCAAATGTAATGGTGAAATTTAGCCCATGGGTCATTTTGGTGCACAACATAGGCCCGCTACCTCTTGACCTAGTGATAGTAACCCCTCAGGTCATATGGAGAGGTTTTCCCCTTTAAGAATGCACACATTGACACTATGGGTACTTGATGCTTACATGTGTAAAACCTACTAAAGCTAAGGTCACTTTCAATGATGTCTCTAACACCAAATAACTCCAATGGAAATCGCCTGAGCATACAAATACAAAGTTGACTGTTGCTCTGCATATTATATCACAACAACTTCTTGAGAGCAATCTTATTATGCCTCCTCCTCCACTCAACTTGGATCCATCGTGTCCTAAAGGTCAAAATTACAACGAGATTTTTCAATGTGTCGGTCATTCTACAAATAGGTGTTTCAAACTTCGCACTATCATCCAATATCTTCTTGATGGTAGCAAAATCGATATTCCAGATCCTATGGCCTCTGCACCATTCAATGAAAATCATAAGCTCAAAATATTCAATAATCCTCTTCCAAAGCATTACAAGCAAGTAGGTGACTCTGGAAAATCATACATATCACGCATGGCCTCCTCTTGCCTCAGGGGCTCTTGATTTTCTAGCTTCTCACACTAACATATCCCCACCACTCATTACTTTTTATGTCTATGATTATAGTGATACTCTTTCTTCCAATCACTTACACATTTTTTCATCTATTGGCTCGATTTCTATTGATAACACTCTAGTTAATCCATCATGGCCCATCAATGTATGTTCCATTGCACTCCTTGTTGCTATTGGCTATCTACTATCACAAATTTCATATCCAATTCCCAATTTGTATAATTTTGTTCAACTTCCACTCAATATCGGTCCTCTCACCATGTTGGTGCCTTTTTCTAGTGGCACCATCACTCAAAGGGTGTGACATGCTCTTAGGTATCACTTGACTCTGTAAAAATTAGGCTATTATCTCTATGAACCACTTATGTCTAAAATTTATTCACAACAACCAAGTCATTTCTATCAATAGTGTTCCACCATCTATGCCATGGACATAACATCCTCTTGAGGTTGCCATTGTGTCAACTAGACAACCTACGTCCTTGTAGCCTCTCCAAAATAAAGCATAATTTGTTCCTAACTCACTTGCTCACACTTGGCCTACACAGTCTTATAAGTATGCTAGTCCATCACATTATTCTAGGTCCACTACTCACGTCATTCCTTCACATTGATATACATAACCGCCTCATTATCCTGAACACATGTGTCCATTACATGTGTATTAAGCTATACACACTCCTATACATCAGTGTCCCTCACATCCCTGTTTTGCTACACAAGTGTTTAACACCTTCGCATTACACTCATAGGTCACATGCATATATGCTTCATTCACTTGCGTAACTTTTCTCTCATATAATACCCCTCTTAGTGCATGATCACACACCTTCATCACTGCAAGCATTAGGTAGAGGACCTGAATCCTTTACTTTCATTGGATATCTCATTCATCATCACACACTTCGGGGAGACATCACACGTATCTTCTACCCCTCCTAGCATTTAAACACTTCTTATTCCCGACTCACTCCACACACACGACATACATTAGTATCAACATTCCCCAATGACACACTCTTGTTGTTTGGTTCACACGTGATTGTTAAGGGCATACTATCTACATGAACCTCATACACTACACACTCAACATTACACACTACATACTTCACATCACACATTATAAACCTATGACATCTTCTCTCGCAGATTCTACTATTTTTACGTCTTATTCACTCTACATGTTCATGACATATCTTTCTAGCATTTACTACTACGCGTTGCACTCGATATCCTATGACACACTCTAGTTCCACAGTTCATACTAGATTGTTGAGGGTTTATATCTCAAATAGACGTCACCACACTCACGCATTGAATCACTTGCTCATTTTCTTACACTCTTTGTAATTTCATGATCACAACTTTTTCGTACATAATTCAAACCATTTCCCGATGACACACTCTTGTTTACAGTTCATTCTTGACTACTAAGAGGGCATATCCAAAATGAAACTCATTTCATGCATACACATCCACTCGAGGGGGCACGTTGCTCCTATCAGTCACACTACATTCCATTATGTACCATCCACATCATAGTGCATATCTTGGTTGCATTTACTCTTTCTTACTTCTACTTATATGTTCACTTTATTACACATGCTAGAGAGATATCTTGTATGTCATTATATTTATCATACACACATGAGCGTTCACTTTCCTTTCTATTTGTGATAGAAAATTCTAAAGATATATTACACAAAACACAGATGCTTAATGCAGTACCTATTACAAGTCCCACAACAGTTCATAGGGGAATCCACTTTGATACACTATAAGTGTTAATGTTTCATTTGTCATAACACTTTACTTTATTGGATTATACACTCTTTGATATACTTCCTATCTTTCAAACATGCTAACAGGTGCTTCATGTGCAACATTTGTTATGCAAGACTATTTGCTTTCATGGTTTTCTATTACATTGTTTGTCATTACTTGCTCTTTGTATGTCATTGCTTGCGGGATTTTCCCTTTGTCTTGTATGCACATTTGTCTTCTTTTGGCCTATTCAGCCTCGATGGTCTTGTGACATTATGAGTGGTGTCCCATGTTTGTGACCCACTTTTTGCAATCTACATTATCTTCTTACATGATACTTTTCTTGCATCTTAGCTTGCACATTGTCTGTGTAGCTTACACTTTTTCTTCTATAGGTGCATTTGTATTTTATTGTAATAACACTTTTCTCCTATCCACTTTGTTTGTGTGTTCCTTGGTTTCTACCAAGAACATTCCCTTCCCCCTGTAGGTCACAATTTTAGCACAACAATCAGTTCTGTTTTGGGCCACATACTCCTTCTGTGACGTCACATGCACCCTTTACGAGAGGGGAATCATTTGGGTGAATCATTCACCCCATAAAATGTCATACGATCACAGTTACTCACAACACAATACCAGTATAACATAGTCGTTAGTCTCAAACATCGCTCAAAATTAGACCTGGGTCCTTAGCACAACACAAACAATATCACCCAGACCAAAATAGTAGTGCCTAGGCACCCCTGATCCTTCCTAGATGTTTATGACTAGGGGTTAAGTTACATAGTACTTGGCAGTTCATCACAGTCGACAAAATTCCACACAGTGGATTTTACAGGGCACACAATCCTTAGCACTCGACATGCATGCACTGCACAACAATTTTTACTTTCGTGTTGGATCAAATTGTTTGAATTTTACACATCTACAGTGGTGTTATACATTGTGGGAAGTAGTTAAAGGTTGGAGGATAACACCAGAATTTTCTCCCTACACTTCTTCCATGACTTGGCGTGAGATCACCCCAAAAACTCGTGGTTGGCGCAACTGGCATGTGATCATTCGAAAAACTCGTTCTTCTAAAATGTCTTCAGGATCCTTTCTACACCATTTTTCTCATCACGGATCAAGTGCACATGTTCCCTTTTTACATTTTTTTGCATTTTACATTTTTTTCCTTACATACGTTTTACACATTTTTATCATATACACGCATATTTGACTACTTATTCATTCTTCTCTTTTGCAAGTCTATCCTTATCGAAAGCGGTAGTCACATTACATCAACATCATCACAACATCAACAACAACAATCAACATTGATAATAGGTACAATCACAACATCTACACATGCGTTTCCACCCTAGGGTCATTTTCATCATCACTTTTTATATTTTTTTCCTCCTTAGCATCCATGCTTCACACTTTTATCACTCCACGTTTGTTTCTTGTCCCTTGGCACACTTTTGTCATTGATCTACATGGTTATTAGGTATGCGTCTCTTATCTACTTTATGTTATCGAGCATTCACTCAAACACATAAAGTGGGGGAAAATGTAAACACAAAATCATGCACTTTGGGGTATCTTATTTAGTCATGATCGCATACTACTATTCATATGATTCCTAAGTAATAAAATTACTAATTAAACTCATGTCTTTGACCACCTTTCTTTGATTTCTATTGCCAATTTTGGTCTTGTTCCCTTAATTTCTCAGTCTTCCTTTTTACACCTTAGTATTTATCATCCTAGACACCAACGCCCAGCCATGATGCCAGCACTAGGCAACCTCGTCCCCTTTAGGCACCCCTAACCTCAGTAAACTTTTTTCACATCTTTTGGATCCTTTCTACCTATTTAAGCATCTTATCTTTTTGGTAGTCAACCTTCTCAAGGTTAATCATGAAATTTAAGTAAGATAATCATATAAATATAAAGGTACATGATCATAATAAAGGACTAAACACTAAGCATTAACTATCACCACCTAAGGTTGCATCCATCATGCATTTAAGAGCTCCATTGCATACATCTAGCACCATCCAATAGATACAAGGGATGGTTATTCTACATACATTTCATAGGAGGGGAGTTCCTTCTATTACATGCACACATCTATTACATTTCTTTACATCTAGCTACTTTGCTTACTATCAAGTGCGACATGCACAAGAGCCACCTAGGGTACAATTCTACACACACACACAGAACTACATTGGATTTGAGATGTAGTGCAATGCTCAGTCGTAAGATCACCATTGTGATAGCTAAGGAAAATTTGACCCCTCGTTCTGCATCTTTGTTTTTTAGGATTTGAGGTCTCTTTGAGGGTTTATAGGTCATTACTTCACTGTAGGTTTTCAGTGACTTCAACGATCATTGTGCAACCTCAAAGTGGCCAAAGGAAAACAACAAGGAATACCTCAAGGCCACTAAGAGGAGGTTTTCTGGGTATTTCCATAGACTTAGGCACCCAGAAAAAGGTCTAGGGCACCTACAGGAGCACCTGTCCAACCTATTCCCCCCTCTCTACATATTATTGATCTTCTTTATGACAGTCAGTCCTTTGCATTTTCTAGTTTTCTAGATCTTTACACCTTCGGGACCTCTGCGAATCAACTAAGAATTTTTACTCTCTCTTTACACTTAGGTCTTCATACTTTCATGCTTAGTTTTTTTGGGTTAATTTATGTACTTAATTGTTTATTTATTTACTGTTGCAATAGCAATCAAATTAGGCATATATTTCCACATTTAGCTTAATCAACCTAGAATTGGGGTCAACCTCTTTTGGTTTCTTTGCATGATTTTTTTATTCCCATAGATTCCTTGTTTCATGCCCACATGACCATCTAAGTCCCAAGAAAACCAAGACAAAGAGTTTGTGACCTAACCATACCACAACCGAACATTATTATATAACTGACCGATATGTATCAGGGCCTTAGACAACACATCTTCCAAACCACTCCTGTCCCACCTAGCATCATCCAACGGCTAATTGCTTTGAACAATGAGGTAGATAACGCCAACGAGTTATGGGAAAACCATCCTGGTAGAGACTAGAATTGTTCTTTCCCCATCTCTCGTCTCATATTCTCAACCCTATTTGGAGAAAAATTCATGCCATTTCGAGGTTTATTTGGCCCTATAGACATTGATTGAAATCTTTGTGTGACCATTATTATCGATCATTCCATTTCACCTAAGCAGGTTAGACAGGTGTTCATTTCCCTTAACGAGAAAATGCCCATTATGCCCATTGAGGAAGTTTGTTTGCCTTGATTTTTTTGGTATCCATTTTTGATTATTCCATCTATCCCACCTATTCCCAGTTATCCATTTCATATCCATCTATCTACTTCATTCTGGTCATCCTGGCATGACCTTGGGAGG
Organism: Taxus chinensis; assembly: GCA_019776745.2. Lineage (NCBI taxonomy): Eukaryota > Viridiplantae > Streptophyta > Pinopsida > Cupressales > Taxaceae > Taxus > Taxus chinensis. The sequence continues at coordinate 11,631,406 of CM034146.1, read as the reverse complement.
TCGTGTGTGCTTAGCAGTCACATGTTGATTCTAAGGCATAAAACAATTTCCGTTTGTAAACCAATATGGAGGGGGCATTTTTTACTTCCCGTGAAGCTCGAAAAAATTAACGATATGAGGCCTTGTGTGTCTGTCCTCTAAAAATAGTGGCTTTCATCCCATATAGCCAAATGAATGTGGTAGTGTGATAAATGGAATCTCGCCACCACTCAATCAATCCATTCGCTCTAGTGGGCCTTCCCACAAGGTTCCAAATGCACTAAATATGCTCCAATGTTCAGGCATGGTGAAGATGGGTGGTGTTAAGATAAAATTGTGAGCTTCTAGGTTTGGGATGGGAAGAGAGTCACTTGATAGCAAAAAATGAGGTAAGTGATAAAAAATACACAGATCTTCAATGAAAAATATAGGACGTGGGAACTTGGATGAGAAGGAGAACAAACATTGCTAAAAAAGGAGAGCATGATCACACATTTTGACAACCATATCCTGGCCTTATCAAAATCAGACCAAGTGAACCAGGAGGATGAAAAGGTAAAAACATGACATTGATTGGGATCATAAAGGCCTAGGTTATTGTGGATGTAAAACTATGCTTCACACTCGCAAGCACACAATCACATTGAAAACCGGCCTACTTTGTCATCTATAGATTCAACCATGTTAAAATTATCACACACGATCCAATGAGAATTAGGGAGAGAGTCAACAAGCCACCACCATATGGATAATCGGTCAACCACATCATTGGAGGCATACAAATTAACAATCCCAATAATATAACTATCATAATCGAAAAGGATCCACACCACTCACTGAGTGTGGTTAGAACCCTAAGAAACAATGTTCATTCTAAGAGAGATTAGGGGCTAACTGGGTAATGACACCGCTATGTTTAGGCTCATGATTAGAACTATGAAATATAGTGTGAAAATAAATAGTACAAGTCATAGAATGAAGTAAAAAGCCAACAATCTTTACTTCTTGAAGAAAAAGAACTTGCATATCACGAAACTTGTGAAAATTTTCCCTAACCATGTAGTGACAGTTTGGTTTAGTTAGGCCGCAAGCATTCCAAGAGAAGAATAACATTGGGAAACATCATGGTTCATGTTGTTTCCCTTTGTGAGGATTTTTAAAATGGAGAATTTTTTAGCATAAGAAAAATACCTTTGAGATCTCTGCAAGTAATCAATGATTTGAAAGGGGCGGTGATGCAAAGAGGTATTGCAATTTGACTAACTTACCCAATCCCAATGTCCTCCAAGAAAACAAATCTCCTTGTCTCTTATGTTCTAAGAGATCCCAACTCAATTTTCCTACAATACAATGAGCATCCAATTTGTTCAAAACTCTTATATTGGTTCAAGGATACCTATTAACTTTATAGGAGTCTATTGTTCCTAATGATAAGGATTCTAGCTCCTAACTTTCCTTCACAAGTAAGTTGATGGAATACAGTGTTGGTTTGGTCCAATTAGGCCTGAGATAGTACTTTGTCATGGTTTTAATGATTTAACAGTACTTTCAAATACAAATAATGGGTTTTACTTACACCCTTTAACCTCCTTATGTAATATTGAAGGATTCAAGAACTTTCAAACAATACAACTTATGCTTCCTTTGTAACGAGATTTATTTTGCTAACCTTGCATGAGTGTGTTCTAGAACGGTCACAAATTTATCTTAAACCATGAAATGAATCAGTCTAATTCTTTTTGCAACATCTTCACAACCTGTCCATAGATAAATCTTCCAAATTTTAGAATTTTTGGATGGTTAACTTTTGAGATAGGTGGTTTTTCACTTAAGAAACCCTAGTTATAGGGTTTAGTTGATTGTAACAGCATGAGAGGTAGTTTTTGTGGATTTATTGCTTGCTTTCTTCTCTTGTTTGAAACTAAAAACTTCACAATGATGCTCACACTTCCTAGAGGCTCTCCAATCCCTCAACACACTTTTAAAAACTTCATAAAATCTCTGTAATTCAAGTTTCTTGCAAAAATATACCTTGTTTTGTTTTGTCTTCTTTGTATTAACTAAACATTGTACCATCTATTCATTCAATCACAAAAGGAAGATCATGAAAACCACAAAACATGGGATATTTACTTCCATTTACAAGAGATTGCACAATACAAGTTTTCTCATCAATTACACACACAAACTTCACTTCCCTGTAACATACACGCAAAACAAAACATGACAATACCTCTTTTTCTTATCTTGAAGTTTCTCTTCTCTTTTCCTAATGGTCACTACACAATTGTTTGAGGCTAAATAGTTCTGCGAACATTCAAAGCATTAAACTTATTAGTAACCATTATCCAACTGTCAGTAGTAGGTTTGTTGGGCACTCACGTTCATTATATGACCAACTGGCTGACAACAGAAGTAGGTGTTCGGTAGGCATGAGGGGTTCATTAGCTAGGCAATATCCTAGCACATGAGTTCATATTGAGGTAGTTAAAATTAATAAAAGTAAATTCAATATACCAATAGACATGAGGGGGTGAAAGGGTTTAATTTATTAAGATTTTGAAAGAGGTATTGGGGGTAGGTTAGAGAAGTGGTCCAAAGGAAATGGAGCTTTAATATTAATATAAAACTAAACATTTGAGCCTTAGTTTTTAAAACTAAATACCTTAAAATTGCAAAAGGAGTGTGGTCATAAAGTTAAATTATAATCTCTTTTTGAATAAAGAAATCTCAATTAAGAGATTCTTAACCAAAAAATAATAAGATGGTAGAAAACTTGGATTGAGTATGCTTTTCAACACAAGTTATATTATTTTACCATCTTGATTATTTGAAGAACTATTGATAAATGATTAAAGCTTAAAATTTATAAGGTAATTGGTAATAGGTCTTGAATGGATTCAAACTATCTTTCAAGAGGAAATGCATATTAAAAAAAATTGAGTGAGAAATATGATATATTTTTTGTTTAATATATTAGGGTAGAAATTAAAAGGAGTAAATAAAATTATAATGGAAAATGGGTAAGTAAGGTACATGGGAAAAATAGGGGATATTTCTATTCTAATAATATAACAGGAGGGAGTATTATCAATTGAATAATTACAGGTAAAAACTAGACTTAAGGGTATTCTTTAATACCCTTCGAACACGCGTGCTATACCATACTTTTACTAAGTGAACCCCCGTGTTGGTAGGTTAATGTAGAGCACACGTTGGGAGAACCAATGATGACCAATTTTCACATTGATAGTTTCTTTTAAATATTGGGCTAAATCCACTTCGATTCATATGCGTCTCTATAGATGGGATGAAGAAAACTTGGGTTGTTCATGATAAATGAAATGTGTTATGGGTTTAACTATATATTTAAGATATTTAATAATTTTAGATTTGAAAGATAAATTCTTCACATGTTCATATTAAGAATGGAATTATCTATGGACATAGAATTTAGAATTAGTTTTGGTCATAAGATTTAAATAAATCAAGTGTTACCTTATCTGAAACATTTTTTTGAATGTATATGATTAATAAAAATCAATAAATAAATTGTGTGAATCCATTTTTTCATATACATAAATAAAAATGGTACTCTATAAGGTTTGCAAAACTTAGAGGGACAATGGAGGCAGAAAAAAGAGATTTTATCTTGAAGAATTTAATCCCACTTGCGATCATCAACAAAAGGCATACATAGGGGCCTTCATTCCGTGGAGAGCTAAGATTCTCATAGCTCAAATAAGGACCAACTCCCACTGGCTTAGATGTGAAACAGGTAGATGGAAAAGACCTAAAGAAAAATGGGAAGAAAGACTTTATGTCTTCTATTCAGATGGGGTAGTGGAATTAGAAAAACACTTTATTACTGAATGCAATGCCTATAATGACATTCGTTCCAGATATGCAATCAATTTCAAGACTTTACCATTACAGGTTCTATTTGATGAGGAGCGGATAATTGGAATGGGAGATTGTATGATAGAAAAGTGATAAGCGAGCGTGGGAATCTACAAGTAACTCTTCCTTGCACCCGACCTCCCGAGGTCGTACCGAGACAGTTGGTGGGGATGGAATATGCATGGGATGTAGACAAACTAGTTGGGCAATCTTATGTCTTCGAAGCGCACTAGTGGAATTTGCGAATCTAAGGAAAAGAAGGCCCTCCTAACCTAAACTAGCATGATAGATCGATTAGTGATGATGACTACTCGAAGGCTCCAATCAATAGCGAGCTCTGGCATAATCTGATCTATAGGTTGTGGGATATAATGAAAATGACCTGGGATTGTTTCATGTATATCCCCAGACAAGGTCATAAGATGGATGATGGATATAGAGCGGATTCTACGAGCGATTATCTGGTCTAGTCCAGAAATCTTAAGCTTCGTTAGCTGCTATGTCTAACATGGATAACTGTGCAATAATGGTTGGCAGAAGTGGAGTGGATCTAAATACTAATGATCGTAAACCAACGTCAACGTCGGATTGACCTTTGGACTCGTTGGGTTGTGGGATTTGTAAATCACAACCGTAGATTTGTGGTTGTTATGGACCTGTTATGGTCATGTGCAGAATCAGTCCCTAATCCCTAATATCCAATAATCGTATGCCTTCTCAGCCTCTATGTTCAGAATTAACAGTTGTGTAATCTTTTTAGAATATCTTACAGGCGTTCTTGCAACCTGAATTCATAAGCTAGTGTCTATGTCAGTGAGAATGTCTCCTGCATCTGGCTGTGGGACCAAAGGATCACAACCGAACATTTTCTCTCTTTCAGGCCCTTTTATAGTCATGTGGATAGTTATCTAGGGTAATCTATAGTTTGGTTGGTTTGACCAAAACGTATGCGCTTTGTCATCTTCTATGTTTAGTCCTCTCAGTTGTGAGATGATTTGTTGTAGGTCTGCTGTTGTTTGGAAGTCTTGGATTCTAAGGTTCTGATCTATATCAGTTATTGCTGTAATGAGATTGGCTTGAGGCACGATTGGTTCGAATACGTATTCTCTAGGCTCTCTAGGTCCCGTGATTATCATGCAAGAAGGAAATGATATAAATCTAATTAATGACAGAATAAATTAGCTACACAAGATATATCTATGCATATTCCTAAATTTGATTTTATTGATAAGCTACTGAACAGAATTTAAAAGAGCAATTTATCTAATATATCTAGCAATTGAAAACTAAACTAATAACACAATTAAAAAAGACAAAGTAACTGAGTATAGCTACTTGTTTGTGCAGCTTGTAGATCTACTCTAAATAAACAGATAACCGATCTATTCTATTTGAAAGACTCTTGATCTTACCTCGGAAGTGAGGAGTGAATCATAGTTTCTCAGAAACTATCAATCCCCACAACTTCCCTGGCAATATCGAAAGTAAAATTAACTAAAATGAAATGATTGGCTACTCTATTTGATATGCTTTAACTAAAACTTTGAAAGCTTGAACCTGGATTTTGCAGAATAGTGGCGAATCCAATGGTGTGTGGCCTTGTCCCCTCAGTGTGATCTCCTCGTTCTTTCGTGCTCACGTGGATCCAGAAAAGCGTGTAATGCTAGCATTAACAGAAGTAGATATTGGGACAATGTTAGCTTAGGATGCAGACCGAATACAATATGAGTAGGAGAGGGATAGCGCAAGAGAACAGAGCTTGGCTTATGCAATTCCTAGCGGGATTTATTGTGAGTCATGCAACATAAAACGTCCAGAACCTGAAAATATCTTATTTGACGAGCAGAACCTGCAACTTTTATGGCTTCCTACTTAAAATCGAACTATCCTACTCCAATTGATTGGATGAAATAATAACAGCACTTTGCACAAGAAGAATATGTGGCTTTCTAACAGCTAAACAACACTAACCATGCATACAACAAACGAAACTATGAATGCTAAGAAAAATTGCAAGGCTAAGCTATTGAAATGAGAAATTCAGAGGAAAATTTGAGGGGCCATTTTCTTGAGCACAAGTCAGCTATTTATAGAATCCCATTTACCCAAAGGTGAAAACCAAATTGATCTCTTAAACCATAAACAATGCCAAAACACTATTCCAGGGAACTAGAATCATAAATACAAGCAAAGGCGGTGAAAAAAGTTGGTAAACGTTGAAAATTTACACGAGTCATGTTAAAAAGAGCATTCTAGAAAATGTGTGAAGAACTGCCGACTTAAGCAGGGTGGTGGTTACAGGACCGCCACCCTGATTGGGCGGCAGTCACGAGAATGCAACCCAGGAAGGATGGCGGTTTCGTCACTGAAGACCAAAACACAAAGGAAAGGAGGGGAGAATAGAAAAAAAAGCATGCATGGGCTAAGTGGGGCATGCGGGATGTTAACGCATGCTTGGAGAGCTTTTCTGGATTCTGAACACCTTGCGAGGAGACTTGTATCATCATTGGGGCTCGTGTAACGTTGTTCCAGTGGTGCAGTACCCTAAAATTTTGGGTACATACATATTGCCCCCTCGGAGAAGCGTTTTAGCCCTGAAGAGACGTAAAATGGTGGGTCTAAGTACGACGGTCCCGAAATGGGAAGTTATAAGTTATACCTGATACGTCCATGTGTCGAAATGACACCATCCAACATTCCCGCCCCTTGTAAAATGAAAAGAGAATTCAAGTGCAGATAGACAAAATAGATCGAAAAATAAACACTAAAATATTATGAAATGAGGATGTACCATTTGTGCGGGGATAAGAACTTACCTCCGTCAGTGCTCCAAACCTGCGAAAAGGGGCATTCAAAACAAGTCAGGTTGCTATATATGTAAAAGTGGGCCCATTTTCCTATTCATTTGCGCATGTTGATTTGGTTGATTTTGAGCTCTGGGACCCATGGTGACGGTTTCTCACAAGAGTATAGTCAAAACATTCCGGGTGAGATCGTGATCATGCCTCCGCGAGCGGAACACTGACCCGTGAGATCACAGGTTAGTTTTTCTTGATTTACCGTTTTTGTCTTCAAAATGTTAAAATGTTGAAATCTTTGTCACGGAGGGGTTATTTTTGAAAATGTCAGTTTTAATAGGGTCAACTAGGGGGGGGCGCCTACTGGGTAGGCCTTGTTTGAATCAAAATGGTCTTTATTTTGCTTTTGTATCCATTTTTAGGGTATATGACCCACGTGGGTTTTTGGGACACGACCACCGCCCTGAGCAGGGCGGCGGTTATGAGACCGCCGCCCTGATCAGGGTGGCGGTTATAAGACTGCCGCCTTTAAGGCGGTGATTATAAAACTGCCAACCTGCTCAGGGTGGTGGTCCTGCACAGAATGTAAAAATAACACTTATTTGAATTCATTTTTGCATTCTTAGCATCCTTATCTACTTTCATGATTTTTCTAATGTCATTTGGATACTAACTTACTCTGTTTTGTGTGTTTTTGGGTGTATGCAGGTGAAGGAGGAGTACATCCGATGGAGTCAGGAGAGGGAGTGTGATTGGCTTCCGGCAGTATTGGATGCCCTTTCTCAGGATGAGCAGGACACTCTTCAGAGGGCCGGTATACTACGCATATCATGGGTCCCGCATGTTGCACCATCTAGTCACATACTTTGTGACTTATTTTCATATTGGGATGCTGATTGGAACACTTTCTGATTACCAGGGGTCTGGGGTGAGTGGACCATTACTTTGGAGGATGTTTACCATATCTTGGGGGTCTCGATTATTGGGAGATGGCTCACTCTTGAGATAACAGGGTCACGCGCTCAGACAACATAGTGGGCCTCATATATGGGAGATGCAGTTATCTCCACTAGTTCGAAGAAGGGGGTGAGGGTCCGATCTATTCCTAGCCTGACTATCCCATTGATTCATCAGGCCATTATGGGGATCCTTGCCTCGAGATTGATCGGGGACAAGGGAGGAGACACCTTACTGTATTTTTGGTCCCCCATCATTGCATAGATTGAGTGGCACAGCCGGATTTATGCCTAGGGAGCCGACATTCTTGGTACCACCTATCATGATTTGTAGCGGGTGGTCCATTTGCAGGGGTAGTCATTGAGCCATCTGACCCTGGTTATGAGCTGGGTCTATGAGCATTTCATCCCCTATGGGAGAGGTGTAGAGGTGGTAGATCCCAGAGCTGTGAGGGCAGCCAGATGGACAGACATGTCGGTGCTCAGAGCACCTCATCAGCCAGTCACCTCCTTGACCACTGATGACATGGAGGCCACACCTTATCAAGCCATGGCAGGTTTATGGGGCGAGGAGGCTCTTACTTTGATCTCTTGCTCCACCACAGGGCAGCTTGTGGATAGGATGGGGAGGGTGGAGATACATCCATTTGGTCGAGTGCCCCAGCAATTTGGCCTTCCTTACGTGGGTATGCTTCCCCCAGTGGTACCGGTATACAGATCAGTTCAAGAGGCCAGGGGAGGTCCTAGAGGCTGGGGTTGGACAATTGTTACTCCTGGTGTCCCCATTGCAGCTAGGCGGGTAGTACGAGCTCGAGGGAGAGCCGGTGCTCCTCAGGCACCCTTACTTCAGATTGTCATCGGTCCCGCCCACAGCAGCGACAACCCCATTGATATAGACTCTGAGTCTGAGGAGTTCATAGGGGGGGAGATGGAGGAGGAGACCAAGGCTGAGGTTAGTGAGTCAGGCGGAGAGGAGGACAACGATCCTGAGTGGCATGACACTCAGGATATCTTACAGGCAGAGAGGGCGGAGTAGAGTGCGGAGAGGGTGACTCTAGTTTCAGAGGAGCCACTCTCTCAGGGCTTGGGCAGAGAGGATGAGTCCGTAGTAGGACGTTATGTGGCCCCAGGCATAGGAGGAGCACACCAGTCAGTGGTGGCATCTGTGGTAGGTGCCGACCCTAGAGATCCATCTTGGAGGCCCAGAGATCCGAGTGAGTTATCATCCTTCCTTTTAATGTTTGTTTCTAGTTAGGATTTCCTTAGTTACTATCTTTCCTTTTGTTTATATTTGTTTCTATCTCTTGATTATTTCTAATTGGTTTTTCTCCTTTGCTTGCAGAGACTACTGATGAGTGGTGAGACCTGATTCACTAGGTATGCACTGATACCCTGATGATCCCTATGGAGAAGACCCGTGCGGAGCTATCCGTGGATGCAGGGGAGCCTTCAACAGCCAGTAGGCATACTGACATTTTTTCCCCTATCTGGCATGTGGCTAGGATGGTGACTTCCCTCTGTACCGAGCTGGCAGGGTACAGGATAGCAGAGCACCTGATGAGGAGTCACTCTCATGGCGAGGCCGCAGCTGCTCCTCGGGACCGTGAGCCCTCCATGCACTCAGAGTGCCAGCGTAGCCAGAGTCCTAGATGTGGGCGTGCACCCTCAGAGGGATCTCATAGGGGTTGAGAGGCCGTTTGGCTCTCTTAGACTGTTTGTATGATGTATTTGTATTTCCCGGCTCTTTGAGCATTTTGACCATGCTTAGCGCATGATGGCATTTGTACAGGAAATTTGACTATATATATATATATATATATATTCTTTTTGGATCAGACTTTTGGCATCAATGTTCTTGTGATTTGTTTTCGTATGTAAACTATAATGTTGTTTTTATATGCCTTTCAGAATGTATGCAATGGAGAACAAATGATACAAATGTTTTCTTTCTTTTTGTATTTCGTGATGCTGATGTATGATAATGTAGACACAATGTGATTTTGAACTTTAGTTTCTTCAAGCAATTTTTGATACTTCATATTTGTTTTTGACAAAATGTGATGATAAACTGGTATGATGAGCAGATGAACTTGCCCCACTCCTATCTCCACGCAACTAGTAAGATGCGAGGGCTCATCACCGAGAGCTAGAAAGGGCACAAGTTATGAAATTTGTTGAATGGTAGTGATGAGAGATAGACAAAGATTTGGTGGAACCAAATTAGGATGCTACAAACCTACTCTACTCAAGTGACTCCATAGTTTAGAATGCTACTTGCTTTGCGGTTTATCTAGACTTAGATCCGTAGATGGCCACATGGTTGACAAAATCTGGTTTTTAGGGTTTTGAACTCTCTTGGAATTTTGGACATCTGATTCATTCATTTTTGACTCAAGATTTCAAAGGTTCATTTGAATTGTTTGCTGACTACCTTCAACATTTATTGTTAAGAGGACCCCCCATACCCTGCCCCATGCTACTAGTCAGAAGCATGGGCTTATCACCATGGACAAGGTACAGGCGAGTAAGGGCATTCCCATCCTTTCCCAACCCTACGTCACTAGTAAGAGACGCAAGCTCATCACCGAAGGTTGGTAGGGCAAGGAAATGTGTAAAATAAAATTTTCTGTTTGATCTATATTTGACTTGTTTATTTGAGCAAAATGTCAGTATGTTCTTACTTCCAAAGAGGTATGCATACGGGATAGATGTGACACGATGAAGCTTCTAGAACAGACCATAGGCAAGACACCTATCCTAGGGAGAAACCAAAAGTGAGAACAAGCATGCAGACCTTGGTATGGTTACCATTAAGACTTTGTCATATCTAGCTTTGTCTGATGAAATTATTCAGAAATGGGTGATGTGACTATGAAAGTGAAGAAGTATGATTTGGATGATTATGTCAATACCATCAGAAGTTTGTAATGAATTGCTTTGGGAATAAGTTCCTTGATCACAAGATTTGTACGAAACAAGCGGATGAAATGAACCTAACTACATGAAGATGCAATGTAGATATAATTATATAGATAGTGCTGGTCACTTATGCATAGAATCATTTAAGGTGTAGGGAATTGACAGTTTCACCAAATTCCTCACCTTCCAGTGTGCATAAGAGATATGCACCATTTCCATAGTCCTTCATGACTCGGTATGGGCCCAACCATTTGGGCCGGAATTTCCTCCCTTCGCTGGTCTTTTTATCGATCCAGCTGTCTAGTCTTAGAACGAGATCACCTTCATATATGTCTCATTCATAGACCTTCTTGTTATACTGCCGGCACATCCAGTCAGCATAGACTCTGTGCCACTATTCAGCATCTAACCTGGCTTCATCTAGGCTTTCTAGTTGGGAGAGACGTGCTTCTCTATAAGCATCTTCATCCAGAATCCCTTGTAATGAGATGCGGAGACTGGGTATTTCAACCTCAAGTGGGAGAACTGCTTCCGCTCCGAATACCAGTGAGAAAGGAGTTGCTCCTGTTGGTGTTCTTATTGAGGTTCGGTGGGCCCACAAGGCCGGGTATAACTTTAAATGCCAATATTTTTTGTTTTCTTTCACCGTTTTAAGGAGAATGGCTTTCAATGTTTTGTTTGTTGCTTCAGCCTGTCCATTGGCTTGAGGGTAATACAGGGAGGCTGTATGATGGCTTATTTTAAATTTATTGCATAGTTCACGAACCTCGTCATTCTTAAAAGAAGTCCCATTATCTGTGATAATGATTTGTGGGACACCGTACCTGCAAATGATCTGGTTCAAAATGAACTTGGTGATCACGGAACCTGGTACAGTGGTGAGAGGCATAGCCTCTACCCATTTGGTAAAATACTCGGTGGCCGTGATTATGAAGTTATGGCCATCTGTAGATGAGGGAGAGAATTTCCCTATCAAATCTAGCCCCCACGTAGAAAAGGGCCATGGAGTAGCGATTGGTTGTAGAGCTTGTGCCGGCATGTGAATCTCGTGGGAGAATTCTTGGCATTTATGACATCTGCGTACAAACTCTACTGCGTCGTGTTCTAGAGTGGGCCAGAAATAGCCCATCCGATGTATTTTGCGAGTGGTGGCATGACCACTGAAGTGGCCTCCACATATTCCACTGTGAGATTCATGGAGAATCTTCTTGGATTCTTCTGTGTCAACACACCTTAGAAGCATTCCATCGAAAGCCTTACGATAGAGCACTTGTTCTATAATAACGTATTTAGCTACGATAATGCGTAACCACCTTCTTTGTTGTGGCATAGCACCTTCTGGATATGTATGGTTCATGATATAATTAATAATATCAGTATACCAAGGACATTCAGAGATGGGAGGTCTAGTTTTGACGTAATATATGCATTCATCGGGAAAGTCCAAATTGACTAGATCACCTCCATCTAATGGGTTGTCAGCTAACCAATCTGCTATGATTTGTCCCTTAACAGACTTTTGATTTACAAAAGTTAATTCAAATTCACCCATTAAGGTTATAAAGCATCCAGCCTTCTTAGACAAGGACCCTTGCGTGAGGAAGGTTCGTAAATGGTCTGTTTTTACAATGACCCTCGTTTCTTGATTTAGCATGTAATGTCTTAAGCATTTGGTTGCGAAGACTATGGCAAGGCACTCTCATGTTCTGCTTGCGTATAGTGTGTTTCATAATCAAGTAACGTGCAGCTTATAAAATAGATCACGTGTTCTCTCTTGTCATCGTCTTCTTGAGCCAGCATACAGGCTAGCGAGACATTGGTAGCTCGTGAATATAAGATTAAAGGGCGGTCTGGTTTAGGTGGCATTAGCGTGGGTGGTGACAACAGGAAACACTTAACTACTTCGAAAGCATCATTGTAGTCATTAGTCTAATCGATACTATAATATTTTTTGAGTAGATTGTTGATTGGATGAATGGCAAAGCTTAAATCTGGGATGAATCTTTGGATTACACCGAGTTTCCCAAGAAACGACCTGATTCCAGATTCATCCGACGGTGGGATCATTTCAAGAACAACCTAGATTTTGGCTGGGTCTACATCGATCCCTCGTGACGATATAATGTAACCAAGGAGCTTCCCTCCTGTCACACCAAAAACACATTTTTCTGGGTTTAGTGTGACTCCATATTCTATTAGACGTGAAAGAATGATGCGGAGTACTTCCAGGTGATCACAATGCTTCCTGGCCTTGGCCAACAAGTCATCTACATAGGATTCCATGATCTTGTGAATAAGATCATGAAATATGTATGTCATTACCCGCTGGTATGTAGCACCAGCGTTCTTGAGACCGAATGGCATAACAACGTAGCAATAGGTTCCCCAAGGAGTTATAAACGTGGTTTTGGCTTGGTCTTGTTCGGATATTCTGATTTGATTGTATCCTGAGAATCCATCCATGAGAGACAAAAGCTCAAAGCTAGCTGTTGCGTCAACGATGATGTCAATGGATGGTAATGGGAAGTCATCCTTGGGGCAAGCTTTGTTAATGTCTCAGAAGTCTATGCAGATGTGTATCTTCCCATTCTTTTTGAGAACGGGAACGATATTAGATACCCACTGAGAGTAATCGACCGGCTTGATGAATCCTACTTGGAGGAGTTTCATTACTTCTTCCTTCACCATGAGAGCCACCTTGGGTTTCATTGGTCTCGATTTTTGTTTAACTGGCTTTGCATCTGATTTGGTGATGAGGTTATGTACCGCGATGTGTGGTGCAACCCCTGTCATTTCTTTATAATTAAATGCGAAAGCCTTCTGATGTTCTTTGAGGATTCGAGTGTGTATTTCTATTTCTTCTGGAGTTAATGAAGATCCTAGTTTCAAGATCTTTGGTTCTTCCTCTGTTCCAATGTTAATATCAATTGTTTCTTCGATTAAAGAAGCGTTACCTTCTTCAAACTCAGGCGGGGCTGGAGGTAATTCCAGATCATCTCCATTCTCTACTGTGTATATGCTGAGTTCTTTTTGTGGGGGAAGCTCTATCATGGGATTTCCGAAGTAGGAAGATGAATGTGGGATTAAGGAAAAATCTACCACATGATGGGTGAGATGTAACGTTGCATAGGTGTTTAAGTAATCCAGAGTGGCTCTATCACTATCAACGTGGTCTAGGATAGTAGAGTTGTTCTCAGCTATGTTCGTTAAAAGAGGGTTTGACATTGTTTTCACTAATGGTTCAGTACGAAGGGATACCATGAAACGGGTATCTTCTAACTCACTGTTTGGGGTGAAGCGTGACGCTGAGGTTGCTATAGAATCCGCAAGAAGATTTTGTTCTCATGGGATTGCTTCAATGGATATGAAGTCAAATTCTTTGCTCAAAGTTAATACTGCTATTTTGTAGAGCTGTAAGTGTTCAGCTCTGGTCTCATACACCTTAGAGACTTGGTTTGCTACTAATTGAGAGTCTCCTAACACCCTGATGTCATTAACACCGAGCCTTTTAGCTATGATGAGGCCAAGGAGGAGGGCTTCATACTCTGCGCCATTGTTTGTACATTCAAAATTTAGTTTAAAGGTGAATGGTAGGATCTTTCCCTCGGGAGAAGTAAAGATCACACCTGCCCCAGCCCCATAACGACATCTTGCTCCATCGAAATGGAGAGTCCAATATTTAGTTGGGAAGATGGACGTTGGGACATTTGCTACGTCAATTTCTTCTACTTCGGTTACTTCTACCATGCAGAGATCCTCTGCTGGAAGAGCACCAACACCTAGGGTATATCCCATACCTACAGAATCAAATGGTAGGAAAATTGGTAGATCCTGTTCTAGTAAGTCGAAAATCTTCACAGTAGTTCCTAATGATATTGCTTCTACAATGTTAGTCTCATCCTTGAGGGCTGGGATAGTCTTGATTAGGCTCATAGTCTCAAGATCTGTTGTAGGTACCAACTTTTCTTCTGGTTTCGCATCAGTCGGTTTATTAAGTTGGTTTGTTGGGAGTTCAAACTCAGAGTGAATGCCCGGTCTTTTCTTTAAGTCAGCTAGGTGTATATCGAATGGTTTTGGATCACCTTTGGCTACGAATATCTTCCCTAAGTGCAAGAACCTTACTTCTTGAAATAACGTAGAAGGGATTGCCTTCATACGGTGTATCCATGGTCGGCCGAGGATCATATTATAATTGGTTTCCCGATCTATAATATAAAACTCAGTCAGGATTGTTTTGGGTCCTAAGGTAACTGGTAGTATTATAGTTCCAATCGAAGTGGCCTTAAGGCTATCATAGCCTCTTAGCGTATTCCGAGTCGTGGAACAATTTGTTTCTCCATACCCTAGCTTTTGAAGGAAAGAGAAGGGGACTATGTTAACTGCTGCCCCATCGTCAACCATTGTGCGTTTAAACGTAATTTTTATAAACCCACACTTGCAAATGTAAGGCCAGATCACCTCTACGTGCAATCTCAGCGTCTGTTGGCATTTTGTTTATTTCAAAAATAAACTCGGTATCCCTATCCGGCTGCCCCGGAGGGTGGATATCAAAGTCTATATGGTTTACCTGTGTTTCGGGAGGTGGAGTGATGTTAATTAAATGACCTAAACCTAATGCCTCTAAAAGAGCAGCCCTGTGGGTAGGAGAGTTCTTCAGCAAGTCCAAAAAGGAGATGTGAGAGAAGGTTTTTGTTAGGTCATTAATTAAATCATAGGCACCTACGGGTTTTACTAATATTTGTTGGATGTTATCTGTCTCTAGCGAGTAACTTGGACTTGGCTGAGAGGAATACTCTCGTGTCCTTGTTACGGCTTCCACGGGTAGTTCGGTATCTAATTCTACTAAACCGACTATCTTGGGTCATGGTTGACTTCCTAATTGTGGTGCAACAGGTGGATTTAGTGAAGTTGAGGCTTCATAATCATTATTTCCTACCATTACACCTTTGTTCGTCCCATTTGGATTTAATTTGTTGTTATTGTGACTTGGGAGTGGATCATTGAAGATCTTGAGGGGATGCATTTTGAGGGGAAACTGCCCCTGTAAAAGTGTTTGGTGCTTGGTGATGCAGGATCTGCCAAGAACATATCTATGAAAAGTTGTCTTTGCTCCTCTGGAAAACGTTGCATGAATTTATTGTAGTCACGACACGTTCTAGTGTCGTGGCCTCGAATCTTGTGAAAACCACAATATGAGTTAGGATTGTAATTTCTAGGTTGCTGGTTTGGCGTATATTGTGGTCCAAAACTCTGATCAAACCGTTGCCTATTAGGATTAAAGTTTTGTATTTGTTGTTTTTGGTTTTGGTTCTGGTTTTGATATCCAGTTGAGTTTTGGCTTGGACCCTGTGTCTGGATCCGCCGTTGTTGTTGTTGTTGTTGTGGATGATTAAAATCCACTGAATTGATTGTTGGGGTAAATTTGTTGTTTCGTTGATTGTTAACCAGCAGTGGAGTATTTAGAACATTGACCTTTTTAGCTTGGTCAGTTACCCCATCGGTTGTTGCGCCGTGATTTTTGTTAAGGATTTTAGGTCCTTGATTGACATTTGTGGTAGTAGGGTAAGTCGTAGTATTCTGGTTGGGGGTGATTAACCTCCCATTTGCTCCATACGTCTTGCGACCACTATCTATTGCCGCTTGATCTATTCAGAGAGCGCTCTCAAGTACTTCATCGTAAGTCCTTAGTGGGAACTTCTGGACTTCTTCCTTCACCTCTCTGCTGAGAGAATGAAGGAATAAATCACATAGTTCCATTTGGTCCATGTTTGGAGCACTGGCCGAAGAATAAAGGACTGTACGCCATCTCTGGATGAAATGAGTGACAGATTCATTGTGTTCTTGTTTAATGTGCAAGAATTCCCTGATTCCTATTCTTAACAGTTTGTTCATGTCAAATGCTTTAATGAACTCTGAAACGAGTTGTTTAAATGAATGGATGGAAGCTTCAGGTATTCTATAATACCAATCGAGGGTGATGCCCTCCAAGGTTTTGGGGAATATTTTGGCAACAACCCCATCCCAAGGAAGCAGTTCTCGAATGGCTGTGGCATAGGCCTTAATGTGTGTATTCGGGTCTCCCTCCCCTTTGTATTTGGGAAAATCGGGAAGAGGTCTCAGAAGCATGACGCTTCGTATGGTGAAGTCTAAGGGCTCTTTCAAATACTCTGAATAAGTCCCTATCGCATAGGTTTCGACCATTGATGGTGCCTATTGAGGGGGGGGAGGTGGAATGGGTTGTTGATACGGCATAGTGTATGCATTTGCAGGGGCATAAGGAAGCCCCTGTGGTTGAGCAAACATGCCAGGAGAGGAGAACATATCTCCTTGTGGTGACTTGGAGTACATGTTTAAGTATGAAGGAGTATTCCCCAAGAGTGGATTGTGTTGTACAAGACCGGGAGGTATCATATTCTCCACCCGAACGGTGTTAGAAATGGCGGTTCTAGTTGGTGTTTGTTGTGAATACTGAGGAGGCATGCCCAACGTGCCTATTCCTGTGAGGAGGTCTACTTGGCTAGGATGATGTGGAGGATTGGAATTTCCTGCTTGCATGAATTGAGATGTTTGACTCACTTGAGCAAGTTCTAACCCTCTAACTCTTTCTACTAAAGTTGAAATGACTTCATTTGGTGAAGTCACAGTATTTTTCCTTGGTGGCATTTGTTGTATATTCTGAGGTTGTATAGGCATGTGATACCCCACTATGAATTGATCGTTGCCCTGCCAAGTTTCACCGAGGGCATTTCCTATAGGTAGTGGCATGGAGGTGTTTTCTTGAAAAGAGACCTCGGGTCGTGTTTGTAAACTTCCTATAGGTGGGTACATACTCCCAGAGCATTGTTCATTCCTGGCGTAACACACTGAATGTTCATCATCTAAAACCAGGTATGGATCTGATTGTCTGCTAATTTGTGGTCTAAGTAGCACCTGAGGAGACGAACCAGATTCTCCTGTGAATGTCATATTGTTCGAGCCTGAAGGCTCTGTTTGTTGCGTTTGCGCGAGTTGATCCAACTCCTCTATTTGGAAAGATGAACTATATCTAGTCCTTAGAGGTGGAGCTTGTGTTGATAATTGGTTATTTGAATAGTTGTCACCCCATACTGAGAGCGAGGGTGATGACTGTCTATTCAGTTGAGCGTAGTATGCCTCAAGACCTAGGAGAGGTCTGCCATATGCATCGAATCCTGACATATTCGGGGGGTATATGAATACCCGTAGAATAATGGGAAAGAGCGAAGGTGGAAGAAAGAGGTAATAAAGAAAAGGGGAAGCACTATGTATTTTCACTGGGTTCAAGGAAAATGATTGAAAAGTGGTTCAATGACCAATTTTCACCAATATGATGGAAAAGTGACAAGCGAGCATGGGAATCTACAAGTAACTCTTCCTCGCACCCGACCTCCCGAGGTCATGCCAAGACAGCCGGTGGGGATGGACTATACGTGGGGTATGGGTAAACTAGTTAGGCAATCTTATGTCTTCAACACACACTAATGGAATCTGTGAATCTAAGGCAAAGAAGGCCCTCCTAACCTGAACTGGCATGATAGATCAATCAGCGAGGATGACTACTCAAAGGCTCCAATCAATATCGAGCTCTGGCGTGATCCGATCTATAGGTTGTGGGATACGGGGAAAATGACCTGGGATTGTTTCGTGTATATCTCCAAATAGGGTCATAAGATGGATGATGGATATATAGTGGATTCTACGGGTGATTCTCTGGCCTAGTCCAGAAATCCTTAGCTTCGTTAGCTACTATATCTAACAAGGATAACTGTGTGATGATAATATGTGGAAGTGGAGTGGATCTGAATACTAATGTGCGTAAACCAGCGTCAACATCGGATTGACCTGTGGACTCGTTGGGTTGTGGGATTTGTGAATCACAACCTGTAGATTCGTGGTTGTTGTGGACCTGCTATGGTCATGTGCGGAATCAGTCCCTAATCCCTAGTATCCAATAGTCGTATGCCTTTTCGGCCTCTATGTTCAGAATTAACAGTTGTGCAATCTTTTTAGAGTATCTTACAGGCATTCTTGCAACCTGAATTCTTAAGCTAGTGTCTATATCAGTGAGAATGTCTCCTGCGTCTGGCTGTGGGACCAAAGGATCACAACCGAATGTTTGCTCTCTTTCAAGCCCTTCTACAGTCATGCGGATGTTTATCTAGGGTAACCTGTAGTTTGGTTGGTTTGACCAAAACGTATGTGTGTTTGTCATCTTCTATGTTTATTCCTCTTAACTGTGAGCTGATCTGTTGTAAGTCTGTTGTTGTTTGGAAGACTTGGATTCTAAGATTCTGATCTATATCAGTTATTGTTGTAATAAGATTGGGTTGAGGCACGATTGGCTCGAATACATATTCTCTGGGCTCTCTAGGTCCCGTGATTGTCATGCAAAAGGAAATGATATAAAGCTAACTAATGACAGAATAAATTAACTATGCAAGATATATCTATGTATATTCCTAAATTTGATTTTATTGATAAACTACTTAAACAAATTTAAAAGAGCAATTATCTAATATATCTAGAAATTGACAACTAAACTAATAACAAATTAAAACAGACAAAGCAGCTGAGTATAGCTACTTGTCTGTGCAGTTGTGAATCTATTCTAAATAACTAGATAACTGATCTAATCTATTTGAAAGACTCTCGATCCTACCTCAGAAGTGAGGAGTGAATCATAGTTTCTCAGAAAACTATCAATCCCCACAGCTTCCCTGGAAATATCGAAAGTAAAATTAACTGAAATGAAATGATTGACTACTCTACTTGATATGCTTTTAACTAGAACTTTGAAAGCTTGAACCTGGATTTTGTAGAACAGTGGCAAATCCGATGGTGTGTGGCCTTGTCCCCTTAGTGTGATTTCCTCATTCTTTCGTGCTCACGTGGATCCAGAAAAGCATGTAATGCTAGCATCAACAGAAGTAGATATTGGAACAATGGCAGCTTAGGATGCAGACTGAATACAATGTGAGCAGGGGGGAGGGGGGGGGGAGGGGGGGGGGGGATAGCATAAGAGAACAAAGCTTGGATTATGCAATTCCTAGTGGGATTTATTGCGATTCATGCAACATAAAACATCCAGAACTTGAAACTATCTTATTTGATGAGAAGAACCTACAACTTTAATGGCTTCCTACTAAAAATAAAACTATCCTACTCCAATTGATTAGATGAAATAATAACAACACTTACACAAGGAGAATATGTGGCTTTCTAACAGCTAAAAAACACTAAATATGCCACACAACAAATGAAACTATGAATCCTAAGAAAAATTGAAACAGGCTAAGCTATTGAAATGAGAAATTCAAAGCCAAATTTGAGGGGCCATTTTGCTTGAGCACATGCCAGCTATTTATAGAATCCCATTTACCCAAAGGTGAAAACCAAATTGATCTCTTAAACCATAAACAATGCCAAAACACTATTCTAAGGAACCATAATCATAAATACAAGCAAAGGCTGTCTCCTTTGGAAGTGGCTTTAGTGAAAATATCTGCTATCTGTTCGGATGTAGCGACATACTCCAACTTTACCTGTTTCTCTGCCACCTGCTCTCTTAAGAAGTGATATCTTATGGGAATGTGCTTTGTTCTGGAATGCATAACCGGATTCTTTGAAATACTTATTGCACTGGTATTATCACATAATATGGAGATGGGATGATCATACTCTACTTTGATATCCTTCAAGGTCTGCTTCATCCATAAAATTTGCGTGCAACATAGTACCGCTGCTATATACTCTGCTTCTTCTGCTGTGGATAGGGATACAAAATTTTGCTTCTTCTTACTTAGCCAAGATACCAGGCTGTTTCCAAGAAAAAAATGCTCCTCCGCTTGTACTTTTTCTGTCATCTACACATCCTGCCCAATCTGAATCTATAAGCTGTCAATGTGAAATCTTTTCCTTTTGGATACCACAACCCGTATTCCATAGTTCCCCTTTAGATATCTGAATATGCGTTTTACAACTTGCACATGTTTCTTTCGGCCCTGCTTGAAAACGTGCCACCATACCCACTGCTTGCATGATATCTGGTCTGGATGCTGTCACATATAATAAACTCCCAATCATTGATCTATAGAGAGATTGATCAGCATCTGGAGATTCGTCATCTTTGCTTAACTTGGTTCCGGTGATCATCGGTGTGCTGACAGGTGCACACTCCTCCATACCAAACTTTTTCAACATTTCCTTCACATACTTGGTTTGGGATATAAATATTCCTTTATTAGATTGAGAAATTTGCAATCCAAGGAAAAAGGATAACTCACCCAACATAGACATTTCAAATTCCTTTTGCATGTCTTCTGCAAATTTTCTAGACATTTCTTCATTGTCTCCTCCAAAGATTATGTCATCCACATATACAACCACAATTAACTGGTGTTCATCTTCAGTTTTGATGTAAAGATTACTGTCAGCATGTCCTCTCTTGAATCCTTGGTCCTGTAGATGTTGATCAAGCCTTGAGTACCATGCTGGGGGGGCTTTTTTAATCCATACAATGCCTTTTTCAACCTACACACATAATCTTCATTTTCTGATAATAGGAACCCTTCAGGCTGTTCTATGTAAACCTCCTCTTCTAAATTCCCATTACTAAAACGCTGATTTGACATCCATTTGGTAGACTTTGAAATTTTTTTTAAACACTGCGAAAGCAAGGAACATTCTGATTGCTTCTAGTCTGGCAACCGGAGCAAAAGTCTCTTCAAAATCAACACCTTCCACTTGAGCATACCCTTTGCATACCAATCTTGCCTTATTTCGAGTGACTTGACCATCTTCATTTAGTTTGTTCCGAAATACCCACTTAGTGCCAATCACATTCTGACTCTTTGGTCTGGGAACCAATTCCCAAGTTTCATTTTTCTCAATTTGATCTAATTCTTCTTCCATCGCCTTCAACCAATGTTTATCATGTCTTGCTTCTAAAAAGTTCTTAGGTTCTACCTTAGATAGCAGAGAAAAATACCCTTGCTCAGAAGCATTTGTAATTCTTCTTTCTGGTTTGAACCCCTGTATCAAGTTCTCCAATAATCTGACTTTCATCATGATTTTTCTGAACGAAGCGAGATGGCGTCTTGGTATCCTGCCTTTCTGATTTACTCCACTCTTCAATATCTTCTTCTTCCTCTTGTTCTTCTTTCACAAGACTTGGTATTTCTAAAGACTCTTCTAAATTTTCTTTTGTCTTTAGATCCAGACCCTCATCCACTCTGACACTTGCACTTTCTATGATAGTCCGCAACCTCTTGTTATAACATTTGAAGGCTTTACTTTTAGTGGAGTACCCAAGAAAAATCCCTTCATCGGATCTTGAATCAAATTTGCCGAAGTCCTCTTCGGTTCTTTTAATGAAACATCTGCTCCCAAATACCTTAAAATATTTGACCGAGGCTGGTCTTCCTTTCCATAATTCATATGGAGTTTTGTCATGGTTAACTCTGATTTGCACTCTGTCCAAAATATAAACGGCAGTCCTTACCGCTTCTTTCCAGAATCTATCTGATAGCTTAGATTCATTCAGCATTGTTCGGGCCATCTCTTGAACGGTTCTGTTCTTCCTTTCTACTACTCCATTTTGTTGTGGAGTTCTTCCAGCTGAGTATTGTCTTTTAATTCCATGGTCTTCACAATATTCAATAAATTCATTTGACATGAATTCACCTCCACGATCTGACCTTAGACAGTTTATCTTCAACCCTGTTTCATTTTCTACTAATGCCTTGAAAGCTTTGAACTTTCCAAATGCTTCAGATTTTTCTTTCAAAAATGCTACCCATGTCCTTCTAGTGTAGCCATCAATGAGTAACATAAAATAACCCTCACCTTGAATACTTTTCGTTCTGGTAGGTCCACACAAATCCGTGTGAATTAGCTCTACTGGTTTGGTGGATGAATACTCCTTTGTTTTGAATCTTGTTCTGGTCTGCTTCCCAAGCTGGCATTGCTTGCATAGAGTACTCGAAGGCTTTGTTATTTTAGGCATGTCCCATACAGCCTGCTTATTGCTTATCTTCACAAGATTATCAAAATTTATATGTCCCATCCTTCTATGCCATAGCCAACTCTCCTCAACTTGACTTAGGCAACATTTTTCTTCTTTTATTTCTCCGAGCATATATAGATTATTTGCAGTTCGGTGGCAATCTGCAATTAGTTCTCCTGTATCTGCTTTCCTTATTTCACATCCTTCGGCATAGAACTTAAGAGTGTGTCCCTGATCACACATTTGACTCACACTCAAGAGGTTATGTTTTAATCCTTCAACATACAAAACATTCTCTGTTTTTGTTTTTCCATTATCCAGACTCAGCGTACCTTTGCCAACGATCTTCACTGTAGCATTATCACCAAATTTTACTGTACCTTCATTTACTTTCTTTAAGGAGAGAAACTTACTTTTATCACCAGTCATATGTCTTGAACATCCGCTATCAATGTAACACTACTGTCCTTCATCTCGAGCATGAAAAGTTGTTTGAACGAGCATGGATTTTTCTTTGTCTAGCCCATCTTTCTCTTGCTTCCTTGTCCAGGATTTCGTAGCCACCCTTTTCTTTGTATCTAAAGGCTTTGTCTTTTGATCTTGTCTCGAGTCAAACACACTTCTACAAAAGCGTGCTATATGTCCATAATTATTGCACTTGTAGTAGCTAATGGCTTACTCGTTATAATAGGATAGCGGAGCAAAAGAATTATAGTTCATATTCAACACTCTATGAGCAGATTTTGGTTTGTTCCAAGCTTCATTATCTCTCATTCGCTTTCTACACTATCTTTTTATGCCCATATATATTGCAATAAAAACAATAACCATGAAAGGAACTTTCGAACCTATTCATATTCCTATGTCGTGGAGTAAATGGTCTTTTGATGTCGTTCTCTTTAACACCTTCCTTGTAGATGGAACTGGTCTTCATAGTTTCCTCTTCCTTTCTGCTTTTATTCTTCGTAGGTGCATTTAGAATTTCTGCATAACTTTTTGCCTTTTCTAAACCTTTCTTCTCCGGAATCTCAATGGAATTTGAAGTTTTCTCTAGTTTTTCTTCATATCCGAGTCCTGATTTGTTGGATGGTGATCTTTGATTTTCTAGAATCTCATCTAGAACCTTAGTACTTTTTTCAAATTTCAAGTTGTTCATTAGTTTGGTACTTACCTTTTCTAAGTCTTTTCTCATCGCAACAATCTCTGACTCACACTTTTCACATTCTTCTTATTTCACCTTGAGCTGACTTCTCAACCCTTCCTCAATTCTCTTTGCTTCTTCAATCTGGGTCTTCAGGTCAATGATTAGATTCTTTGATTCTTCAAGACTCTGTGCTAACTTAGCTTCGAAAGATTGATTTTGTTCTTCATATTTATGGAGCTGAAGTCTTTGCTTCTGATTCCTCTTTTTGAGTGCTTTTATTTCACCCAACGCACAAATGAGTTCTTCTTCGAGGTTTACCTCACCTTCTTCTTCGATGTCCTCAATTCCTTCCAAATCAACTTTGCTAGTTGATGAACCTTCTTCTATAGCCATAAACAATGTTTCTTCATTATCACTGTCTAAATCACTTATTCCACATTCTTCGGATGAGCTGCTATCTCTTTTTGAATATAGACTCTTCTTTTGCTTTTCAAATCTTTTCTTGCCTCTGCTTTGCTTGAATTCTCTTTTGAACTTGGGCTTGCTTTCTTCATCTTCACTATCTTCCTTCTCTGGGCATTTAGCTGCAAAATGACCAATTTTACCACAGTTAAAACATTTAAATGGTAACTTACCTTTGTATCTTCCGGATCCTTTCTTTAGCTTTCAAATGAATAAAGCTTCCTTTTCATCTTCTTCGTTGTTTGATTCATCATTCGCTTCAGATTCCTTGATTGCCTTTTCCTTCGAGACTTTGAATGCGGCTTCCTTCTTTGCTGGTTTATTAGACTCGGTCCTCATTTCATAAGCCGTCAATATTCCATGTAGTTCGTCCATGCTTAGCTTGTCAAGATCCTTCATTTCTTCGATGGCAGACACCTTAGCATCAAATCTTAATGGTAAAGATCTTAAGACCTTCTGGACGATCACAGGTACCTCAATCTTTTCTCCAAGCCCTCTTATGGCGTTGACAACTTCATCCACCGGCAGAAGATAAGCTGCAACATCTTCCTCATCCTTCATTTTTAGGCTCTCAAATTTTCTCCTATGGGTTTGAAGCTTAGCTTTTCTGACCTTATCATCACCTTCATATATTGTTCTAAGTTTATCCCATATTTCCTTTGTCGTGTCACATTGCATTACCTTGACAAATTCGGACTCTGACAAACCACACAAGATTGCATTCGTCGCCTTGGCATTGTTTTCAAAAGCCTTCTTACCGGCTTGGTCTGTTGGCGGAGTTGATGGAATGATATATCCGACCGCTACTGATTGCCAAATATCAAACCCTAGTGCCATCAGATAGGTTCTCATTCTTATGCTTCAAAATGCATAGTTTGTTCCGTCAAACAACAGAGCCTTGTTCGAGGAAAATCCTCCTTGTACTTGACTAGCCATATGTGCTCCAGAGATATACCTTCCAACTGTTAGATTGTTCTTTAAGGAACTTGCTCTGATACCAATTGTTGAGCACAAGATAATAATGAGAGGGGGGGGTGAATCAGTATTATGAAATTATTTCAAACTTTAATACTTGAACTTAGATCTATAATCACGTGCAATGTGAATATATCAAATCAATCAAAGAACACAAAACTTAATGCAAGTAGACACAGATATACGTGGAAACCCTTTCGGGAGGAGAAAACCATGGGAAGAGAAACTTCTTTCTTTATATATATTTCTCAAAAAATTTGTAGGCACCAACCTACTGGAGACACCAATCCCCAAATTACAGTTTTGTAGGCACCAACCTAAGGAGCACCCACCCTTTTTGCTAAGCACCAACTCAGCAAGAGACACCGATCTCTTCGAATATGAAGGCACCAACCTTCCTTACAAAATTTGCTTTCCACTTTTGAACTTGTTGCTTCCTCAACGAATAATGGAAAATTCTTCTTCTTACTTTCAGATTTGCTGTTCTAAAATTCTGCCCTTACGCTTCCTCTTCTTCTTCTTTTTCCTTAAGATATTCAACTTGAATCCATGCTTAATAAGTCTCATATGAATCTTCTTATATAGCCTTTCGTACCTTTTCGAAAGGGCATTACACCTTAAACCATCACACCCTTTCATTAACATTCGGCCTTTATTTATTAATTTATTCTTTCTAAACAAATCGCTGCCCCCTTTGAATTAATTAATGCACACATAACTCTCTCTAAGCAAGTCGTGGGCCCTCTTTTTGTGCAAATCGTGGGCCTCCAAGGATAAATCACGGTCTTCATGAAAAAAAGCGGATTTCTTTCTTCTCATCATGGTTGTCAAGATCTTCCTCTTTCTTGAATGTTGTTCGCTTTACACAGATACTGTGTGTATTTCTCCTATAAAGGCGACCCTTTTCACATATATAAATATTTTTCTGCTCTTTTTGCTACTCTATATGTTGCTGGTTATTTCCGTTGACATACTCACAATTCCGTTAATAATTCATCAATGGGAACATCATCTTTGGTCTTCACAACAAGGTTTTCTTTGAACATCTGGTGAGTTTGTGAAAGGAGCCTAAACTTCTTTCTTCTAAAAAACTCAACACTCATTCTTGTGTACACTTTTTTGGTGTTCAGATCCATCAGTCTGTACCCAAGAGCTTCTTCACTTTATCTAATAAATATGTATTTTTTACCTTTATATCCAATTTCAATTTCTTTTTCTTTTTCTTGGGAATGTGCATGCTTGTTTTACACCTAATACTTTGAGGTGTGCAATGGATGGTTTTCATCCTGACCATGATTCATGTGGTGTTACTCCATAGCAAGGTTGTTCCCTCTCTACTTTGTTATTACTAGTTTTGGGTACCTTGGGGTGTCCAATTTTCCCAGTTGTTGTACATGGGTACCTCATTAGGCCTTGTTTCCAGGACCCACCTTCTTTTTCGGCCACCTAAGCTATGCTTACGGGAAGGTGTTAGTGTAGGTTATTATTTATTCTTTTATTTATTTATGAGGATAATTCTTACACTTGTGTCAGCCCTACACTTGCTGGGTTAGCTTGCTTAGGTGTACTAGTTGTGTGTAGTTAGCTTACTAGTCTTTTGGAGTTAACTTAACTATCAATATTAGTTAGTGGGAGTTCTTCACCACTGATTTAGGTATTAGTTGCACTTCCCTCCTCCTATATGTACATCTTTCTTATTGAATAATTCAAGTCATTTTATTGTAATGTATTGAGCATTATGGATTATGATGGATTTCCATATATGGTATTTTAGCTCTTCTATTTTGTAAATCTAATGTGGTGTGCTATTATCATCTGAGATCGTGGCTTGGAACAATCTTCTTATCATTCCTTTTCAAAACAACCAATCCTACCCATACTACCCCTATTTTTCCCATGTGTGTACAAATGCATAATCTCTATTACCAAAACATACAAAAGCAATCAGGTTTTCATTGTATTTAGTAGCCTGAACTTTGCTTAGAAAATATCTCCATTATCTAGGGTGACAACTCGTGAGAGTTAGATTTTTGTTGTATTGATCATATTTTCTTCAAGGACTTCTTAATAACTTTGCAAAGAAGGACATCTCCATATCCTCCACAAACAGCAGGCCACAAAAGGGTCCTCTCACCCTAGTTGAACCATAAAGTAGTGAGGATAGATCAAATCCTCTTAAGGGTGTTACCCATTTCTCCACATCTGAGTGACAAAGAGCAAGCTGCATCTCTTCCCAAGCTACAAAATGACACACAACATGATCTACTTGTCTTTAAGCTTCCTGTCAAAACTGTGATGCTTCTCAGCTTCTGAGGGAGAATCAATTTGGGTACCAACATAGTCATTATTTAAAAAAAAAATGAATGCATGTATAGAGAGAAAGGCACAACAAATCTAGAGAAAGTAGTGACAATAAAACACCGAAACCAATATTGTAGCATTAATTGAAAATTGTACCATGTTTCCAACAAGTATTAATAATTTTGGGCTTTGAGTTGACAACCTTTTTTTATGCCTCAACTCCTAAATCCTTGCTTATTTTTCTCGAATTCACTTCAAATTTCTAGAAAACTGCTATGTTTCCTTGGAATACTAATGTGACAACAACACCTTGCAAAATTGTTAAAAATACACAAATTTATGGAGGATTCTATCATCCATATGTTGTTATTTATCTCCTAGGATTTTGTAAAGTCTTGTAATAGCACATGAAGTATATTGTAGTGTAGCAATAATTTTGGTTTAATATAAGCATATTAATTTTATTATTTGAATCATCTAGTCAATGAAAAATTAATATAACACGTAAATGCTAGATGCTCTTTTATAAATGGTTGAAATATGTTTTTGGTATATGAATGCTTCTTTCTCATTCAAATCAACAATTCATTCTTTTTTCCTAGTGATTGATTGTCTTTGAGTTCATTTTTAAAAATACACTAATACACCTGTATATTTATAAATTTATTGAATTCAACTGAAGATCAAGATCATATTGATTTGCATGTTGACATACAAATAAAGGTTAAAAGACCCATACAATAGGGGGAGCTAGAATTGTAATGTAGTTATAGTCATATAACTATTTGACAAGGCGTGTTTTTGGTTTAAAAACCATCATTTGAGATGTAATGTCTACACCAAGTCGTTTATCAATCTAGAAATTTGGAAATTACATAAGATAAATATAGCCATTGGAAATATTAGTATATAGTGTATTAGTTTTTTGAATCCGAACATGTCGACGTTTCGAATTGGAAATCCTACACAGTTTCAATTCAAACGAAATTGTGCGCAGATGCTTTGATCATAGAATCCTCGATTTGTACAACTAATACTCCACAAATATTTTTAACTTAATTAACATTTTAACATAAGACAGTATTTTGGATGGTTTGAGGGGGGTGAGCATGATTTTTATTTGTCACTGCCTTAAGGAGAGAATAAGGCTCAACATTTTCAGCCATAACCACCATTTTTAATGCTTACTACGTTAAACTGACGTGGTAGATGTTTTTTTAGTTGCAGCCATTACTAGTTATTCTCTCAATGCCAACTGAAATGTAATGTTGCAATTCAATTCTTAACTGCATAGAAAATTGTAGATCTCTCCTCACTCTCTCCATTTCATACTCCTAGTCGAAGAAATCAGACATAGTTAACAATGTTAATTTTGGAACTTTTTAAACATCAACCTCTCACATCTATTGGAGGCCTCTTTTTATATTGCTCTTGATCATTATAATTTTGTTGACTATGCTTATTAGGAATTCCTTTCACCTTTTGGTTTTTTATTTAAAAAAGATAATAGAGTTTTAATATAGTTAAGCTTTGTATTTCAATGACATTTGCACACTGACTTGAGAGTCATAACAAAAGGTCCCTCGATATGGGTAAGTGATTGAAATGGATGATTTTATTGTACTCTTGTATTTGGCTATTATTGATAAAAAAGAGTGTGTTTGTATATTTGTGATTATTAGTTTTCAATTTTTATGATTATATATTTGTTGATTATTGGTTTATGTTAAGCATTCGTAGTATATTTCTAAATATTATATTGTCCTATTTTTTTTTTTTCGAAAATATAATTTTTTTTTTTTGGGTTTATTAAAGGTGTTGTAATTATTTATAAGCTCATTAGTTGCCCCTTTCTATTATAGCAGACTTGTGATTTTGAGAGTCTTTACTTTATCCCTTGGTATTTGTATGGTTAGTTTGTACATAGATAAGGTCCTATTTTTTATTGAATGTCAAAACAATGTACTCATATCAATTCTGAATTTTTAAAGGAATTATTGGAACATTGAAGACTTCAAGAACACAAATAAGAATATGCAATATATTGTTTTTAACATTGTTTATGTTTAGAATTCTGATAATTAAATAGAATTTACCTAAAAATTCTACTATTATATAATAAAAACCCCCAACAATTTATTGGTTTCCATATAGTTAATTTTTGTTTCTACTTTAGAAACAATATAGATTTTTATTTTTGTTTTTTATAAATTACCATTACCCACAACTAGAGATAAAACAAAATAAATACATGATTTAATATCATCATAGAAAAGTTGTATTTTTTTTTACCAAGTATGTATACATAAATATCAAGAATCTATTAAAATCATGAAAAAAAAAGTTACAGTAATCTTTACTCAGTATGCATGGCTAATCTAATAGGCCAGTAAATATAACTGCCTGTCAATCACAAGCACCTTTTAAATGCTGATTCAAGTTATAGATATAGAATTGAAAGAATCAAAAATATTCTATACGAATTTTGTCAACACTGATGGGATCCCGATCGCCGTTGAATTTGGGCACCAACGTCACAAGAACACTCGTCTCTTGGTGTGCAGTTGCATCAAAACCATCAATTATATCACTTATTGCCAGCGTTAAACAGCAAGTGCTAATCTTTTGCCGGTCATGAGAAGGAGGTTGCTTCTGTCGGCGAGGAGGTACGTGGATGAAAGAGCCTGCATATTCATCATCTCTGCCCTCAGCCGGTCTGATGTACACGTCGAACCACAATGGCCTGTCCCTCTTCACCTTTATCCCTTCTACTATTATTCCTCTCTCTTTGCGCTCTCGGTATTCCTCGCTGAGTGCAGGCCTGACAACGCGAGCTTGAACCAAATCATAATTACCATGGGAGTAATGTTGACAAGGAGCAGAGAACTCATCGGTGGAGCCATTGAAGGCTGGATCGGAGGATCGAAACAACGAAGACACATCGATGTCGGAGGCATAATTGAACTTGAGTTTCTGGGCAGCGTGGAGATTGTGGTAATCGGTGAGACTCGACACCTGGTTGTTTGGGGTAAACATGAGCTGGCCTGGTGCGGGCAGCTGCACTGAGGTGGAGGCGAGAAGCATTTGTCGGCGTTTTAGCCGGAATTGGGTGGGGTTTTGAGAATTACAGCGGATGGTGCCATCTCCCTTGCGAATTCTGAATTGTACTGCACGTAGGGATTTATCGGCCCCTGCGTTTTTGAAAAGGGGAGGGCATCATCTCGTCTGATAATATAATAGTTGCGGAGCGTATTTATAGAGCAGCGGTGGTGGTGCTGGTCAAGGAAGGGCGAACGCTACATTCTGCCATTCCCACAACGTGGAGAATAAGTAAAAGGGACATTTGCAAGTTGGCATGGGAATGGACGGACGCAAAGTTGGCATGGGCAAACCGCATTTTGTTATTGGTAAGTTTCCGAGCGGTCGGGAGATTAACACGTTTGGCGTTGATAGTGGACATGGTTTTCAACAATTTGTGGGGCAGGGTTTGCGCACAATTTCGTTTGACTTGAAACTGTGCGCGATTCCGAATCCCAAATCGAAACGTCTACATGGTCGGATTCAAAAACCAATATTAGTATATATGCTAATGTTCCGAGTGGTATTGTTATCTTGTGTAATTTTCATGGTCATTTTTTTCGAGATTGATAAACGATTTGGTGTAGACATTACATCTCACATGATGGTTTTTAAACCAAAAACGCTCTAAGTTTCTTCTATATGACTATAACGATATTACAATTCTAGCTCCCCTTATTGTGTGGGCCTTTTAACCCTGATTTGTGTGTCACTATACAAATCAATAAGATTTTGATATTCAGCTCAATTTAATGAGTTTATAAATATATGGGTGCAGTAGTGTATTTTTAAAAATGAGCAAGAAAATAATTAATTATTAGAAGAAAATAAACTAATTGTTTATTTGAGTGAGAAAGAAGCATTCCCATACAAAAAATATAATTAAACCATTTAGAAAAAAACATCTATAATTTATGTGTTATATTGATTCGTTATTGATTAGATTATTGAAATATTAAAGTTAATATGTTTACATTGTACCAAATTTATGTTAAATTACAATACACTTCATGTGCTATTACAAGACTTTACAAAATCATAGGAACTAAATAACAACATATGGATAATAGAATCCTCCATAAATTTGTCTAGTTTTAACAGTTTTGTAAGGTGTGAAGGAGTGTAGGACGAAGACCTGGAAGGAATTCACGAGCATCGAATAGTTGCACTTCACCAAAGTGTAGGAGTTGCGAGATTGAAGCAAGCAAGCTTTGTAAAGCAATGTGCATGCATATGAGAGCTCAAGATTCGAAAAGTGGAGTGGAATGGAAGCCTTAGCTTAGCTTGTATTGGCTTAACATAGATCAAAAGAGATGGTGTACATATAGGGGAGTGAATGTGTAACTCCCATGTAAGAGAAGATTCCTCCATAATGGAGAAGAGGAGTTACTTTCCCAAATGGGAATGTAACTCATATGACACACTTACACATATGACAGATTCTGTAAGAGAATCTGTCATGACTAAGATGACACCTAGATCCATGTCCACCTAAGCGAGATGACTCAAATGGTGAGGTGGAATAACACTAAATAAGTGAATAAGTATACCACCTACACCAACAAGGTGTTGTTGTCACATTAATGTTCCAAGGAAACATACAAGTTTTCCATAAATTTGAAGTGAATTCAAGAAAAATAAGCAAGGATTTTGGAGCTCAGGCATGAAAAAAGGTTGTTAACTCAAAGCCCAAATTTATTAATACTTTTTGGAAACATGGTACAATTTTAAAAAAATGCTACAATCTTGGTTTTAGTGTTTTATTGTTGCTCTTTTCTCTAGGTTTGTTGTGCATTTCGATCTAGACATGCATTCATTTCAAAAAATTTAACGACTATCTCTAAAATTGTGACAAACCAAATATTTTCTCTAAAACATTCTCGTATTAATTATATAATGATCCACGAGGATCTACCAACAATGGTTCTCATGACACTACTAATCATGTCTTCATAACTTGTAGTCCAAAGAGATCCACCTTGATGGATTACAGTACTCCAGAACCTCACCCACATGTTGCCATACATCCATCTCAAATTGATGTCGCACATACTCTGTTAGGATTATTATGCATCCCTTGTCTCCAATATATGTCACACATACTCCTATAGTAGCGTGAATCAATATTTGTAGACTAAGCATGTGCCAACTCACTAAACCTTCTGTAGAACACGTCATTGGCTTTGACCAATTATCATACACCTCTAGGCCAGACTATGAATGCTAACTCACACCATGCAATACCTCAAGATATTATTTAAGCATGCCTTCACTTGAATTTTCCTAACTCTATTTTGATCATCATTAATAATCTCCAATCTTTGATGTTTAAATATAAGAATGCCCAACTATACTAATTAAAGATATGCGAGGAGCTTTGAGAGGGATTGAGAACATCCTTACGTATTTATATTAAACTATTTTCATAGTGTATTTTCTTATTCATACTTGTCCCAAATCATCAAATTGATTTCACTTAATATAGACCATTTTTGATTGCACACGTCTCTACTTGTTGCAAGGTACAAAGGACTAAGGTCTCAAGCTTATTCAACCCAAAGTATTAAATTTGGCACTAAGAGTTGTCATGAATTCATTATCATTGAAGTTGTTTTGTTTCCTGTCCCTATGTCTTTCACTTAGACAATAAATTATTTGAGACCTCAGTCTTCAAGAAGAAGCACTCCTTGTCCTCAAATTGTTATCAGAATATGTGCCCCAATGTCATTGGTTCACACTGCCATCACAACTGCAACATTCCATGTTAATGGATGAAATATTTCAAACCCCTACTCTAAAATTTGTTTTATCTGGTTCGATCTTTGCAAACAATTTTTGTTCACTTATCGAGAAACGAGCCCTACTTCATGCTCACCAACACATATTGATGACTTTTGCATCCTCTTAGTCTCCAATATTAGAGACCAGTCATGCTAATAGTGAAATAAATTTTCGGACACCACCAGTACCAAAGAGATGGAAATAGAACCTTTCTCTAAATTACAAGCTTTTGTAGCTGGTTATGATTTTGAAAATGGTGGGAATCATCTCGTTTGATATTGTCTTATATCTTTCAAAAATTGGGACTTTGTCACCATCATGTTCGTGAGTTTAAGTAAGGTTGACAACATCAAGACCTCTTCTCCAAGGGTAACCTATATATACAATTTTAGCTCACCATGGTCAAGTGGTCTTGTGAGCCTCAAATCTTTATTTCTTGTGTATTTTTCAATAATTTATTTGAGATTTTCTATTTTGTAACTATGTCCATTTTCCTCTAGATCTTGTTGCCTTCACTTTCTCCCATTATTTCCTTCTCTCAAGTTTTATTGTATGAGGGAAAAGTATTCATCTAGGTAAAATTTTAAACCTTCTATGTTTTATTATATTCATGTTCCCTCTCCCATTCTTTTCATTATAAGTCTTACATGTCTATCCATTCCTCATCTCATCATTTTTCCAATCATGTTTCCCTAATGAATGTTAAGAATTAATATTGCTCACATTATTAATATTGTTTGTGAGGTTGTTTAACAACCCACATAAATATGTTTTCTTATATATTTGGTATTGTGTGAATAGTGGTGGTTGAAACCACTCACGTAATAAGGATAAATTTTTGTAGGAACTATAATAGGCCTCCTATCTTTTAGGACATGTAATTGCCTACATAACTAGATATTTGTTTATTAAATAACATAATAGGGAAGAATGGATTATTTTTCCTGTATAAATATGTTGTTGCACTGTCAACAAATTCACATGTCCATTCTCTTGCTATTTGTTGTTATTATTATCCCTAACATGGTCCTTTAATTATAATATGATGTTTGTTGCCTTATCATGTCTTTTGCTCACATGTTTCTCTATAAATTGTCTTTTTTTTGTTTGTCTTTTTACTACTTGTGCCAAAATACCTAGCCTCCCCAATTTGGTCTCTCTAATTTATTTTATGGATTATATCTCTTTGATTTGATGTGAATCCCTTCATTTGAGCACTACTAGTTTATTTCCTTCTATTGTTTAGAATTGTTCTAGATCTTGATTTAACATGTCCAACTTTTGTTGTCTCTTTTCCATGGTGCTTTATAAGTTACTTAATCTCTGTGTATTTTATTTCTCTTTCTAGTTTATGGTTGGATTTTGTGACTTAGTTCATCATTTTGTCCTCATATTGTTCCTTTTCTTCTATATATTCAAACCACCTTTTCCACGTTAATTAACTCGTTGACATATAATTATGGTGACCAAATTAGTTTAATTGATGTGTGGCTATATATCTCCTTGTTTTATTATATATTTAATCATTTCTCCTTTGTTTTCCAAGTGATATTCATTCTAATTTCTTTATTTGATATAATAATTATTTGTACAACCTTATTCTCCACTATACTTTCCCTCCAAACCCAACATATCCTTTTTGTGTGCATTATTTCTCTCTTGTTATACAAGGTGGATGAGGTGAGGGTATCGATTCATGGCCTACTTTGTTTGTTTCCCCTTGAAATAATGTACTCTAATTTTCATCCATTTTCTTCTCCTATGTTGCGTGCACTACATGTATTTGAACACGTGTTTTAAAAATGATAATCAAGATGTTTTTTGTCGTCAATAAAATAAATATGAGATTTTTAACTCCTAGTTGGCTTCACTATCTAGATCTATACACCTTAATATCCCTCTATAGTATTTTACATTTACATATTGAAACCTTTTCCATATGTGTCTAACGTATTGGCCTATGGGCATCTCAACATATATGTATACAAACATGTATGATCGACATGTGCCCACCATTGTATTTGTGTAAGGATTAAGATGGGTGAGTGGATACAGAGTCAACTGCCTAATGGAATGGTGTATAGTGTAGTCTAGTTGGACTATAAAACCCCAATGAGGCAACACTCCCATCATTTGACCATGTAATTATTTACACATTTGGCACCCTTTTATTCTTTCTTTATTGGCGCGTGTGTGTTTTATCTAGGACTATAAATTCTACAAATAAATATTTTCCTTTGAACTGTCATTTTCACTTATGACATGTTCTATACCATCTATGTTTATTCTATCTCTATTCCCCTCTTTCTCTCTCATCATTTTCAAGTTTTTCATGGTTCAATATTATTTATTTTGGGAGGAATACAATATGAATTTAGAGAATGTAGATACATATATTGTGGGGGCAAATATGGTGTGGGAGTCACTTGTTTACAAGACTAATTTCCATTCCAAATTTTTCTCGAAACACTTGCCTTAGTATGTTAAAAACGCTCAAACTACTCTTGCTTTATTTTGCAATCTTTTCTTTTTGCTTACCCGCTTTGTGTTGTGTTTCCTCCTGCATACATGCCTCCTTTCCTAAAGTAACTTTATGAAATATTACTTTCTTACCATTAATTTCATTAAAAGATAGATATTGAAGGATTCCGTTGATATTATTTTTCCTTTGTCAAGAAGTACAAATTCAAATAAGTGTCATGTAGTAGCTTATTCTAGTTAAAGATATTGTAGCTAAAATTATAAATGTTTACTTGTATCTAATGGATGTTATGCCAACAATTGCCTTGATGGTGTAAAATACATTATTAGGAATGTGAATTTTTTTGAAGGTATATGGGTGTCTACACTTATATTAGTTGTTTTTAATATTATAGATGCATCATTAACATTATCATATAAATATATTAAAATGGACATTTCATTGCGTTTTAAATTTAATATTTAACTATACATTATTCCTAATTGTATTTTATGATAAAATATATCATTCATACAAGAAACAATATAAAATATTAATAATCATAATTATGAAAACACAATTATTCCAAATAAAAATTATACAAATAGTGTATATACGAAACAATATCATTTTACTACTACATTATTATTTGCACACTATATGCATAGTGATTAGTTCACGCTTACCAAACATTTATCACTTCAAGTTACATTTAAACTTTACAAGACAACACGATTTTGAGTTTTTTTTTTTTACAATAAAAAAGTAGTCAATTCACATTATATAAGCCTATGTTGAAATGCAATAGTTTCAAACTTCTAACACGACTAAGGAAAGCCTCTTCCCTACACAAAATCAAGTTTGTGGGTAAAAGGGACCAAGAAAAACGTTTTCAATGCGACCCCCGACCTATCGATTAACTAGAGATTTCTCCGGCCCTCAATTTTCTTTGGAAAAGATTTTGGGTTTCAAATTGCAAAAAACGTGTCCGTGAATTACATAAGCAAAGTCCAACACGGACTTTCCCTTTCGTTACGAGGTTAGTCGCACCCCCGCAAATTAAACCCACCAATTCTCCACGTTTTCCCATAGGGGAGACTGAAGACCCCCGCACATGGACAGCAAAACCGCCTCCGCAGTGCGCTCGAGGGCAGCTGGAGCGCGTCCGTACGCACCATGCAACCGTCTCTCCTGCGGCCTAGGCTGCCCGCGTGCTCTGTACGTTTCCTGACAATAAATATGCTGCTGCGCGCCAACAATTGGAGGGAACGGGTTACGGGTTTGTTAAAAAAAAACATTCTAAAATTGGCGCTAAAAAATGGTCCAAAGTCAATGTTTTTTACCAAAAAGCAGCGAAGTTATATATTAGGTAAACATGCATGAGATTGCATGTGCGCATCCCCGGAAGCAGTGTCCATATGATGTCAGCCTGTGGCGGGCTAGGAAGGGCGTTTTTATAAGACATGTGCGGGGTCTATGAGAGGCACCGCCCCACCGGTTGTGGTGCAGGGTAACGGGTTTAATAGTGGAGATAGTAATGTGAAATGACATTAATCTTTTCAAAAAATTATTTAGAATGATATGTGAATTTAATGCAATCCGATTGTAATTTATTATATTATTGTTATTTAAACATGTAAACATGTTATGTTGAATAAGCTAGTTTTAAAATTAGTCAGTATTCTCTTATTCATTGATAAAACTTCAAATATACATTAATTTATATTTAAGTGTAAAAATATCAAGTCTATGAATCCAACTACTCATTAAGTAGTATTTACATTTTATGTACACCATATCTATTACAGTCACTTCAACAAGCTATTTCAGAAGACTTTGTAAACCAAATCTCAAATATAATGTACTGTTTCTTGATATATGAGTCTTCAATCCCTAATAACCACCTCTATGACAATAAATGAAATTATGGTCAGGGTCACCTTTCATAGTGTTTAAAAACTCAGTACCATATGAACACTAAATTGTGTAACTAGCTTAATAAAATAATACAAATAACCAACTAAAAGATTATCCATTGGATTTAATCCTAATAAATCTTAGCCATTCGATTGAACTATCATATTGGATCCATGTTAACTAACATCAACTAATCAAAATTTAGGATGATAGAATAAAATTTGAATGACCAATTACAATTCCAATGGTTCTTGCAATTTTCATCTCTCAGAGTTGAAGAAGTGATGAGCAGTTTAGGTAAGACATTTATGAAATGCAAACTATTTCAGAATTCAAGCCTTCTGTTCATTTTTTCAGTGTTGTATATTACAACGGTGTTATAGTCCAGCAGTGTTGTATATTCCAGTAGTGTTGTATAGTCGAACAACGTATTATGCTAGGTAATGACTATACACGAGAATGAGATATTTAGGAAAAATGAATTATATAGTAAATTCTAAAATTCACGAGAATGAGATATCTAGGAAAAATGAACAATATAGTGAATTATGAAATTCAATAAACAACACTGCTAGAATATACAACACTGTTGAAATATACAACACTGCTCGAATATGAATGATTTTGTTTCATTTTTACCAATTAATTGAATTTTAGTTTTTATTATGACAATGAAACTTGTATGGAATATGTTGAAGAGTGAAAGTGATTGTATAGACAATGTGTATAATCATCACTTAGCATAATACAACAATACTATGGACGTCCCTTTAATATAAATACATTGATGTTTTTTATTTTGAATATCATCATCAAGCTCCCACTCCATATCATCCATTTTTATGTTTCTTCTTTTGAATATCATCATCAAGCTCCTATTCCATATCATCCATTTTCTACAAGTGTGAATTTCCACTCAGCTGTCACTTCAATTTCCCCTGCCACTCACCATTTCTATCCAAAAATTTACCCAAATCTATGTTCAATTTTTCAATTTAATAGTTGAGTACAATGCAAACCAAAGCTAAGTTGAGAATTTTAAAGAAGATTTTTAGGAAAGAAAATTGGTGTAAAATAAAAAAATATTGTTGTTTCATATCTTGTTTTTTACCCATCATTAAGATTGTAATTAAATTAACGATGAACCTCAAAAGAGACTTGAAACATCAACATTTTTTTTGTTTGTTACCCATCATTAAGATTGTAATTAATTAACGATGAGGCCCAAAGTGAGAGGTGTACAATTATCACATAATGTCAGTGATGAAGAGGATAATCCTGCACCAAATGGTAATGAACCAAAATGTAGAAACCCACCCATTGTCTTAGTTCAGAGAATATTTGCAACAAAGAAGCTTAGTGTTATCTGAGGTTGGACAAAAGAAGGTATGGAAAAGGAAATATATGATGTTGAGTTTAATGGGTTTTCAGTTAGAGCAATGACAAAGAAGTATTCCATTCTAGGGTAAGTGCACCAATCTGGGGGGCCAAAAGGGGGTCTTAAGTGGACATTTTTTTCTTCTGAAAAATAAAAAATCTTCAACTTGTACGAGTTATTTGAAATAGTTAAACTCAAAATTGGAAAATGTTGTAAAAACATGAATCGTAAAATTTTGAGTCTAGTTTCTAAGCCACTAATTTTTTAAATGGTTAAATTTGAGTGGGTCAAAAAACTAAAATACCAACATGTGCTCCTGTTTTTGTTAAAAAAATATTGTAGACAGTTTTTGGTGTCCCCCACCATTTTTTGGGCACTATTTAATATTTTTGAAAACCCTTTGGTAGAAAGATAGATAGGAGCATCTAGTTTGAGATAAGATTTTTTTAGATTTTTTAGTGATTATTTTTTTAATAATTTTTCTAGTACATAAATTTTAAATTTTGAAAAATAATGCAGCTCCGACTGTGCCCCCTCTAACTACCTCAAAAAATATCGAAAATTAGTATTTTTTAACATGTATAGAATTAGTCCTAGTTTGGGCCTAAAATTTTTTAATTCAATTTTGATGAGTCGAAAAAAACATACATGACAAAAGATAAGTGTTTACAGTCAGTAAAAATAGAGGAATAAAAGATATAGTTTGAAATACATTTAAATGGAAACCTTATAACAGTTAGAAAAATATAAAAAAGTACATATTTAGAAAGAGGAATTTTTTTTTGACGTTGTAGGTAAATTTTTAAGAAAGACAGAACATGTTTTTGTAGGCTTTAACATGGTGGAAGGTTATTTTTTACATATTTTGTCAAAAACACA
The DNA here is from genome assembly GCA_019776745.2 of Taxus chinensis. Lineage (NCBI taxonomy): Eukaryota > Viridiplantae > Streptophyta > Pinopsida > Cupressales > Taxaceae > Taxus > Taxus chinensis. The sequence continues at coordinate 11,591,456 of CM034146.1, read as the reverse complement.
CAGGTTGCTATTTTGTTGCGGGTCAAAGACGCAGATTTGGGAAACCAAAGAAATACCAAGCCTGTAAATTCTTGGTTTGGGGGCATAATAAAGGGAACACACATGCGTTAAAACATGTACACGCTATAACATGTACGCATTTCGTGGAGTATAGGTGATATATGTGTTTTTGGTATGCTTATGTTTATAAATGAAAAATTTATAATTTAAATTTATTTTAGTAAATATAACAAATTAGGGTCACTCTACACCTTATGGAACTAGTCTCACAACTCCATGAGTCACAATTTAGGAGATATTTTTTTATAATCTAATTTGGTCAATACATAAGTAAATTTCAGGATTTTAGCATTCATCCTAAAGCTTTTAGAATTTAAATTCTACAATCGATGTTTGTTTTGGAAACAAATATAGTCATTTTTTAGGTTTTGGGGCCTTTTGGATTATTTACTGACATTTTTAGGAGTGTTATATGTGTCAAAATTAGATTTTAAAAACCTCACAACTCTGAAAGGAAACACCAGCTACTCAAATATATGCACTCATGAAATTCCTTATAATACATACCAAATCAAAACACATGTGTTGGGCATAGTGTCATTGGTGTTGTCATTGATGTCCATTTGCATTGATAGCAAAGGGTGTCTAGGTGGAATAAGAGTCAACATGAGATGTCAATGATCATGAATCATGAAGTTTGATTGGTAGTGCCCTATTTTGGTGTCGTGAAGTGTTGCACTGGTGAAGTGTTGGTTTGGAAACAAAATGGCCAACTTCACAGTTTTGAAATTATTTATGACACCTTCAAGCCTTAGAGAAAAGTATATGTCTCCAACATGTAGAGGATTTAATTAGCTTTCCAATGCCTATTTTTTCCCTTCTAACTCCTTACAGAGCTCTTGGAATCTTGCAGAGAAGTTAGGTTTCACTATTAGAGTGTTTGTTCCTTACACATAGAAAACCCGATGTTGAGCAGATATTCCTTGAATGATGAAACCTTTCCTAATTTTTCCTAAATTACCTTCAACACTTCCAAGATTCCCTGACATCACCTTTAGATGCTTAATATCTTTCCTAAACTCTCCCGGATGGTGTTTTAATAGCTCTAGAATGGCCAAAATAACTAGCATGGAAATTGATAATTTTGAAGCATGAAAACTAATCCCTTAATTGAAAATAAGGCTTCTAAGTCACTGTGCATCCTTCCACTGGTGATGAAGGAACATTTTGTTGATAATCAAAGTTAGCTTTCTTAGGTGACTAGGGGTATCTTGGGTCCACTTGAGATGGTCAGAGCTTTTACTAATCCATTTGGACTCCATAGGAAATAATAGGGAGTTTCCCTCTAAATATATAATTTGAATATTTGAACTAGCTCTAGGTATGTTATAGGCTTAGGTGTTAAGTGACATAATCCTCTCAAACCGAGATATTGGATTTGGAGGTTAGAGACTATTTTGCAAAGCATTTTCACATGTAAATATCTTGTTTTGGATTGTCTTCATATCTATAATGGTGTTCAAGGTTTCATGCAACCCTCACAGTGTCCAGGGAATGGAAAATAGATATAAAGAATTACTCACACTATGCTATACCTTGTTTTAAAAGTTTAGAAGTATGTAGCATGAACATAATGATTCAATGGAATCCTTGAGTCTATTTTAGGGAATTGATCACAAGGAATTGGTGATGCAAAAGTCAAGAAAAGGTAATAAACCATCTAAAAGAGGATTTCTTAAATTAAATTTGCGTGAACACAATCCTAACTGTGTGTGCCCAGTCTTAAGGGCCTAGAGTAGAACACTCATTGTAAAACTTAATAATTATTCCTTTTAGAGTCTTTTATAAGTGTGGAGGAAGGTAATAAGAAGACCAAGACTTAAAAAACCCCTATTATAGGTTGGAATAAGAATAAAAGAAAATGAATGTGTAGATACAGTCTAACAATGTTAATGCCCAATTTAAGGGCTAGGAAAGATGTACTTTTAGGAAATAGTCTTTATTCCATTTGTTTGAAGTTAGTGGAGCCTTTGAAAAGTTGGAGGAAGGCCTAAGGGAATCAATGGCTCATAAAATTAGGGCATAAGTATAGAGTATTGAATGGTTAGTAGGTAAAGGGAGCAATGTACAATCATGCTTATTTCTTGTGACTGTCAAGACCAAACTTTAGAAATAGAATTGTCTTAGGAAATAAAATCATAAATAAGTTGTATCTATCATTGAGGGAGTGATGTTATAATGTTTTGAATCCTTGAGGAACAAGGGAAAATACTTATAAAAAATTAATCAAGAAGACCTATTGACTATCCTGCACAGTTCCATAAAGAATCCTAGAGAGAGTATGTGTTTGTATGAAAAGCCTTAAGTGAAAGAGGAAGAGTTGAGTGATTTTCATTAGTGATTAGGAGAGAGGTAAACACAATGAGATGAGTGTTAGTAATATTGATTAAAAGTCAATGTGAAGGTGAAAACAAAAGTTGAGAAAATTGTTAGAGCTTGATCAAACAAGGAGTCTTAAAAATCCAAAAGTTGAAAATCTAGCAAGATGATGGATAAATGAGTAATGGAGAATTGAGGTGGGATTGAGTGAGGTGTATAGGTGTGTTGAAAGGTGGATGTAAGGATGAAATAGGTGTTAATCCATTAAACCCTTAATTTTTATTTCAAACCCTAACTAGACCTACTTGAAACAAGGGAAAAGAAGAAAGTTGAATTAGGGAAGGTGTATTTTGAGTTGAAGTTATATAAAGAGGATTGCATGGTACTTTGTATCATCTGGACAACCTGTCATAAGTTCAACCTTTAACCTAACTCAAAGGAAATTCCTAATAAGATCATTCAATGTGTTTTAGTGTGTAAGGAATAGTGTCTAGAATGTGATTGATCAACTCATTTATTTTTGATGAGAGACTACTTCCTCTGAAGGCCTAAAAGGTCATGTTTGGCCATTATGTAGCTAATTAAACACCCTTAGGAAGTTTTTAGACAAAATATAAAGCATATGAGGGTGATTTTAGAGAGAATTTAATATTTATAAGTAAATTTAGGAAAGTTTAGGAAATAAAATCTCATTCAGGAGTAATTTGTTTAAGATTGGGTTTTTAGGTGTAGAGAATGAAAGCTAAAACGATGAAAGATGACTTCTTTGGAGGATTCCAGAAGTTCTGGAAAGAGATAAGATGAAAAAAAATATCTATCTAAAGGATATTAGAATACTCTACAAGGTGGAATAATCAACATTGATTCAAGGATTAAATGTTTCTTTAGGTACTACAAAACTCCGTAGTTGCCCGTCTTAGTTCAAAATGAAATAGGACCTAAATTTTGAGTTGCAGATAATATTAGATTTTTAGAATAGTTTCGTTGATTGTAAAATTTTTCTTTGTAGTGTTTCAATGAAGTATGGAGGTCAAGAACATGTAACATCCTCAAATTTCATTCAAGGATTCATCCCATATCTAGAGGAGGAAACCCATTTCCATGATGAGTAACTTGAGAAAACAGGTGTCCATGTACCATAAGCATGCTTACACCTAGGTGTCATCTTGGTCAAAAAATTTAATTATGAAGGATTCATCGTGTTCAAAGGTGAAATGTGGATATCAAGCAACGACTTAATGATCATCATATCCTAACTTTGTCATTGTACCCAAATCTCTCCAAAGAAAAAGCTAAAATGAGCTAGTCATGCCACTGAGGTATCAAGGACCATCATGTGTGAAGCATTAAGGCATCATCTGTCTCCATGAGATACATATGAACAAAAACATGTATGAGAATTGTGAATTTTATTCCATGAAAGGATGATTTTAGATCTATGAAAGGTGAGGGGATGATCTTTATATGGAGCACCCTGTTTCTAAAGATGAGTAATCATCTGAGTTCACTTGATTCAATTCACTTGGAATTATTCGTAAAAAAATCATTCATCAACAAGTAGTGTGATCACACCTTAAGGAGGAGGCACATTATAATCACCTCATTTTGGCCGTAGGACACAAATCCCATTCAGAGATCAATCCTCTATCTACAAAGTGAGGATATCATTTTGGTAAGAAGTAGAAAAGAATCATAGAGTTAATTCATGGTTACTAAAGTGAATTATGAACCAAATTTAAAAATTGGTACCAATTCAAGTAGTGGTAGGGCCAAAATCCAATCCAAAAGGTAAGAAAACCTACAATATGACTATATTTTTTCCCAAAACAAAGACTGACTACAATATATATACCCTGAAAGTCTTAGGTTCTTTGCTGAAATGCTGAAAATGAGTAAGTATTGACCAGATTAGATTTTGAAAAACTATATTTTATATTATAACTGTCGGAGCTACGGGACCACTTCCATCAGGTGCAGAGTGACCCTAATTTCTTATATTTACTAAAATAAATTTAAAGTATAAGAAATAATAAAATAAGTATATTTTTGTAACTATAAGCCCCTCAAAAATACATATATAGTCCATACTATGCAAAACGTGCACACGTTTCGAATAAACTAAAATGCTTAAACATTCTAGGTTCGGGAAATACTGAACCAATAAAAATAAAATGCGTACACATTTTTCCTATTTTTATTTTTTTGTCTACTTTTTGGCCCCCCAGATTGGCACACCTACCCTCCACCCACATCGTTACACTATTCACTACATGGTTTCACCCACACAAAGAGGAGGGTTCCTCCAACAGTTCTAACTAAAGAAGAAGAAGAAGAAGAAATTGTTGACTGGTGCAAAGAAATGGATTCTATGGGCCATGAATTAGAGTTAATGCAACTAAAGGAAAATGTTGCTTAGATTCGTGAAACAAGAAAAAAATCCTTCAGAGATGGGTTTCCTGGTAAATCATGGTGGTTTGGATTCAAAAAACATCATCTAGACCTTGCAATCCAAACAACTGAGGGAGTTGATAGGGATAGAGCTTTAAAATTTCCCCTTACAATAGTAACAAGATTTTATGATAATTTGGCCAAATGCTATGAAACCTATGCATACGGTGCTCATAAAATCTAGAATTTTGATGAGAGTGGTTTGCAAGTTGAGAGAAATTATGGAATGTGCGTTGTTGCTAAGAGGGGAAGTCGAAATATCCCAAAGGTAATATCGAAGAGCAGACAGTGGATCACTATATTGTGTTGTGTCAATGCATTAGGTTTGTCAATACCAGGATTTTATTTGTTCAAGGGAAAGAGAATGACAAATAATTATATTAAAAATTGTGAACTTGGAGAGTACATGGTTGCACATCTAAATGCATGGATGATAAATGAATTATTTTTAAATTGGCTATGTCATTTTTCACGTTCAATACCAGGAGGTGTTTCTTCAAATAATAGACACCTATTAATATTTGATGGCCATGACAACCATGTAGCATTACAAACAATGGAGGAGGCCAACAAATTAGGCATTGACTTGATAACACTACCAACACATACTAGTCATAAGTTTCAACCTCTTGACGTGAGTGTGTTTAATCCTTTAAAGACATATTTTAGAGATGAGAGGACCAAATGGATGGAAAAAAAAAGATAAGCAAATGTGAAAAGGAATGACATTGTGTAGACACCAAAATTGGGTTACACTCCCCTTGGTCCCTTTTTAAAAATCCAACTCAAACATATTCACCTAACCATGACCCTTTTACTCCACATTAATATTAGTTTAATTATTTATAATTAAAGTGATACTCATCCTCACAATATTCATTATTTAATTACCCTAATTAAACTAATTTCCACCTCACCTAGACACCTCACCACAAACCTATTTTTAGAATATTTTCCCTTTACTAAGACTCAACATTCACTCACCATAACTAATAAAGGCTTAGTCGTACCTACCTTAATGAACTAAGACTTAATGCAACCCTAAAATCATATGCCTATTCTCCCTCTAACCACATTACCGCTCATTAAAACGTAACATTCCATTTTGATATGCGAGATAGATTAAGTTAGCCCAAAAAGATTGCCAAGATATGGACTTTTTAGTAAACCTAGGATTTCCTGCCTTAACCGACGCCGGTCAACCCTAAACCGACGTCGGTCACCCTAAATCATCATTAGTTATCTTATATTCATTTTGGTAACCTTGTTTGGGAGGTTGGCCACATTCTCAAGTTTTTAGGAATGAAGGAGATATGCATGCAAGAAAAAACTAGATCCCTTTCACATGTCCAAACAACCATAGCCAACACCAAGACTGATCAGAAGATTTTTGCATTCACGGTAGCATTCCGAGAAGCACTGCCATATCACTGAGCACCATTCCATAGATCAACCGTCACCAACATCTCCAACCACCTCTCCACCACTACAGGTAATTAAAATCCTTCTGAATTCCAAGTAAGTTGGCTTCTCCTATGTCACTTGCAATTGTATTCCCTATTTTCTTTCATCTATTTACTGTTCTTACTTAGATCTATCCCTCAGCTTTCTCTCTATTAACCACCCCCTTACCCCCCACCTAAACTTCACAAAAACCTATCCCAAAATCACCTCCCTCACGTAGACCACACAAAAACCCTCAAAACTCTTTATACAATCACAAAGAGGACCCAAAACTCGTTCTACAACATCCTCTAGTTCCCTACAGTCACCGACACCGGTTAACCCTAACCGTGGTCGGTTCACCTTATACCAACATCGGTCTCCTTAATCAATATAGGTCACTATGACTGTCAACCCAACCTAACAACTTAACCCTTAGTCTATCCTAAACCTCACTCAAAACCTTACTGCACCTATGTTGAACCTATCACCTCACCCTCCCCTACAGAGACCTCTCTGAGTCTTTGTTTCAAGACAGAAGAGAGCCCAAACACCCTCCACCTAACTCCCTGCAACTTTCCACATTGACCGATATCGGTCACCCTAAACCGTTATCAGCCATAACTAAACCGACATCGGTCACCCTGACCGGTGTCAATATTTGCGTCAGATAATACTATTCTAGACTAGAAACCTAATTACCTCACCCAAAACAACCCAAAATCTCACCCAACCTTACCAAGACTCTGTCTATGACCTATAGACCACCTGCGCTACCCGTAACCCAACCCAAAACCTTTAATTACATATAATTTTAGTATTTAATAGGATCAATGATGATAGTAATATGAGGCATCCAAATCAGAACGCTAGCAGTAGATTATTTTATTTACATGTTTAAGTTATTTTATATTTATTTATAAACAGTGGATTGACAACCTTCGAGGAAGTATCACACTTTGCATATCTAGCATACGCTAGGTAGTCCAATGTCATATACTATTTAACTCTCTTTTGTGGTCTTGTTTTGTATTTTAGGTAGTTCCTCCTAGCCAAAAGGAAGCTCTCACAGTCAACATTGGATCAAGAAGTCAGAACGTGTGCAACGACCTTCAAATCAACCATCACAATAAGTATTCCTCCTTGGCCCATACTATTATCTGTTTCTTCCAAATCCATAAAGAAAATGATGAAGCATTTTGACATGCCTGGTTGGACCCATTAGGGGTTCTTTCACATTTTATTCATTCTTAGGTGAAAGTTGTGTTTGTTTTCCTTTTGAAAAGATTCCACATTAATTTTCTTCTATGGAATCTTCCCCTCTTTATATTGTCTAAAAGCAATCATGTTTTTGGTGCTATAAAAAGAATACTTCTTTTCTTTCATTAGTATTGCATTAGTGAAAGAGCATTCCTCTTCCTATTCATTACTTGCTACATCAAATATCATATTTCGATTTAGGTTTAAAACACTTGCATAACATTCTGATTTGTTGCATTACATCTCACATTAAAATTGAGGGAAACATATATGCTGGAAGTCATGCCTAGCTAATGGTTGACACAATTGAACTATAGAAAACACTTTCTTCTCTCTCTCTCTCTCTCTTTGCCCAAACTGCACAAATTTGAAATTTACACATCTTCTTAAATAACATCCCACCCAAAAGAAGCTGTCAATGATCACATGATCAAAGGATTCATAGTGGGAACCCAGTTGGTTATCTCTGTCCAGTAACCCATCAGAGAACAGCCCACCCCTGCCATAACATAACCTGAAACCTCACCTTTAAAATTTCCTTCTTCGTAGGAATACTTCTCAACCAAAAACTCTACTCTAAATTCAAAAGTCAATTTGATGAGGCCAGAATATGCACGTTAAATTTACAATAAATGATCTCATCTTACTCTCCTTTTTATTAAGTTTGATTGCATTTTGCGACTTTTATTTTATCTGATATGAGCTAGGATGTAATTGTCCATCTTTTGTTTGATTGTGATTCTAACGTTTAAAAGCTCTAAAATTCCTAACGAAGTGTTTTGGAAATTTAGTTTTATAATAAAGTAGGTCCAATCAGTCGAAGAAATGAAGTATGTAGCATTCAACATGTTTTCGGTAGCATCTGTTCCAATACGGCTTAGTTTTAGAACTTCCAAGCTAGTTCCAGAACTCCATTACACATTCACAGACTTCATCACCTAGTTTCGGAACTTTCGGACTTAGTTATGGAAATCCGGTATTTAGTTTCAGAATTTTCAGACTTAATTCCGAAACTTGTGAGTATAGCTCTGGAACTCTCATGGTTTTGATCTTTAACGATTTCCTATGGTTCTAGAGCTTCTCTAAAGTTCCAGAACCGATGGAAGTTTATCTATTCTAACCACATCCAGTGATTTAACATCAATGACCCTTTCAATAAGGAAAGTATGAGAAGATTTCCGATCGCAGATCCAGGGATAGTTATCTTATAGTTGTCCGATCAGCTACAATCCAATCCAACATCTATTCTAGGCATGATTCGATTTCATCAGAATCGTAGAGAAAAATATGATTGTAAATGTATATATAAATAGACCTGGAGGAGATAAAAGGGAGAAAATATATATACATATAAAATAAGTAACACAGACCAAAGTACGCAGATCCAGTACGTTTTGTAATACCAAATGTTTTATTAATAAATAGCCACTCCTGTTTGAGAGAATTCTAAGTTTTTAACTCCTGATTCAAGGAGGAACAAGGGCCTACTCCCCTAAGGACCAGGATATTCGTCTATTTGGTATTTATATTTCCTAAGAAAATAGTTTAGATCTGTTAATTCTGTATCACTTTTAATTCTTCTAGTTAAACCCTGTTGTATACTCGTTCCTGTAGGTGTCTAGATAGATTCTTATTCTTCTTGCAACCATTTTAAGCACTCTAAGTAGTGTGTTTATTTCCAAAAGCAAGTGTGTTTATTTCCATTCTAAAAAGTGTGTTTCCTTTTAGCAAATATTTTAGTGTGTTTTCTTTCAAAAAAGTTTTCATAGTATGATTTAAATAAGTTTTTTACCAAGAAGTCCTTAAGACATTGAAAATATCCCCTTGAAAATATAAAAATAAATACAGTCAACTACTAGATCGATAGGATTATTCTTGTTGCATATAGCTTTAGACACACCCCTGGTTTGAATATGACATCAACATGAAGTTGATTAAATTAAGGGAATAACGACACCCATCATTTTTGGTGCCATTTTCAGGGAAACACTAGTTGAATTTTTCTAATTAGGTGTTAATAAGAGCAAAAATCATACATCTAGTAGTTGAAGGATCTTCCCTACTATATCATAAAATTTATGAGTAGACCAAGAGACTCAAAGGGTAGATTCCTCCCAAAAAAATATTCACAATAATTTTTAACATCCTCTAGTCCACATAAGGAAGTTGATCAAGAATTGGAGGCACCATCATCCCCTGTTATACAAGAAACAGAGTTGCCACCTTTGGAATTATTAGATCAATCACCAGAAGCAAGTAGAACTTTTAGGAGAAGGATTATTTCTCAAGATCCAATTAGAGAAAGTTTTGATTCTAAATTGAGTAGTCAACCTCCTACTCCTAATTTTTCACCTTCCCCAAGGCATACCACATACCACATTGATTGGGAGAAAAAATTGGAAAATATTTTTAAAAAGGCACGTGAAGTTGAAAGAGAACCTGATAGGACCTTTACTTATCCAATCCAATTGGATGCTGATGATACACCAATGAAAAATATCTCACCTGCACATTTACCTATATTTAGAGAGATGTCATCTGAAGAGCCTGACCAATTTTTGTTTGAGTTCAAGGTACTATGTAGAACCTATGACTACAAAACGGATAATAAAAAACTCAAGTTGTTTCCATCCACTCTGAAGGATGCATCAATGAGGTGGTTCATGGGATTAGTATCCAAATATATTACCACTTGGACACAAATGGAAATTGCCTTCCTAGACACATACTAGGATTAGTGTAGAGGGAGAAATAGGAAGGAAGAATTATTCAAAATCAAGTAGGAGGAAGATGAAAACATAGAAGATTATTTAGATAGATTCCTCTTTGTGAGAAAAAGATGTGGATTTGTACTTCAAGAGGAGTTAAGTAAAACCATTTTTCTTAAGGGTTTGGATGATGAATCTAGGGAAACCCTTAACTTGATAGGAGGTGGAAACATTGATCAATTAAGGATGAATAAAATTAAGGACATTTGTAAAAGCTATTCCAGAACAAGGGGTGGACCTAGAAAAGAAAAATCGGTGAAAAGTCTGAATCAAGATATGAAAAAACTAATGGATGAGTTAACAAACTTTAAAACAGACATTTTAGTTCAATTAACCTCTACTATGGATGGATTACAAGCTGAAGAAAATGCCAAAACTGAACCATTGGCTATGTATTGTCCTAGATGTAGGAAGAAGCATGCAATAAGAGAATGTCCTTTGGATAAAACGGAAGTATGTCTTATCTGTGAATCTAAAGACCATGATACTAATGCTTGTTATCTACTCCTAGTCATAAAGAATCATTTTAAACAAACCAGTACATCATCCACAACAGAAGAATTGAATTTTGTTCAGAGACAACCTCACTAAGGGTAGTTTATGCCAAGATCAGTTCCTAATCCTTGGATGATGCCATAGGCTACTTAGATAGTACCAAAAAATTGGGGACAACTACCTTGGGTACCTCAACCAACATGGAACTCCCATGATTGAGCAAGTCAAGCTTGGTATGCTCAGGGACATCAACAACCATGGGCTGGTCAAGGAAGTCCTTATGCTTAGTCACAACCTAGATGGAACCCTAGTAATTATGCTTAAGGAAAAACATATCCAAATCAGAATCAATAGGCCATCATGGGATCCCCTGCACAGAATTCACAAACTGATAATATATTCCAAATGCAAATACTAGCACAACCAGTAGAAAACCCAAGAAACAAACAAAAAACTCCTATGTACGGAACAGAACCAGAAAAATCAGTTGATCTAAATGCCATGGATTATAAGGATATTAAAATTAGATCTGGAAAAATAATTAGTAGTCCACCTATTATAATCACTGAAATGAAAGAAGAAAATGAAACCCCTAGTACTGTTGTTCTGAAAGAGGATATAAAAAGAAAATAAAAGGAGCCAGATAGTGACACTACTGAGACTCCATTTCTAGAGAGATTTAAAGAAGCTATAGAAACTAAGGAGTCTGAATTGATACAGGAACTAAGGAAGTTGAATATTGGAATACCACTATTATAAGAAATTAAGGACATTCCAGAATTGAACAAATTAATCAAAATGTTATGTTTTAAAAATCCTGGAAGGAAGAAACAGTACCCCGAGACTATCAAAGTAGATGGGAAACTTATTGATTTATTAGTAGGAAAATTTTTACTTCCCAAATACAGAGATCATGGAAGTCCTGTTATTTATGTCTCTATAGGGAATAAGGATATACATAACATTTTGGTAGATTTGGGAGAGGATATAAATGAAATGACAGTGGAAACTTTGAAAACATTACCATTAACGAGTATACAACCTACTAATACCATATTGCAGATGGCAGATCAGTTTGTAGAAAACTAGAAGGGATTATTGAATATGTGGCAGTTATGGTGGAGTCATGGGAATATCCAGTTGACTTCCTTATACTGCAGCCAAAAGGTATAACATTGGGTTATCCCATTATTTTTGGTAGACCATGGTTAGCTACAGTTGTTGCCTTAATTGATTACAGGTCAGGTGATATGACTATCTCGAATGGTAAGAACTCTAAGAAAATTTCCTTATATCCTTTTGCATGACCTTTTATTGACAATCAAGAACAATTGTGGGTTGATTCTCCTTATACTAATAAGAAAAATTTGTATTCTTTGGCTATGATCACATTGCAAGATCACATAAGAGAAGTAGAAGATATGATTAATCCACCATTGAATGAGCACCAACTGTCCTCAAAGAAATTAGAAATAGTTCTGAAACCTGCGACCATAGTTCCAAAACTTGTGAACTTTGTTCCAGAACCACCACATTTAGTTCCGTAACCACCACATTTAGTTCCAGAATCACGACAACAACGGTTCTATGTGATTGAAAATATTTTTTCTCTGGAGAAACAATATTTCTCGTGGGGAGAGGAAGAATCAGTAGCTTTAGTTTCAAATATATCAGGGAATGCTGAAGAATTTCTGGAAAGTTGCAGTGACAAATATTTTGACCTACAAAGAGATAAGTATCATAATTCTCCTTACTGTCCTTTTTCTAGTATTCTATCTCAAGGAACTTTTGGAGATGTTGATACATATCATATGTTGTTACGACATGCATTTACACTAAAGAATTTAATGGAACCCTTTCAACAAATCAGTTCATCACTCATCAGAACCAAGCATGTTGAGATTCAATCAGGTAAAATTTTGAACATTAACAGTTGGTTGAAGGATGGTGAATAAGCTAAATTGTTTGATGTTCTAAAAAATCATACTAAATATTTTGCTTTGGATTACAAAGACATGAAGGGAATTCACCCAAGTATCTGCACTCATCGCATCTATACTGAAAATGTTAAACCAGTTAGGCAACCTAAGAGAACGATTAAACTAGCCTTAGGGGATATATTCAAACAAGAAATTGAAAAAAAATTACAAGTAGGTTTTATCTACCCTATCTCAGATAGTCAGTGGGTATATCCTCTCGTAATTGTTCCTAAAAAGAACAAGAAATGGAGAATATGTGTTTACTATAGGGAATTTAACAAAGCCACACTGAGAGATTATTTTCCCTTACCATTCATAGATCAAGTTATAGACAACCTTTCAGGTAAACAATACTTTTCCTTCTTGGATGGCTTTAGTGGATACAATCAAATCAGAGTTGTTGATAAAGATCAGGACAAAACTACATTTACATGTCCATGGCGTACCTTTGCCTATAGGGTGTTACCATTTGGCTTATGCAATACTCCTACAAATTTCCAAAGAGCTATACTTGTAATCTTTGCGGATCTAACAACTGATTGTGTAGAGGTATATATGGATGACTTCACTGTACACAGAGATACATTTGATGATAATTTGAGTAATCTGGAAAAAGTGTTAACAAGATGCGAACAACACAATTTGTCTCTTAGTCATGAAAAGTGTTTAATGATGGTTGATAAGGGGATTGTATTATGACACCATATTTCAAAAATATGAATTCAGGTTGATCAAAACAAAATTAGGATCATTTCAGACTTACCTATTCCTCAGACCCCCACTAATATAAAGTCATTTTTAGGACATGCTGGGTGCTATAGGCACTTCATCAAATATTTCAGTAAAATTTCTGCCCACATGTTTAATTTGCTAACCAAGGAATATGAATTTCTTTGGGATGAAAGGTGTCAACATGATTTTGAAGAAATTAAAGAAAAATTAATCACTGCCTATATTGAGAGGACCTAATTGGGAAAATCCATTTCATATCCAAATAGATGCCTCAAATAATTCTATTGGTGCAGTTTTGGGACAAAAATATGAAGAAGGAAAAATGTATGCTATTTATTATCTCAGTACAAATATTACTCCCACTAAAAATAATTACACCACCACTGAAAAAGAATTTCTTGCTGTGATTTATGCAATCAATAAATTTAGACATTACATTATAGGGTAAAAAATATTTGTACACACAAATCATTCAGCAATTAAATATTTAATAAACAAACTAGTGGTTGGAGGAAGAATAATTAGATGGTTATTAATTTTACAAGAATTTTATATTACTATTGTGGACAATACAGGTCAATCTAATGTGGTAGCTGATTTTTTGTCAAGACTAACCACTATAAGGGAGCAAGATCCAGTCAAGGATAAATTTACAGATGAACAATTGTTTGCTATTTCAGTAGTTACATCATGGTTTGCTGATATGGAAAATTATCTTGCAACAAGGAAGTTTCCTCCTTTCACTAAGAAAAAAATAAAGAAGTTAATCAAAACCAATGCACAATTCAAATAGTTAAATGGAATGCTATTTAAATGTGGTCCTGATTTGGTCTTACACAGGTGTGTAAGAAAAGATGAAATCTTTGACATCCTCTTTACATGTCATGATGAACCAAGTGGAGGACACTATTTAGTGAAAAGAACAACTCATAAGATACTTGGCACAGGGTATTATTGGACATCTCTGTATAAGGATGTGAAGAGATATATCAAGTGGTGTGATCCTTATCAAAGGATGAGACAACCAACTTTCACCAATGAAATGCCTCTTCAACCTCAAGTAGTGATTGAACCATTTGAGAGATGGGGATTGGATTTTGTTGGTCCCTTTAATCCTCCTTCACAAGGAAAGGAATATATTCTTGTGTGTACTGACTATGTGACAAAATGGGTAGAATTGTAGGCATTAAAAAATGTCACTGAAGAAGCAGTTGCTAATTTCCTTTGGCACATAATTATGGTAAAGTTTGGAGTATCTACGAGCATAGTTTCAGATTAGGGACCACAATTTATGTCTAATATGATCCAAGATTTCAAAATATATTAGAAAATCAATCATAGGAATTCATCTCCTTATCACCCACAATTAAATGGATAAGATGAAGTAACAAACAGAGAATTAGAAAACATCTTTACCAAAACAATTGAAGCTGAGAGAAAAGATTGGGTAAAGAGACTACCTGAAACTATCCCGGCTTATAATACAACTTGGAAAACTAAAACAGGGTTTTCACCATATGAGTTAGTCTATGGGAAAAAGCTCTTGTTGCCCATTGAGTTTGAACTACAAACATTGAGGGCAACAGTTAAGGTGGGTATTGAGTTGGATGAAGCTAAAAAGGAAAGAATCCTTCAAATCAATGAATCAGATGAATTGAGGATGGAAGCACTTCAACAGACAAAGATAATCCAAGATCAAAGGAGCAATTGCATGACACACATATCAAGGAAAAGCAATTCAAATTAGGATACTGGGAATTGTTGTTTTATTTTATGTACTAACAATTCAAGGGAAAATTGAGAACCAGATGGTTGAGACCCTATCAGATTGAGCATATATTTGAAAATTGTTCTATTCAGTTACTTCCCATTGATGGCAGCAGAAGAACACTCTTGGTCAATGAACATAGGCTAAAACTCTATAAGAAGCCTCCTACTAAAGATGAATTCTTGAGGAAGATTGAAACATACGAAGAATTTGATCATATGGAAGAACCTAATTCTTCCAAAATGATCAAATAACCAAATGATAGATCCAGAATAAAAGGGAAGAAAATGAAAACCAGTAAATGGCGTTCTCTTCCCAAAAAACTAAAAATAAAAATAAAATAAAATAAAATTTTCTCAGAGGTCAATTGAAAACTAGCAATGGCGGTTGGTCTCCTCAAATAGCTAATTGAAATAAAAGGGAATTCTTTGGAATTCCAGCTGTCTTTTCTAACCTTTGTTATTCCACTTTTAGGAATGATGATTCATCATAACGAAAGGATTACACCATCAAGGATGGTAATTATATCTTTTAACTCATTTAAAGTTAGATTAAAAGTTCGCATGTGTGATTAGAATTGCTTTAAAAGTTGGTATGATGAGTCATCTATTTGTACATTATGATTAAAAGTGGGTAATCATTAAGATGATTTGGATGGAATAAGTAGCGGCATAGTTATCATGAGTAATCATTAGTGCAAAATCAACAAAATGAAATAGTTGCAGAGAAATTTCGAGGGAGAATTTGTGTTCCACAGCTAAGAATAGAGGTTCTGCAGTTGAGAACAGAGGTTCCACAGCTAAGAACATAGGTTCCACAACTAAAATCGTCAGTTCTACAACTAAGCAAGAAGCCCTATAGTTGATTTTCACAGAATCAAAGGAAATCAAATTTGAGTCGATATGGGTATTAAAAATAAATCGGAACCAGATGATGATTCCCAACTACTCATGAACGAAGAAGTGACATCTATCTTTGAGCAGGCAGGATGGCTAGAGTTCCTGAAAAAGTTTTCAAAGTATAACAACGAATTAGTAAAGGAATTCTTCATAAACCTAGAGAAATCCAGGATAAAGGTTAGAAATATTTTTATTCCTTTTCTGTGAATACAATAAGTAATGTGTTTGGGGTCCAATTGTGCATGTCCCACATCCTGCCAAAGGGACCTTGAAAGAACTGGTTGAAACCTTGCTACAAGAAGGGGAAACTGAACCCCAATACATTTACAACACAAAGAAAATCATAAAAGGGGTCAGAAGGGCTAGTTTTCCCAAACCCTTTGATAGGGTAGCATTTTGGATAGTGAATTATTTAACCTGTGATGGTCAATTTGGGTTCGTAGGAAAGTCCCGAAGATGCTCATATATCTGAGATATGGAGCCACAAAACCAGAATACATAGTAAACCTTCAAGGGTTTATTTTTGATTCTATCTAGACCATGGCCCAAAGGTATTCTTGGGGTGTTGGGAAAATCAGGCATCACATGTTAGTTCATTTGGTATGCCAACACCGTTTTCTGTCAAAGAAAAATGGAGAAGAAATTTGGGATAATTTTCTTGGCAAGTTTTAAAAAAACCCTGATATTATCAGGAGGACAATACCAACTCCATTTTCTCCTTCAACTAATTTAGAAATTGATGCCCCTACAGAAGAACAAAAGGAAGTGGGAAGAGAGAATATACCAAAAAGAAGAATATTTATGAGAAAGATCAAAACAACAGAACCTTCTGTGCCTTTGAAGGAAATTCCTTCTTGTGCAACAACTACATGGGAGCTAATATCTATCTTTGATGGTAATAGTTCACCCGTGCAAGAGCAAGAAACAAAAGTAAGAATAAGCTCTAGGAGGAAATCCACCGATGGGCATGTTGAAATTCCCCAAAGAAGGAAAATTCATAAGAGTTCAAGGGAAATCCCAGAGGGAATGAGTGAATAGGAAAAGATGGAAAAAAAATCTATTGATATTTTGGGCAGCATGACCATGACTCCTCTTGAACCAAGCCAAGTTGAGATAGACAAAGGAGATGAGAGACTTGAGAAGCAAGATTTTTAAGATTGGCTGAACCATAAACATTATCACATGAAGAAGAAGATTTGGCATCCTGGAGATGAAAAGGTAAATTTCATTTGATAGAAGAAGAATGCGCACCTCCCCAAGAAATTTCATAGGAAGAAGAAAAACATCAGGTTAAACAGGCTCTGTTCTTGTTTAGAGAAGAGTTCATTATCAAGGAAAAGGATGAGGAATTATATTTCTTCAAAATCAAATTAAAATAGAGGGAAACTCATTGGAGAGCTAACAACTCAGCTTATAGTTAGGACTGAGGAATTATCAGTAATTAAAAAATAGCTAGTAGAGAAAGAGGAAGAATGTCAAACTTCCAGAAAATAGAATGTTGTGTCCACAGTCTCTGCATAGACTGAGTTAACTTATTTTCCACTCAAAAAACTATGGAATGACACTTGTAGGGAACTCAAAGAAGCTAAAAAATCTAATGAAGATTTGAATACCAAGATGGAAGAAGAAAATAAGGAAAGAAAAGAGTGGGAAGAAAATTTTTATAAGGAAGAAGGAGACAAATATAAATGTCTTGCAAAATACAGATGGTCTACATTATGAGTGAAAAATTGCTTGCCTGCAGGAGACCCTCTCCTGCATATAGTGTGTTTTTAGAAGAACAATTCATTCATTGATAGTTGTCAAGGATTGCATGTGGAATTCCACATGAACTAAAAGATGAATCTGAATTCATGACAGCTTATTCTTTAGCCAGTCCTGAGCAAAAAAATATTCTGTGTGAATTCTATCTTTGTAATATGATGCTAGAAACGAACACAAGATTTATGATCAATTTGTATGTGGGGGAAATTCAGCTCAATGCATTTGTCTCTATTCTAAAAAATCAGTTTGCGTGGAAGGAAAGGGATTATGATTTTTTATTGAAATCTAGCTCAACTGGTCTCTGCATGAGGGCACACTATGGTAAACCTTCTTCCTTTTTCATACATTTTAGAACTCATGCCTTTGATGAACGATTCAAGATACATTATTTTTACAGCTTACAAAAAAGTATTGATACCTTTACCTCCTATGAGGAGGAGAAGTTTGAAGATATTTATGAGGGATTCTTGAAAAGGTGGGAGCTTCTTACGGTTTCCTTGAGAAGAAGGGAAGTAATATCCCCTACAAATCTAATCTGGAGTTTAGAAAGAGCAAAAAATTTATGCACAATAATTCCTCAGATCAATGAGACCTATGGGAACATATGGATGGGAATACGAACAAGGCCCCCTCTACTTCTCACCCCCATGTCTCCTTGGAAAAATAGAGAACCTCAAGATCCTACTCAATTTGAAGAGTGGAAGAGGAAAATAGAAGCAGGAGCAGGGTATAGTACCTCTAAGTTTAAGCATTGGGATATCCAGTTTCAGCCATTTGATTTGAGAAATCAAATGGAATGCAGAATACATAACCCCAATTTTGAAGAATAAAGTTTGTAAAGGGACTTACAAACAAGTAAGTACGGGGGGAAATGATGAAGCCAGAGTATGCTCGTTAAATGTACAATAAATGATCTCATCTTACTCTCTTTTTTATTAAGTTTGATTGCATTTTGTGACTTTTATTTGATCTAATATTAGTTAGGATGTAATTGTCTATCTTTTGATTGATTGTGATTCTAACGTTTAAAAGCTATGAAATTCCTGACGAAGTGTGTTGGAAATTCAGTTTTCTAATAAAGCAAGTCCAATTGCTCGAAGAAATGCTGTATGTAGCATTCAACATGTTTTTGGTAGCATCTGTTCTAATATGGCTTAGTTCTAGAACTCCCAAGCTAGTTCCGGAACTCCATTACACATTCACAGGATTCATCACCTAGTTCTGGAACTTTCGGACTTAGTTCTGGAACTCTAGTATTTAGTTCCAAAATTTTCAGACTTAGTTTTAGAACTCCTGAGCATAGTTCTAGAACTCTCACGGTTTTGATATTTAATGATTTCATATGGTTATGGAACTTCTCTGAAGTTTCGGAACTAATGGAAGTTTATCTATTCTAACCACATATGGTGATTTAGCATCAGCGAACCTTTCAATCAGGAAAGCATGAGAAGATTTCTAATCGCAGATCCAGGGATAGTTATCTTACAGCTGTCCGATCAGCCGCAATCTGAGCCAACATCTATTCTGGGCATGATTCAATTTCATCAGAATCGTAGAGACAACTATGATTGTAAATGTATATATAAACAGACCTGCAAGAGATAAAAGGGAGAAGATAGATATACATATAGAATAAGTAGCACAGACCAAATTATGCATATCAATACGTTTTGTAATACCGAATGTTTTATTAATAAATAGCCATTCATGTTTGATAGGATTCTAAGTTGTTAAATTTTGATTCAAGGACGAGCAAGGGCCCACTCCCTAAGGACCGAGATATTCATCTATTTGGTATTGATATTTCCTAAGAAAATAGTTTAGATCTGTTAATTCTGTAAAGCTTTTAATTCTTCTAGTTAAAATCTATTGTGTACTCGTTCCTACATGTGTCTAGATAGATTCTTATTCTTCTTGAAACCATTTTTAAGCACTCTAAGTAGTGTGTTTATTTCTTGTAGACCCCTAAAATATTCTTACACTTAGCGTTTCATCCAATCTAATCAATTAACGACACTTCGTTAAATCCCCATACTTTGCTCCATTCTTGAATTCCCATTTACGACACTCTTTCAGTCGTATTCCTCCTATAATCAGCTTATTTGGCTAATATCTCTCTTATTAGCTAAACATTCCTCCTTTCAACCATTCAGAACCTCCCTAGTTCTCTCTAGACCACTTCTATTAGCTTCGTAGGCTATCTATCAGTCACAATTGGTTATCTAGACCCCTCCCAACTCTCAACGAGTCTCTAATCACTTTCTAATCAAGTTTAACTAGCCTAATCCTAGCTTAACTAAGCCTAAAGCATGTTTATCCCAATCTAATCTAAAAGTGCTTTTTGGGCTTTAGTCCCACATGCACCTAAATTCCAAACTCTTCCATTTGGAAAACTATAAATGCAAGGCCAAGACTACCTATTCAACTTACCACTTTACAGACAACTTTACATAAGCTAAAGCCAAAACAAGCCTAAGAAAGCTTAAGAGATCATTTGCATTAGCCAAGCTGATAAGGCATTTGATCTTGGGTCATCCACCATTAAAATAGCTTCATCTTGCACCCATGTTAGGTTAGTAATGAAATAGCTAAACTTTTCCATGTAGCCATTTAGTGAGATTCATTCACCCTCATGGAGTAAACAACACACAATTTGATTTCTTAGAATCTAACTAGGTTCACTTTCATTAAGCTTTCATAGAGTAGAGAGTAGTATACATGTTAGTTTTTAATGTTTTTGTCAAATTTATATTGCTTACATGTTATTTTCTCTTGTTTAGCTCTAATCCTATGGTGCATGGATGAGTTATAAAAGCTTTGAGGTTCTTTAGCCTCATTCCATAGCTTTTGCCACTTTCCAATGCACACATTTCCAAAAGCAAGTGTGTTTATTTCCATTCTGTAAAGTGTGTTTCCTTTCAGCAAAGCTTTCAGTGTGTTTCCTTTCAGCAAAGTTTTCATAGTATGATTTAAATAAGGTTTTTACCAAGAAGTCCTTAAGACATTGAAAATATCCCCTAGAAAATACAAAAATAACTACAGTCAACTACTAGATCGATAGGATTATTCTTGTTGCATATAGCTTTAGACACATCCCTAGTTTGAATATGAAATCAACAGGAAGTTGATTAAATGAAGGGAATAACAACACCCATCACAGTATTTTAAATAGCATAAGCTAAACACACTAAATTCAGTTGTTAGATAATACATATTTTTCTTATCTTTGTGCTTGAATTGCATTTTGAGGTGTGAGGATACAATTCTTCATGTTTCTTTTTTCCTTTCAGACTCTGCCATCATAGTTGGAGTATTTTGAATTTCTCAGAGTGTGTCAGGACCTCATCTTATCATCCCCAGACTTATGTGTTGATTATTCATCTCATCTAAATTCACAAAAATCCATTTTATTCATTCTTTAGATTTCATAGTAACCGACATCGGTCCAACAATCATCGTTAGTTTACATCTGACCGTCATCAGTTTACCTAACCGGTGTCTGTTCCTTGTTCTTTCTTTCTCTCACACTAACTATCATGCTAAATTCACATTTGACCATGTATACATATAGTCCCTTATCACCTCAGCCCCCATCAACAACACTAAAGTTTAACTATTATCTAACCAACATAAAAAAAGGCTATAGAATCATCCGCTAATCATGCATACCATGCCACACCACTTCCCGATGTAGGAGCACTTGACTTCTTAGTCACCAACACTGATACGACCCCACTTGTTATTTCTTTCTCTCACACTAACTATCATGCTAAATTCACATTTGACCATGTGTACATACAGTCTCTTATCACCTCAGCCCCCATCAACAACACTAAAGTTTAACTATAATCTAACCAAAATGAAAAAAAGGCTATAGAATCATCCGCTAATCATGCATACCATGCCACACCACCTCTCGATGTAGGAGCACTTGACTTCTTAGTCACCAACACTGACACATCCCCACTTGTTATTTCTTTCTCTCACACTAACTATCATGCTAAATTCACATTTGACCATGTATACATACAGTCCCTTATCACCTCAGCCTCCATCAACAACACTAAAGTTTAACTATTATCTCCTATTAGCACATGCTCCTTGTCTCTTATATGATCTATCGGTTACCCTCCATCGTAAATTAAATTTCTATTCAAGTGGCCTTATGGTGTTGTTAAGTTACCTATCACAGTTGGTCCTCTCACTCTTCTCCTCCCTTGCGTTGTTAATCAATTTTTCCACCACTATGACCTACTTATAGGATTAGATTGGATCCATAAAGCCCAAGCTGTTATCTTCATCAACTACTTATTCCTTAATTTCGTCTACGACAACCAAGTTATCTCCATTGATGGCATACCTCATTCACCACCAACATCCTCACACTCTCGTTCTGCTTCTCCTACACCTCTATCTCCCACTAACACAGCTCCTCTACTATCACCACCTATAATTCCTATTCCTACTTCACCACCTCAATTGACACCCACATGACCACTCCATTCTGTTAGTAATGCACATAGAAATAGGCCTATTCCTAAAACCTATTACCGCTTCTCATCGTAAATCACCGCATCATATTATTTCCCATCAATTGTCATCCTCTTTACGCATGACATCTCCTTGATCTCCCTCACCTACGCATTTTACTACACCCCGATGTTCATCTTACATACACCCCTCGCATGCATATCGACTTCATTTTCCTACACAACACTTATCTCCTATATCGACATTATTAGAGCATCCTTCTCTGCCATACTCATCTCATGTATGGGTCGATGGAAATTCATCCCACACCCTCATTGGTTGATTCCTCTTTATTCTCTAGTTGGGGGGGGGGGGGGGCTAGCCATTAGAAAAACCCCACGCCTCCTCTCGCATTTTTGCATTAATACCCCTCACACGCATACAATTTTCCTTCCCTCGCATATCAACATTTCCATTATATAGTATTACACCCTTATTACCCGATGATGCACGCTAGTGCTTCAGTTCAAACTGGACTATTGAGGGATTAATATTACATTGAACCCCAAACACTGCTATTATACATGACACTTCATTCTCAAGTGGGGTGAAGGCTGATACTAGGAGCCACCAGTAACTTCGAATGATGGAGGGCTTAGGACCTTAGATGTAGATGTGGATCTACGAGCACAAAGAAGATAGATGCATGATATAAAGAAGCTAGATCTACAAAAATGAAACAGATAAGATTAGATCACAATATGTGGGGTTTCCCAGACAATGCCGGTTCTAAGAGGATATTAAATCCCTTAGAGGATGTCAACCCCCATGTCAGAAAAAATAATAATAGATCATGAACAATAGTTATCATGCAGAAATAATGGAATATAAAATGACAAGTAACTAAAATGGCGAGGGGACTTAGCTTGTTCTCTGCTATGGAGATGAATTGGGCATCAAAATGGTAAGATAACGAACTATAGAAAATATTTTTGCCTCAAACTTACAGAACTTAATTAATATCTCTCTTCTCCTCTCTGGGCCTAGGTCTCTCCAGGTCTTGGTTCTCTAAGTCATCTTGAAAAATATCTCGGTCTCCTGAAATATGGGGGAAAACCCATATTTATAGCTTAATGGTGAGGTTAGACTGTAGGTTAAGAGATACCCAGGGTTGAGTAAAGTAACCTTAGTTAAGAGGCATGATGTGATCACATGGGGCTCATAATTTAACTTAAAGTAAAAAAAAGATAAGGATGTGATAAGAGGTGGGGATATTAGGTGAAATAATGTATTTCCTTTTTAAATTTTAAGAGTGGGATATCGGATGGGTGCACTATTTCCCATGTTTTGAATAAATTGTGAGAGATGGGAGATAATGCCAAAAATCTGAATTATCAAATGAGTCCACATGGATCCCTTTGATAATTAATTAAATAAGGTGAGAAAACATATGGGATTTCATTTAATTTAAGAAAAATAAAAGTGAGAGTGAGAAGTGAATGGATGTGAGATGATGGAGGGCTTACACCCAAAAATAGGTGTCTACATTTTCCCCTTTTTGTTGAGTGGTTTGCGATAACAAGCCATGAGAAAAAAATAAAAAGGGTCAGATGAAATATGTGTTAGAGGATGAATGAATACATGACCAAAGGAAAGATGCCCCAAGCAATAAAGGATCACAATAAAAATGAAAAAAAGTATGGCGGTGACTCCAATATCACATTAGTAGAGGACAATTGCGGTCTCAATGGAGACAGATGACAACATTCTACAGACTAGTGAGTGGGTGAAGACCACTGTAGTATGGATGTAAACTAAGATGACCAATGAATCATAGGAAAACATAAAAATATGTGCAATTGGATGCGAAAGATGTGCGCAATCCTTTGTCTGCAAGGAATTGTGTAAAAAATATCATGTGCCTACAAAAGGGACGTGGATGAAGATAGTGATGCCCCAATGCAGGGCACGAGAAGGACACAAAGTGAGTTATATGCGTTGACATGTACAAGGATGAAAAGGTGGCCCAACATAAGACATAGATGGATGTTGAAATAAGATATCCCAGGGGGAATAATGATAAATGTGGACATGATGAGAAGACAAGATAGAAGGGAGAGATAAAATTCCCTAAAAGAGTAATAAATATGATGGAAATCATGTTTAATAGGAAATATGCATAAGTGTTAGCAAATTAGAAGGTAAAAGTAGTCCTACTTGTTTGATAAGTAGGGCAAGAGGTCAATATATTTTTGCGACAAAAACAAAAACAAAGAAAATATTCATGGAAGAGAACAAGATCAGATAGGTGATGGTTGTTATTGTATCTTCCAAGACAAAAATTTCAAAGGAAGATGGGAAGATATTCTTAGAAATGGATATGACGATGTCATTGTGAGAGGACTGGCAAAGATAAAAGATGTGACAGGGTTCTCAAAAAGAGAAGAGGTCAATGTTGCAGAGAGAAGAACAAGAATGGTAATGAAATAGATTGGTGGTACATAAACGGAGAAACATTAGCATTGACCGTGAATTCCAAATGTGAGGGATGTTGAGAAAGAGAAAATGGAATAGATAGGAGGATTGTTTGATTATGAGAAGAGTAAGAAAGATTGAATGTGAAGGCGACAGGGGTATGGAATAGAGGGAAAAAGAAATAGGAGGAGAAAAGAAGGAATGAAAGGGGAGGAAGAAGATAACAAAGAAGGATTATATAGAAAGGAGGAATTGAATAAGGACAAACAAATAGGAGACAAGAAAAGGATAGAGAAGAGGGTGAAATTATGAAAAAGAGGAAGAGTTTTTTAAAATGACAGGTGTGAAGGAGGATGAAGCAGAGGAAAGCATAGAGGTAATGGAAAATGAAAGAGATGATAGAGCAAAGAAAATTGAAGGAAACTGACCATAGTGAGGAAATCCGAGGCAAAGAATCTAGAACTGACTGCATGGAAATGCATGTGGATGATGAGATGATAGAGGATATGGGATAACAATGAAGAGTCAGGTTATTGACAGGGAAGTAAGGAGAAAGTGTGAGGTAAAATGGGGAGAAGGAAGATGTAGAGGAAGTGAAATAAGACAAGGATTAGAAAGGAGGAGAAGACAACAAAGAAATTTATGCAGAAGGAAGGTAACCAAGAACAAAGATATTTGATAAAGAGTGAGAAACACAAGGAACATAAACAAAATCTTGAGAGGAGGAATGACATCGATTGGAAAAGATGTAGAGATGCATGAGATGACGATAAGTTGATGATGATAAAATAGAGAGAGGGTGCATGATGAAGATAGTGAAGAAATTGGCAAGGAATAATGGAAGATGGAGAGGTGGCGAGGAAAAAGAAAGGAAGGGATAGGATAGGAAATGCCTGTGAATAGATGTTAGGAGAAATCCATTGATAATGATTAGTAGGAAAAGATGGGACTAAATATGAGACGAGGTAGAAAGTAAATGAAGAATGGGAGGGGGAATGACAATGAAGGGACGTTAGGAGAAGTCCCCCGATAATGATCAGAGGGCACAGAGGAAGAAAGGAATGAAGATAGAATCAAGGAGGTCAAAGAAAATGATTCAGGATGTGTAGAATGGGGATGAGTGATTTTTATGAGAAGTCCACCGATAATTACTAGTGCGGAAACAAAATATGATGATGACAGAATGTTAGGGGAAGACCAATGAAAATGACAGGTAAATATGGGTGTAGATATGTGGGAGAAATCTAGAAGACAGAGTGGAAAGAGTAAAGAAAGGAGGGATAACGATGTGTAGGAAGATGAAAGCGAAGAGAGGATGAAATGGATGATAATGAATGAGAAAAAAATGAAGAAACAAGATAGAAAATGAATGGAGAAGTAACACTTAAGTAATATTACCCAACGATGGCTGATGGAGATGAAAAAGGGACTAGTAGGAAGTGGTATTTGTGAGAATGAAAGAGGAGGTGAGAGGATGTGATGATGGGGAATGATGAGAAAATGTAGATGGAGAGAATGTGGGGTAGTGGGTGAGTGCAGGATGACTATTCATGCTTAAGAGGGACTCTTAAGTAAGATCGTCAAGCCGTAGGATAATTTAAGTAAGATCACCAAACTGGAAGTGACAATATGAAAGGATAAATACAACATTATACTAGATACAAGTGTGGAAGGGTTGGTTGGAGTGGATGAGTATGATGAGAGGAGGGAGACAGAAGATAAGGAAGATATGATGAGAGGTGGAAGGGTCAGATGACAAACCATTCTTAAGAGAAACTCTTAAGTAAGATTTCCTTGTGACAGTGATGGTTAAGTAGGATCATCAAGATGAAGAAGAAGATGGATGACAAAAATACTGAGAAGTGTATACCAACATGAAATAAGAGATGAAAGGAGGTGATATTAAGGAAACAAAGTAGTGTGACATGAGTGGATGGAGGAACATATGCAGTGTAGATGGAGAGTGTAAGGGCAATCCTTAATTGGGATGCCCACATGGTGGGAGTGATGATGCAAATGTGTCAAGCAGAAAAGGAGGAGTGGAAAGACATTTGTGGTGGTGATTGTTGTCTATTGAAAGAGGTAATGGTGGAGAATCTTATGTAGCAGGAGGATCCAAGGAAGAAGATATACCTTAACTAAGGTTCTCTGGCTATATGGATGGTTAAGTAAGATTGTCAAAATGAAAGTGGAAGAGTGAAAGGGAAACTCAAGAGGAAATACAAGTAAGATATTTGGCGTGTTGCGAGAGGATAGAAAGGTGAGAAGGATGATGTGGAGATAAATGGGGATGAGTGGAATGGGGAGTGAAGAGAAATGGATCAAAGATGTTGTTGAACATGCTGAGAGATAAGGAGCTATAGGATAACGAACTTTCCTTGAGAAGGATCCTAAAGTCAGATTCGCACTGTAACGATGATCAAGTAGAATTTACAAACCAAAAGGTATATTTGCAAATGAATTCATGGATATTATGGATCGATAGTGTGAAATTTGATGTGATTTTTATAAAAGATGATCTTGATGAGATAAAAGGAATGTAGTTGTAGCAAGGGCGTATAAGGAAACTATGTTTCAAAATGCATTGGAGATAAACAAGAAAGGTTACCACTCACGGCATTGCACTTGCAGCCAATAACAAGTGTTAATACATAACCAATGGTAGTTAGTTATACCAAAAGATCATGAGGGAAATATGGATGAAAGATGCTCATAATCCTAATGTTGACATGAAAAAGGGATTGGAGATGTAACTTGTACGTGGGAAGAGGGATCTCCAAAGGTGGTGTTCCTCAAGTTTATGCCCCAACTCTGGGAAAGGGAAATAACAATAGCAAAAAGCTTTCTAAAAATGTTGATAAAGGAAGGTTGCTCAATGTGGAAAACCTTCTAGATATCATAATAAAATAGTATCCATCCTTCAAGGGTATGGTCTACTTTATATATAATATGGATGGAAAATATAATATGATAGCCGTCCTTCAAGGGATCAGTCTATCTCTTTTGATTTTGCTTTGATTTTGATTTGTATGATTTTCTGTTTCCTTTTTTTACATGAACAAATGTCCTTCGAGGGATCAATCTATTTTTGATAACTTTGATTTTTCCTTTTGCATACATGAATTTGATCTTCACATGGAGGAGAGCAGGGAATAGCTAAGTAAACCACTTAAGAGGGCATAAGGAATGTACAAGAGACACCCCAGACCCTTTGCTTGGTTGCAATAGGAGAATGCGAAGGTGATAGATGTAATGGTTATTAGGTCACATCAAATTAATGAAGGTGGACCATATAATTCAGATCATTACAATGATAAATGAAAGGGGATAAGGATGGAAAAATAATCTAAGGATATAACTAATTTCTCATCGGTAGATATGCTAATAGTAGACTAGTCATAAGTGCAATGCATTAAGAGGTTCCATCTCTGGTTTACCACCATGAGAGGGAAGACAATGAAGTTGCAATAAGATGAGATGATAGCCAAGTAGGAAATAAAACTATGTCCTGAAGGAAATGAACATATGACCACAATGGTGGATTTAGATGAAACTAAATGATGCCATGAGAGAGACATAAACATAGAAGGACAATTATGGCCTCAAAGGAGGACTTGATGAAATAAACGGTGCCCCAAAAGAGACACAAATATATCCACAATGGTGGAATTTGAAATAGATGGTGCCCTAAAAGAGACATAAATATAGCCACAATGGTGGAATTTGGTAAAAAGTTCCCTTAACGTAAAGAGTTAAAGGATATCGAAAGGTTTTAGATGAGATTGGTTTGGATTTGGATAGGATAAACGAAACAATGTTAAGGGGAAAAGTTCCCTAGTGACAAGGGAGTTGTACAGATGGGATGCTCAAGAGTGAGGGAAGGTTGTTCCCCAATGTGAAGGAGTTAAATTATTTTGAAAGAGTTTAGATGAGATTGTTTTAGATTTGGATGGGATAAACGGTTGGAGACCACAAGTGTTTAGCAAGATAAGCGGTATTGATGAACAATGGAGGACCTTCCTTAGGAGGAATGTCGTGTGCAGGAGAGATATTAAGGGATGATGTGGATGAAGAAATCATGGGAAAACTGACAAATGAGATATGAATTGGATTCAATGTAGATGGAGAAGGAAATTTCCTCTGAATGAGGAAATCAACTTTCTCTATAAGATTGTGGACAATTGACCGAAATGCCTTACAATGTTTGATGTCATGGCTTGGGGTATGATGATAAGTGCAACTACAATTATGATTGAACCATGATGGCTTGAGACCATAGGGATTGAATGATTTAATGGGAGGAAGTGTGATGGAAGATATTCGAGTTAAATGTCGAATGATATCTGTGTAAGACCCCATTGAATTGTCATGGGGAAGGTAACTCTTGTGGGTTTTGATAGGATATCTCATATTGGAGTTAAGAGAAAAAATGGATGTAGATTGGATGTGTAAATTTTGTGTTTTGGAGGAGAAATCAAATTTGGTTGAAGGATTGTATTGTTTGAATGTGGATTGATTATTGCAAGATGTCGTAGATGGAGAGAATTATCCTAACATGGATGTTGTGGCATTAGATTGTTGAGAAGAGGGAAAACCTGATGTTTCTGAGGATGCGTAGAGGATTGTCAGGAACTTTTTCCTCGAGACTTAGACTTCAACCAAGAAGATTCCTCTAGCAGGGATGAAAATAATTTCAACCGGAAGATTTGACAATGCCGGTGTGGTTATTAATGGATAAAATTTCCTAAAACAAGACGAGGACATTAATGGAGAGATAGGTGTTTGTATGATGTGATTAATGATATCTATGTGAGATATGAATTATTTAGATTTTGGCATGGGAAGGGTTGATTTTGTAGAGGGAGAAGGTAAATTATCTTTATTTTATTTAGGTGGATGTGTTGGTTCAGTAGATGATCCAAAGGGTATATTTGATAGGGTTGTGGGTTGGTGTGATAGAAGGATTAGGTAAAGAATATTGGGGTAGAATGGGTGATGTGGCCATGGGTGAAGATATAGGTAAATATTTTAAGGTAGGGATAGGTTTATTTGTTGGAATGATAGATATAGGGGTAACTGGGATAGATAGGGATGTAGGAATATTTGGAATATGTGGGGATGTGAGTGACGTGATGACCAATGGAGTAGACCTTATGAGTAATGTAACAAATGTAGGCATATTCTCAGGTGTAGAAGTAGATAGGACTGGTTGTTTCATAATTTTTTCGAGGGGTAAGAATGATATGTTTGGTAAAGGGGTTGATGTCGAAGGTGGGGATGTAAGGGTGCATGTAGTAGAAAAAAGTTTAGTTGGGATAGTTGTGAGTAATTTAGGGGTAGTAACAAGTGTATTTGAGGCATATGTGGGTGAAGAAATAAATGGGAGAGATGTAGGGATATGTGTGGATATGAGTAGAGCTGAAATAAGTTCTAAGGATGAATATAATGTGGTAGATTGGTGTATGTGTGAAGTGTCAGAAGTGGATGGTATAGTCAAATTTGTTGCAGATATGGTTACAGTAAAAGAAGGTGTAATTTCAAGACCAGTAGTAAAAGTTGACATAGGTGTGTTAGGCTTTGAATAAGAGGTGGGAATAATGTCCATTATGGGAACATGCGGAGTTGGTAATAAGATAATATCTTGACTGATAGTGTCAATCATATAAGCATTTGATAGTTAAGATGTAAAGGGGGTGACATGATTTGTTGGTGGTTGAGTAGTTTGCGTAGTGGAGGTATCAATTCAGATATCCCCTTAATTTATGAGTTGTTGGACACGATATTTAAAGGAACAACATTTCTCAATGTCGTGACCTTTTACTCAAATGATATTTAGAATAGTGGGCTTCATGATACCAAATAGGCTTGGCTTGTGAGTTTTCCACGGGTTGTATGGGAGGAAGTTGGATGAAGTTTACAGTTATCAACTTATCAAATACAGAACTGTATGATACTCCCAAGGAATTGTAGTTGGCTATTGATTGAGGGGATCGTTGTTGAGACCATGTGTTGGACATAGATGGGGATGAGGGTTGAATGACCATTGTGTTGGCCACACCCTTAAAATTTTCAGTATGTGTGAATGGTTTAGTGGATTCAATTTTAGGTTTAGTAGATCTGAGTTTGAGATGACCCTATTCAATGACACAGGTTTCAAGTTTGTGAGCCATTGTGAAAGCTTCATCAAAGGTTCAAAATGTTTGGATTTGCAAAGTAGATGATATATGTTTTGCACATGAACACAAGAATAATTCAATGATTTCAGTCTGCGGGATAGTGAAGGATAGTTGGTTTATAACACCATGCCATCGTGCGATGAAGTTGGGGATGGGATCATCTTCCAACTATCAAATGGTATATAGATCAGCAATAGTGGTTTTACGTGTGATATTGATAGAAAAGTGTTCTAAGAACACTTGTGCAAGTTGAATGAAAGAGAATAAGGAATGTCATGGGATACTGTTGTACCAATCCAACACGGGACTAGACAAAGACATGGGGAAAGTGTGAAGAAGTAGATCATGATCACGCACAATAAGACAATATGCATGTTTAAATGTGAGGAGATGTTGTTGGGGATCTTCCCTGTTGTTGAACTTAGCAAACGCATGAACTTTCCAATGAGGGGGATAGGGTTTAATTAGAACCAATAGATGAATGGGTTCATTACAGATGTGCTCGTAGGATAAAGTTTTCTTGGGTGCTACATTAAGGGTTTCTAAACTGGCCAACTGATTCATTAAGGTGTGAATTGGATCACTCAAGGTGTTGTTCGATTGATATTTTATTGTTTGTGTGATTTAAAAAGTAGTTTGATAAGATGAATGATGTGTTTGTGGGTGCGTGGGTAGTTGGGGAAGCGTCTGATAAGGTGGTTGATAATTTTTTGGATAGGATGTTTATGGAATGGTTTGATAAGATATTTGATTAATTTGTGGATATGTAGGTGTTTGGGGAGATTATTGGTAAGGACTAACATGTGTCACAGGTTGGGATTGCTACATAGGACAATGTTGAGGAATAGGGGCATGACGATAAGCGGGGATATGTGTGTTAAGATTTTGAGATGGTTAGAGCATACGATGGGCAAGAATGTAAGTGTGAAGAGGTTGCGATGCCTAGATGGGCATATTAATGGAATTGTCAAAATGGGATGTGGGTGGAATGCAATCCAATAATTTAGGATATTGGGAGGATTGAGAGATTGTAGGATATGTTTGGAGTAAGAAGTCATATATGGGGTTAAGAGGAGGCCAAAGTGAATCGAGAGGAATAGGAGATGGTGGTGCGATCGGTTTAGGAAGACTGGCTTGACGAGGGATATGAGGGTTGGTGTCAAGGTGGGGATGATTTTGGATGACATGGTTCTCATGAGATGAGACCATGGAGACTAGAGGTTGGGTGACTCACGATGTGGTTTTGAGTTTAGAATCCTATTGGGTGAGATCATTAAAATAAGTAATATCATTGGACGGAGAAGATTGTTTATTTGTCTCGATTCGAGAGAGAGTGACAATAGATGTGAAATAGAGAAATATTTATTTATGTATGTTGTTGACAAACAAATCAAGTAGAATATTTGTTATCATCATGATTAATTTCAAGATGTGAATAGAAAAGAAAAGTAGGTAATGAAGGTACCTAAAGAAGTCTAAGATTGGTTTCAGATAACTTTGGATGGGGAGATGTCTGAGACGGTTTCCTATTGGGTGTTTAAGTCCCAATCACTTAACCAGGTGAGAGGAACATTTTGATGTGTTAATTATGTTTGTGCAGTCTTAGGAAGTGTGTGATAAGTGAAATGAAAAGATTTAAATCCTTTACTTAGGCTATGTGATCAGGCACGATGCAGAATGTTTGTTTTAGACCAAAATTAAATGTGATATTCGACGCAGATAGTCACTCAGAAAAGGGAAAGTTTGATGCAAAAAAGAGAAAATAAATAAAAATGAGGAATACCTTGAGAATCACTTATTGTTTTCCTTTGTGATTAGATTGCAATTAATCACGGACCTAGAACTTCCAGTGACCTTAAAAGTGCACCATTCATGACTGGAAGAGGAGTCTGGAGAACTCTTTCCCATGTTATTTGATTGTACATGATAGTGGTGTATTTGGAAGTTACGATTAGTTTCCAGGACCATTCGAGTACCCTAAAATTATATGATTCATGTTCATAGATGGGGTTGATAAGAGAGACTTACAGTGTGTTTTGGTTTAACACTTAATCTTTGACATCGTAATTTAGACTTTCAATGCAAAAAGAAAATATGATAATTAGTGGATATGAGTTAAAAAGATATAAAAGGATAATAAAACAAAACATTCTAATATTTATTGCAAAAGAGAATCCTACGCATATGATATTAATATAAAAACAAGTTCACTTTATTATACTTGTTAAATAAGATTAGGCATATATTATAAACACAATAAATTCAACAATAATGTATTTTTTCAATATAGGTGTATTCCTCTAGTGTTCTGACTGTCCTAAATGAAAAGTTATTTTATTAGTATTATTTTCATATTGATGAATGATAAAATCCAAATTAGGTCTCTATTTCAATGTAAACCCACACAATCAATAAGGACATTTTTCTAAGCTTCCCGTTGTAAGAGGATAATTGGACTAAGATGTTTGAAATTATTTTCGTTTTATGAATTATACAATGAAAAACCAACTTTAGATTATAAAAATAATCTATAAAGCGATGAATCAATAAAATTATAATTATGTTGTTAAACGATAAACTACACTATCAAAAGAATATAAATGTGTATGTTGGTTGATTTGTGTAGTGGACTATCAATAACGATACTTATTAAGTAATTTATTAAGGTCCTATACTCCACAATATTCGACCAAAAAGATATAAAAATGATAAGATATCTACAATAATGGGACGAGAAAAAGAAGTGAGGAGTAATATCTTATCAAACATTTTTATTGAGAGAAATTTTATTCACTTTTAGGTATGCCCAAGGTGGTCTTACTACACATGGACACAACTTTTACATGTGTGATGACATAAAGTGAATCACATGAAAAAGAGAACTAAACGAGACATATACAATTAACTATGGTGTTGACATTCCATGGATGTGGATTACATTTCAATATTGAATGGCATTTTTTTCATCTAAGGAAATGTGAATAAATGTGTTCTAAATAATTGTGAGCGAATTCTTCGAAAGAGACTATACATTCACTACCTACAAATCTGTGTAAATTTGATACTGAGTTGGAAATAATTGGGATATGTGGATATGTGGATATGTGGGCTTACATGGATAAGTAGTTCTAATTCAGAGATTCCTAAAATAATTAGCTCTATTATTAATTCTTGCTATTAAATGACTAAGATATGCAACATCAGAGAGTGCTTAAGATAGTTGACAACAAAGGCTGTATTGTTGAATTTGCAGAGGAAATTAATGTAGAAAATCTTAAGGAGATGTGTGTGGATACTATAATATTAGATGTGGATGAAGAGAAAGCAAATAAGATGCCTTACATAGCTAGTATGGGGATTTATGTTGTTCGAAAAGATGCAATGTTAAAGATTTTACGTGAAACATTTTATGAGATAAATGATTTTGGAATGAGGTAATACCAAGTGCCACATCCAGTTGAATGACAATACAAGTATATTTACATTTATTTATATGTATGTCTACCTACAATAATGCCTCTACGTAAAACGATGGTGATAAATATTCTTCTAACTTGAATCGTTGGTCATGTATTGTATGATTATGTCAAAGAATTAGATATTTTACTTAATTTGGATCACTGTGAACGTATAAGAAATTTCCACGAGGAGATTTGCTTTGGTTAGACTCTGGCTATCAAGTTTATCAGGTTTGTATCAAGTCAACCACAAGAGTTACTTCTCAAGAGTCTACAACTATTTCAAAGGAAATTACAATCAAAATCCTTGTAGGATTTAACTCTCGTTAGCTCTAAGCCGTTGCAGGCAGAGCTATGAGGATAGGATTCTATTTTTTCAGACAATGAAATCTGGGAGGCTCTAGATTCAACCATGTAGGTAGAAACTATCTGGTTCGAGGTTTTGGATATTGACTGATTTATTTTAGTCATAGGTTCTGCGTCGTCCTTACCATCTGAAGAGATCTTGCTCTCATATTTTTATGGTATAACCATATATACAATCCTAGTTGAATATTATTAACTGATAAATAAGTAATACTCAAATTTCCTAAAATATCAAATCTACACTGAAGATGTTGGAATGTGGGAACATGGGGAAGTAGTCGAATGACTGGGAAAGGATTGACGTGGGTCGATTTTGTATCGAGTCATAGTGAATCAATTTGGAAGGGATAGTTAAGGGCTTATGGCGGGGACATGGTGAGAGGGAGTTAGGATGTGGGATGGAGTTAGTGGTCATGGGATGGGGCAAGTGAAGAGCTCCGTGAGGGGAGTAAGGATTGAATATAGAGTGAGAAGTGGCCGAGGAGAGGTAAGGGGTAGTAACACGAGATGTGGGTAGAAGCAGGAGCTCACGCAAAAAAGGAGATGGGTTTGGGGAGAAGAGGATGGTAGCTTAGTGGATAGGTAGGTGAGACGAGGGGAGTTGGGAGCTCACTTAGGGTTATGGGAGCTCATGGAAAGGAGGAAAGTAACTCGGTGTGGGCATGGCAGAGCTGGCCGGGTGTTGGGAGGTGAGTTGGAGATGTGAGATAGATGGAGTACTTTAGGATTTGTTTTAAATATTTTCATTTCTTTGTTATTTTAGATTTTACTTATTTAAATAGATATAGATGTAAACTAAGATCTTAGATATACAAGATGGAAATAGAACACTAATTAAAGACTAAGATTTAGATATACAAAATTATTTTTTGGGTTTGTTTCGCATGCTAGTAGTGTTTAAAGTGAAAACAACAAAAAAAGTGTTTTATTTATTTTATTTTATTTTGTTATTTTTTTTATAATCTATTTATTCATTTAATAAACATAAAATTTGTATTAACGAAGAACAATCAAAATAGGAAGCTTGTTTAAAACAACCAAATCTCTTACCTCAACGACTGACCACACTGAATTGGCAGAGACAATACTAAAACCTTGCGAACAAGTGAGTACAACGAAATGTTCATAAAATATATCTAAATGAGGGAGCTCTGAAACCGAATAACCATTATACTTATGACATCTATACAAGATGAGCAAAGGAATAGAACAAACGAAATGACCAGATCTTAGATCTGGTCCCACAGGGCATGCCAAAATGTTATACAGGAAACTTCGTTCTCAAGCAGGGTGAAGGCCAATACTAGGAGCTACCAAAAACTTCAAATGATGGAGGGCTTAAGACCTCAGATGCAGATGTGGATCTACGAGTGTAAAAAAGATAGATGCATGATATAAAGAAGCTAGATCTGCAAAACTAAAACATATAATATTAGATCACAATATGCGGGAGTTTTATGGATAGTGTTGGTTCTAAGAGGATATTAATTACCTTAGAGGATGTAAACCCCCATGTCAGAAAAAATAATAATAGATCATGAACAATAGTTATCATGCAGAAATAATGGAATATAAAATGACAAGTAACTAAAATGATGAGAGGACTTAGCTTGTGCTCTGCTATGGAGATGAACTGGGCATCAAAAAGGTAAGATAATGAACTATGGAAAATATTTTTCCCTCAAAATTGTAGAATGTAATTAATATCTCTCTTCTCCTCTCTGGGTCTAGGTCTCTCCAGGTCTAGGTTCTCCAGGTCTTCTTGAAAAATATCTCAGTCTCCTGAAATATGGGATAAACCCCATATTTATAGCTTAATGGTGAGGTTAGACTGCTAGTTAAAAGATACTCAGGGTTGAGTAAATTAACCTGAGTTAAGAGACATGATGTGATCACGTGGGGCTCATAATTTGAGTTAAAGTAAACAAAAGATAAGGATGTAATAAGAGGTGGGGATATTAGGTGAAATAATGTATTTCCTTTTTGAGTTTTAAGAGCGGGATGTTGGATGGGTGCATTATTGCCCATGTTTTGAATAATTTGTGAGAGATGGGGGATAATGCCAAAAATTTGAATTATCAAATGGGTCCACATGGAGCCCCTTTGATAATTAATTAAATAAGGTGAGCAAATAGATGGGATTTCATTTAATTTAAGAAAAATAAAAGTGAGAGTGAGAAGTGAATGGATGTGAGATGATGGAGGGGTTACACCCAAAAATAGGTGTCTACAACCACACTACCGGAACCATACGTATACATCCTACATCATCCTATACATATCTCCTCTAGTAGTCACTTTTGCATCATCTATCTCATCCATGCTACACTAGTTATCATCCTATATGAGTCTAGTTTTCTATGTCATCCACACATCTTGTACATTATACATGCTACAAAATATTTCCTTATACTTGGGTCTACTTTTATCTATTATCATTACACATTCTATTCCTATTTACATACTTATTGCATTACACCTTCCATAGCCACATTGCTTGCATACATCCTACCTATTCAAGACCCTACACTAGATTTATTTATACTTGGGTCTAGTTTCATCTCTCATCAACACACATTCTATTTCTACCTACCTAGATACTACACAACACATTCACATACCTTGGGCATCGACACTAATGTTTTCTACGCACTGCACTCACCACCCTATGATGCACTCTAGTTCCTTAGTTCATACTTATTTTTCAAGGGTTTACCAATCAAATGGACCTTACCTAGATGTAACATGTCATCATGCCACATTTCTTGGACTCGTGACCAACGCTTTAGGATATATCATCACCCATACTCATCATCATAACTTGAAGTGGTATACAACTTAGGTTAAATCATCACTCCACCCATTCTACATTTTCATCTTATATCCAATCATCACCTATTCTATCATCCTATTCTAAGTCATTCTACCACATCATTATTTCACCTACTCATCATTTATTTGTATACGCTTTAGGCCAAATCACCACCCTCACCTTATTCATCACATAGTGATCTACGTTTAGTGCTAAAATCACCACCTTCTATTATCTAACACCTACTTATTTATGCTTCATACACCCTCATCACCCATCTCGTAGTGATATATGCTTAGGGATAAATCATCACTCCTATATCCAACCAAGTCGTGGTATACGATTAGGCTATAGGGTTCACACACACCTTCCTATACAATGTATTCCCATCTATTCATCTTATAGTGATATACGATTAGGGATAAATCATCACTCTTCTGATAAAAAAAGTTGTGATATACGCTTTGGCTATAAATTTCATGCATATCTTCTCCACCTATCAAATTTCATCACCACTACACATACAAACTCATTGAAGCATGCTAGACACAACCAAATCTACTCAATAATTTCCCAATGATGCACTCTCGTTTAGAGTTCATTCTTGACTACTGAGGGGGAAAAAAATGAACCTCACTGCATACAATTCCATATACGCAGAGGGCACGTTGGTCCTATCATTCCATCTTGCATTCCATTACATCCATCCACAACATACTACATTTTCCTGGTAGCATTTACTTTTTCTTACTAGTGTTTTGCATGTTCACTTTACTATACATGTTATCTTACTTTCCTATATGTCATTATCATACACATGTGAGTTCACGCCTTTATTTAGTGTGATCATAAATAGAGGACATTTACATGTGACATGGATGCTCGCCTTCTACCCTTACTATATCAGTCACTGGGGGCATCCAAATTCATCTCATATAGGTGCTATTGTTTCATTTTGTACTTAACATCTTATACTACTTGTTTATACACGCTTTGACATGTTGGTTTTCACTCTAACATGCTAACAGGTGTTCCATATGTAGCACTTGTTTTTCAGGACTACATGTTCCCATGACTAATTATATTTCTACTTGTCTATGTTATTTGCTATTGTATGTGGGATTTTCCATTTTCTTGAGTGCATACTTTTCTGTTGTTTGCGTCCATGATGGCCTTGCGTGACATGCAAAATTGTGAGTGATGTCCCTTGTTTTTAACCTACTTTGTGTGGTATTCTTGCTATTTCTTGCATGTTTACACTACTTGTTTTAGTACTTTTTACATTCTTTACATATTTTACACTTATTTACATGTATGTGTTCAGACTAATACTTGTATTGGCTACCCATCCCCTTTTGTGTGTGCCTTAGTATCCACCAATCACTTTCCCTTTCCCCCTATAGGGCTACATTGGTTACAAGGTCAGAGTGTGGTTGGTCCTCTTTTGGGGCCGCATTCTCCTTCCAGGGTCATCGTGTGCACCCCAAAAGAGGGGTGACATCATTGATGGTTTATACTAATATAACATATCTACACTTGTTCACACACAACGAGTGAGTTCAGACCAGTCTATGAAATCCATAGATAGTGGCCTTAATAGGACATGGTGTCCTTTGGTAATTCTATGGAGTGGTCACAGGATCATGGTTTACAGTGGGTGGCCTCTCTATATTTTTCTGTCTAGTGGTGTAGGATCACCCAAAAAACTAGTGAAGTACAAAGATCTCTTCAAAAAATTGTAGCAGAAGTGGTTAGAGTTAAAACATCAAGCATTTACTCCCTACAGTTCTTCAGCCAGGGGGGCATGAGATTTCAAAAAAAAAGTGTGACATTATAGTATATCCTTCTACACCTTTTTTCTAACATGGATCAGGTGCACATGTTCCATTTTTTCCATTTGCAATTTCGACTCTAGCGTACTTTACACAACATTTTTACATGCATAAATATTTGATTACTTAATCATTTTCTCCTTGTAGGTGCGTTGTATGAGAAAAACGTTATCAAATTGGGGGCAACAACAACAACAACAATGAAAATGATAATGATAACACACCACGATGGTACTTGTCATACTTACCATGTAAGTATACAATACACATGCAGTAGCTACACACACGTTCTGCCCTAGGTTCACTCTCATAACTTTTTACACATGTTTCATCTTTAGAATCCACACTCCACATTTTTTCTTTTTTTCATTCCACACTTCTAGTCCATTGGCTGTTTTCTTCCACACTCTACATGGACATCAGGTATGATTTTCTATCTACTTTATGTTATTGAGTTGTTCTCTCACCCACATAAAGTGAGGGAAATGTAGACACAAATATTTCACATTAGACAACATTTAGCCCGACCTTATACTATTATTTAGAAGGTTCTCAAGTGTACAAAGTACCAATTAATCCCACATTTTTTCCATCTATGTTTTATGTTTTACTTCATTTTTCCCGCTTATTTCCTGATACTTATCACCTCATTTTCTAACTTACCCAAAACTCTAGCCCTAATTTTGGGTGCCCCACCCTGTACTAGGGCACCCCGGGTGCCCTGATCTCACTCTGGGCACCACGATCTATGCTTAGTCTTTAGCGCTCCATTTTTGGTCACTTCTAGCTGTTGGTCATAATTATCTTTTCCTCAGTTAGCATTGTCAGGATTAATTGTAAAATTAAACTTGAGAGCCCTATAAATATAAAGCTTATAAGACCATAATGAGGGTCCTAGGTCATTACATCCTATCACTACTATCACTCCATCTAGGGTTGCATCCATTGCACCACTTACATCCACATAGTACCATGCATTCAATCTAGGAAATTTTGCATCACACACATTCTTAGAGGAGGAGGGATTCTATTCATTCTACTATACTATCTACATCTTCCATAGCTATCATAGCTCACTATTTCATAAAGTACAACTGACACAAGAGTACCTAAGGCACGACATACACACACACTCACCAGAACTACATCAGGGTCCGTAATGTAGTGTAACACTCAATGATAAGTCCACCAGTTTGGCATCTGAGGTCAATAAAACCCCTTTTTCTTCTTCTTTTGCAGGGCATCATCCAGTTCATTTGGAAAATCTAGTGTGACAGACACAGGGTATTCAGAGACACTTAACAATTGTGCCAAATTAGGGTTTTGAGCATTTATATTGTTCTAAGCACCCAAAATGTAGACCAGGGCACTCCATGGCACCCTAATACACTCCCAGGTGCCTTTTTCACTTCAGACAATCCAAATATACCCTTTGTAGGACCCTTGAGTGTTCGTATGCAGTGTCGAGTTCCATCTCTAGATCTGCAACAACCTGCGACAATCTCCTGTTATCAGCTGAGTATTTTCCTTACTCCCCTCTTGCATTCTATGGTTTTATTTCCATTAGATCAAATAATGCAATTGCTTTACATCGCTTTAGCATATTAATTTTTTGTTATTTGTTACTGTTTATCCTCTTTATTACAATGTTTTTGTCCTCCTATTTAGATTAACATTAGAACCTTAAATACCCCATTTAAGGATTTAGTAAACTTCATTTTTGTTAATTAATGACATCCCATATCGCAAATGTGCATTAAGTGCCCTTGCATGTTAGATGCAACCCTATTGGGGATAATTAACTTGGACCTATTATGTCGAGCATAACAAAGAGGAAAGTATGTTAAGCTCAATGTCAATAATTTGTAGGTTGTATTCAACTAGAGTTTTGTTGATTAACATTAGAACCTTAAATACCCCATTTAAGGATTTAGTAAACTTCATTTTTGTTAATTAATGACATCCCATATCGCAAATGTGCATTAAGTGCCCTTGCATGTTAGATGCAACCCTATTGGGGATAATTAACTTGGATCTATTATGTCGAGGATAACAAAGAGGAAAGTATGTTAAGCTCAATGTCAATAATTTGTAGGTTGTATTCAACTAGAGTTTTGTATTTTTTATTTTATTGATCTAAATATTGAAAATATTTTTGTTTTATGTAAGACATGTTTATTACATGCAAAAACACTATTTGTAAAAATGATTTATTTTGTATTTTGTATTAGGTAAACATAAATTTAACAATGGCAATATCTTTATAGTGTGATTACAATTAAGGAGGATAATATAATAGTGTTTATTGATATGAGACAAGTAGCCTTTTGAATCACCCAGAATCCATACAATAAAGGATACATTGTGAGATAAATCGGGGACAAAACGATAAAACATTGAAGAGCTACAAGAGCAACCTCTACCAATGGTCGGAGAGAAGGAAAAATAACAAACAATGAAAGCTAGTCCAAAAGCCTTGGTCAAGGAGGTTTGAGCCGAGCCAAAGAAAGATCTTGAACCTTAAACATTACCACAGGGAGCCACCAAAGAGTAGGTCTATAGAACATGATCAGATGTACTAAATTGTGTTTCTTTTGTTGGATCGTAGTCCACCCATCGTCAGCTAGCCCCACCCAAGCTTCAATGTTTGTGTCATAACATAAATAATAATTAAAAAATGTAATTTATTTATTTTATTACAGCCAATTATAACCCAGTCTCATGAAAAACATCATTAATTTTGTAAAGCATTTATTATTTTGAAATTTGTTTAACCAAGTGCGTTAAATTTGCAGTAAAAGTGGAAGTTTGTATAGATTAGATTCAAAGGCAATATTTTGTATTATATATGTAAATGAAGTTTGTACAGAATTATATGCTACAACTTTGCAGTATGGAAGTGACCAACAATATTTCTACCTCTTTTTTGTGGGCGAAGAGGTTTATAATAATTATTTATGTAATTTTTCCTGTATCATGTAATCCCACTATATGTAAAATTATGCAGGTCATTAGGTATTATACAATACGTCCTCCAGTAACATATTTAGTGAAGGCAAGTGCGATCAGGACGAGCATAGAAAAATGACCATTCCAAATCTCTATAGAGGAAAACATGATATCCTGTGATTTTCTCTATGTCATCACACCCTTCAACATGGGTACAAAGGATGCAACAGAAAAAAATAGTGTGCTTAGAAAAAATAAAGTATCTTCCAAAAGGGAAATAGATCTTCATTAATTGAATGTTAAAATTTGATTTCTGACATTCTCTTTCATTTTGGAAAATGTATTAATTTTTGTATCTAACTCTGTTGTGTGATTGTGTGTGGAATTAATTACTACATTGTTTATTTTAACTGGGTATGATGCATTTTTGTATGTAAGAAGGGAGAAGAGAAAAAGAAAAAAAGGAGAAGAAGATGTAGATTTTTTTATTTCTAAATTTTTCCGTGCATTTTGTGTATGGTGTCCTCCATTTTTGAGCATTTATTTTACTAGTTTTATTGCAGCTGAATGCATTCTAAGTTTTCAGTTATCTTCGCCTCCCTCTTTCCTTCAGTTTCTGAAGCAGCACTGAGAAACAAGAACACGTCACCAAGATTCGTGCTGGTCTGGATGCCATGTATTCATGAGTCAGATATATTCAACAAAGTGCACATCAAAAATTAGAAATAAAAATCAACTAAATAAATATTAGATTTCTGGAAAATATTTAGCAGAGCTTTGCTACTCTATTTTTCTTCTTTTTCCCTTACATACTATTTTCTGTCTTCAATCCTCCATGAAAAAATGTAGCACACACAAAAATCAAGTTTCCAAAATAAGAGAGAATGTTAGAGATCAAATATGATCATTCCATTTAATGAAAATACTATTCCTTTTTCCAAAATTGACATCTGTTAGATACTTCTAGTTGTCAGAGGTGAAAGTTAAATGTGGGGGTTGAGATTATATCTCCAACACTCCCCTTTAATCTTAACTTGATGTCATCTTTATCAAAACTATTTGTATCATCTCCATAGTTGTTGTTGCCTTTTCCATATCTCCCATTCTTCACTTCATCTTTAGCATAGATACCCAAATAACCTTTTAGATATTGAAATGCATATTTTCCCAATAGATTAGTAAAAATATCAGTGAATTGATCTTGTGATCTAAAAAATTCTAGAC
This sequence comes from Taxus chinensis, assembly GCA_019776745.2. Classification (NCBI taxonomy): domain Eukaryota; kingdom Viridiplantae; phylum Streptophyta; class Pinopsida; order Cupressales; family Taxaceae; genus Taxus; species Taxus chinensis. The sequence continues at coordinate 11,547,759 of CM034146.1, read as the reverse complement.
ATATTTCCTTGTTATTGACCAAGTCTCTTATAAAATGATATCTAGTGTCTATGTTCTTGCTTCTTTTATGAAAAACATCATTTTTAGACAATGCAATGGACAAGGTATTATCACAACAAATATTTATTGTTTCTTCTTGTTTATGCATTGACTCATCTAGTATTCTCCTCATCCATACAAATTGACATGTCACATTCGTCACTACCACATACTCTAATTCTGTTGAAGAAATAATTACAATGGGTTGTTTCTTTGAAGCCCATGAAACTACCCCTGTTCCAAAATGAAAATAATAACCGGAGGTAATTTTCCTATCATCAACAATGCCAGCACAATCCTTTTCTATGTATCCAATGAACTATGTAGCCAATGAGAGTCTTTTTGAGAATCCATGAACCTTGAAATAAGGCTCACGCCATACATAATATAAGGCATTGTTTCCATCAAGTACATGAGACTACCAAATAATCTTTTAAACAATCTAGGATCAACAATTGAACCACTATCTTCCTTGCTCAACCTCAGCCCTATAAAAACTGATGTAGGCGCTTGCTTACAACTGAATATATTAAATATTTTCAATACATCACTTATATACTTTGATTGAGAAATTAACATACCTTTAGATAATTGTTTGAATTCTATTATGAATAAGAATTTCATGAGACCAAGGTCAGTCATTTCAAACTCTTTCAACATGGCTACCTTAAAATAATTTATGGAAAGGTCTCCCATGAAAATTAAATCATGCACATAAAGACACACAATCAATATTTTACCTTTCTCATCCATTTTGATATATAAAGTATGCTTTCTATTGCACCTACTGAAGCCATTTTTAATTAAATAAGAATCAATGTGTTAGTACCATGCTATGGAAGCTTGCTTGAGTCCATAGAGCACCTTTTTTTAGCTTGTATACCTTTTATTGATGACATGAAATTTCATATCCTTATGGCTATTGTACATATACTAGTGCTTATGTGACGTCTGCATTTCGCCATGTCAAACCACACCAAAACTACATCACATTTAGAAAAATTGTGATTTTTTTATATATACAACATACATGTGTTGCGTTTATTAAAGCACCATCTCATTTATTTAATACATCCCCTTCCTTAAATAATATTATTTTATCACCCATAATTATTATGATTTAATTTATCCCTAAATTAATTTTATTTAATTTCTTTCCTTAAATTCATATTAAATTAAATCAAATTTATTTCAAATATTTTCTAACTTAAACTCGTTAGTTTCACCCACTTAAGTTCCTATTAAATTTATTAAAATTATTTGTTAAGTTAGTTCTAATTCATTTCCTAAACAATTAATACCCATGCCACTCATTTAATTTGTTAGCTACACATTTAACTTTATTCATTTTAATCCCCTTAAGTGACATAATAAAAACACCCATGCTCAACATTTATTTATTTAACCTTAATTAAAATATCCTAATATAACGTAAGCTCAATATTACTCGCGACTAAATCCCTAGGGTTCCTTTTAATTAAATGTCCCCATAATTTATTTAAACAATTATTTCCCATCACTTAAAGATATGAGGATTAAATATGAGTCATATGATCGATTTAATTCTCACCATAGATCCTAGGTATTCTAAAAGAAACCCTGATTTCTCTTAAGTTTTCTTTTATTTCCTTTGTTTTCCCTAATCTGCCTCCATTTGCATAGGTTGGTTTGTAAGGCAGGAGAAGATGGAGGCCATGGAAGATGTGGAGAGCTATGGCTCTAGCTTTTTGATCTGGATTTTTGCAGCGAGGAGGAAAATTCTCCCCCAATTTTCTTATATATGATTTATATTCCCTCTGAGGGTTTGATAATCTGCAAATTTGTTTACTGGTTTATTTACCAGGATCTCCTGGTTGTGGGTATTGTATTTACCCTGAAGTATTTTACTTCTTACATGGATGAATCCTACTTCTTTTTGTTTGTATATATATATATATATATATATATATATATATATATATATATATATATATATATATATATATATATATACATACACACACTTACACACTTACACACTTACACACTTACACACACACACACACACACACACACACACACACACACACACACACACACACACACACACACACACACACACAAACACACACATATTATACAAGGTTGGATGCCTATATGGCTGCGTGCAGGGATTTCATGGGCCGTGTGTGCCTAGCTGTAACTCCAATGGAAAGGGGCAGGGTGGTGTGACATTGCTACACAACACACAGTGGTGAGGAAATGCCACACCACTCTGCCAACAATGCAAGGCCGTGGAGAGGCACAGGGGGGTACGGCCACCCTCTTGCCCTCTCAAGACATTTGTTTTCTTTGGTATCAAGGCCATATCAATACGTCAAAAAATCGAAACACATATATCATCTATTATATGACATAGCTGCATCATTATCATGGTTAATCAATTCTATTCAAAATCAATTATTCACAATAAATAACTATAAAAAATTTGCCATATCCATTAACATTTACAATCATCATATGCCTAAGAATAACTATCTATCACAATTAATATTTTACGATAACCATGGAATTCACATACTTACTACAAATTTAAACCTACTTAGATGCATTCGACAACCTACTATTGATTACCCATTACCATCATATTACTAATAAACCATAACATTGATGTACACACGAGCTTAGTCCAATCAACTAAACATAATCACCACTTCCAAGAGTCAAATATGTCAACATATAACAAAATAACACTAAATTATCATTATGTTCTACAATATTTATCAATAAGGAATCCATACAAATTCATAATAAGAGTCGCAAACACACTGATAATCATAATGTGCATAATTTTTAACAATAGGCTATTCAAAATGTCATAATAATTTCCATGTCACTAAGCAGCTAATAATCATGATCATAGACAAAGTAGGCATTGAAGAGGAGTGGGAACTACATCCCCATCGACTTAGACTTGACTTCCTCTTGGATGTCACTAGAATAGATGTGGTAAATGTGCTCGTAGCAGTGTGGTGTCCTCTCATATAGGTGTTTAATCATCATATTGATCCCACTAGATGTGCACATGGTCAATATCATGCCCTAGAAGGCCAGGGTTCTGCACTCTAGAATGCACATGGGCTCCATAATTACCTGTCCATGATCCTGCACCTATAAAGCAGTCCAATTCAATACATGAGATGGATCTGGTATATATCTCCATAAAAAAGAAACATGAAAGACATTGTGGATGTGAGACAAGTTGGGTGACAAGGCTAAGTGGTAGGATATGAGATCGATCCACTCTAAGATCTCAAATGTACCCACAAATCTCAGAGCTAGCTTAGAGCCTTTTCCATAATGGAAGGGGATCTTATGAGGTTTGAATCTCAGGAACACCTTTGTGCCAACCTCATAATTTTGGTTTATCCTCCGTTGATCCTAATATGTACCTGATCAAAGTGACCTGTTGATCCATATCCCGCAACATAGCTGGCCCAATAGTAACCTTGTCCTCCAATGTGTCCCAACTCAATTGAGTCCTGCACTCTCTACCACATGATGTCTGGAAAGGTGTCATGCCGATAGAACTCTAAAAACTATTATTGTGTGCAAAATCTACAAGATACAAGCAATCCTCCCAATATGACTGATGATCCATAAGATACATCTGAAGCATATCCTCTAGTATCTAGTTCACCCACTCAGCTTGACCATCTGTATCAAATGATAAGCAGTACTAAAATTGATCTTCAAGTACAAACTGCAGGGTGGTCCAAAAGAGAGAAGTTTATAAGGGGTTGCGGTCACATATGATCTTCTGCGGAATCCCATGTAATATCACTATATCATTCAAATAAACAAGTGTAACTGCACTGCCTATGTAGGTGGTATTAATTGGAAAAAATTGAGCCAATTTTTTTAATTTATCCATCATGACCATGATTGTGTCATGGTGATATCTCAACAGAGGTTTCCCAAGAAAGAAGTCCATGGAAATGATGTCCCATTTCCACTCTGGTATAGCTTAAGGATAAAGAAGTCTAGTTGGATGGTAATTCTCAACATTCACCTTTTGGAACTCTAAACACTAAGACGCATACTTAACTATCTCATTGTAGCGTGCATATTCTTCACCCCTAGATGGGATGAATAAGGTACATGATGAGCCTCTTCTAGAATGTCCTATCATAAACCTCCATCTCTAGGCACATATATCTGACCCCCATGTCTAAGAATCCCATCTTAATCGAATGATAGTTCCTCAAACTTCCCCTCAAGGGGTCTGTGTGACTCAATCTCTTCTCTGTCGTCTTCGCCAATATTTTACCCAGGCCCTCTCCTCCTTCCACATTCTTAAGGTTGCCTACAGGTGCCTTCTCTGCCGTAAGAAACAATCCTTCATTTCCCATCACAGATATATGCCCACCTCTGTTAGGACTAACCCTCGGTCCTTCTAGCATACTGTCTTTCCCCACTACTCCCCCTCCTCCACAACGATTGATCCTATCTCCATTTTTTCACACACCACTACCATTTATGATGTTTTGAGGTAGCAATCTACCTAGATTAGCATCCTACCACTTGGTAATCCCTTCACTCACCATAATATCAAAGAGGCAATAAGGATTTTGAACTGTAGAAAGGAAGCTGACGTGGACGGTTTCTAGGCCGAGTTCTTCAAGCAGGGTTTTGAGGTTTTTGGTACCTATTTGGTAGATCTTTTCAATCAGGTGGTTAGAGTGGGCTTCCCTCATACCTAGTCTCATCATATCATTCACCCGATCCACAAATCTGGGTCCATTTCTGATCCAAACAACTACAGGACTATCATGGTAGGCCATTCTTTCTCCAAACTATATGCTACATTCCTCCATAGGTTGTTGTCCAAGATTTTGGAGCAGAAGCAGCTCAGAGCTAGAGGTCAGGCTGGGTTTCGCCCTGGTTACCACACCATTAACCACATATTCCCCCTTCAATATATTATTGAGGAGGCTCGCCACTGATCTTCGAAAGTCTATTGTTGTTTTGTAGACTTTTGAAAAGCTTTTGACTCCATACCTCGCATGGCCCTCTTCCAGTGACTCCGAGACATCGATATTTCTGAGACTCTTGTTATTGCCATCATGCACCTCTATGAGTCCATCCATGGTCATCTCCATACTGCACACAGATTTTCTAGATCTCATCAGGAGCACCATTAGGGTTAAACAAGGATGCCCCTTGTCTCCTACCCTCTTTGGAATTTACATTGATGAGTTGGAATATTTTCTTCAGGATCACATTCAGGAAGGGGATGGTTGCCTTGTTTAACACGTCTTGATTTCCATTCTTCTATTTTTCGACGATATTATTTTACTCACCTCTTCTCCTGAGGGGCTTCAAAGACATCTTCATGCACTTTCTTTATTATGTGATCTTGGACATTTGATGGTCAATCTGGGTAAGACCAAGGTCATGGTCTTCAACGGGTTGCGGACATCACACTTCCATTTCTTCTTCAAGGGGTAGGAGGTTGAAATTACTAATACATACACCTACTTGGGAGTCTAGTTCTCAGGGCCTAAATTTAGTATGAGGCATGCTCTTTAGCCGAGGGTGAACAAAGGGTATGGGTATCTTACCATTCTTGAGAGACAGTGCTTTCGACACCACTTCTAGGATGTCTCCTCCAAGATGTTTCTTATGAACTCCCTCATCCGCCCCAATGTTCTCTATGGGTCTATTGTATGGGGGACCTCCCTTTTGGACAAGGATTGGGCCTCAGTGAGAGGATTTAGACTCTCCTCCTTCGTCATTTCATCAGATGCAAATAGATGGTCCTACAACATATTATTTTGGCAGAGTTTGGAGCTCGAACTTTCCGTCTGGAGGACTATATTTGACATATCATCCTTTCTTCACTGTATCAAGAGGTTTGGTGATCTTTCTGATGAGCAGGACAGGTATCCATATCTTGCATATTATTCTTCTGTCAGTATTGCTGAGGTTGGGGGCCATTGTTGGTTTATTGAGACTTCTACTCTGTTTGAAACAATTGGTATCCAGATTGATCATCTCCCCCCTTCCAGTATTCTTTGAATTCTCCCAGTCATCTCTTTCCCATTAAGCAAGTGTTGAACAGGTCCATTCGAGAGGATATCTATAGGAGCTTCATTAAGACTACTTGGGTGAACCACCCTGGGGATTTGTGACCTAAGATGTCTTTTTATGTAGAGCACTTTCTTGAAATTAGAGATGGGCTCATCATCCACCCACAGTACACCTCTCGTCACTGGGTGCATTCCCTCCATATACCTTTGGGTCAGTTTTGAGTTGGCCCCATAGAATCCGGTGTGAGACTAATCACCACATTTATGGGGTAGATAGAATTTGTAGGTTCTATAGCCTTCATGAGGTGGAGACTGAGACTCATTTCATCTTCTTCTACCCCATTTACTATGAGATCAGAGGACACTTTCACTGTCTCTTCAGAGAGATCCAAACTCTCCTGGTCTTCTTTAGGTATATCAACCAGAGGTGTCTTGCCCTCTACATCTGTGAGTCTTTGCTATTACGAGACCAGATTCTTCATCCCCCTCCACGAGTCATCCCCATGAGACAAATTACAGCCTTCTTTCTGGTTCTACCCACTGGTGGAGGAACAAAATGACAGAGCCTTCCTGGCCCAGATTCAGTGCATAGGTCAGTTTGTCCTCGACTAGACCTTTACACCTCCCTCAATCACCGCCAACAGCATCAGATGCACACATGTACTAGAGGGTAGTCTAGCTCCATTTTTCACCCTAGTTGCTGCATCAGTTTCAGATCTCAACTGGGGATGAGGTTTTCACCCACCTCTTCGGGTTGCCAGTCCATCAGGAGCTTCTTTTCATCGATCTCTAATGTTAGGAGGGGTTTGGCTACCATTCTTGATTAGACCTCTGGTCCTCACTTCCCCCCCCTTCATTCTCTTCTTCGCTTCTATCATTTTTCTCCCCCACTTGCTACTTTGCCCCCGCATGTGGGGGCATTTAGCTTCGGGTTTCCTTTCTACTGTCTTTTCTCTTCTTTTTAGTTTTTGGGAACTCATTTTGAGTTATCCCCACTCGTAATTTGTATATTTTTTGGGCTACAGTCCCATTGTCCTACTTGGTCATTCATTGGACATTAATATATTTATCTTATCTTTATCTTATCTTATATTATCTAGCTGAAAGATAGAACCTATTGAGTGGAAGATGATGTAAGATCCTGTTCTGCAAATTTGTACTCACTGTTGTAGCCATGACAAGGTGTCTCCATTGACTCAAGGCATCTACTACCACATTCTCCTTCCCCTTCACATAATCAATATCCATATCATACTCGCACAAGAGCTCGATCAAACACCATTGATGGGCGTTTATATTGTTCTGTGTAAAAAGGTTTTGTGGGCTCAAATGATCTATCCTAAGTGTGAACCTCCTACCCAAAAGAAAGTGAGGCCATTGTAATAATGCATGCACCACTTCTGCAAGCTCAAGGTCATGAGTTGGGTAATTAAGCTCATAATCCTTGAGTTTGCGAGACTAAAATGCAACAACGTAACCATCCTGCATCAGTAATCCTTTTATCCTTGCTAATGAAGCATCTGTATAAACATAAAAGTTCCTATGAGGATCTATTATTTCTAGGATATGTACTATAGTAAGGCATTCCTTTAGGGTCCTGAAGGTGTTCTCACATTTTTCTTACCATACAAAATGTTTCCCTTTATGCTGCAAGGAAGTGATAGGACGAGATATGCGTGAGAAATCCTGCATAAACCTCTTGTTCTAATCCCATAAAACTACGTACCTAAGTCACATTGGTTGGTACCAGCCAATCAATGATAACTCATATCTTAGAAGGATTGATTCTGATATCTTCCATAGAAATGATGTGACCCAGATATTGAACCTCTTTCTGAAAGAACACACACTTCTCTAGGTTCCCATATAGCTGTTGTTCTTGAAGAATCTACCGAACCTATCGAAGGCTCTCCTTGTGCTCCTCACGTGTGCGTGAGTATATCAATATATCATCTAGGACTACAAGTAAAAAATGGTCCAAGAACATCATGAATACCCTATTCATAAAAATCATGAACATTGCAAGGGCATTTTGTCAGTCCAAATGGAACAAATATGAACTCATAGTGATCGTATCTATTGCAAAAGGTTTTCTTATGGATATCTTCCTCCACAATCCTCAACTGATGATACCCTGAGTTAAGTTCTATCTTTGAAAACAAAGTAACTCCCTTTATTTGATACAAAAAATCATCAATGCGTGGAAGGGTGTAACGATTCTTGATCGTTACTTTGTTTAACTTCTTGTAATTAATGCACAATCTTAGGGATCCATATTTCTTATTAATAAAAATCATTAGTACATGGTAAGGAGATACACTAGGATGGATTAGAACCTTATAAAAGAGGCCCTTTAGTTGTAACTTGAGATCGCAAATCTCAGGGGTAGTCATCATATAAAGTGTGCGTGAGACAGGCTCATCTCCTGGAACAAAGTCTATACGGAAATCTATCTCACGTGGGGGTGGTAGTCAGGTAACTCATCGGGAAAGACATATAAAAACTCCAGAAAGATATTATGATCATCAAGTGAAGGACCACTAGTCTCATCCTTTAACCTATCACTAACTGTAGCGACATATAACTATCATCCATGACGTGCATATCGCTTAACCTGCATAGCGAATATAGTGCAAATGGAAATAGGCCTCCTAACCCCAATAATCACGGAATCAACTCCCAAATCATTTTCACAATAAATCAAGTTATTGTAGCAATCCATTCTAGTCCTGCGCATTGCAAGCCAATCCATACCAAAAATAATCCTATAAGATCCCAAGGGGAGGATGTATAGATCCAAGGTCATGGTGAAGGGTCCTAGGTCTACTACATCCTCCTTGAGTAAGGAGTCAACTGTGATCTTGGCTCCAAAATCCATCTCTACGTCCCAACTACAACCCTTCCTAACTGCCACCAGCCTACATCAGTATACTAAACATGGGGAAATGAAAGAATGAAAAGAACCTGAATCGAATAAGATAGAGATAGGAATACCACTAATGCTACATGAGGTCTCGATCATAGTGCTTTGGTGCTTTTCTTGGTGGTTCTCAACTAATGTATAGATCCTATGACTCCCTACCATATCTCAAACCATTGGCTTAGAAATAGGGGCCTTTCCCTTGTTACTTGGGTTATGTGGAAAATATCTCCAATGGTTCCCCTATGCAATACATCCATAACAACTTCTAGGTCCCCTCCAATGAGAAGAGACTCCTCCATGTGCTCTAGTAGTCCGTGTTGTATACCCTGATGACCTTTCTATATAATGTTGTGGTTGCTATGGACAAGATTCGACTGACTGAGCTCTAGGTGGTGCCTATGTCTTGAAAGGTCCTCTAGTTGGAGGCCTAATGCTCCACCCTCTCTAAGCATCATATCTCAATAGAGGCCTAGATGGTGGGTGGGTTTGTTGCTACTGCTATGGCTACTGATGTGGCCGAAAGGAGGAATATGTGGATCTGTGTCCACCATGAGGAGGAGGAGTTACCCCCTTCGAATGATTTTCCTGCATATGTTATATGCGGCTCCTCACTTTGTTTCTCACTTGTTGCGTCTTCCCTATGTTCTCCTCAATAATATAGGCCTTCTTAATGACCTCATATGGAGTTTGTGGACAATGCATGCACACCTCCCCTCCGAGATCTAAATTTAGGCCCATGCTAAACTTGTGAACACTGACCTACTCATCCTGTATATAGTCAACATACTATAGTAAGTCCAAAAATCTACTCTCATACTCTGCCACTGTCATACTCAGCTGTCACAGATCGTTGAACTCATCAATCCACTGCTGAATAAACCACCTAAAAAGATATCTACTCTGGAATCACTCCTCAAATAGCTACCATGTCATGGTCTCTGAATCTAGGTGTAAATTCTTCTCCTCTGTTCTCAACCATACTCTGGCCCTATCCCTCAGAAGATGTATAGTAACACGAGCCTTTGTGTTACTAGTGCATGTGCATAGCTTGAAGCATCCGCTCAAGCTAACTAGCCAGACCTCAGCCTAGAATCCTCCTGTGTCTCCGACGAAGTGAGGTGGATGAAGCTTCATTATCTCACTAATGTGGGCAACTTCTGATGTCTATCTACCCTTGGGTCTCTCCTTATGGCCATCTCTCTGCCTAGGGCTCTTAGATCTCTCCCTTTGTCTCATAGCCCTATCTCTCTTCTCTCTCTATGATAAGTCCTATCTATCTGCCTCCACATGGGAGTTCTCCACCCACTTCTCCTCACTGTGTTGTGGATATTCCCGAGCCTCCTGTGAAAACACTCTCTCATGCCGACTAGGTCATCCCCCAAGTAAACCTCCACATATGGTGGCATTAACCTTCTGTAAGGTTTGTAGATTTTGTGGTAGTATGACAATGACTACCTAATCAGGGGATGGCCCTTCTAACTCAATGTGCAAGAATCCCTCGTATGATCTGTGCCTCATTCACAAAACAAGGTGGGAGTTGGTCCATCATTATTTAGGTGTGTTTTACTTTACTAAGTTCCTATGTTTTTAAGTTATCAACAATGTTATGTGTCCTAATTTTAAAGTTGCACTAAGTGGTTTTTTGTGCTTCCATGTTTTCCTAAGGCCAAAGTGTTGAACCCATGACTTTGATACCAAAGTGTGAAACCCGCATTTCGCCATGTCAAACCACACCAAAACTACATCACATTACATAGATAAATTGTGGCAATTTTTTTTTTATAAAACATAACTATGTTGCGTATATTCAAGCACTCGTTCATTTATTTTATACACCCCCTTCGTTAAATAATATTATTTTATTACCTAGAATTATTATAATTTAATTTATCCCCAAATTAATTTTATTTAATTTCTTTCCTTAAGTTCATATTAAATTAAATAAAATTTAATTTCAAATAGTTTCTAACTTAACCTCGTTAGTTTCACCCACTTAAATTCCTATTAAATTTATTAAAATTATTTGCTAAGTTAGTTTTAATTCATTTCCTAAAAAAATAATACCCATGCCACTCATTTAATTAGTTAGCTACACATTTAAATTTATTCATTTTAATCCCCTCAAGTAACATAATAAAAACACCCATGCACAACATTTATTTATTTACCCTTAATTAAAATATCCTAATATAAACTAAGCTCACTATTACCCATGAATGAATCCATAGGGTTCCTTTTAATTAAATTTCCCCATACTTTATTGAAACAATTATTTCCCATCAATTAAAGGTATGAGGATTAAATCTGAGCCATACAATTGATTTAATCCTTACCCTAGATCATAAGTATTCTAAAAGAAGCCCTAATTTATCTTAAGTTCTCTTTTATTTCCTTTGTTTTCCCTAATGTGCTTCCATTTGCACAGGTTGGTTTGCGTTGGAGGAGAAGATGGAGGCCATGGAAGATGTGGAGAGCTATGGCTCTAGCGTTTTGATTTCGATTTTTACAGCTAGGGGGAAAACTCTCCCCCTATTTTCTTATATATGTTTTATACTCCCTCCTAGGGTTTGATAATCTACAAATTTGTGATACATCTTTTTGATCATGGGGAAACCTGTAGATATTATTTTGAGACCATGTGAGTACTGTTTTTACTCCTATCAGTATTTTAGGTTGTTCACAGGGATCTATCATAACTTGATCATTTTGAAGGCATTACTCTTATGAAGTTTTGACATACCAATATGTCTGGCATCTTACAGGGTTTCATGAAGAGCGTTATATGGGCTTAGACTGTGTTTACTACTTTAGAGTGAGTGTGGAAATGCCACACCACTCTGCCAACAGATGTAAGGCCTTGCATTTGTGTGTTACTTCTAAGTGTATTTTACTTAGCCACAAGTATCACAAGAACTCTACAAATACAATCTTCATAGTAACTTGTAGTATTTTTAATCCATTAAGCATATTGTCTCTGTTATTTTACCACATATGATTGATTTATTTTTCAAGTCATATTATCATCCTTAGCACTTATATACTGTGAAAGAATCTAAACTCCTTCATACAGAAAACTAATGGAGCATAATTTCAAGCTCTGACTGAACACTTGATCACATGGTACACCTTTTCATAGTCTTGAGAATACCATTGCATATTTTGAACACCACTTGTTGAGTAGATTTGAGCCTTGATAACATGATTCTTACAATGATAGTCAAATTCTTAGGACCATCTGTTATGACTTGAAGATCAGAGGGAAAATACACCTTCATAAATCAAATGATCCCACCATTCACAACAATGAATTTAGTTGAAGGATTGTCATTTTAGATTGAAGGACACTTGTAGACTACTACAAATATTCCATAGACTTCTTACTACACCTTCAAAAGAGACTTAATGGATATATCTCTACATCACTTGCACTTAAGAGAGATACCCGTTTTAGATGTCAATCCTCAGGAATATGTTGCAAATTTCATAGTAAATTAGATGACCTATGCATAGAAGTGAACAGGGATTTGCAAACCATGAGACCTAAATTGAACATACTGACATATAATGCAAACTTTGAAGATCCTTCTTCAACCCTCAAGAGACTTGGCATACACAACATGACTAACTATTGCTCCTCATAAACTTGAAATGACATACCTTACACCATTAAAATTACAGTCTCGACAAAGACCCTCCCCCTCAATGTCAAGATAACTTGACATTTGCACCTAAATACCATGGAGGAACTCCGTACTGAGAGCTCCTACACATCAAGGTCTAAGTATGCAATCCACATTTTCTCCATCTAAATTATTTTTCTATTTCTAATTCTTCATTTTTCACAGAAGACTTATTCCTTTGCACTCACCTCCTCACTCTTTGAATCCGATGTTAGCACCTTGACTGACATCAAACCTTCTCTTTGGCCCTCAAGTTTGAACCAAGTTTGTTGCTTGGGGTCTTTGAAACCATTGCTTTCTCACAAAATTGACCTACATCACAAAACTTACACACAAGTAAAACTACAACACTTGTGGTACCTATGGCAAGTTCAAAAAATATCCTTCCTTTTCATTCAAAATCCATGTGTCCATACTCATTACAAGCATAAGGAGATAGCCGTTAACATTTTGGCCATTTCATTATACTTCTTAGGTTTGATAAGGTTCCACCAAAAAACCTGCAAGTGCACTTTTCTCAGGTGTCAAAAATCCTTATCTCTGAAAATTGATAGACAGACACAATCAATATAGATTGTCCAACATTTTATCTCTTCATAAGTGGATTACCCTTCCCAGATTGACCCCTCTTGAATCTTCTCTTTGCAATCTTCTTTCTTTTCAACCTCCAGGTTTACTCCATATCCATCTCCCTATGACCATCCTATGCACTACACTTGTAGCCAGTTACCTATGACAAAGAAACACATGCCTAAATGACATTACGTAACTGCCATTCATCAAGTAAGATATTCCATTAGATTACCATACTTTAGATCCTGCCTTTCCATTTATTGACTACATTTTTCCATTTGAACCTTGGCTTGCATTCAAGCTTCATTATTCTCTCTAACAAATCCAAACAACTCTTTTGTAAAACCTAGTCCTATTTTGTCACCATATGCCATTTTGTTTTAAAACAACTAAAAGATCTTGTCCAATTTTTCTGATATTTCTTGGAGAAGATGGTGATGTTGCTTACCATGTCATGATGCTTATCTTATTTCCCATCAATCCATTCTCTCTACATCTAGGGCATCACAAACCAAGTTGATTCTGTAAACAAAGAAGGCAAGACATTTCCTCTTGTGATTCCCATTATTTTATCCAAATTCTGCATTGCAAGATTTCTACTTTACCTAATCTCATATGATAAGAGGTGGCATTAATAGCCTATCCTTGTCAACAAATATCTCCCTCTAGCTTGCTAAACTTGCTTCTAAGGGCCTACTTTGATATCAATTGTTACTAGGTTGGATAGGGAGTCTGAGAGGGGGGGGGTGACATATGTACAACTTGTCCCATTAAATATTTTTATTTTCTACTTCAAAGCCCAAATCCGAGTTTTGAAGATGAGGATTTAATAGATCACATATGTCAATGTTTGATCATGAAATTTGATATACATATACGAATAAGGAACATAAGGTATATCCCACCTCAAGGATTTTACCCCCATATGTCAGATCATTCAATTATACAGTACACATGACTTGAAAACATTGTAAGTTATTTTAATCACAACACAAAACTAGGAGCTCATCAAAATTGCATTTACTACAGAACAATAAGACTCTTTTTCACTGTCATGAGGATTGCTTCCCCTTAGAGCCCTCCTACAAAATGACAAACAACATGATGACTACACATCCATATCAACTAGCTACCAAGTTGACCATAGTTGGTAAACTCCAAGGGGTTCCTTGGGCTATGGTCAAAGTTTTCTTAGTTCCTCCTTTTCAACATTGTGATTTTCTTCAAATGCAAACATAAAAGGGGTTTTATATAAAGAACTTCTACCTTAATGCCATATCAAGTTTACGTCCTTAAATGTATACAACTCATTTGTCATCCTCATCATATAAGATCATTACAACCTAGTTGCATCATTTTCATGTTTTTCCTTATTGTAACTCCCACAATAAACCTTATTGAAAATTACTTTTTATCAAGAAATCAAACTAGATCCAAGAGACTTTGCAACTTGTGAATAAGAGAAATATGTTTCTTTTAGTCTTATACTTCATAATTTTAAGTAATCTAAAACACTTGTACTTGTTTGGAGCTTTTCATATTCCACAAGGATACCCAAGACAGTCACTCCAAGAGCTAATTCATATTAATTGTTTTATAGACTCTTGTTTTGTGAAAACTCAAGAAATTGTGTGAGAGTATTAGAAAGTTTCCAATGAAGATAATGATCATAATCACACAAATTGCGTAGATTTCAAGATGCTTCAACATCACCCGTGTTCTCCCATAACGATAAAGTCAGTTATCATGTATTGCAAGTTTGTATCAAATTCCCACTAGGAATACTATCATTGTTTCAGTCTTAAGAGTGGAGAAACATATTGATAATCATAACATGTGGGAGTTCATTCAAAGTTTGAAAAAATAGTTTATCAAAAATATCTTAATAAGTTTTCTTTTAGTCCTCTCCAGCTTTGAATAATTAAACCATGACTTCTTTTAAAAAATAGGTGTAGAAGAGGAGTGGGCACAAAAAAAACCATACTTTGAAAAACTTGCAGCGTGGGAGATCTTCAGACCTTTCTAAGATGCCTATGACTAGGGGGTCAGTTCACCACTCCATATCTTAGATCAACACATTACAGTATTTTTTCAACACCCTATAGGATAAAACCTGCTCATACAATCATATTGCATTTCAAATATCATCTATTTCCATTTGGATAAAGCACTGAAACTAAACATGGATCAAACTAGTTCAACTGGTGTATGAAACCCTAGGACAAGGTAATTGAACAATCCTTTACCTGATAGAACCATTAAATCCATTTCTTCTACAAAATTCCTTGAAATTTAAGAATGGAGGTTTCTTAGGGTCCTTGATACATATTCCCTTCTTTCCAAAATGAGAGTGAGATCAGTGACATGTTGGAGAATATCTGAACTGGAGCTCTGAGCATGCCTATGTTGAAGGAAAACCTCACTCCTGGCATGTGATCACTCTCAAGCACAATTACTCTGCAGAGAAAAATATAGGACCCTGTTCTCATCCTGTTAATTGAATCTTCACCAGATGAGGATGATACACACCTTAATACTCTTACTAGTTTATACATATTTTGTTATCACGAGGACTGAATAAGAGTCTTGGTCTAGAATGACTACACCACTTAGGACTAGTCTCTTTTCACTTCTTTTAAAGGTAGGTCATTAATACACAAAGACTAGAAGGATTGGAACCCTTTCATCAAGATTTGCAACGTCAACAGGTACAACATTAACTCACCTGCATATGAATTCACCCCTAGGGTCAAATTTTTCACATTCTTAGCTTCCTATGCTTCATGTGCTTAAGTACTAATCAAACATTTTCATTTGTCCTCCTAGGCAGCATTCACACCAAGAGTAAATACACAGGCACCAACATGTACCTTATCAAGAACCAAAACTCTTAAAATAATTTCTGAGCTATTGAGAATTCACTCATAAAACATAAAGTGGAGATACCCTCAAATGTAGATCAAGAAAGATCATGCGATTCCATACATTACCTTTTTTCTTCATAAGCACATACTGGTGCACACCCAAGAGGGATGAAAAAAACTACTCCATCAAAATGCTCAGTAACTTAATAAACTACACCTTGCCTTTTGAAAAAAAAAAATTCACATGATGTTTTATGCCAATTTACTCCAAAAATTCCTGGTCTTGTGAGGACCCCTAGAATAGAGGAAAGAGAATAGATATTAGTTTATCTTACACTATTATTTCTCTTAAAAAACAAAATCATGAGACTATATTATATAGTCACATGTAGGCATAACAATATTCGTGGAATGGATGGAGTTACTCCCCAGAATGGAGGGGGTTTTTGCTAACTTATCCGAGCGAAGAATGTGAATAAACAACTAATCTAAAGAACCTAATTATATAGAAGATATGATACATAGTATTATGCCAACATTCCCCTTCTTATTACATTATTCTTGCAAATGTAACCCCAAAAAAATTCAAATTTCACTTTTCCTACAGGATTTGGTGAGAATATCAACTACTTATGCTTATGTAGGAAAATACTAGAGGTGAATGTGATGGGTTCAAGACATTCTCTGGAGTGAAATGACAATCAATCTCAATATTCTTTGTTCGTTCATGAAAAACTAGATTCTTTATGAGCTTCAACACACTTTGATTATCACAATAGAGAATAGGTGACTATTTTTTAGGAATTCCTAAGTCATCCAAAATGTGATGTAACCATATCACTTCGTGCACATCTCCTCATGTGGCAGCGCGATATTCTACCTCTGTGGATGAAATAGGAAAAAAACATTCTTCCTTCTTGCTTATCCAAGAGATGGGTCCATATCTGAGATAAAATATGTATCCTGTAGTTGACTTTCTTGTCATCAACAGATATGGTGTCATGGTCCGATTCAACGTATCCTTGTAAGAGGAAAGTGATCATTCTTCTTATATTCTTTACCATAATCAGTTGTTCAATACCTCAGACATATCTCAAAAACATGCTTTGCTACATTCCAGTGACATTTCTTTGGCTCGTACATGAACCTAGAAAGTATAGCTAACAACATAGCATAAGTTTGGTCTGGTATATGTCAAGTAGATAAGTCCTCCAACAAATTTCTTATAGAGAGTAGCATCTACTTGAGGTGAATCCTTGGAATCTTGAAAGTTGCGAGCCTTTCTCCATGGGATTGGATATAGGTTTACAATCAGACATTTTGTACTTTTCCAGGAGTTTCTTGGTGTACTTTATCTGGGAGACAAAAAATGTAATGCTCCTTTGTTTTTCCATATTTCCAAGCCAAGACAGTAATGTAGTAGCCTCCAAATTTGTCATGTCAAAGGTTCTTTTGAGATCATTCTTCATAATATCAACTTGATCTTCTGAACTACCAGATGATCACAAGATCATCTACATATACAACAAGAATGAAAATTTCTTTGCGTACCTTCTTTATATACAAATTTGAATTTGAGGGGCTACGAGTGAACCCATGCTACAAAAGGTGATTTTTTTATCTTGATATGCCATGCCCTTAGAGCTTGTATTCAGTCCATACAAATGATTAGATGAGATGACATACCTTCTTAGGATGTTCTTTCTATCAACAAAATCCTTTAGTTTGGGGTCATGTACACTTCTTCTTTCAGATCACCATTTATGAACAGACACTCTTGACGTCCATCTGTTGAAGTCTCCATCCTTTCAATGTTGCTCGGGTGTAGTAAACAACTCTGATGGTCTTGATCTTCGCAGTGGGTGCAAAGGTTTCTACTCATAGCCGATGCCCTTTTTTCTGAGCATATCCTTTTGCTACAAGTCGTGCTTTATGTTTTTGGATGGATCCATCTACCTTATATTTTGTCTTGAAAACCCATTTGCAGCATATGGGTTTTCTTTCCTTTAGGTAGATCGACAAGTTCCACCATGTCCAATTTTTCATGAGTGAGTCATATTCTGTATTCATAGGTCCTTCCTTCCATTGAGATTGAGCTAAATGCTTCATGAAACATTATCAGGCTCAAAGCTATTAATTAGTGAAGTCATGAGTGAAAATTTGACCTCATTTCTTATTTGACTCCTCTGTTTTGACTCTGGATGATGTATCTGGGAGTTTTTTGTAAATGTGATTCCTTGATGGTGCGTTGTACCCAATTCAGATGAGAACTTGGTTTCTTTTGAGAAGAAAACTTTTTCATTTCCATGTGGATTGATGTGGAGTCACATGTCTCCAGTTCTCCCAAGTTCAACAAATAGCTCTCCTTACAGCATTTCATTTCTCTGTAGTAGTCTCCTCTAGCTTATCATCTGATTTAGAGGACTAATCGGGTGAGAGGTGGTTGATAGTGGATATTCTTGTTGATACTATTGAGTCAAAGGATCACTCATCACAGAACCACATGTCCTCGAATCTCATATAATTTTCTTTGTCTCAGTATCCATGAAACAATATTCCTTCGAGGTAGTGTTGTAGCCAAGTAGGATACATAGGATTTTTCTCTAGCTCAACCTTATTTTCTCTTCTAAGATGGGACATGCATGTATGTTGTCCAACCAAATACTTGACAAATGAGAAATTTATGGCTTTCTTACCACTCCATACCTCTTCTGGTGTTTTATCCTTGTAGAATCTTTGTCAATTCCCTATTGAGAAGATATACAACTATCTTGTACTACTTCAGTCCCAATAGTGGTTCCTCTAGCTTTGTTTGTTCTTAGCATGCAGCGAGCCATCTCCATCACTGTGTGATTGCGACGCTCAACAACTGCTCATTTTGTTGGGGGTGTGTAGGGAGCAATCCAGGTTTTGTCTTAATGCCTTGTTGGTTTAGGAATGCTAAGAACTTATTTGATGTGAATTACCCCCATTGATCTTGAGTGAAGTAGAAGAAGTGGTTGTCCCTGGTCTCTTTCACAACATGATGATAGAAGTTCTAGAAATGTTGAAGAGACTCACTTTTCTTCTTCAGGAAAAACACCCACATCTTATGAGAATGATCATCTAAAAAACAATTGGAAGTACTTGAATCCTAAAAATGAAGTAGGCAGACGGCCAGTTTAGATCACTATGAACTACCTCCAGATGCTTCTTGGCATGGAACATGCTTGTTTGAAATGGATCACTGTGTTGTTTTCCTACAAGACAGCCAGGGAAGATAGGGAAGGAACTAGAAAATTTGGGTAGTCAATGGAACATTGCTTTCGAACTCATCTGATGTAATGAAATAAATGACAACTGACCATATCTAAAATGCCAGAGGGTAGTAGATTCTACTATTGAGGTAGATAAAGCTACAGTAGAAGATGAAATAGTATCTAAAGCAAATAACTTATCTTTTAGAAATTCTCTAGAAATAACCGTACCTTGTCTTAAGATCAAGCATGATTTTATTCCATTTTGAACAAGAAATTATACCTTTAGATGATGATTTAGGAGCTGGTTGACTGACAAGAGGTTGCTAGTTAATCCAGGAACATATAGTACCTTTGTAAGTGTACATTTTTGTGGTTTCAGAGGAATGGTCACTTGGCATATTCCTTCTGCAATGTACTCTTTGTCATTTGCTATCTGAAATTGATCTCCAGTGGTTTGTTTGTTTAGTGATTCAAACAGTTTCTTATCCCCTGACATATGATTAATTGCACCAGAGTCTATCAACCATACTTTCTTCGTAGGTTGTGAAGTCTAAGAGACTAGTACAAGGTTCTTACCATAAGTGGCTCCTTCTAATGCCTCCTCATCAGATTCATCATCTTGTAGAGTTGTGAGATTTCCCTTTTACTTTCATTTGTGGGGACGTCCTTTGGAATTTTGAACATCTTCATGCCCTGATGTTATTATTTGAGTCAAATACCCCTATTTCAAGCCATTATACCAGTAGTGATTAGTGTCATGAGTATTGGTTTTTCATATTTGAGACCACCTTCTGGAATTTTGAGCTTGCTCCCCTTCATTATAATGTTCTTGTGTTTTCTTTTCTAGGGGACCTTTTCAATAGTTCTAACCACGATGTGGCTTTGAGAAAATGGCTTTATCATAGGCCTCATCTTGAACTGAATTGATGGCCTCTTCCTGCTGTAGCAAGTTCACGAGTTCTTAGAATGCCACTATTTGTTTAGATATATTCAGTGTCATAATAAACACTTGGAATTTATAAGGGAGTTCTCTCAAGGTGATCGACATGAGAATTTTTTCTTCCAAAATTTCACCAAGTGCTAATAAATCCAATCACAGCTCAGCCACGTGATGTAATAACTCCTAAACTTTCTCATTTGACCCCACAGAGAGGGTGTGTAACTTTGACATAAGATGAAGGATCTTAGTCAGATTTTTGGCTTTATAGATGGTTTCTAATTTATCCTAGGCTTCCTTCAACTTCTCCTCATTTCAGATATGTGGCTGCACATCATCACTGATACTAAGCATTATTAGCATCAAGGCTTTGGCACTTTCCATCTCATATTTCATGAGTTCATCAGCGGTTTTGAGAACGGTCATAGACCCAGTGACAATGCCCTATAATCCTTAAAACTAAAGGATTTTCCTCATTTTTGTTTTCTAGGCTGCAAAATTTGGCCCTTTAAGTAACTGAGCATCTGAGAGTAGAAGTTTTGGTGTAAAAATTGTAATAAAATAGAATAATTTTTTTTATTGATTTATTGATTTCTAAGAGATATTACAACTTTTACTCACTAATGAGAAGTACTAGCTCGTATACGCTCTCGATACTCACATGTTGAGAGACTACGACACTTTATGGGGTGTTATTCTTCATCTTCACAGTCAGCGTCGTAGCCGGCTTCGAGATCTTCATGCAATCATTTTTCGTAGCAGCTAACATCGAAAATAAAATATTATAGAATGCCTTTCCAAACTTGCTCATCAAAGAATAAATTGTCGGTATTTCGAAGCTCATTGAGAAAAACAAAGTAGAACCTAAAACTCTCTTGAGCGTCTTGATGGTGCTCTCGTGCTTACGAGTCTTCATTTTTGCTCTCGGAAATCTCGATATTCTCATGCAAATTCAACATTCAGCATTGGCATGAAATAATCACCGTTGCCTTGGTGGAGGTGTCTTTTTCAGACAATAATGACACTCCTTTTTTTTTAAATGCACCACTATTATCTCATTCACTCGGGTGTATTTTAATAATGCTGATCACTCAAATGTATCTGGCAAAGGATTTTGAATTCCAAGATAGCATAGACACGTCCTAGAGCTAAAAGGAGAGTAAATTGCTTTGGCATATGTCTTTCAGGATACACAAAGCCAATTCTCCTCTGCACAGGTCACTCTTCTCTCTCCCTCTTCCACACAGTAGGTAGATGGTTACTTGACACACAAACTTTCTTTACACCCACACAAAAAACCAAATCAAACAACATACCACGTCTAGAAAAAAATAAAAGTATGCAACGTCCAACATACTAGAAACTCCACGTGCAAAATTGTTGTTTGATAGAGGCGAGTGTGAGCCCCAATTTACACACAAAAGTAAATATGAAAGGACCAATTGCCACATCTAGGCTTGGATTTTCAAATCTTCATTCCATAAAAAACATAGAGAATATCTCCACACACAACAAATGATCTCCATGTAGGTTATAAATCTGGTAAATTTCCACGTCCAACTCTTCAATGAATCTCCAATCTGTATAAATTCCAGCACATACAGCCAAAGGCTAATCTAATCAAATAACATTTCACTACACACTTATGCAGGATTTAAAAAAAATCTCCACATTTGAAGGATTCCTCTAACACACAAGTTAGAGATCAAGTTAGCTCTAATACAAGATCGTGAGGTGTTTATTGAGGAGAATAAATAGAGATTGAATATCTCTTACATTGTCTTATTTAATCAGAAGCACATATAATATTTATAGGGATGTGTACAAACAATACTCCCTGGAATGGATGTAGTTAGTCCCCATAATGGATGGAGTTGTTACTAACAATAAGAGCGAATAATGGAATAAACAAAAACAACCAACCTAATAATAAAATACTACGTAGACTATCCTAACATTTTTCACAATACAGGAAAAAACCTCCAAAAATAACAATGCATTCTATATCCTTTTTTTCTATTTGGATCAAACACAAAACTAAAAATGGATCACACTAGCTGCAATGGTGTATAAATTCTGGGAGTAGTCATGGAAGGAGAGTAAAACTAGACCTCTCTCCCAAACACTCTATAGCCATGGCATGAGATCACTTTAAAAACTCGCATTTGGCGTGAGATCACCTGAAAAACTCGTTCTTAGCATGATATTTTTCAAAAAAAACTCACTCCTGACATGATATCACCCAAAAAAATTACTCTTCTACAATAGTTTAGGACATTTTCTATCCTTTTTACTCTTCATGGATTAGGTGCACAATTTAATTTTACTACTTTTTACACACTTTTACATACTTCTGCAAGAGTTTTCATAACGCATGACTTTGAATACTCTTTTCTCTTCTTTTAAAGGTAGGTCCTTAATACACAAAAAGAAGTAACCCTTCATAAAGCTACAATAACAACAACAGGTACAACATGACACAACTCATATGCTTCACTCCTAGGATCACTTCCTCCTTCTTAGCTTCCATGCTTCATTTTTGTCACTCCACGCTTTCATTTGTCTCCTCGTCACATTAACACCATCACACTTTACATGGTTATCAAGTACACATCTCTTATCTACTTTATGTTATTGAGTATTCACTCAACAACATAAAGTGGGGGAAAATATAGAAACATAATCATGTACTTTGGTACATTTCTTTGGCCAAAAGCACATACTTGTATTCATATGATTTCTAAATAAGAAAACTAGTAATTAACAACTATCTTTGCCCTTTTAAATTTGTTTCTAGTTTTATTTCTGGTCTTTTACACCCTACATTATAGTCGATACTTTATTACTTTATCTTTCATGACTGTAGACACTGGTGCCTGACCAGGATGTCAGTGTCAGGTGTCCCCATCCCCTCTAGGTACCCCTGACCTATTTCAATATTTCTCACTCTTTTTGTGCCTCTTTTATCTTTTGGGCATATTGTTTTCTTATGGGTTGGGATTTTAGTTGTCAATTACGAAGTTCAAACAAGGGAATCGTATAAATAAAAATATACGTGACAAAAATAAAGTACCAAACTCTAAGCATCTACTATAATCACATAGAAATCATACAAGGGAAAATGGGCTGCATTTTCTATATATTCTTCATAGGAAGGGGAAGTTCATTTTTCTTTCCACCCATCTATTTATGTTGGTACATCTAACTATGGCCCTATATCACTTGCACTTACAAAAGGGCTTCCTAGGGCACAATTCTATCACACACACACACAAGAACTATATGGATTCTGAGATGTAGTGTACCTCTTGGTTGTAAGTTCACACTATCTGGTGACCATCAGGGTAATTCCAAATCCCCATATTACATCTTTTCATTTTGGGATTCTATGTAGTTTGAGGGTTTTTCAGGTCATCTTCTCTTTATAGGCTAGAAGATGATTTGGTGATCATCCAGTGACATATAGGTGACAAAAAATTAAGGTTAGTAACACTTGTGCAACATAACAAAACCATTTTATGAGATCCTGTGTAGTCATAAGCACCCAACAAAGGTCTCTAGCACCTAGGTGCCCTTGTCCTAGTCTAGGAGCTCTAGTCGTAACTTATCTGGAAGTTCTAGGATTTTCTCTACTCATTTGAGACAATCTTCCCTTCTTGTTTGTCAGTGTCTCTAGTATGCATAGTCTCGGCATCAGACGTAGATCAAATAAGTCCTTTACCCTCTCTCTTATACTTAGGATTTCATTTTTAATCTAGCTTATTTATTATGTCATTTATATTTCAGTTGTTGTTTATCATTTATTTATTGTACATGACTTTGCAATTAGGCTTTTACAAATATCATATTTGTTAAATCAATAACCTATTGGCTAAACATGACAAGAAAGTTTTTGATTCTTCTACTAATCATAAATATCACATTGTGCTTCCTATTTCATCAGGGCCTCTTAATTTTATAGTTTCTACTATTGATGCATCTCCACCACTCATTACATTCTTGAATCATGATTATCATGATACATTTTCTTCTAATTCGTTACACATCAATGATTCTATTGGATCTAATACTGTCAATAACACGATGATATATCCATCAGATGCAATCAGTGTGTTCTCTATTGCACTCCTCTTAGATATTAAATGTCCATTCTCTAATATTTCATATCCAATTCCCAAATATTATGGCTACATTAGGCTTCTAGTTACAGATGGGCCTCTCACCATGCTTGTGGCACCTTCCATTGTAGGTTGTGACATGATCTTAGGTATTCCTTATCTTCATGTCCCCCAAGTCACCCCCTGCATGAATAATTTATGACTCAAGTTTATTCACAATAAGCTTGTTGTCACTCTCAAAGGTATTCCACCATACATACCATTGCCTCAACCTCCTCTTGAGGACATCATTCCAATAGTTGTAGCATCTATGCCCCTTGGGATTCTCAAATCTAAGGCACACTCTAGTTCCACGGTTCATACTCAACTGCTGAGCGTCTAAAATGTGAAATGAATATCAACCCATTCATATTTCATACCATGGTAGACTATCAAAAAATGAGCGTCTAATGTAGTTTTACTTCTTTCATGATGGTTCCTCCGGCTGCATTCTCTGCAAAAATCGTAAATGCAAAAAATGACCCTAATCAGGGAAGCCAAAGTAGACTCTCCATGGGCACAAAAGATGGTAAGGAGTCATCCCTTCAGGCTGCAAAATATTTTGGAGTTGGATCTGTTAGTAATAATGGATCTCCTTGATAGGAAATAAGGGATAAAATATGCGGAGTAGTCCCTCATAGAATCGCAACAGTAGAAACTAATATGCAGAAAATATTACAAATCTCAAATAAAAGTGTAGAACAAAATAACACAACAAAAAGAGATAGTATTTAACATGGTTCACCCAATTTGGGCTACATCCACCAAGAATCACTTGCTCAGATTTTATTACAAGCCACTGCTCTCTCAATACAATACCCAAATCTATTTGGAGCTATGCTCAACAAACTCTATAGAATTCATGCCCGAATTCAAACACATATGTAATGTTACATAATACCTACCATATGGAGAAAGCCACATAAGTAGAGAACTGCTTAATTAGTTTTACAAAACCGTGGGTATCAAAACCATGGGCTAAAACCATCCCATAAACCTATGGGTCAAAAATCCTACCCATATGAGAAAAGAATGTTTCCAAGTATATCGGGCATGTTTCAAGTACAAAAAAAAATTCGTGGGGCCTACACCTCTGAACCCCTACTACCAAGGGCTTTCGCCTCTGGACACCCACTCGGGGCCCTGATCGACCCCAAAACATGGTGAGAAAACTATGGAAAGTGTACATGACTCTTAGTGTACAGTCCTCAACACTTTCTCACATGAAAACATGATCCACAATCTATCAATCTCCCACTTGGAGACTAGTTTTCCTCTGAGAAAGCTTCTCAACCCTTCACTAGTTTCTGTGAAGACCAACCAAAGTTGAGTACAACTTCAATTTTTCCCTTATGACCAACTTTTTTATCATGTCTGTAGGATTCTAACTGGTATGAATATTCTCTAGCTTCAACTTGTCTTCCTCTAAATCTGTCCTTATGAAATGGTACCTTAAATTTATATGCTTCGTCCTAGAGTGGAACGCATAGTTCTTAGCTAGGTGTATAACACTCTGACTATCACTATGAATCTTTCCTTCCTCTTGCTTATGCTCCAACTCCTCAAGAAATTGCTGTAGCCAAATCATTTCTTTGCTTTCCTCTACGGTATAAACATACTCAGCCTACGTGGTTGACAAAGCCATCAGCTTATGTAGTCATGAAATCCAACTCACTGTTATCCCACCTACAATACAAACATAACATGTTGTTCTCCTCATGCTGTCTACATATCCAGCCATATTTGAATAACCACACAAAGTGGTGTCCAATCCATTGTAGCACAAAAATGTCCCCATGGTCCCTCTCAAATACCAAAGGATCCAATTTACTGCCTTCCAGTGATATCTACTTGGATCACTCATAAATCTACTGCACGCTCCTAATGCATGGAAAATATCAGGCCTGGTACACACCATGGCATACATCAAGTTTCCAACTACTGATGAGTAAGGTACCTTGGACATCTGGTTCCTCTCTTGCTTTGTCTTGGGACACTCTTCCTTTGATAACTTGAAATGGCCTATCAAAGGAGTCCCAACCGGTTTAACATCCTGCATATTAAAGCTATCCAAGTCCTTTTTAATGTACTCTTCTTGAGATAAATTCAGATTTCATTCCTTATTATCCTAAGATATCCTCATACCAAGGATTTGTTTGGCTACCCCCAAATCCTTCATAAAAAAGGATTCACTTAGCTGCCTCTTGAGTGCTTTTATTTCCTGCATGTTTTTACCTGCAACAAACATGTCATCCACATACAGACACATGATAATATAACTTCCACCCTTAAATTTATTTGTGTACATGAAATGGTTAGAATGGAATCTAATATAGCCTTGATCCATCATGAAGCTATCAAATTTCTTATACCATTTATGTGGAGCTTGTTTCAATCCATACAATCTCTTTTTCAATTTGCACACCATCTCCTCTTTACCTTTGATATCATATCCCTTTGGTTGCTGTATATATAGAACCTCCTCCAAATAACCATGGAGAAATATAGTCTTTACATCAAATTTCTCTAAGTGCAAGTCTTCTACTGCAACTATTCCAAGAACATTTCTAATAAAATTCATTTTTACTATAGGAGAAAACAATCTCATCAAAATCTATAAATTTTTTTTGTGCAAACCCCTTGACCACCAACTGGGTCTTGTATATTTTCTCCTCTTTGAATCTGAACACCCACTTGTTATGTAATTCTCTTTTTCCTTCGGGTAGCTTCACCAAATCCCATGCCTGGTTCTCCATGAGATCCTGATGCTCCTCATCCATGTCTTGCTCCCACTTCTTCCTGGCATCTACTTGCATTACTTCATCAAAAATCTCTGGCTCTTTACTGTCAGTGAGTAATAAATAATAAAGATAAGGAGAAAAACATTCAGGTTCTCTTCTTACCCTAGAAGACATTCTCAATATAAGAGTTTGGGGTTCCTGTTGAGGAGGTTCCTGAACTAATTCATGTGTCACTTTCCCATCCAGAATATCCTCTACCGTTGCATATTATTTCTTGGATTCTCCCTGTTTTCTTGCAACTGCTAATTATACATGACTTTCTCATTAAAGACCACATCCCTAGATCGAATGATTTTCTTGTCCTTAATAATCCAACATTTATATCCAAATTCATCACCACCATAACCAATGAAAGTACATTTTTATGATTTATCCTCTTAGTCCTATCATCCTTGTCTATATGGAAAAACACCTCACATCTAAAGACTCTAAGAAATGAATAATCAACTTTCTTACCATACCAAGCCTCCTCAAGTATGCCTCCATCCAAGGCACTTAAGGGTTCTCTATTTATTAAGTACACAGTTGTGGTCACCACTTCTGCCCAAAAAGAAAGAGGCAATCTTGCATGTAACCTCATGCTCCTAGCACGTTCCATTATTGTTATGTCCATCCTTTCTAACACCCCATTCTACTGTGGAGTTCCTGGAACTGTATTTTTCCTGTAGATTCCATTCTTAGAACAATAATCATAAAATTTAGGACATATCTATATCCTTTACACTATTTCACATCAAGTGTACACTTTCCTTTTACTACTTTTTACAAACTTTTACATACTTCTACATACTTTACACAAATTTTCATATAAACTACTTTAACTACTCTTTTTCTCTTCTTTTGCAGGTCCATCCTTAATATGCAATAAGAAGCAGTCGTATATCAACAATATAAACACAACAATAGGTACGAATAGTGCATACACTTCACCCCTTGTTTCACTTTCCTTTCCTAGTTTCCATGCTTCATTTTGCACTCATTTCACGCTTCTCTTGACTCTTCAACATGTTGTTCGCCATCACTCTCTACAGGAACAAAAGGTACGTATCTTCTAAATAATTTATGTTATCAATTATTTACTCAGCAATATAAATTGGGGGAAAATGCAAACATAAAATCACGCACTCGGGTACATTTTTAGATCCTAAACACACACTAGCATTCATATGATTCCTAAGCAAGAAAATTAGTAATTGATGACTATCTTTGGCCTCTTTTCCATGTTTTTGGTTTTCTATATTGTTTTACACTCCCTAAAGCCCAATCGATATTTTATTTGTTAACCTTTTATGGCTTCAAACACCAACACCCAATCATAATATTTTTTTTTTCACAATACACAATCGTTTGAAAAAAGTGGTTTTAATGACACCCACATCCATATGGACGAGTATGATTACACCGTGTGTCAATGAAACTCCACATCGTGAATGTGCATTAGGCGCCCCATGTTAGATACAACTGTCCTTAGTCTAAAATGGGAACACTTATAAGTATGATAAATCCTAAATTATATATTATGAGAACTTAGTTAATTAGGAGGCAATTTAGGGTGAAGGTCATATAGGGGGGAAACGTGTTTGGCATAATAATAAAAATATTAGAAAATGAGGTTTCAACGTGTTTAAACATGTGTGTGGATTTGTTTGTTATAACATAAATAATAATTAAAGAAACATACAATTTATTTATTTTATTACAGACAATTATAACTCATTTTCATGAAAAGCATCATTAATTTTGCAAAGCATATGTAATTTGGAGAATAATTCAAGCAAGTGTGATAACTCTAGAGTAAAAGCAGAAGTATGTATTGATTATATTAGAAGGAAATATTTTGTATTATATATGTAATGAAGTGGGTACAAAATTAATATATGTTACAACTTTTCAGTATGGGAGAGACCAGCAACTTTTCAATATGGGCGAAGAGGTTTCCAATAAATATAATTTATGCGATTCTTCCTGTATCATCATGTAATCCTCCTTTAACATAATATATTGTGGAGTCTAGATGAGCACGAAGCTTGGTGACATGTTCTCGTTCATGGGTGCTGCACCAGAAACCATAAATGGAAGGCTGGCCATGGTGGGAAACCATAAATGGAAGGCTGGAAATGGTTCTTGATTGATCCCCAAAAGGTCTCAGTAGCCTCCAATTTCTTCTCCACCTTGGCTAGAATTATACCACGTTCCACTCTATTCCCCTTGTTCTTCTACTGGAAATCCTTGAGCTCCGCTTCATGGGCGGAAACCAGAATGCTTTCCACTCTATCTCTATCATGTAGTTTTCATAAGCAGCCTCAACAAATTGGGCAGCGGATTTCACAACTACAAGGAATTTATTGTATTGGGAAAAAATTACCACGACCTTCATTTTTTCCTCCTTCTCTTTATGCATAGATGCCTCCTCTACAGACTCTAAGGCTAGTGGTCAACTTTCCATTATGAAGACGTGGGTCAAGTCCTCTAGACACTCTAGGGTGGATCCATACTTTTGTGTTGGTGGTGTTAGATCTAGATGCTTTAAGAAAATGGCACCTGTGATCATCTCTACTTTCTTGTAAACCTCATGCACCCTTTCCTTCCCTTCTTTCAACTCACGCCTTAGCTACACGCTGACTAGCTCCTCCTACTTTAATTCCTTGGTTCTTCCCTCGAGGTCTTCTTCCCTCTTCTCTAATTCTGCCTCTAGGAACATCACCCTATTGTTCCTCCTAAAGATTCTTTCCTCTAATTCAACCAAAACCTTGTTCAGTGCATTAAAAATTTCCTCATCTGATAGCCACTAAGTGTTTACCAAGGGGTTTTCTCCTTTTAACTTTGGTACCTTAATTATTTACCCTTTTCTTACTTTGAATTCTACTTCATCGATGTGGGACTCAAATTCCCAAGAAATTCTTTTCCTCGTTTGAGGGTATGCACCTTCCTCATAAAATGATGCCATAGCCAAGTGTTACTCTATTAGTATGGTGCTTTGAAAGTGCATTAGAAAAACCTTGTTTGGATCATCAATATAGCCCATCCTCTGAACCTGTGATGCTTCTGCGCTCTTTCTTCCCATGCGTGAGGTCTTAGGAAAGCTCACATCCAAACTAGGATCCCCTTCTACACTTCCATATTCCTTTTCTATGATTTCATCCTTTGCTTCCTTCATTACCAGGTCCACATTGTGTTCCATCTCTTGCTCTACCAGGTTTGCGATGATATTTTCTACCTCTCTCTCCGTGGCCTCGTCTACCTATTCCTTTGTGAGGCTTGGGCTCCTTTGTTATTTTTTAACTTCCTCAATTACCCCCTTGTCCTGAGTATCCTCCTTTTCCTTGCCATTCTTCCTCTTGACAAAGATGTGCTCATTTTCTTCTTCATTTCCTTCAACCTCTGAATTATGTACTTTGAATACGGGAGGGCCTTGATCTTCCTCAAGTTCATCATCGTCATCATCATCTCTTTCACCTCTATAGGCCTGCAAGCTCTCTGTACCCTTCAAGTCATCTTCTTTTGTCACCTATAGCTTCTTCCTGATAGGAGATTCTACTTCCTTTTCCTCCTCTGGTGACTTCTCTTGAGTGATGGGCTCTTCATTTTCCATGTATCCACCCTTTTTGAAATTTTGGTCTTATGTGAAGGTATATCCTTGTTGCATCCCTTCCAATGATTGGTAATGTTACTGGCTTCATCATGTGTATTTTGTGGGAGACATATCTCTCCATGTATGCACACTTCTTGGGGTAAACTAACTTCTTGCATAGCTATTTGTGGTTTTGATCCACCTCACTAAGGTAGAACCTTAGTCTCTTAGCCTCTTTGAACCTTTTCACCCCTGCTTGGAAGTATTGCACGGTGAAGGAGAAGGGAAGCTTGCACCAAGGGCTCAATGTTTCATCTGTAAAAAAAAATCTGCCAATGCAAAAGTGTTGATATACTATGAATTTTGCTTCTCCTTTCACAAGCATGGGTAATTTCTATGGAATCCTCCATTCTGACTTAAACGCATCCCTCATGCACTTGTACCACTTCTCTAAACATGCCTTTTGAGTGGCTGTCATGCTCTCACAAGTATATTTTGTGAATTACTTTGAGGGCGAGGGATCCTCTTCTGGGTACTCCCAAATAAACCTTTCCAGCCCATCGGGCACTCCAATTTCTGAGAAAACAATTGTGAGGAGGACATTGCCAAATAGTATCTTCTTGACTTCTTGTGTGCTGCTAATGATTTCATCCATGATGAAAGTGAACAAGTTATAAATGGTGCCCTTAGATATTTTCCAGCATACATTCAGCCATGCCTTGTTTACTTGAGTCCATATCTCTTGGTCATTGAGCTTGGTTACCAAGTGCGCGGACATCCTCATCATGGGGTCTGGGATCTCTGTGATATCAAATTATCACGATGCTTTCTTATAGTCATACGCAACATCTGTTTCCTTGATGGCCTCCTTATCTCTTAGGTCATCATCAATGCTATCCCCTTTAGAGATAAGGCCTGTGAACTTTGAAATTAACTACAGAGTTATGTGCATCTTGTGTCCCAGGAAATAAAAATGGTCTTTGTGAACACGCTCCATTAACCACTGATAAAGGCACTCAAGTTTACCAAAGTAGGGTAATTCTTAAAGTTGCAGTAACCCTACCTTCTCCAATTCAACCTTTACTTTGTCACTGTATATGGGCATGCCCTCTGGTGTCCTCTTGTTTTTTGGGAAAACCAACTCCAAAGACATTTATTTTTCTGTCGTGCTGGTGCGGTGATTATAGTCACTCACAGTCATCTTCCATAAATGAGATTCCCATACTTTTCCCAGCAATAACCCATCCAGGTATTGCATCTCCGCGTACCACTCTTCATTTGTGCTTGCAATGGTAGTCATTTGCTTCCCCTTCCCCTTGCCCTTCTGATTTTTAGGTGAGATGGTTTCTATCTTTGGTGCCATTCTTCTAGTTAGGTTAACACTTCACACGTCTTCTCCTTTCTCTATTCTACCACTCTATCCAACCCCAAGACTCAATCTTGCGAAGAAATCCTCCTAAGAACCGTGCCCTAGCTGTTAAAACCTAACTAGAATAATTCTTCCACAAGACGACGCTTCTCAACAACTTCATCCACACCCATGTACTCCTTTCCTTCTAGTTTTTGGATCTGCTCTAGTCACATCCTCTCAGATTTCTTAAATTTTTCTTTGCACAAATCACCTTTGGATGCCCTAGTTCACAAGAACTCTTTTCACTTCATAAATGCAAGTTAAATAATGAAGTTCCCGACTTCTAATTTATAGCTTTTCCTTATTTTCAACATTAAATCATTTTACCTACCACCGTACTTAACACTAAATGTGGCCTTTTCCACCAAGCCAGACTTACACGCCTTTACTTATGTGCCCAATCTTGCACAAAACATGCTACAACCTTCTGGCATGCAAACAATCCATCCTAACAGAATACTCTTATGTGCATGTCACCAACATCAAAGGCACTTCTTCTATCCACCTGATGTTTTCTCTCCCCTACCTCATGTTGTACCTGCGCTTCTTCCTTCTCTGTACGTGGTTTCTCTGAAGTCTTATCCTAACACCAACCTTTTTCATCCACCTCTTCTTCCTTGTGCTTCCTTCATTCTTGTGCACTTTGTATCCATTAACCAGGCCTATCACCGCAACTTCTACCACTAGTTTAACTTGTTTTATGGGCCTATACTACGTTTAATGTGATATCTTTGTCATAGTCAAAGCTATGGGGAGGGAGGTTTGCATGCAATACCTACCTTTCACACTCTACTCCGACGCATGGAATATTCTCCCTTAGCCATTCTCCTAGAAAGGGCATAATATTCTCTTGACTTAACATTTTATGCACTTCCTTGACCTCATCTAGGTCTTTCTGTGGAGCCTCAACATTTCTCCTTTACTCCTGCTGCCTAGACTGCTCCTTTAGACACTGGATTTATCCCTATAAACTCCTAATGACATCCATTATCTCTTGATATACTTTCTTCTGGTGGGCAGGGTCTAGATACTTCCCATGCACCACTTCTTCTCTTGAGACTAGAGTCCTTTTCCATGGTACTTCTTTTACTCGTGCAGCCTCTACTCATGTTATCACTAATAGAGGTTCTAACCCTGAATCATGTGCCACTCTAGGCATCTAATGTGTTTCGGCCTTCTTTATACTCACCATCCTAGTGCCTTTGTCCTTCCAGTGTTGCTCTCTCATGTGCTTAAATAATTCAAGGCACTCCTCATACTTATGCTTCTTCCCACACCATGAGCACTGTACAATAAATCTCAGACACTTGCATACCTATAATGTTCTGTAGATCCACAATTATAGAAAGGTTCCTCATTGGAACTCACTTCTTACATCCTTCTGTAGTTACTACGACCACATAGAATCCTTTGCGAGAACCTCTCCCACATTACCCTCCATCCACACATCCTTCATAATAGAGATCATCTTCTTTGGAAATATTGGCAAGGCTAGTTTGGTGCACACCATGATCAAAGGCTTCATGGATCTTGTCAATAATCCTACAATCCTTAGTATCATGGGTCCTAAGAGGTGTAAATCTTGTAGTAGAAAGACAAATTCTTCCAAATTATACGCTGCAACAAGGGACAACTACTCGCATCATGATCCCCATGACAAATTTCACAATCTACTGTTATGGCGCGTATTGACTTCCATGGGTAAATTTCTTTGGCATTCCCCTCTACTTCAGAATCCACGCACCAAATACCACTATGAGTCTCATGTGCAGAGTTTATAGAAAACTTCTCTAACTGTTTGGCCATGGCAGTGATTTGAGCCTCAAAAAAAGGGCTTACACCAGTATCAACACTCCCCATTGCTTCAACGTGTAAGGTAGCCTCTAGAGGATCACATGGGTCAGTAAATGTTTTATGGGACAATCCCCTCCTAAAAGGAGTGATCAACCCTCCAAAAAACCATTGAACATGTTGTGAAGGGTGAAATTCATATGACAGTTTAGAAAGGAGAGTTTTAAACTATGCATCATACTCCCACACACTCTCTACCATTCCTTGCTGGATCTCTTTCAAAGCACTGATGCTCTTCTTCTCAAACTTCTGATATATGGAACTCTTATAGGAAGGAATTCTTTAATGCAGTGTAGTCTACCACCATTTGATAGGGGTCATACTTCTTATACCAGATATGTGCGTGCATCCTTACAACATTGCTTGCAAACTGACTTGCCTTCTACTTCGGGGTATTGATCCCCTTCACATGCCATAACAATTCACAATTGTGCATGTGTTCTGCAACTATCCTCTATACCTTGGTAATATGGCAAGTGTAAAGATATTTCAAAGAACACTTGAGGAGGTGGCTAAGGTCCCCTGTCCTCCTTATCCAAGATCCTTAGTTCCCTCTGGTATTTCCTCTGGTATTCCCTCCACCATATCCACTAGATCCACCAGGTCCTCTACCTCTAGATCCACCAGTTCTACTTGTAGATCCTCCTTGTAACCGGTAATGGGCCTGAAGTGGCTGCACATATAGTGTCCCTAATGTCCCACTCAACTATGTGCCAATGGTCTACAATGATTGCTCCACTGGCTAGAAGTGTGTCATGCACCAGTCCCAGATGTGTTTCCCAAACCTTACGTACTTGTATTTTATCCAAAAATTTCTCCAAACATCTAGAATGGTATGTGCAGTCATGGATGCTCCAAATAAGAAAATTATATCTCCTAGGTGCTCGATCAGTCACTCCCACCAATACCAACTAGGATATCAATACTAATCCTTTGATTTTGAAAACCAAGTCATCAGGGATTCGTTGTTAGGTCGGTTTAGGTGCGTGTTGATGCATGTCGATGGCTCTTCTTTCTCCATACGATGAACTCTCATCAAAATTTAAAGGGGCCTCTCTCCCACACTTTCCAAGGATAGGGCTATCATAGACTGCTTAGGCTCCACATCCTTTGCGTGAACTTCAACACCCTCTCACAACATCTACCTCCATAGATCCATCACACTTGTAACCTCACATTGTCCTAGTCATCTCCCTTTCACAAGATTTTCTATACTTGAGTTCGTCTCTCCTCCCTTTCCTTTTCATCTGTAATTTCTGTCCATCTTCCTCCACCCTAGCTTCCTCTACCAACACTGCTCAGAGTAGCTTAGCCAGCCATGGGGAGTTCTTCTAAATGTCAAAGTAATGACCAAGATCTTCATATCCAGAGGAATAGACATTCAAAAATGACCCTCTAGGATCCCTCACAAACTCAAACTCAGAAATTTATGGGAAATAATACAACAAAATGGCATATTCTAAAGTGTAACTAGCCAACACTCCCTTCCACTAGTGATCAATAGCACATGTCCAAGTCAGATCTGCATCTTGCAGCCTCTGATAGTTATCTTAAGTCCACATGCACAATCTATAGAACCAGCTTGATCTAGATGTGTATGCTGAGAGCCATTCATATAGCTCTACTAGGAAGTAGTAAAAGAATGTCTCATACAGCTCATGGTATAGGTTCTCTTCTACCCTTTTACGCACATTGAACTGAGGTCCAATGTTGAATCTTTGATAAAAATAATTCTTCATGCTCTTGAACCATGTTTCAACACTTTCTATAGTTACGCGCTCTATCTTTACACATCACAAAGACAAGGATGCATGCTATTTCTCACAATATACTTCCAAAAGAGGGTCCCTGCAATGGAACCAATATTTAGTCATTTTTATGCCCTCTCAAAGAACAAGGAAATCCCATGTGTGCATCAGCCTATCACCTAGCGGGCACTCGGTGCACTAACCTAAGGCACACATGCGGTGAACTGAGCCCCTCCTTTATGTGAGTTTATATGAGAATGTATTAGTTATGATAGAAAATTAAATGAAGAGACTAGAAATGAGCCATACATTCAACTTAGAGCTCAGAATGGCTTCTCGAAAAATGCATTCATTCGGATAAGAAAATCATTATAGAAAATAGACCTTGATTTATAGTAGATAAGGGAAATGCACATGGGTTTATACCCACTCATATGAAATATATATATATACCTAACATTGATTCATACATATGTAATTAAAATTGGAAGCCACACATATATTCATATTAAGTAGGTTGATAACCACATTACATTAACTGAGGCAATCATAGATCCATATAATAGTGCAGACCAATGTCATGCATCGATAACTGGACTTAAACCCTTCATAGTATACAAGATAAAATTATTCAGACCCATCCCTTTAATACAAAATACTCCTACAGATCCTCTAAACCCAACCCATAGATCTCTCACATGTATTTCTGCATGGCTTCACCTCTCTTGCAATTCTCTAATCTCTCCATGTGTCCATCTCTTTCTTTCTATTGCGTGCTCATATATATAGCCTATATCATATATATATATATATATATAGCTTTACCAAGCAGTGCCATGCCTTTATGAATTTGTAGATTGACTGCCATGTGTCCAAGTGGTCCTCCATAGGTGATCATGCTCCTTCAGATGTGAGCTCTCCATCCTTTGCCATGATGACCCTTCTGGAATCTTCTATCGTAAGGTATATTCCTTTCGTGGGCACCAAGTTACCACGATGGCACCTTATCCACTCCACATGTGCAATCGGGTCATGCTTTCCTCATGTTCTTCTTGATATACGAAATATGGCTAAGTCCCAAACCCTTTTCTGTACCTTGTGCATGTGCCACTGGTTCTTCTAAACCATCCTAAAAGCCTATCCTGTGCACTTTCACCTTGTGTTCCCTTCTTCAAATAGGCCTTACATGCCCACGTGCCTTCTTGTACTTTGCCAATATTTTAGGGGCCCAACAACATGTTTTACCTGTTTTATGATTTTTTCCTACTTTTTGGCCCTCTAGATTAGTACACTATTGGCTAAATGGTCTCACCGACACAAAGATGAGGGGTCCTCCAACAATTCTAAGTGAAGAAGAAGAAAAGGAAATTATTGAATGGTGCAAAGAAATGGCTGCTATGGGTCAGGGCTTGGAGTTAATGCAGTTAAAGGAAAATGTTTCTTAGAATTGTGAAACAAGATAAAAACCCTTCAGAGATGGGTTTATTTGTAAATCATGGTGGGATGGAATCAAAAAACATCATCCAAAACTTGTAATACGAACAATTGAGGGAATTTCTAGGGATAGAGCTTTAAAATTATGCCCTACAATAGTAACTAAAATTATGGAACCTATGCATACGGTGCTCATAAAATATGGAATTGTGATGAGATTGGTTTACAAGATGGGATAAATTGTGGAATGCGTGTTATTGCTAAGAGTTGAAGTTGAAATTTCCTAAAGGTAATACTAAAGAGCAGGGAGTGGATCAAAATATTTTGTTGTGTCAGTGCAACAAGTTTGCAATCCTAGGATTTTATTTGTTCAATATAAAGAGAATGGTAAAGAAATATATTAAAAATTGTGAACCTAGAGCATGCATGGTTGCACATCCAAATGCATGGATGAAAAGAGAATTGTTTTTAAATTGGCTATGCAATTTTTCATGTTCATTACTAGGAGGTGTGTTTCCAAATAATAGAAACCTATTAGTATTTGATGGCCACAGACCATGTAGCATTACAAACTATGGGGGAGGCCAACAAATTAGGAATTGACTTTATAACACTACAAACACATACTAGTCTTAAGTTACAAAATCTTGATGTGAGTGTGTTCAGCCCTTTCAAGACATATTTTAGAGCTGAGAGGAAAAAATGAATGACAAAGAAAATTTGTGCAAATGTGAAAAGGAATGAAATTGTTGAGCTTGTAAGATGAGATTTAAAAAAGGCACTAACACTACCTAACATAATAACAGGTTTCAAAAGAACTGGTATTTGGTCATTGAATTATGATTATTTCGTAAATGCATGGCATACAACCAATAATTTGACATTGAAGGTGAGGAATATTTTGATGTTGTCACAAACATTTTGAGACTCTCTCAAGGAATAAATCCATAATTAAATAATAATGAAGAAGTGGTACCTAAAATTCAATTGATGCAAAATATTGACTCAAGAGATGATATGGAAACAATTACAACACATGGAGTGGAGCTAAATGGTGCTCTTGGAAACCCAAGTAACATCATTAACAATAATGAAGGGTCTACATATTTTCTAAGTAACAATGATATGTCCTTTCCAATTCAAGTTAACCTGGCATAACGGTTAGAGGATGCCAAGAAAAACATGGGTTACAAGCTACCTTCCAGCATAGAAGATCAAAGCTTAAATCTTCCTTCCTTTCCTGAAGGACTAGAACAACAAGAGATAATTCATTAATATGCAGATGTTGGAGATGAGGATGAACAAAATGGAGTCAAATTTGAAGAGGATGTATAGGAAAATGAAATAAATTCATAAGTTAGGAAACATGGACCTCAAGTCCTTGAAGAGACTCAAATCCAAGATGGACATGGTAAGTTAATTTCTCAATAATTGTGACTTCCAAGGGAGATCATAAACAAAAAGAGAGTTAAAGATTCACATGGTGGTATTAGGCTAAGTAGGTATTCACAGATTGTGATTGCACCTAAATAACCTGAATACATGGAGCTATTGGTTGATATGGAAAGAAAGAATGAGGAACAAGAAAAATTAAAGTTAAGGAAAAAATAATTGGCAAAAGAAAAATAGGTTGCTAGACTTGGAGCAGAAGAAAAAAAATTGTAGGAGAATCTTGAAAGATAAAGGGAGAAGCAGGCTAAGGAGAAACAAAAAGATACTGGGAAGGCACAAAAGCAACAAAGGAAAGAGCACTTTAGAAGAGGGAGAGGGAACTTACAAATCAATTAATGGAATACAAAAAGAGGATACATGTAAGTTCTCCAACAGATCATGAAAATAGAAGGATTTTTCAAGATATGATAAATATTCAAATTCCATGTAGTTCTCAAATTAGAACACCTCCATCACTTATGAATTACTCTTGTACAACTCCATCTTGGTATGTATAACCTCATTTACTTCACACAAGTTCAAACAATATTAGTAGTTCATTTCCAATGCCACCATGGATGAAAGCTTCAACAAGGCAACCAACTCCTTTATCAGCAATAGGGGCAAATCGCTTATCAATTGGACAACCAAATCCTTTTTCAGCAGGGGGACTAGATCCTTTATCACTTGGGAAACCAAATGCTCTATCAAAAGGGGGTCTAAATCCCTTTTCAGCTGGGTAATTGAACTCTGTATCGGCAAGAAAACAATATCCAACAATAATATTAAAAGAGGACAATAGCACTTATACTACCTAAGATATTGAGCATGTGCTCATAATAAATGTTTATCACCCCATAAGATGATAGTAGTAATTTTTATGGGTATACCATTTTTCTAGATGTATTCATTGGAGTCTTCCTATGTAGTTTTTAAAGTTATGTTTGGAATAGAAATTTTGTGAATGTAATCAGAATACTTTCCAACTTTTTATGTATACAATTAAACGTATGCTAATATAACAGTATGATGATGCTCTACGATTTACACCATGTTTTCTATTTTTAAAAATTATTTTAAGTATTGCAAGTTCCTTCAACTACATACATTCAAATAAACACATTAAACTCCAGAGAAAGATGTAACACTATGAAGATGCAATTATGTAGGTTAATCTACAACTACATTATTCTGTAATTGTTTAAAGCACACAACAAAAGAAGATTGGAGACAAAGAGCATGAAGCTGAATTGAGCTTCTATTTCTTGAAATCTTGAGCAATTCAAAGGGATTCCTTGAACTTTTGACCAAAATTTGATCACACAAAATTATAAACTCAAGCCCATAACATCTTAGATACCAAGTTCCTTTATAGCCCAACCAATAAAATATGAGATTTAATAAATAATGGCCGCATCCATTACTATTATCATTTTTTAATAGAGAAGGGAAACATTGGATCAGATGAGCTAAAAATGGATATGCCTAATAGGTTTTCAAGGATCCAAACTAGGAAGAGAAGGAACCAAAACGAGGACTAGGCCATCCTAGAAGAGAAAAATGCTACCCACAACACAAAAATATAGGTAAAAATTGGCCAAGGTTTCAACCACGCAATTCAAGAGGAAATAAATATTTTTCTACCCACGTAGATTTGTAAAACTCTATTATGGGGTTAACATCCTACAACTTTGGATTATGAAGGGAAGAGGTCAAAATGCATTCAACAACAATAAACATGATAAAATAAACACACAACAATGGAGGACACAACAAACAAAATGCATAACAAAAACCAGAAATAAAAATCAACTAAATAAATATTAGATTTATGGAGAATATCTAGCAAATCCGCTACTTTATTTTTATTATTTTTCCCTTACATGCTCTTTTCTCTCTTCAATCATCCATAAAAAATGTAAC
This sequence comes from Taxus chinensis, assembly GCA_019776745.2. Classification (NCBI taxonomy): domain Eukaryota; kingdom Viridiplantae; phylum Streptophyta; class Pinopsida; order Cupressales; family Taxaceae; genus Taxus; species Taxus chinensis. The sequence continues at coordinate 11,507,106 of CM034146.1, read as the reverse complement.
ACACACACAAATCAATTTTCCAGAATGAGAGAGAATTTCAGAGATCAAATCTAATCATTCCATTTAATGAAAATATTTTCCCTTTTGCCAAAATCTACATCCGTTAGAAGCTTCTAGTTGTCAGAGGTTAGAGTTAAATGCGGGGGTTGAGATTATATCTCCAACACTCCCCCTTAATCTTAACTCGTTGTCATCCTTCTTAGAACTATTTGTATCATTTCCATAGTTGTTGTTACCTTTTCCATATCTCCCATTCTTCACTTCATCTTTAACATAGACACCCAAATAACTTTTTAGATATTAAAATGCATATTTTCCCAATGGATTTGTAAAAATATCAGTGAATTGATCTTGTGATCTATAAAATTCTAGACAAATTTCCTCGTTATTGACCAGGTATGTTATAAAATGATATCTAGTGTTTATGTTCTTGCTCCTTTTATGAAAAAAATGTTTTTTTAGACAATGCAATGAATGAGGTATTATCACAATAAATCTTTATTGCTTATTCTTGTTCATGCATCGACTCATCTAGTATTCTCCTCATCCATACGATTTGACAGAATATACCCGTCACTAGCACATACTCTCCTTTTGCTAAAGAAAGAGTTACAATGGGCTGTTTCTTTGAAGCCCATGATACTACCCCTTTTCCAAAATGAAAATCATAACAAAAGGTACTTTTCCTATCATCAACACTTCCAACATAATCATTGTCTATGTATCCAATGAGATTAAACTCATCCATAGTTGAATACAAAATTCCATAGTATTTTTTCCACAAACATACCTCTGTATTATTTTTCTAACTAGCCAATGAGAGTATTTTTGAGACTCCATGAACCTCGAAATAAGGCTCACACCATACATAATATAAGACATTGTGGCCATTAAGTACATGATACTACCAAGCAGTCTTTTAAACAATCTAATATCAGCAATTAAACCACTATCTTCCTTACTCAACTTCGGCCCTGTAACAACTGATGTAGGTGTTATCCAAAATTCACCCCTAACGTAATTTTGATAACTTACACAATTTCTTCAGGATTGTGCAAGTAGAAATGGTTCAAGGCCTAAAATCAGGATTTTAGGGATTCCTTGTATTTTCTCTAACTTCCCTATCCAAAGAAAAATCCAAGGAGATAGCAAAAATTTGCAAAATTTTGAAAGAATGAAGTCAAGGGCCTATTTTAGTGCAAATCAGGTCTGAGGGCTACAGATGAAACCAATGTAGATCATACCAAGGTTATTCATACCAAGTTCAGGCCTAAAAATCTAAAGAGACATTGCAATGCAGAAAAGACGGATAAAAATGTCCTGCGCAGTCCACTGGATAGTCTGGCCGAAAAATGCTAAAATGGTCGCAAACCTTTGTATTGCGAGTATGGCAGATTTTTTTTTTCAGGAAAGTCGGGCTTGAAAAATCCAAATTAACCGATTGAGGAGAGGGCCCTGTGTATTTTGGAAAAATTATAAATTTTCGGCATGGGCGGTCCAAGTACGATGGGGACGCGAGTTCCCCGCAAACCCGAAATCACCGCACCCAATACATTGCGGATAAGTCGGTGGTCAACAACCCTCATAGCCTAATCAATGATGGACATACAGGGACATAAAATCCTAAATTAGGTGACATGGAAAAAAGAGGTCTAGATGGTCTAAGTGTCGCAGGGACACGAGTTCCCCAAAATCCTGCACTTTCCACAATCTAAAGGGAAAGTCAATGCTCGACCCCCGAACTTTAAACTGTCATAAATTTTGACCTAGAGCTCTGATTTTCACAAAATTTGAATTTTCATAAAGGGTAGGTTGGTAAAAATAAAATAAACATATCCAGATCCAAGAAATTAAATTCCCAATCCTGTAAAAGGAAAGAAATCCCTAACAAACTCAAAATAGCTGCTCACACTCAGAAAGCCATAAATTTTGCAATTCTCAATGAAATCACACAAAATTAGTCTTGTTGGAATTGTGTTTCTGAGCCTGACACATAGAAACCAAGAAATGTAGAAATTAATAAATTTTTGATGCTGATTTTTCTGAAAACATGGTCAGGTTCAAAACAATGAATTTATTGGTGGTTGTGAGAACATTTAATGAAGCATGGACATACATTTTTTACTGCTGCAAATTATGGGACATCATGGGGAGCCTTTTGCAAACAACGAACCATAATTTCATCTCATTTATGACATATTTCAAGTGGTTGGAAGGTATATTTTGGGATTTTCATTTCTCCCTTTTTCTCTCCTCTCAGAACTCTATAAATAAGAATGTTGGGATCATTGTAAAAGAGAGGATAGCTTGTGTAGAAAAAATCTGTTAAATTAGTTTTGGGAAGTCAATATGTTGCTAGCCCTTGTAGTGGACTCCTTGCATGGTGATCTTGGCCCTTATTTTGTAATAGATTGAATTGTGCATATCAATGAAGCAATAGATACACGTTTGTGAATGTATCTTCCCCCGATGTGTTTGTTTGAATTTTTCTTGCATCTTCAACCTCATGTATATATATTGTGTCTATTTTATACTCTTGTAGGGATTCATTATCATTGTGTGTGTATGAAATATCATTGTGAATGTAGTTGTTATAATGTGGAGAACTATTATCACCCTCTCTAGTATGTGCTTCACTTCCATTTTTTCACACATTGAAAGGCTATTCTCATTCCCTTCTTTTATGGTGTATCACCGTTGTTAGTATAGGATTTACTTTCAAGCACTCTCTTTCCCTGGTCCCTTGGAAAGTTATATTATGATAAGATAGTTTTTCGTGCATTAGAGTAGATTGTGGCAGGTTGTTTAGGAGTAAGAACCAACTTTTTCTGGAGTTCTATCTCAAGTAGCAAGTCCCACAACTTGGAGATATAACCCATGTTACCCAGTTACATCGTGAGCTCAAGCACACATACTTGCACAAATCTAAGGGTTTTGTGATTTGACGATAATAGTAGGCGCTTGCTTACAACTCAACATATTAAATATTTTCAATACATCACTTGCATACTTTTATTGAGAAATATAAATACCTTTAGATGATTGCTTGACTTCTATTCCCAATAAGTATTTCATGAGACCAAGGTCATTCATTACAAACTCTTTCAACATGTTTTCCTTAAAATAATTTATGGAAAGGTCTCTTGTGAAAATTAAATCATCTACATAAAGACACACAATCAATATTTTTCCTTTCTCATCCATTTTGATATATAAAGTATGCTTGCTCTTGTACCTACTAAGGCCATTTTTAATTAAATAAGAATCAATGTGGCAATACCATGTTATGGAAGCTTGTTTGAGTCCATAGAGCACATTTTTTAGCTTGTATACCTTTTATTCATGACATGAAATTTCATATCCTTCTGGCTATTGTACATATACTAGTGCCCATGTGATGTCAACATTTGGCCAAGTCTGCATTTCGCCACATCAAACCACACCAAAACTACATCAGATTACTTAAAAAAATTACGACCTTTTTAAATATAAAACATACATGTGTTGCATTTATTAAAGCACTATCTCATTTATTTAATACACCCCCTTCCTTAAATAATATTATTTTATAACCTGAAATTATTACGGTTTAATTTATCCCTAAATTAATTTTATTTAATTTCTTTCCTTAAATTCATAATAAAATAAATCAAATTTATTTAAAATATTTTCTAACTTAAACTCGTTAGTTTCACCCAATTAAGTTCCTATTAAATTTATTAAAATTATTCTTTAAGTTAGTTTTAATTCATTTCCTAAACAAATAATACCCATGTCACTCATTTAAATTTATTCATTTTAGTCCCCTTAAGTAACATAATAAAAACACCCATGCACAACATTTATTTATTTACCCTTAGTTAAAATATCCTAATATAACATAATCTCACTATTACCCACGATTGAATCCCTAAGGTTCCTTTTAATTAAATTTCCCCATACTTTATTGAAACAATTATTTCTCATCACTTAAAGATGTGAGGATTAAATATGAGCCATAGGATCGATTTAATCCTCACCCTAGATCCTAGGTATTCTAAAAGAAACCCTGATTTCTATTAAGTTTTATTTTATTTCCTTTGTTTTCCCTAATGTGCCTCCATTTACATAGGCTGGTTTGGAAGGCAAGAGAAGATGGAGGCCATGGAAGATGTGGAGAACTATGGCTCTATAGTTTTGATACAAATTTTTCCATCTTGGGGGAAAATTCTCCCCTGAGTTTCTTTTATATGTTTTATACTCCCTCTTAGGGTTTGATAATTTAAAAATTTGTTTACTAGTTTATTTACCAAGATCTCCTGATTGTGGGTATTGTATTTACCTTGAAGTATTTTATTTTTTACAGGGATGAATCCGACCTCTTTTTGTTTGTATAAATATATAAATATTTTCTATGTTTGTACACACACACACACACACACACACACACACACACACACACACACACACACACACACACACACACACACACACACACACACACACACACACACACACACACACACACACACACACAGATATATATATATGTGTGTGTGTGTGAGTGTTTTTTTTTTACAAGGTTGGACGCTTATATGGCTACGTGCGGGGCTTTCACAAGTCATGTGGGCCTGGTCACGACTATAATGGAAATGGGCTGGGTGGTGTGGCAATGCCACACAACTCTGTCAACATTGAAAGGTCGTGGGGAGGTGCAGCGGGGGTTTGGCCCCCCTCTTTCCCTCTCAACACATTTTTTTTCTTTAGTTTAATAACTATACAATATAAACAAAATCGATTCCCTTTTCATTTTAATATTATATATGTATATTTTAAAAAAATCTTATTCAACCTTAATTTTATATAATGTAAATATGTGTTTATATATATATATATATATATATATATATTCTTCCTGGTTTATTTTCAAAAAGGGTATATAGATAGAGAAGATTTATAGTTATCAATATATATTATATATTATATATCTATATACATTTATATATATATAGTTGTTGGACTTATTTTGTAAAAGAACACATAGTTAGAATTTTTTTTTATATGAATGTAGAAGTATGTATATACATATACATCTACATCTACATATTTGCTTATATTTAAGTCTATAAGAAGCATTACAATGGAAACAAATTTCTTTCTTTTGATTTAAAATGGAAATATTTCATCACAATACAAACATACAATAATAGTCTAATTCTGAAATTTGTTATAAAAGAAAATCAGAGGGAAAATATACATTGTAAATCAAAGATCCCACCATTCACAACAATAAAATTATTGCAAGGATTTGATTTTAATTGAAGGAGACTTGCAACCCAAAACAAATTTCAATTTCCTTTAAACAAAATTCAAAAGAGAGTAAATATATATCTCTACACATTTACAATTCAGGGAGAACCATTTTCATATTAAAGCCTACAATATGAGGCGTATTTAAAACAAATTACAAACCTTCAAATAAGTTACAAATTTGCATTATGAGGCAAATTTTACAATAAAATAAAATGTAGATTGTTTATCCTTATTCAACCCTCTATATTTAATAAATCAACATTCATAATAACCTTAATTATTTTTTTAATAAGGAGAATTGAAAATAAAATCTAAGTTTACAAGCTTTCCACCTAAAGGTGGAGACAACATGACAATTTTTTAAAAACATTTTTCTAACTCCATCCTGCGGCTCTAACACACAAAGCTAAGTATGTAATCCATATTTTCTCCATCTTCAACACATCAAAAAAGGGTAGGGAGCTAGGAAACACTCACCTCCTCACCTTAATCCAGTGAGAAGGTAAAGCCAGCCTTCTCATTGGTCCCCAAGCCCCAACCAAGAAAGAATGAGAGGTTTTCATAACCATGTCAACCTCACAAAATTGGATTCAATAACAAATACACACACACACACACACAATAAAATTGCAACACACATAAGAACAAAGCGATAGGAAAGTATGTAGCATACACAAACACACATGCTCAAAATGTTAAACCAAAGGAGAAGGAAAACATGGTGGCCATCACCTTATACCTCCCAAGTGGGATAAGGATCCACCCAAAACCTCCAAGTGCACTATACTCATACAAAAACTCATTATCTCTCCATTTTGAAGAATACACAATAATATAGATATACTTATATCTCCACATAGGTGGATTACCCATCCCACACTCCCTCCATAAGACCTGACACACACTGTTTAACCTACAAATTGGCCCCATTTCCCTCTCCCTACACCGTCCAATGGCCAATTCTACCCAAAACCATACAAAAACACATGCATTCATACATTTCACAACTCCATTCAAAATAACAAAAACAAAAATACCAAGTTTAGATCCTACCTTTCCACAGAGCTCCTTCAACCTACCCAAGCTCCAACTTCTTTCCACAATCCTAACAACTCCCATTTAAGCTCCTCCAAAAAATCTCCAAACAAGTAACCCCTAAAACAACTAAAAGACTCCAATAAATAGTATTTGGTGGAGAGGATGGTGATGTGGTTCCATGTAGGATGCCGCCACTTTTCACTCAATTGACCTCACAACCCAACACACAAACCAAGGTCCCATAAATGAAGAAGGTGAGACATGACACATTCCTTCCCATACAAAATCCTCATTCCACATTTCAAGATTTCAAATTTAGGGAATTAAGAAAGAGGTGGCATTAATTGCCTATTTTCCCACAAAAGCACATGATTTGGGCTAAATTTGACCCCTCATACCATAGGTTAGGTTAGAGGGAGAGTTCAAGGAGTGTGGGACAAGTAAAACTTGTCCCATAAGTCTCCAAAAATGGGCTAAAAGCCCAAATAAGAGTTTTGGAGATTGGGATATGCACACAAACCAAGGTTGAAATGAAATCTAATAAAAAGCATAAGAGAAATAAGGTTTATCCCACACAATCATTGCCCCCCATATGCCACATCATCCAATTAACATAAACCAGAAAATCACTTATTTAATCAAGGTTACATTAATAAACACAAGAACATGAGAGAACATTACAGCTTAATAAAATCACGTCATCAACTAAGAAATTAAATAGAAAGGAATAAAAACATTTACACCCATGATCAATTATGAGGTTGCTCCCCCTTGGATCCCTCCTAACAAACAACAAGCAACATGACGACATCCACACACACAATAAAATGCGAAGATGACCATGTTGTAAACACATGAAATTCCTCCATGGCTGCTCTTCCTAGTCCCTCCTTTTTTTATTTTGATTTCATTCCTTGTAAACAACCAAGACAATACCAGCTTCGGTATCAAGGCCATATCAATATGTTAAAAATCAAAACACCTATATCATCTATCATACGAAATAGCTGCATCATTATCATGGTTAAGAAATTATATTCTAAATCAATTATTCACAATAAATAATTATTACAATTTTACCATTAACTTTTACTATCACCCTACACCTAAGCATAACCATCTATCACAATCCATATTTTATGATAACCATGCAATTCACATACTTACTGAAAATTTAAACCTACTTAGATGCATTTGACAAGCTATTATTGATCACCCATTATCATCATATTATTAATAAATCATAGCATCGATGTACACACTAGGTTAGTCCAATCATTTAAACATAATCACCACTGCCAAGAGTCCAATATGTCAACATATAACAAAATAACACTAAATTATCATCATGTACTGCAATATCTATCAATTCCCACTAGGAATCCATACAATCCATAATAAGAGTAACAAAAACACTAACAATCATGATGTACATAATTTCTAACAAAAGGATATCGAATATATCATAATAATTTCCATGTCACTAAGTAGTTAATGATCATGATCATAGAAAAAATGGGTGTGGAATAGGAGTGGGCACTACATCCACATCCCCTTAGACTTGACTTCCTCATAGAAGTCACTAGAAAAGATGTGGGAAATATGCTCGTAGCAGTGTGGCTTCCTTCCATGTAGGTGATGACTCATCATATTGATCCCACTAGACATGCACCTGGTCAACCTCACACCCTACAAGGCCCAGGGTCCTCTGCTCTAGAATGCACATGGGCTCCGTGATTACCTTTCTGTAATCTTGCACCTACAAAGTGGTCCAATCGAAGACATGAGACAGATCTGGTATATATCTTTGTATAACAGAAACATGAAATACATCATGGATTCGAGACAAGAAAGGTTACAAGACTAAGTGGTAGGATACGGGAGAGATCTGCTCTAAGATCTCTAATGGACCCAAAATATCAGAGCTAGCATAGATCCTTTTCCTTAATGGATGGGGATCTTATGAAGTTTGACTCTTTGTTCTACATTCTACTTTTACCTATCCCGTGCCTCCTGTAATCTCTTCTTGATCAAAGTGACTTGCTACTCTATATCTCGTAACATAGTTGGCCCATCAGTAACCTTTTCCTCTAGTTTATCCCAACTTAATGGAGTCATGCACTCTCTACCATACAATTTCTGGAAAGGTGCCATACCGATAGAGCTCTGAAAAATGTTATTTTATGCAAACTCTACCAGATACAAGTACTCCTCCAAATGTGACTAATGATCCATAACATACATCTGAAGCATATCCTCTAGTATCTGGTTCACTTGCTCATTTTGGCCATTTGTCTCAGGGTGATAACTTGTACTAAAATTTATCTTTATCCCAAGTGCAAATTGCATGGTTGTCCAAAAGTGTGAAGTATATAAGGGGTCGCGGTCACATATGATCTTCCATGGTCTCCCATGTAATCTCACTAACTCATTTAAATAAACACATGTAACTGCACTGGTTGTGTAGGTGGTCTTAACTAGAATAAAATGAGCCACTTTTGTTAATTTATCCATCTTGAACATGATCATGTCATGGTGATATTTCAACATAGGTTGCCTAAGAATGATGTCCATGGAAATGGTGTCCCATTTCCACTCTGGTACAGCATGAGGATAAAGAAGTCTAGTTGGATGTTGATGATTGACCTTCACATTTTGACACTCTAAACATCAAGATTCATACCAAGCTATATCCCTTTGAAGTCTGCTCTAATGAAATAACTATCTTAGTGTAATGTGTATCTTCTTCACCCCTGGATGGGCTAGACAAGGTGCACGATAAGCCTATGCTAGAATGTATTATCACAAACCTCTATCTCTAGGCACATATATCTAGCCCCCATGTCAAAGAATTCCATCTGAGTCTAATGATAGTCCGTTGAACTTCCCCTTAAGGGGTTTGTGTGACTCAATCTCTTCCCTAGCCGAAAGATAGAACCTGCTGAGTGGAAGTTATTGTTAGATCTTGTTATGCAAATATGTACTCACCGATGTAGCCATGAAAAGGTGTCTCTATTGACTCAAGGTATTTGCTACCACATTCTCCTTCCCCTTTACATGCTTAATATCCATATCATACTCACACAAGAGCTCCATCCAATGTCGTTAACGGGCGGTGAGATTGGGTTGCGTGAAGAGGTGTCGTAGGCTTAAATGATCTTTCCTAAGTGTGAACCTCCTGCCAAAAAGAAAGTGATGCCATCACAATAATACATGCACCACTTATGCAAGCTCAAGGTCATGAGTTTGGTAATTGAGCTCATAATCCTTGAGTTTGTGAGACTTAAATGCGACAACACAACCATCCAACATCAGTACTCCTCCTATCCCTGCTAATGAAGCATCCGTATAAACAAAGAAACCCATATGAGGATCTGATAATGATAGGATAGGTACTATAGTAAGGCATTCCTTCAGGTTCCTGAAGACCTACTCACATCTGTCTGACCATAAAAAATTCTTCCCTTTCCACTACAGAGAAGTGTTAGGATGAGCAATGCATGAAAAATCCTGCACAGACCTCATGTAATATCTTGTTAATCACATAAAACTATGTACCTTAGTCACATTGGTCAGTATCAGCCAATCAATGATAGCTCAAATATTGGAAGGATCAATTGTGATACCTTCCACATAAATGATGTGACTCATATACTGAACATCTTTCTGAAAGAATGCACACTTCTCTAGGTTCCCATATAGCTTTTGTTATCGAAGACACTGCAAAACCTGTCATAGGTTCTCCTCATGCTCATCACATGTGCATGACTATATCAATATAACATCCAATAATACGAACACAAAATTCTAGAACAACATCTTGAATACCATATTCATCAAACTCATGGACACTGCAGGGGAATTCCTCAGTCCAAATGACACAACTGTGAACTCATAGTGACCGTATCTAATGCAAAAGGTTATCTTATGGATATATTCCTCCACAAAATGTAGTTTATGATACCCTGACTTAAGGTATATCTTCAAAAAAACATAGTATCTCCCTTCATTTGATAAAACAAATCATCAATGCGTGGAAGGGGGTAACAATTATTGATCGTTACTTTGTTCAACTTCCTATAATTAATACAAAATCTCAGGGATCTATCCTTCTTCTTCATAAAAATAATCGGTTCACCCCAAGGAGATATACTAGGATGGATTAGGCACTTCCCAAGGAGGCCCTTTAGCTATAAATTGAGCTCACAAAGCTAAGGGGTAGTCATCCTGTAAAGCGTGCGTGATATACGCTCTTCTCATGGAACCAAGTTTATACAAAAATATATCTCATGTGGGGGAGGTAGGATAGGTAACTCATCAGGAAAGACATATACAAACTCCCAAAAATGTGGTGATCATCAAGTGAAGGACTACTAGTCTCATCCTTTGACATGTCACTGACTGAAATAACATATAAATGGCATCCCCGACGCACACACCGCTTAAGATGCATATCGGATATATTGCAAATGGAAATAGGCCTCCTAACCCTAATAATCACTGACTCAACTCCCAAATTATTTTCACAAGAAATCACGTTACTGTATCAATCCACTCTAGCCATTTGCATTGAAAGCCAATTGATACAAAAAATAATCCCATAAGATCCCAAGGGGAGGATGCAAGGATCCAAGGTCGTGGTAAGGGTCCTAGGTCTACTACACACTCCTTAACTAAGGAGTCCACTATGAGCTTGGCTCCAGAAGCCATCTCTACGTCCCAACTACAAACCTGCCTAACTTCCACCAGCCTATATCGCTCTACTAAATATGGGGAAACCAAAAAACCAGAAGAGCCTGAATTGAATAAGATAGAGATAGGAATACCACCAAAGCTACCTGAGGTCTCGATCACAGCGCTTTGGTGATCTTCCTAGTGGTTCTCGACCACTGCATAGATCTTGTGACTCCATGACATATTTCTAACTGTAGAATGACATATGCTCTTATGCTCACGGGTATGCACTTGACATGCACTCAAACAATGTCAAAACAAATGTTCCTTAATCTGTAAAATGGTCAAATTTTTTCCACCAAGATTCAATTTTGAAAACAACCCATCACATTAATATATGAATATAAGACTCAACGCTATCAAACATTAACATACATGCTCAAGAATTTAAGATTTTCAAGAAATTGGCAAAACTAGCATGTAGAATGTTGAAAAAGTAAGCTCTAAAAATGAAAACATGATGAAATATTGAATTTTTCTCACCATATGCAAAAAGAGGGTTTGTGACCAAAATTGAAACTAAACTACAAAAACTTGAAATTAAGTGCAAAATATAATGGAGTAAGTCCCACTAAGTGTGCCATATGTATGCATGAAATAGTTAGCAATGTAAGTAAATTTGAATCTAACACCTAGTAGGTTCAATAAAATTCTAAATTAAACCTATACATCATCATGTTAAGAGCATTTTCAAAGCTAACATATCAAAATTTCTACATTAAACATGAAATGAACATTTCAAGCTAATATGTTAAACAAATTAACTTCAATCTCTTATTGAATGCTAAAATAAGATGAGATTGAACCTATGTATATCTCTAGCAATCAAAGAGTTAATTATGTGCTTGAAATCCTAAGGTTTCTAAGAATGGAGTCTTGTCAAATCATGGCTACAAGACCATTTGACATATCTCCATATGACTTCAAAACTTGGGTGGATGAATACAAGAAATGGAGAAGGCAAGCTCTTCTAATGGAAGAGTGCTCAAAGATGATAAATGGCTATAGTGTATGCTCTATGCTCATTTAAGAGTGTAGGTGTAAATGGAAAGGTAGGAGAAGGGCTCCTTATATAGCCCAATAGATAGAGAAATCTCTACATCCCTCTTCATGTGGGATAAATGGAGAGGTTGGGTTAGTTGTGGATAAGGGAGGTTTAGAAAGGGTTGAGTCAACCTTAGGAGAGTTTATTTTGTCCTTTAGTTACTCATGGGGTTTTAGGGGATTTATTCATTAACCAAAATGATTAATTAATAGGTGTGCAAGCTTATATAAGCTTTTTAGAGGAATAGTTAGTATGATTTATGTTAAAAGAGAGGATTTTAATCAAATAAATGACGAATTTTTTATTAAATAGAAGAGAGAATTAATTAATTAAGAATAATTAATTAATCCAGATAGAAATGGGTATTAATTAATTAGAAATAATTAATTAATGTAGATAGAAAGAGGAGCTTAATTAATTAGAAATAATTAATTAATCTAGATAGAAAGGGGAGCTTAATTAATTAGAAATAATTAATTAATCTAGATAAGAAGGGAAGCTGATTAATGGAATGTCATTAATTGGCATCATTTTTGGATAGAAGAGTTAATTAGCTAATGTAATGTAATTAATTAACGATAATAGTAGAGAAAATGTGTGATATTGACGATATGTCGTCAATTTGCGGGAAAGGGTATAATTAGTGCAATTTAAGTATTTAAATTGATTGAGCTAAATACTAGGTGTCTAAATTTTCCCCTCTTTGAGGTGGTGTAAGTGACGCCACTTCAAAGATAGTATATAGCTAAAATTTTGAAGACATAGATGAAAAATTAGTAGAAGTGAGAGATGGCCCCTCAAGTATTGATGGGGTGATGAAAGAAGGTGATCGACGATCAAAAAAGGTGAGAGAAAGGAAATAAAAGAATGAGCAAGAACAAGATGCCCCAGGTGAATAAGAAGAATAATGTTGATAGGAAAATGATGTAGAAGAGGAATGATAGATGGAAAGAAAATAGCAAGATTTCATGTAGTGTATTAAAACAATTTTATTTTCATCATATTGCCAAAGATCTACGTCATCGGTCCTTATTAATAATATAACCATACAAAAAAAGTAGGATGACATGAAAATTCATACTATGAACAGTTGTCGATTTATGAAACAACCACTCAATACAACATACGAAAATCAGTGAAATATGAGAAGGAAACAAGCTCATTGAATAGGGAAACCAAGTACAAACACACATATTCCAACCAACAACAATCAAGACGGTTGTACAAATGTTTTGTTATCAAGCTAAAGATCCCCAAATGTTTGTGATTTACAAAAAGGGTTAAAAATGATGCCCCGAGCAAGGATAAATGCAAAGGGAATATGATGAAGGAAACTGGGTTCAATGAAAAAGCGTTCATGCACAATGAAACAATATCAAGAAACTACATGTGTCCTGGAGTACCGACGAAGAAAGCAGGCTAGCTTTTTAGATGGTTGTATGTCAGATGATCCGTGAGTCGTTTAATCTATGAACACATGAAAATTATAACAAGATATGGAATGAATACCATGCTTAAGACACGATTTTCAACCGCTATAAGATGGTTTACCTATTTTTGCAAATTTTACAATTCCTAGGATTTTTGAATTTTTTTTGAAAATTTTTGGATTTTGGATTTTTTTTTTAAATTTTTAAAGATTTTTTTAGACTTTTCATAGTTTGGATAGATAATAAGTTATAAGAATCATCAAGAATCTCCCAAGACAAAAACAAATGTCCTAGGGAGAAGAAATAAGCAACATGCAAAAAATAATGCCCCAGCACAACAAAAAGGTTAACAAAATAATTATTTAATAAAAAATAATTATTCGATGGAGTGCGCAGAAGAAACGACATCACCTAGGAGAAATAAAATTGTCCTAGTGAGAAGAAATGAGTGCCAAGTGGCAAATAGTGCCCCAACACAGTGAAAAACTAAATAAATAAATTATTTAAATAAAATAATTATTCACGGTGAGTAGAAGAAAAATTAGAGTGTGATGTTATATGGTTTGATTTCACACTTTGTATGTATCATGATGATAGTTGAGATGTTTGTACCATATGTGTTTGATTTTTGACATGATAGATCCATAGATGATATCAATTGTATTGTACATGTGATGCTCTAGATTAGTGGACGAGACGATATGATGATATTGGTGTGGGGGGATAGATTTTGATATTTGTGATCCCTCTTACCCCCATTTGATGATACAATATGTGATGATCAACATAACATACATGTATGATGTACACCTAGCATTTTATTTATATATGATGTATAGATGATGTTAGATGTGATGATATTGATGGATATATGATGATGTGATAACAAAACTATGTACATGCGACAACACAACACAATCAAATGTTTACAAAATACACAGTGTCAACTAACATGAATTAACACAACCATGTACAATTATTTACAAGCATGCAAAAGCACACTAAATATATACAAGTAAGAATGAATCTAATGAAAGCAAGAAAATATGAATCTATTCAAAGTATGTCTAAGAAACAAACTATACAAATGTACAAACAAGCAACAACTATACAAGAAAACAATGTACACAAACAAAGAAAGAAACAAGATAAAGTAAGTAAACTAAAGTTATGTTTTTGCAAGATTGTTTTAAGAAACACTTTTCTACTGTTATTGTGCTTTTGTGAAATAATTTTCTATTGTTTTTGTGCTTTTGTGAAACAATTTTCTATTGTTTTTTTTCTTTTGTGAAATAATTTTCTATTGTTTAAGTCCTTTTGTGAAACAATTTTCTATTGTTTTTGTGATTTTTGAACATTTTTGAATGTTTTTGTGATTTTCTAACATATTTGAATGTATTTGATATTTTCTAATTTTTTTTGAATGTTTTTGTGATTTTCTAACATTTTTGAATGTTTTTGTGATTTTCTAACATTTTCCAAAGCTATGCACAAGTAACTGAGAAACATGGATGTCCCCAGTGTTAGATGGAGAATATAAAAGGGAAGGCACCACACACTTATAAATAGGAAGGTGAAGTCGTAGAAGTGCCCCCAGTGTTAGATGGGAAATATGCAAAGACCATCCCTTCATAGATTAACAAGAGGAGAAAAAGTAAAGGTGAAACACTTGCGGTATAGGGTCACCTGAAGGAGTAATTAATACCACACCTACCCCCAAACCATGAAAAGTAAAATATCCTTCAAAGTGTACTTGCCACATGACATATTTCTCAATATACATTAATGAAGAGTCTGGTAGATTCAGACTCACAGGCTCTATTCCTAGTAATGGTGCTTCTGCTAACTAATCGGCGAGTACTTGTCCTTTTACCGACTATTGATGTATATACTCAATGCCAAATTCACTTAGTAGAATGATCTAATTAGCCATTCTACCTATAAGGGTGGGTTGTGACAACAGGTATTGGACCACGATTACCGTTAGACCAAAACCCATAGGTATTAGTCTCTGTTACAATTACCAGAGTTAGGATCTATGAGAGGCAGTTAGTCCATGTCACGAAACTCATGGGGAGCACTGGAAACACATGTGAAAAATCTCCCCCTCAGCATTACCCGAGTAAGTTTCAAACTCGAGACCTGTCACTCTGATAACATTTATTGGACCATGATTTCTGTTAGACCAAAACCCATAGGTATTTGTGTCTGCTACAATCTCTAGAGTTAGGATCTATGAGAGGTGGTTAGTCCATGTCATGAAACTCATTGGGAGCGCTGGACACACATGCCAACAACAAGTACTTAAGCAGGTCAACTTTGGATATAAGCTTGGTTTTAGTATTTAATAGGTAATGGTGAAGTTTTTGGAAGGTAAAAACTACAGCGAAACAAGATTTTTCAATCTAAGGGTAGTTGAGCTCATAAGTAATGATAGTACGACTGATATAGTACACAACATTTTATTTATGGCCGAGGTCATATTGGGTGAACAACGTACCAATAGAAAATTGAGTAGCAAAAATATACAGTAAGAGTGGCTCACCGGGAGTTGGAAGCATGAAGACAGGTGGATTGGCTAAGTATTGCTTAAGAAAGGCGAAGGTGTATTGTTTCTCTGGTCCCCAAATAAAGGAAAGATCCTTTTTAAGTAGATGGGTGAACGAATGACACTTATCAGCAAGTTGGGAAATGAAGTGGCGGATGGCTTGTATCTTTCCTTGCAAGCTTCATAGTTGTTTGATGTTTTTGGGAGGAGGAATTTTAGTAATGACAATAAATTTAGCTGGGTCTACCTCAATCCCTCTTCGTGGTAAAATTAATCCAATAAAATTTCCTAATAGTACGCCAAAAACACACTTCTTTGGATTCAATCTAACTTTGTATTCCCATAGGCATTCAAAGATACGTCAAAAAATCTCAGGGTGATCTACTCTTGTCTTGGATTTCCCAAGGATATCATCCACATAGTCTTCCATGATGTCATGAATCATATCATGGAAAATCATGGTCATTTCCCTTTGATAAGTTGCACCTACATTTTTAAGGCCAAATGGCATTACTCTGATAACAAAAATTCCCCCAAGGGGTTGTGAAGGCAGTTTGTATGTTGATCCTGTCATCTATGAATTTTGATCTAATTATATCCTAAAAATCCATTCATAAGAGATAACATTTCATATCCCATAGTTGAATAAAAAATCATATCAATATTAGGCTTATTAATGTCTCTAAAATCTGTATAGATTCTGATCCTGACAGGATTCTTTTATATGGGGACTATGTTTGATATCCATTCTGAGTAATCAATAGGTCTGAATGAAACTCATTGCAAGCAATATTTATAGCTCTTATTTAACTAAAAGAGCTACCCGTGTGTATGCATTTTTTCTAAGATTTTGTTTGATGAGCTTGGCATCTACATTCACCAATAGGTTATGCATTACCAAAGTAGAATCCATGCCCGACATATCCTTATAGGACCATGAAAATACATCTACAAATGCCTACAGAATCATGGTGAATGTTTTATGGTCCCATGCTAAGAGTGAAGCTCCTAATTTGACTATCTTTGGATCATCTTCTATTCCAATATTCACATCAATGGTTTCTTCCACAAGCATTTTATACAAATCCCTCCATATGTGTAGAATCGGGAGGAAGGTTTAAGATCTTCTTCCGAAGGGTGTCTCTATAATTATTTTCACCCTTGGTGTGGTCACTTTTATTGTCCAAATTGATTTTTTCACTTGTTTATCAGCCAGCACCTCAAAGAGTTTTTCACTATGTGACTTAGAATTTTGTTTTTTCCGAGGGCTTTTCATTGGAAAATTTTCCCTTGCTTTTACTTAAGTTTTTGTTGACCCACAAATCTCATCTTCCTCACCGAAGTATGCAGTAGGTATCTAAGTCAATGTAAAAACCCCTTCTTATGGTCTTCAATCGGAATTGTATCTCAAATTCCCAAGAATTCTGCAATGGCTTCATAATTTTCAAAGAGATCTAGTAGCACATGACATTATTTGTCCCATTTGACAAGGCAAGGATAAACAAGGTCAATTTTTGGTTCAATATGGGTTATGGTAAGGAAAAAAGTATCCATGAATAGGTTCATGGAGGTAAGACCCTCATATTGGCTACAGTGGGAATCTGTGTGACTATCTAAATAATTAGAGCTATCTTCATGCTCAGAATAGGTGGCATCTTGATCATTGAGGTGCGATCCATAGGGTTAAATGTTGATACCGTATCTTTTTGTCTTGAAATTTGGGAGAGGAACTAGTTCTCTCGGTCCTTGCTCATTCTTTCCATAACCTAGACCCTTGTAACCCATGGAATACATAATTCGGCTAGATTTCTCATACTCAGGGATTTGGTAGCAAGTTGGTTGAGTATCTTCTGGGACCCAGGTCATAGGTGGGTCCAACAATTTCTCTTCAATGAGTAACCCCTAGGTGAAAATGATCTGATATTTCTCTTGTCTCTAGGCCATCTAAAATGATAGTTGGGTCGGCCCCTAGTTTTAGGCGATAATGATAGGTCCAAAAACAAAAGATCTTGTTGCACATTATACTCTCCACAACCATATTCCAGAACCTTCATCTCCCATGAATCAAAAGGAGAAGTTGATGTATAATCCTCATGGGCGTAAGAAATTAGGGAATCTGAATCAACCCTTGAATCCATGGCTTCAGATTGAAGAGGAATAACTATATCAGCAGAGGGACACATATAGACACCCTTACACGTAAAACTATTAAGAGCTCTGTAGTGATCAAAGGGCTCTAGATATCCTTTTATCGTGATTATGTGCCCCTCATGTTTTAATTTGATGCATTTATGGACCATTGATGGCACAACCTACATGGCATGAATCCATGGTTAGCCAAGAAGCATATTGTATGGGAGTTCTAAGTCCAGTACATGAAACTTCATTTGATGACAAGTGGGTCCTACTCCCATGGGTAATGTGATTGTTCCAACCAATTCTCTTTCCATGTTGTTGTAATATGTGTTATCCAAAATTCACCCCCTAGGGTAATTTTGATAACATGCATCAGAATATTCAAGTCCCAAGCAAGTAGGTTGATCCAGAAAAAATTGTGAAAATCGGCTAAGTCCTAGTCCTTGGGACAGTAGGGACGTGTGGGACAGAAAGACGTGGATCGGCCGAAAAGCCTCCAGGCAGCCCGCTAAGCATTTGGGACAATCGGGCCAGAAGTACGCGGCGGGCGCGAGAAGCCGATCTGGCCGAAAGAGGAAGAAAAACGACTGTGTTGCTCGGGACATTCGGGACAAAAAGACCCGAACCGGCCAGATCGGCCGAAATGGGAACAAACAGTCTGAAAAGCATTTGGGACATCTGGGACAAAAAGACCCGAACCGGCCGGATCGGCCGAAATGAGCACAAACAGTCCGAAATAAAGTGGGACAAGTGGGACAAAGGTACGCGAACCGGCCGGTTCGGCCGAAATCAGCACAAGGAGCATTGGGATATCCAGGACAAATGGATGCGAAGGAGCCTAAAGAGCTGAGAACCAACCAGATCATGACACGTGTCACAAGGGAAAAGGTCAAAAGGTCAAAGGGCGAGTTTTCGAGCACTGATCCGAACCAATGAAATAGCGCCACGTGTCCCAGCAGGGGCCCACAAGGAAATTTCAAAAGAAATCCCACCGAAAGGTAGAGGAGAGAGAATCACGCGACCAATCAATGCGTGCCACGTGTCATCCAGGTGGCGAAGCGCGGGAAATATTTCAAAATCCGTTTTGGTCTGTTCCGTGCCCTAAATCTTCAGATCACCATATCTTTTGATCCAGAGCTCAGATTTGCACGTTCTTTATATCAACGGAAAGCTGTTGAAATTATCTGCATGATTCTAGGATCAATCTCGAGTTTTGGTGCAGTCTGGAGAGAGAAAATCGAGAAACGGATCTGACGCGTGATAATGGCCAGAGGCAACGTTTCAACAACCTGTTTTAATGCTAATGGGTCGCATTCTTCTTCAGCATGGCTAGAAGTGACATTTCAGCGGCCAAATTAATGTAGAATGGGTCGCATTCTCCTCCAAATCAGTCAAAGATGGCAGCGTATGGGTTGGTAAGGTATCCCATGCCATTTTAATGCATCTGCAGTCAATGAGGAATGGGCTTGCACGTTTTCCCACGTTTCTGTCCCCTGGGCTCGACCCATGCAATGTAAAAAGCTAGATTTGGCTCATTTGAAGAGTGGTTCATTCTTTCTGCTCTTCCCTCCCTTCTTTTCTTCTCTAGGGTTGAAAATGGAGTTCGAACCTCCTCCCTGCTCTGTAATGGCGTTTTTACCTCTTACTAATGGAATGATGTTCTGTGGAAACTTCTGAAGCAACAAAATGTGTTTTGTTATGCATCTGTCCATCCTTGCTTGTTTTTGCTTGTTCTCTTCTTGCCTCTCTTCATTGTAGGTATTTGTGCATGTTTTAATGTTCATTGCAGGTCTGGAGCTGTGTTCATGGAGTTTTGGGACATTTTCTGTGTGAAATCTATCCTTGGGCCTATGATGCATTTGTCTATCCTTCCCATTGCTCACCTCTCTTTGTCCCATGGCAGTTTTGATAGATGTTCAACATTCTCCTTCTCTGGTGTATCACCGTTTTAGTGTAGGCTTTTGCTGTTTTTCCCTTCTCTCTCTCTCTCTCTGTCTCCTTGGCATGGTTAGATTAGGATTAGATTAGCTTGCCTGCACTGGAATAGCTTGTGGCAGGTAGTTTAGGAGTAGGAACCAGCCTTCTCTGGAGATTCCTCTCTCAGTTTCACAAGTCCCCACGCTTGGAGAGAGGTTTCCATGTTGTGCAATCACACTGGATGCCTGAGTGATCAACCTAGAAGCCTGATCTGCATCTAGGGGTGCTGTGATTTTGCACTAACAATATGTTATAGTAATGATGTGGGACTCGACGTCTTCTTCTATATGTCCCAGTTTCTTAATTAATTTCAACGTGCATATATTCAGCCTTGATCCGTTGTCCACAAGCACCCTCTTTATATTTTGGTGGTTAATCAATACCTCAATATTAAGGGGAGATTATGTGTTGGATCTTCAATAGGGATCTCCCTATGATTAAAAGATATGCACTCAGTTGGTACAATGCTGTCCACTATAGCTTGAAGATGTGAATGGTCTACTTCTAGTGGTACTCCTGACCCCTGAAGAGTTTTATACAATATTTCCTTATGTACATTCAAATATTTTGAGAAGATCCAAGATTGACATCTTGGCAGACGTATTCTCAAGTTGTTCTAAAAGGTTATACCTACCATCTTACAGGGTCGACGGAGAGGGTTCAAGAATCATGAGGTGTGCATGCCTTGTTACTGCAGCGTAATCATTTCCCTTGATTTGAGTGGTGTTCACATGGTCAATAGGAGAGAAGATAAATATAATGAGGGAATCATAATGAATATTTTCCTTCTTGGTATATAGATAATTCATTTCTTTGTAACTTTGGGATGACTCTCCTTGATCCATTTTTTTATCCTCTGACTTACCATGTTTAGGGAATGGTTCTTTGAATATTCCCATCTTTTCGTTTGGCATCTGATTTTTCTCTGGGGTATCAACTTCTATCTCCCCGTTGTTGATGAGTTCTTGGATGTAGTGACGAATTCATAGACATTTGTCTATTTTGTGTCCCTTGACACGATGTAATTCACTATAGTCATTCTCTTTGTACCATGATGGTTTTGGAGCATTGTCATCAAAGGGTTGTGTTGTGGGATAAGTAACCATGTGAGCTGCATCCAATTGCTTCAATATGGCTAATAAAGGATCATTGAGAGGAGTGAACATTCTATGTTTAGGTGGTGGTTGAATAGGTCCTTTGGTCAGTTTAAAAGGTTGATTAGTTTGAATCATTTGTATGCATTTGGAATATGTGATTCTGTCTCCCACCACGTTCTTGTTTTTGTTAAATATTTTTGGCTTTTCCATAGGTTTTGCATTTTGGTTATCCTTAGAGTTCGGTTTAATGGTTCCTTTGGCAATAAGGGCTTTCTCTATTTGAACTCCATTTTCAATAACCTCTTTAAAGGTGTGAACACAATGCATTTTTAGATGAAAGGCAATGTCTAGGTTGAGATTGGGCACAAAGATACTCACCAGCTATTTTTCAGGGAATGTGCAAGGGAAGCGATGAGCTATCACTCTCCATCTTTGTCAAGAAGCTGAGAAAATGTCTCATTATGATGTTGTTTAGTACCACACAAGTCTTGCCATGGTTATGTCACTTTCTATGTTGTATGATAAATGTCGTACAAAACTTTTTGCCAGTTCAGGCCATGTGAAAATAGACCCATGAGGTAAGCGAGTGAACCATTCCAAGGTTTGGCCCCCTAGACTCTTTATAAAGAGTCATATGAGGTAATTTTTGCTATAGGCCACTTCTTGGCATGCCATGTAAAAATATTTTATATGGTCTCTCAGGTCACCTTTCCCTCTATATTTTTCAAATTTTGGAATGTCAAAATTTTTTAGGGAAGGGTTGAAGCGTCATAGTTTTTTCAAATGGATGCGGACATAGCTCTTCATATTGACATTTTATTCTATTTCCCATAGTACTCTCTTGGAGGATTGTAAGTGTCACTTTCATAGATTGCATTTCCTTCATAATTAATTTTTCTTTGGTAGGAGAAACAAGGATATATATATATGATTTTGTTTTGTATTTTCTTCTCCTTGATTTTCCATTTGAAGTTCACTAATTTTGACCTTAGGTTTTGTCTTTTGTACATTCTTATTTGTTTATTTCTGTACATGAGAGGTTAACAAAGCTAATTTTCAACTAAGGTTGCTTATTTTTTGTTGAATACTGACTTCTTCTTCAAGAGGTTCCTCTTCTTCTTTATGTTGTAGAGGTTGTTCCACATTTTCATGTTCTATTATGACTTTACGTGTTACTTTAAGGAAAGGTATTCTATATCCCACTACATTATTGTTTCCCACGTTAGAGGTAGAAGCATGTACATGTGTTAAGATATCATCCATGTTAATAAGAGTTTTCTCCTCTTCATTAGCATCATTTGTAGGTGGAATTATCTCTTGTTCAATAGGCATTCTGGCTCCTAAATCCACATCTTATGCTAGTACCCAATCCTTTTTTCTAAAAAAGGAATTCATCTAATAAGGTGGGGTTGAAATCAAACTATGCATGTGGTGATTCCAACTCATCACCACTATGATCTATCATTTCTTCTACCTCTTTCTCCATGTAGAGAATAAATTCCGAAGATCATGGCCAATAAAAGGGTTTGACCCTAATTGTTTTAGGCTTCCCAAGTTTGCATTTGTCTTGCTTCCAAAGTCCTTCGGTTTTTGAGTCCTAATCTTGTCTTAGGAGCCATGATGTGTAATAGTTTCACTAAGGTATATGTGAATGTGTTCAAAGATGTTTTATCAAACCTAAGTGAAAAATATAATGTCAAGAAATTAAGGTATGTTACGAATGTCAAAGAACCAACATGACACAATGATTTTCTCTTAAATGAATTAGCCAAGCAAGAATCAATCACACAATGTTTGAGTTTCAAACCAAATAATCAAATGAATTACTTCCTAAATGTGTTCTTTGAAAAGGTTGTTGGTTTTGTATTATAATTAACAAAAATGTCCCTACTTATGTCGAGTTCAAAGAGATGAACAAGGTGTAAGTAATAACAAGAAGTTAACACAACCTCAAAATAAATTATACTAGAAGCAATCCCAAATTCAATCAAGACCTATATTCTAAAAGGTGTCATTTACGATTGTGAGTGATACAACAATTTCACTAGGATATGTTAACAAAAATTTATGAGAAAGTAAGGTATTGATATCAAGATGATATTGATATAATACACAAAAGTGGTAACACTTAATACTCTTAAGAATCGAGGTAATAATTGAAATCAAACTAGAGCAATAGTATGTCTAGGAATTGTTAAAGTGTATATAGTGTAACCTTATAGTATAGATATTTAGGTCAAGTTTACAAGAAACAAGACATAAATACAAAAATTGTAATGACATGATATAAACAAGATAACTATTCAAAGGAGAATCAAAGTGATGAACCAAGCCTAACTGTGATGACAATCTTGACTTGGGTATCAAGATCAAATAGGCTACCAATGATATAAAAACAACTCCACACACTTTAGACGTTTAGCAACCTAGCCGCAAACATTTATGGGTGTAAACAAACACAAAAGTGGAGAAAACAATCAATTGATAACACAAAGGTAGTCACTCTTATTTTGATCAAGAAATTTTCAAATGAAAGTGAAGGAACTAGATTGATTGGGGTTGAAAAATGTTGGTCTCACTTCGGCAGAGTTTCACCACACCTTAGGGAAAGTGAAAAACTAAGCAAAAATAACACTTCACACGTTTCATGATGAATAATAGATCTTAAATCAAATTTGATTTGATGTGGTCCAAGTTGGCTCTTAGTTGAAGATAGCTTCCTAGGTGGTTCACTCAACTAGGTGTCACAAGTCATCTAAGAGCGAGCTCGATTTACCAAGAAAAGTTACACTGAATAATTCTTGGAGTATCTCGTCTTTACTTTATCCCCTCCAAGAACATTGGGAAATAAATGCGGAAATCATGTACTCTCACTGGGGTTGTGATATAGATGACTTGTGATGTAAAATTCTCACAAATGGAATACTAGTCAAGTAGGTTGTGCGAAGCACTTCTTGTTTTGTCCACAAGGTTCCCTCTTGTGTGGACTACTTTGGGGTTCATCAGACCACCCCTATTGTGTTAACTTAAGGCTTATGCTAAAGGGGTTATGTCCTAGTTTTAAGTGGACGGGGCGTACCCTTATCTGAACCTAAAAATCAAGTGCTTTGAATGTGGTCGTGTGTTTTTCTAATCTTTTTTTAGACTTGGATGTGGTTTAGTCGTTCATAGCTTTTGGCAATCTGTAACACATGTTTAGTTAGAAAAGTTTGTTTTAAACTTCTTTCTTTGACAAGCATTTTTAGGTCTTGCACTCAAGCATTAGTAGTTCTCTAAAAAAATCACATTTTTAAAAATAGGATTAAGATTTGATTTTGATTCTTAGGATCATCCAAGGATGCAAGAGAAGAGTATACACAACAAATAATCAGAATAAAAAGTAAAGAAAAACTTTGCAATTAATGAACCATAAAAAAATATGGATAAATGTTCATTCCCTTAAACCAAAAATGAAAGATGAAAGTTCCAATTTACCAAATATTATAAAATGAAGACTATAGTTGCTTTTGATTCTCAATATCACCCTAAGGTGCAAAAGAAGAGTATATAAAAAAATTATTCCAACTATATATAAATGGAAAACTTGAAATCAAAGGACTATTGAAAAATGCTTTATAAAAGGTTCATTACCTTAAGCAAAATGAATAATCAATTTTCTAAGTTTAATCCCAATGTTTTTTTTTTTAATAAGGGCAAATAGTTTTGAAGGGACTATACCTTGTATACAACAAGAGGCTCAAGAGAAGAGCATAGATACGATTTTTTCTAAGATGAGAGTAAGCAGCCTAGAAATAGGGAAAATTCAGTCAAAACATTAGGACAGGCTAGAACATGACCAAATATTACAATATAAGAGAAAAACCTAGGATTTCTATAACGTACAAAGATCTAGAAAAAAGAAGGAAAGATAAAAAAGTTAACTTCAATACCTTTCCATTGTAATAACAGTGGAGTCATTTCAAGTTTGGGACCAAAAAAAATGGCCTCCAGAAGATGGGTTACACATATGCTCTTATGCCACATCGGTATGCACTTGAAATGCACTAACAACATCTCAACAACGTCCCGTTACTCTGTAAAATGGTCAAATCTGTCCAACCACGATTTGGTCTTGAAAGCCTGCTAGTGACATGAAGATAGGCAATAGACAGACTCAACGCTATGAGAGGAGTCATTAACATACATACTGCTTGGGCAATTGTAAGATGTCCAAGAAATTAGAAAAACTAACTTGTAGAATGCCCCATATGTAAGCTCTATTAATCCCAACATGATGAAATCTTGCAAATTTTCTTACCATGTGGACAAAGAGGGTTAGTAACCAAAATTGAAATTAAACTAAATAAACTTGAAATTGAGGGCAGACAGATAATGGAGTAAGTCCCATTAGGCATGCCGTATGTATGCATTCCCCATAGTCTAGCCATCTAAGTAAAGTTGAAACTAACACCTAGTTTCTTGAAGACATTCCCCAACTGACCCCCTCTCCCTCCTCACTGCTGAAGAGATTAAACAAAGCTTTCATACCAACATTAGCTCTATTAAACATGAAATAGTTTTTTCATAGCCCCTTTGTTAAACAAATTAACATATATCTCTTATTGAATGCTAAAATAAGATGAGATCCACCCTATCTAGCAATCTCCTAAAAATCAAATAGTTGATTATGTGCTCCAAATGCCAAGCTTACTAATATGTAGGAGGTCTTGTCAGTTCATGGCTCCAAGTCTATGTGAAATATCTCCATAGGACTTCCAAACTTGGGAAGCAAGGATTTTAGCTTTGGAGAAGCTCTTGCTTTTCTTGTTGGAAGAATGCTCAAAGATGATAAATGGCTATAGTCTATGATCTTTTCTAGCATTTAGGGGGAGTGGGAGCAGTGTGGGAAGGTGGAAAGGTATGGATGAGGGCTCCTTAGGTAGCCCAATGGATAGAGGAATCTCTACATCCCTCTTCAGCTGGGAGAAATGGCGAGGTTGAATCAGTTGAGGATAAGGCCCTAGGTTTAGCAAAGGGTTGAGTCAACCCTAGGAGTGGCTTTGAACTTGTCCTTATAGATTTCTCCATGACGTTTAATCCCAATGTTAAAAAGATAGAGATAAAAGTTGTTTAATTGATAGGTCTGCAAGATTACCAAAAGGTTTTTAGAGGAAGAGCATACCCATGATTTATGGTCTAAATCAGAGGATTTTAAAGCAAATGGAAATGACAACATTTTGATCAAAACATTAGACATTAATTAATTAAGAATGAATTAGTTAATCTAAATAGAAAGGAAAACCTACAATTAATCTGTAAGTATAAATCCCAAATTTATGTAGATAGAAAGGGGAACTTAGTTAACTTAGAAATACCTAATTCCAATCTAAATAGAAAGGGGAGCTCATTTCGATTTCGGGAATAATTTTTTAATGGCTAGATCAGAAGATGGCTAGTAGTGTAAATGAAATGACATTAATGCTCAGGGGTATGCACTTGATATGCACTCAAAAAATGTAAAAAAAAAAATCCTTTAATCTACATTAATGGTTAACAATTTTCTAACCAAAGATTAAATTTGTGACAACAACCCATCACATCATCGATTTATGAGATAGGGTATACTCAATGCACATTAAAGTATTTAAATTGCTTAAGCTAATTTATAGATTTTCAAGAAATTGACAAAACCTAGCATTGTAGAATGATGAAAAAGTGACAGCTCTTCAAATATAGTAGACAAGATGATGAAATCTTGAAGATTTTCGTCACCAAGATTCAATTAGTAGACAATGAGAGATGCACCACATTAAGTGTCGATGGGGTAATGAAATAAGACTCATTGCACTGATCAAACACTAACCTGACATGCTCAAGGAATTTAGAGATTTTGGGCAAGAAATTGGATGCCCCAAGTGAACTAACATGTACAATGTTGAATAGGAAGCAATGATCTAAAAGATGAATGATACATGGAAAGAAATCTTGAGCAAGCTTTCCATGAAGTGTCCAATTTTGAACATCTTTATTCACCTCATTATATTGCCTACAAGGAAGACTCACATCATTCAAATTCAAAAAAACAAGTTAAGAAATACAAGTTATGTCAATATATGCAAAAAGAGGGTTAATAACCAAAATTGAAACTAAACTACAAAAACTTGAAATTAAGTGCAAAGGACGATGAAGTAAGTCCCACTGGGCATGCCAAATGTATGCATGAAATAGTTATCTATGTAAGTAAATTTGAAACTAACACTTAGTAGCTTCAATACAATGCTAAACTAAACCTATGCAATCATCATGCTAAGAGCTTATAGCAAAGTTAACCTATCAACATTTCTACATTAAACATGAAATGAAACATTTCAAGATAATATGTTAAACAAATTAACTTCTATATCTTCGTCTTGAATGCTAAATTTTTTGGAATTTGAGATTAAAACCTATGTATATTTATAGGAATCAAAGAGTTAATTATGTGCTTGAAATCACAAGGTTTCTAAGAATGTCCAGTCTTGATCAAATCATGGCTACAAGACCATTTGACATATCTCCATATGAATTCAAAAACTTGGGTGTATTTTTGTATGAATACAATAAATTTTGGAGAAGCCACGTTCTATTCTATTGGAAGAATGCTCCAAAGATGATAAATGGAAGTATAATGTATTGCTCTATGCTCATTTAAGAGTGTAGGTGTAAATAGAAAGGTAGGAGGAGGGATCCTTATATAGCCCAGTGGATAGATCAGAATCTCTACGTCCCTCTTCATGTGGGATAAATGGAGAGGTTTTATTAGTGGTGGATAAGAGAGATTTAGAAAGGGTCTGATTAACCTTAGGAGTGTTTATTTTTTCCTTTAGTGACAAGCATCGGGTTTGAGGGGATTTATTAATTAACCAAAGTGATTAATTAATAGGTTTGCAAGCTTATATAAGATAAACATAGAGAGAATAATTAGTATGATTTATTGTTATAAGAGGATTTTAATCAAATAAATGACGAATTTATTGATTAAACTAGAAGAGAGAATTAATTAATTAATTAAGAATAATTAATTAATCTAGATAGAAAGGGGTATTAATTAGATTAAGTGTTAACATGTTTTAATGAGATGGAATTCCTATGTGGTTGGTCTAAAGAAACAATTCTAAATTTATAAATAAGTGTGATAAGTGGGAATAAACATGATGAATTATTATACCTTGTGATGTTTCGTGAGACATATCTATACATCAAGAAATTAAAAAACGTATGGCATGTATCATATAAGACCTCTTCCTATTACATAGTGTGAAAGAGTTAGAATGGTTAAGGAATATTCTACCCTAAATCGAAGGGTCTTTCTGAAAGACTTGCAATTATCACAATTTGTACGATAAAGATTGAACATCTCATAAAACCCTACGCCTAAGGAAGAACGATCAATCACAATCCACAACTTCTTTTATGATTGACCATCTAATTCATATACTTACTATGGGTTAGGTGCACAAATTACTTAGGTTTAGTTGCCAACCTACTGAGGGGTCACTCCATTATCGCCAAATTCACCTGGGGCACAATCCATAGCCTCATCCCTTATGTACACAGTAGGTCTCCTGACTTCGCTTGCATATAAGACATTGAACCCTGGTGGGCTCACTTCAAGAGCCTCCAACATCTTCACCATATGAGTCAAATGTCATTCGATAATTCAATCCATCAACTTTTGACTTTCCACAACTTTTTTTTTTCACTATTGAATCCATAAACATCTCAATTATGAACCTTGTAAGGATTGGGAGCACTGAATAATCATACTTTCCTTACCTGTCGATATCAATAGACTATAAAAAATATCAATATAATTCTCACATGTAACTCTACATAGACTTAATCAACCCTTTTTATTTCAGTAACAGGTGTCGAAGATTTCTTTTGACACCAACAACCATTATTTATGAAAAAATAAGCACCTGGGCGCTGCACAACATTTTTACTTTGAAGCATTCCTATGGTAACCAGGGGTAGTAACAGATACTTTCTCATGGTAAACATAGTTGATAACATCTTGACAGATTGAGACTTCACAGTATAGGTGAGCATTTGCATCTTAATGACTTTTGTGTTATAGATAATGATTCAGTTCTAATTGGATCAAGTAGAATATTATATTATGGACCCCTGTATGAAATAGTGGTGAACTTTGACCTTTAGGGAGTAGTCAAAAAAACAAAAAAAAAATAGACCATTATCTGAACCAATATTCTATAGCCGTGGCATGAGATGTTTTAAATCTAACCTTGCATTTGGCGACTGAGATATATTGACATTTTTAAACACATTCATTTGTCATGAGATCGCCCAAAAAAAATCACTCTTGAAGTGCATTTATCGTCTCAAAAAACTGGCTCATGTACAGTAATTCAAGACCTTTGTTTTTATATACATGTAAATCTTCATAGGGTATACATATACGCAAAAATTTTACAAATACACACACACATTTACACACTTTTGCACACCAGTTTTCACACACCACTTGACTTTGACTACACTTTGCACTTATTTTACAGGTAGGTCCTTACACACACACACCACACTCGACACTTACATGAAGTATACAAATATAAAACATTATATTTTTTAATAGGAGAAGAAATCAAACGCTTCACCCCTATTGGGTGTGTGGACTACCTAGATCTTCGTTTAAACGAAACCAATCCATGGTATTTGACACATGAACAAATGATCTCTTTTAGAAAGTATTTTCATCCTCAAAAGATATATGTACCATCACACTTTACATGGTTATAAGGTACAAAAAATCACTTATCTACTTGGGTACATTATCTAAGTATTCACTCAACAAGCATACTAGTATGGGGACATGATTCTGTAGACACAAAATCACGCACTTGGGTTTCTAGGTCCATAAACACATGCTAGTATTCATATGATTCATAAGCAAGAAAACTAGTAATTGATAACTATCTTTGGCCATCTTAGATTATGTCTTTCTTATTTTCTATTTCTGGTCTTTACACACCCTACATTCTAGGTCAGATACTTTACTTGCTTCTATCTTTTATGACTCTCGGACACCAGCGCCCAACCAGGATGACCCTCGTTAGGCATTCCCATCCCCTATGGGACCCCTAGAGCTCTTTCCACCTTACTCGCTCTGTTTGGGCTTCTGTTTACCTTTTGGGCATCTTATTTTCTTATGGGTTGGCCTTTTAGTGGTATCAATTACGAAATTCAAATAAGGGAATCATATAAATACAATGTATATGTGATCACATTAAAGGACCAAGCTCTAAACATCTACTCATCTATCATTTAAGGTTACATCCAAAGACATTACTAAGAGCATTGAAAGCAATCCATCTAGCAATCATTACAACGTATAAGGGAATTACATTTTCTTTAGACACTTCATAGGATGGGAATGTTCATTTAAACTGTCCACACATCTACTTATATTGCTACATCTAGCTATGGCCTTCTATCACATGCACTTACACAAGAGATAACCTAGGGTCACAATTCTATGCACACACACACGAGAAATACATGGAGTCTGAAGATGTAGTGTAATGCCTGAATCGTAAGTTCACTCTAGTGTTAGGTGACCACAGGTCCCCTCAGGGTTCGACTCAACCTCATTTCAATATTACTCTATCTTCTAGTGCCTCTTTTATGTGATTTGGGAATTTTACAGGTTCTTATGGGTTGGC
This sequence comes from Taxus chinensis, assembly GCA_019776745.2. Classification (NCBI taxonomy): domain Eukaryota; kingdom Viridiplantae; phylum Streptophyta; class Pinopsida; order Cupressales; family Taxaceae; genus Taxus; species Taxus chinensis. The sequence goes on along the minus strand of CM034146.1, from coordinate 11,476,105 downwards.
TCTTTGAAGGTTTTAGGAAAACTTGACGATCAATTCAACGACCTATAGGTGACTAAAAAATACATTTAGCAAATCATATTGCGATCAAAAGTAAAATTCCAAGATTTAAGCATCTAGTTTCATCACCTCAGGTGCCCAGTCCAAAGTCATCTGGCGGCCAGGCGCCTTGAAAGTGCCCTTGACCTAGTCAGGGAAAATCATGACAAGTCGCGATAAGGGATTACTAGGTTTGTCTATGCATACAGTTTCCTCCTCAGGGGATTTATCAGTTATTCAATTTGGCCACGCAGTCCATGATTACATTGGTGAAATCAAACTAAGTACTTCTATCTCTTGCTCTTACACTTAGGGTTTCATATGGGTCTATAGCTTATTGTCACAGGTCAGATCTATAACTTTATTGATTATATCATTTACGTTGTGGCTCTATAATTGTAAGGTTTCACAAATTCTTATATTTATTAGGTCAGTCTGAAGTATTACCTCTAAGAAAATGGAACCTTGACCTCTATCACCTGATTACTCTCTCTTTTTGTAACCCCTTGATACATCATTACCTAGAGAAAACGACATCGACTTATGGGTTGATGCCTTTTAGGATTTCAATTGCGAATAGTTGACTCTAGGGAGCCATGATCAATTTCATTTTTAAATGTGAAACTATAATTATATATAATTACCCTTGTGATTGCGTGTGAGTGTGTGGAATTTGAGTGCACTTTCTATTAGATCGCATCCTCATTCAGTTGCATCCGTGTGTGCTTGAAAGATATTCCCTGTAGCAATCTTATAACGTATTGAAATTAGGGATTGCATTATCTATTTGATTCCACACTTCATAGTAAGGGGAAGTACATTAGGATGTCCACACAGCTATAGACATATGGTACTTCTCCATTATGGCCTTCTATCCAACTTTTGGAGTCTTTAACAAGATGCTTTTCTAAGTCTTCTATTTTTTTATCACACACACACATCAACTACATGGATCATAAGATTTAGTGCTAACTCTTGGAGGTAAGTTAATGCACTATATGGTGTCTACACAAAGGGGTAATCTCTAACCTCTCAAATATTCCTTCTATGTTATTTTTGGTATTTGATTGAGTTTGAGGGTTAATTGTTCCTACATAATTAAGAATAAAATAACATAATCTTAATTTAGGTGCAATATCGATCAATTTGTCCCTACCTTACAATTTTCCTTTTAGGCATTTACAACATATCGAAGCCTTATTAATCACATGTTTGGCAACCCTATATTAAGTATTTTTATCTTGTGAAAACCTATGCAGTCATAATCACTCTATTATTGATATCTAGTTAGATACCACTCCCATATCCCCTAAGAACTAGGTGCTCTGGAACCTTGTATATATCATTGAAGTGTAGACTATAGATCTGCTATAGGTTCACGTCTTTTGCAACATAAAACCATAGCATGCACATATTGTCAGAATGGCCACCTTATTATTTATAGTCTCAGCATTAGACATAAATCTAAATAGGGTATTCTATTATACCATGCTTAATTAATCTACACACAAATGGGACCTGATTAATGGAATGCCACTTAATTAGTATCATTATTGGATAGAATATTGTGATCCCCTTTTTCTTAATGGAACTTCAAATTCATGCAATGATATCATTAGATAGATGTGCACCATATTGAATGATATGTCTTCAGTTATGTTGGGAAAGGGTATAATTAGTGCAATTCAATGCATTTAAACAACATCGAGCTAAACCAAAGGTGTACATACACCCTACAATGTAATAATAGATTCCTCCATGTGCTATAGTAGTATGACAATGTAGATCAAATTGATAACTCACTGTCTATAGAATGTAAATGTGGCATGCTGCATATCACTCTTTCCACTGACTAAGCTAACTAGGTCCTATCTGTGTAATAGATAGTGGCCAACTACCATGCGAATATTCCTCATACACCACCTTCATTGATTTTCAGTTTATTGTGTCTTCATGTGTCTCTTAATACTGGGTGCCTCTCTTTCTGTAATCCTGGCTACTCATATGGGCAGAAGGAGGACTATGTAGATTTGTAGCCTACCATGAGTAGGAGGAGCTAGTCCCTTCGACTGACATATCATGAAAATTTATAATGCGACTCCCTTCACTGATTTTTTTACAAAATGCTGTATCTATACCCAACTCTTAGTCATCCCATAAGTGTGGGAGCTTCATAATGGCGTCATCTAGGAATCTGTGGATAATCCATGCGAACTCATTCCTCTCGAGATGTAAATTCTCCATTCTTCTTGGTAAAATTCTACACTCCAATGA